>CM069141.1:30391457-30991457 GCA_035221665.1 Okamejei kenojei
TGACTTTGAGCGGCCACCGGGACCCGACAGCAGACACACACACAGATACACACAGATAGACAGAGAGGGAGAGAGACACACACACACAACTCAGCGGACATGGCAGCATCTCTGGAGAGAAGGAATAGAGTCGAGACCCTTCTTCAGACTTACCCGAAATGCACCCATTCCTTCGCTCCAGAGATGCTGCCTGTCCCGCCGAGTTACTCCAGCATTGTGTGTGTCTATCTCCGGTGTGAACCAGCATCTGCAGTTCCTTCCAATCCCACACTCTCGGCCCCGGGGGGGTGGATGGAGCATCACACGTGGACACATCCCACCCACCACCCCAGACTTGCCCCTTCGGCAGGTCTTTAAGCCGTTCATTGAGGACAGAGTGAAGTCACGGGGACAAGTGGCAGAAAGGCCGAAGATAGACACGAAATGCTGGAGTAAACTCTGCGGGACAGGCTGCATCTCTGGAGCGAAGGAAAGTCTGAAGAAGGGTCTCAACTCTATTCCTTCTCTCCAGAGATGCTGCCTGGTCCGCTGAGTTATAAACTCCAGCATTTTGTGTCTATCTTTGGTTCAGTCTTACGAGCAAAAGAACAGATTATTAAAGTTCCACGGTACACTCACGAGACACTAAGATAAACGCACGGGGCCACTACGTTATTGCAACGAGTTAAAATGTTTCCATTTTACACTTGAACAGTTAATTTGACTCGTGGAAAAAATCAAACATGTTTGATTTTTTTCACGAGTTAACAAGTTTCCCAAGTACCTGCCGTTAGCGCCACGAGTCGATAAGTTGCTCGTGCGAGTTCCGACGTTCCCGCTACGTGATCACCACGAGTGGAAAACTCGGGGTCACTCGTGGGCCAACTCGCACAGTGAGACAGGGGTTTAAGTAGATTTTCTGCAGGCACAGCTGCCAGTCTGCTTCCTTCCCTTTTTTACTGCTTGATTACAAAGAAAATTCTCCAAGTTACCAACAGGAAGTGGATATGGGTAAAGGCACTGCATGCGATATAATCTCAACGTGTAGGAAGGTACTTCAGATGCTGGTCACACCAAAGTTAAACACAAAATGCTGGAGTAAATCAGCGGAACAGGCAGCATCTCCAGAGAGATGGAATGGGTGATGTTTCTGGTTGAGACCCTTCTTCAGACTGATATAATCTCAAAGATAGACACAAAACTCACTGGGAGTAACTCACCGGGACAGGTAGCACCTCTGGAGAGAAGGAATGGGTGATGTTTCGGGTTGAGACCCTTCTTCAGACTGGTTAGGGATAACGGAAACAAGAAATATAGACGGTGATGTGGAGAGATAAAGAACAATGAATGAAAGATATGCAAAAAAGTAACAATGCAAAAGGAAACAGGCCATTGTAAGCTGTTTGTAGTGTGAAAATGAGAAGGTAGTGCGACGGTTGGGGGAGGGATAAAGAGAGAGGCAATGTCGGGGCTACCTGAAGTGAGAGAAATCAATATTCATAACACTGGGCTGTAAACTGAAAAAGCGAAATATGAGACGCTGTTCCTCCAATTTCAATCTCAATCCCAGCTATACTATCTAAAGCAATTACCACAGTTATCTTCACAAAACTACTAATGAATCATCAACAAACATGAGGAAGCCTTGGGGGGGGGGGAGGGGGGAGGGCGCAGGAGGAGGGAGATGGCAGCCCTGCCGGCAGTCTGTTCGTTTTTTCATCCTTTTTGTTATTTTTAGCGTTTGTTTAAAGTTTGTTTTAATGTTCTTCTGTTTGTTTTATGTGGGGAGAGGGGGGGGGGGGGGGGGGGGGGGGGGGGTTGGGAGTGGTCGGGGAACCTTTTTTTTTCAGTTTCGTACCTTCCCGGAAAGGTGATCAAGTTTCGGATCACATTCTCCGGGCTCTGCGGCCTACAATCGATGGAGTTGAAAAGCCGCCTCGGACTGTTGTGAGCCCCACCGCGGGGCGCGGACTTACCGTCAGAGAGGATCCCTTGCCTGGGATCGCTCCCACCGCGGCTTGCGCACTTACCATCAAGGGCTCACAGTCTCGGGAGAGGCTAGTCGGGAACTCCAACACCGCACAAGGTTCGTCCAGCCCTGACGCGAGGTTTGATTGCCCGGCGCGGGAGAGCTGACATCCCCCCGATGCAGGAGGTGAACGCCTCAACACTGAGAGCCCGAACGCCGCCCGCTACGGGACTCAAGACAGTCCCGTCAAAGGGGGCTCGAGGCCCCCGACCAAGGAAGAACAAAAAGGGAAGGGCTTGAACTTTATTTTCGCCTTCCATCAGAGTGAGGAATGTGTAGGAGTCACTGTAATGGATGTTTATGTAAAAATGTGTTTTTTGAGTCTGTTGCTTTTTTAAATTGTATGACTGACCTGGCCAGTGAAATTTCACGACACCAATTGGTGTATGCGACAATAAATGGAACTTATGAACCTTATGAACCTTATGAACTTATGAACATTGAGGAATATCTTAAAATAGGCTGTGGAATGGATGAGTGGTTTTCTGCAGTGGTATATCATGTTTGCATGATACTGTACATGGGGCGAGATGGCTGATTGCAATCAATTTGAGAGTACTGGTGTAATTAAAGGCGTATACTGATTTCACTGATGGCCTGCTCTGGCTTGTGCAAGGGAAGCATGAACAACCATTCTAGCCAATTTGTTAAACAATTTACAGTGCCCTCCATAATGTTTGGGACAAAGACCCATATTTTATTTATTTGCCTCTGTACGCCACAATTTGAGATGTGTAATGGAACAAAAAAATACTTGAGGTTAAATTGCACATTGTCAGATTTTAATAAAGGCCATTTTTATACATTTTGGTTTCACCATGTAGAATTTACAGCAGTGTGTATACATAGTCCCCCCGTGTCATGGCACCATAGTGGTTGGGACACAGCAATGTCATGTAAATGACAGTAGTCATGTTTATTATTTTGTTCCATATCCTTTGCATGCAATGACTGCTTGAAGTCTGTGATTCATGGACATCACCAGTTGCTGGGTGTCTTCTCTGGTGATGCTCTGGCAGGCCTGCATTACAGTCATATTTAGCTTATGCTTGTTTTGGGGGCTAGTCCCCTTCAGTTTTCTCTTCACCGTATAAAAGGCATGCTCAATTGGATTCTGATCAGGTGATTGACTTGGCCACTCAAGAATTGACTATTTTTTAGCTTTGAAAAACTCCTTTGTTGCTTTAACAGTATGTTTTGAATCATTGTCTTGCTGTAGAATGAACCGTCGGCCAATGAGTTTTGAGGCATTTGTTTGAACTTAAGCAGATACGATGTGTCTATACACTTCAGAATTCATTATGCCATGACCATCAGCAGTTGTATCATCAGTGAAGATGTGAGCCAGTACCTTCAGTAGCCATGTATGCCCAGGCCATAACACCCACACCACCTTGTTTCACAGATGAGGTGGTATGCTTTGGATCTTTGGCACTTCTCTCCTCCATATTTTACTCTTACCATCACTCTCATATAAGTTAATCTTCGTCTCATCTGCCCACAAGACCTTTTTTCCAGAACTGTGATTGCTCTTTTAAGTACTTCTTGGCAAACCGTAACCTAGCCATCCTATTTTTGCAGCTAACCAGTGGTTTGCATCTTGCAGTGTAGCCTCTGTATTTCTGTTCATGAAGTCTTCTGCGGTCAGTGGTCATTGACAAATCCACACCTGACTCCGGAAGAGTGTTTCTGATCTGTCGACATGTGTTTGGAGATTTTTCTTTATTATAGAGAGAATTCTCTGTCATCAGCTGTGGAGGTCTTCCTTGGCCTGCCAGTTCCTTTGCGATTAGTCACCAGTGCCCTCTTTCTTCTTAATGATGTGTCAAACAGTTGATTTTGGTAAGCCTAAGGTTTAGCTGATTAACAGTTTTATTCTTGTTTCTCAGTCTCATAATGGCATCTTTGACTTTCATTGGCACAACTTTGATCCTCATGCTTATAAACAGCAATAAAAGTTCCCAAAGGTGATGGAAAGACTGGAGGAAAGGCTGGGTGCTGAGAGCTCTCTTATACCTACATTAAGGAGGCAATTAAGCACGCCGGAGCAATCACAAACGTCTGTGAAGCCATGTGACCCAAACAGTATGGTGCCCTGAAATAAACACAGCTTTAATTTCTACATGGTGAAACCAAAATGTATAAAAATGGCCTTCAATAAAATCTGACAATGTGCATTTTAACCACATGTGATTTTTTATATTACAAATCTCAAATTGTTGAGTATAGAGGCAAATAAATAAATTATGGGTCTTTGTCCCAAACATTATGGAGGGCATTGTAAACCATGCTGAGATTGAGCACTTACAGTTCATGCATGGAATTGGATGCACATTGCCCTTATTCTGTTGCATTATGACCCTCTGGAGCCCAATATTGCACCTCTATTCTCTTATTCAGAATATATCTGTTAAAAATGTTGTGCCTGCATTTTGAAAAGAAAGTCCCAAGATTATCAGTCCGGTTTTTTTTAAAAACATGGCTTTTAAACCTTTACTAAAAGTAAGCGTAGGCTTCAGAAATGTTCATGTAGCTGGAACTTATTCATGCATTGTCACTACTTGATAGTCTGCACTACTTTGCTTAAGCTGACAAATGACATTCTTACGTTCAACAACATCTTCTTTAGGCTGTGCGTGCCATACGAAGGTTGTAGGTCAACTTGTTCTATTTGATTTTGTTTGTGCACGTCGGGTTGATTGCATTAGTCGAAACAGGGAGGACCTCGTGAAGGTTGCAATCTCCCACCCCTACGTTCAACTACAGAAATTTCACGCTTGACAGTTTTGATATGGATTTTGGATTGTCAAAAAAAAATTGCTTCCCATTTAAGATGTATTTATCATATTGCTTTTAAAAAAGATCTCCTCTGAATATATAAATGTTAGACCAGCATCCAAGATTAAATTATTCAGACTCCTTATTTGTAAAATAGCATTTGATATTATATTCTGCAGCTATTATTACTTTTTAGCAATTTAGTTGCAATTTATTATATACACTAAACATTGGTGTACTTGCCTGGTTTCATTTTAGTAAAGAAATGACATGTTTTTTGATAAAACGAAAAATCATCCCAAATACTAACAATAATAATGCAAACATGATATACAAGACACCTTTCGTAAATGCAGATGTTCAAGAGCAAAGAGATTGTGGCACATGATTTAGATCACACTAAAATCTGTAAAGAGTACTTCAGAATTCGACAAATAATGGTATGCACACATAATTGAGGGCCATTCAAAGAGTGCAGCCCTGTTGCAACATACCCAGAAATTATGAACAAATAAGAAGATAGGAATGTTTCCTTCACGTAAACCATAGGCCAACAGGATTATTCAATCAACTCAGCAGATTGGTAGTAATCTCATTTTGGACCATATTGTAATGAGCTATTATATTTTGCATAGAAACATAGAAACATAGAAATTAGGTGCAGGAGTAGGCCATTCAGCCCTTCGAGCCTGCACCGCCATTCAATATGATCATGGCTGATCATGTATCCCGTACCTGCCTTCTCTCCATACCCTCTGATCCCCTTAGCCACAAGGGCCCATCCAACTCACTCTTAAATATAGCCAATGAACTGGCCTCAACTACCCTCTGTGGCAGAGAGTTCCAGAGACTCACCACTCTCTGTGTGAAAAAAGTCTTTCTCATCTCGGTCTTAAAGGATTTCCCCCTTATCCTCAAGCTGTGACCCCTTGTCCTGGACTTCCCCAACATCGGGAACAATCTTCCTGCATCTAGCCTGTCTTAAGAATTTTGTAAGTTTCTATAAGATCCCCTTCAATCTCCTAAATTCCAGAGAGTATAAACAGAGTCTATCCAGTCTTTCTTCATAAGACAGTCTGACATCCCAGGAATCAGTTGGTGAACCTTCTCTGCACTCCCTCTATGGCAATAATGTCCTTCCTCAGATTTGGAGACCAAAACTGTATGCAATACTCCAGGTGTGGTTCACCAAGACCCTGTTGAAGTAGAACCTCACTGCTCCTGTACTCAAATCCTTTTGCTATGAAAGCTAACATACCATTCGCTTTTTTCAATGCCTGCTGCACCTGCATGCCTACTTTCAATGACTGGTGTACCATGACACCCAGGTCTCGCTGCATCTCCCTTTCCTAATCGGCAATTTTGCTCTTTCATTGAGAGCCAAGTATAAAAACCTCTCCCCATTCCTCCCACAAAATGCCCAATCTCTATCAGAATGTGTGGGTTGTCAGTTTGAACTCTAGAACTTTAATCGACAGATGGCTCTACTCATAGAGAGAACACTACTCATATTGGGACACGCACATTCGTAGAAACATAGAAACATAGAAAAATAGGAGCAGGAGTAGGCCATCTGGCCCTTCGAGTCAGCACCGCCATTCAATATAATCATGGCTGATCATCTAAAATCAGTATCCCGTTCTTGCTTTTTCCCCATCTCCCTTGATTCCTTTAACCCTAAGAGCTAAATCTAACTCCCTCTTGACAACATCCAGTGAATTGGCTTCCACTGCCTTTTGTGGCAGAGAATTCCACAGATTCACAACTCCCTGGGTGAAAAAGTTTTTCCGAGAAGTGGCACCTTGGACACACAGAGTATCCCATTACTGCTATCCGTGTTGGCCATGATGATAAGTGGAAGTCTTGAGAGTATAGTTTGAGATGAGAATATAGCTCAATGATCTGAACTGGCACTAGATTGTGTATCTCTTTATTGTTTTATAACCATTCACCCAAAGCTGTAGGGTAAAAGTTAAATTTTTGGGATTTAAGTCAGCTTTTATACAAACAATGGCTGCCCAGTTGTGATGCAGTATTCTATGGTTTGTATACATAAACCAAATTGGAGCTAGTTTAAAAGTCACTCAATGATATTTAGAGGTCTGCATAATTTGATCTTTGCTTGTATTCTTAGATCAACTAGGATTTATTTTAAAGACTAATTAATCTATTTATTGTAAATTAATTGTAAATTGTAGAGTGCGTTGAGTCCCAAGTAACTGTTGATTAGTTGTCATTCTCGAATAACATTTTCAAAGCAATTCCATCAATAAAATTAAATGAATTGGGAAATTTTCTCTTTGTTCCTTTACACCTTCAAATTGGTTCAAGCTTGTTACCAGATGGAACCAATTACATAGCGAAACACAATTATTTACGGTTATGTTCCAGAGATTTATCCACAGTTTTAACCATAGGATATGTGAAAAGAAGTAAATGAAAAGGAATTGTCTGAAATCAACTATCAACAGGTGAAGAGAGAGTAACTGAACTAACATTTAAAAACACCTACCTTTCATCACAAGCAAAGTTTGAAATACCTCCACAAAATGCATCAAATTAGGGTACATATGATAAATTACAGAATTCGTTTTGTTACTAGGCTCACCATGGCACAAGTATTTTCTACAGTATGGATTTTATTATGGTAATAAGATGGACTAGTTAGCTTGTTTCATTATTTCCTGATGAAGATTAATATTTGCCAATGCATCAATATGCATCAATTAATTAACTTATCCCATTAAGATCTTATCTGGGAATTAAGATGTTAGATCTTATCCGAGAACCAGCACCTTGGACAAAAAAAAATATTTTTAGTTCTGTAATAATTAACTTAGTTTTCGCCTGGAGCACTCGAGCGAAGACTCTGTACGGCTGTCAGGAGCTACTGGAGCTCGCTGTCTCCACGTAACAAGCCCCAGAAGCAACTTTCAACTGCCGCCGGAGATCGTCAGGACACCGTGGTCCAGCGGGCCAGCTCCCCCGACAGGAAGTGCCCAGAGGCGGCGCAGGGACCAAAAACAAAGACGTGGGAGGCACGGAGGCTATCGAGCTAGGCTGAGATCAAACCCGCACCAGCCAGCTCTGCCTAGCATTTTCCTCGCGAATGTCCGGTCCCTGGTGAGTAACATCGACGAACTGCGGCTGCGGATCACCACACACAACCGGATCGCCGATTGCAACACTATGGTCTTCACCGAAAAATGGCTCACCGACAACATCCCGGACAACGCCATCGAGCTGGAGGGACGCACTGTCTTCAGGGCCGATAGAACAGCGGAGGACTCCGGTAAGACCAAGGGCGGCCGACTGTGCATTTATGTGAACAACTCATGGTGTACAGACGTTGTCAGGATTGGTAGTCACTGCTCTGCTGACCTGCAATACCTGATGATAAAGTGCAGGCCCTTCCATCTGCCCAGGGAATTTACATCGATTGTTATCACTGCAGTCTGTGTACCCCCGGACGCTAATGCCAGACTAGCAATGGAAGAGCTGCAAGCTGCTATCAACAAACAACTAACTGCACACCCAGAGGGGGCTTTTATTGTTGCGGGTGATTTTAACCACTCCAACCTTAAAATTGTACCCAGATTCCACCAACATGTCTCCTGCCCAACCAGAGGAAATAATATTCTGGACCTAGTATATACCAATATTACTGAAGCATACAAAGCCCTCCCCCTCCCCCACCTGGGACAGTCTGACCACCTCTCTCTGTTCCTGCTCCCCAAATACACACCTCTGATCAGATGTGTGAAACCTACCACGAGGACTGTGAAGGTCTGGCCTGAGGGGGCTGTCTCTGTTTTACAGGAACAGTCTCACCAAACAGACTGGAGTCTGTTTGCCACTCAGGCCACCTTCAACTCCCAAGTGGACATCAACTCATACACCTCAACCGTTCTGGACTATATAAAATTCTGCACAGACAACGTCACTACCCACAAAGAGATAAAGACCTTCCCTAACCAGAAGCCGAGGATGTGCAAGGAGGTAAGACTCCTGCTGAAGGCTCGCGACGCCGCTTTTAGATCTGGCGACGTTGAGGGATACAGCTCATCCAGGGCCAATCTGAAAAAGGGAATTAGGAATGCTAAACTCAATCACAAACGGTGGATCGAGGAGCATTTCCGAAACATCTCTGACCCCAGGCACATGTGGCAAGGAATCAAATCCATTGCCGATTACCATAAAGTCAACACCCCCCCCCCAGACAACGCCTCCCTTCCTGACGAGCTAAACCATTTCTATGCTCACTTTGACCGGGACAACAAAACTCCAGCCATCAAAGTTGCTCCACCCCCAAATGAACAACCCCTCAGTCTCTCCACCTCTGCTGTACAAGGTGCACTGAGCAAGGTGAATGAGCACAAAGCTGCCGGCCCCGATGGCATCCCCGGGCGGGTGCTCAGGGCATGTGCTGGACAACTATCCCTGGTCCTCACTGACATTTTCAATCTGTCACTGGCCCAGGGTGTCGTCCCCACTTGCCTCAAGACATCTACCATTGTGCCAGTGCCCAAACAATCAGCGACAGGGAGTCTCAACGATTTCCGGCCAGTGGCACTCACCCCTGTCATCGCCAAGTTCTTCGAGCGACTGATCCTGGCTCACCTCAAAGCCAGCCTCCCCCCCACACTGGACTCCCATCAGTTTGCCTACCGGACCAACAGGTCTACAGAGGACGCCATATCGGCGGCCCTACACTCTGCCCTGACCCACCTGGACAGCAATAACACCTACATCAGGCTGCTGTTCATTGACTTTAGCTCCGCCTTTAACACTGTCATACCCGCTAGCTTGATCACCTAACTCAGCGGTCTTGGCATCTCCACTTCCCTCTGCAATTGGACACTGGATTTCCTCATCTGACAACCTGGTGTGCCAACAATAACCTCGTCCTCAACTCCCAGAAGCCGAAGGAAATCATTGTTGACTTTAGAAAGAACGGAGGGGGCAGACACCCCCCATCCATATAAACGGGACTGAGGTGGAGCGGGTCTTCAACTACAAATTCCTCGGGGTACACATCTCGGAGGATCTGTCCTGGTCCCTCAACACCTTCAAGCTGATCAAAAAGTGTAAGTAAAGTAGTAAAGTGTACCTTTAAAAGTGTAAGTAAAGAAGTAAAGTGTACCTTTACGTCCTGAGGAGGCTCAAAAAAGCCCACCTGTCCCCCCAGATACTGACCAACTTTTACCGCTGTACCATCAAAAGCATCCTGACCACCTGCTTTATGGTATGGTACAGCAGTTGCACCGTAGCAGATAGGAAGGCACTACAACGGGTGGTGAAAACCGCCCAGTACATCATCGGTGCCCCGCTCCCTGCCATGGATGCCCTCCACCGAAAACGGTGTCCGAGACGGGCCGGGAAGATCATCAAAGACCCCTCCCACCCTAACCATGGACTGTTTGCCCTCCTATCAGGGAGGCGGTACAGGAGCCTCAGGTCCCGCACTAGTAGGATGAGGAACAGCTTCTATGACAACACCATCACACTGCTGAACTCGGAGTCCCGCCGATAGATTTCTCCAGTCTCTCCGTCCACATTGTCTGCATTCTGTATCTATTTATATATTGCTATTACTATGAACTGACGCTCAACTGCATTTCGTTGTACCCATACTTGTATCTGTGCAATGACATTAAAGTTGAATTGAATTGAATTGAATTGAATTGAACAGATCCCATTACTGCTATCAGTGTTGACCATGATGATAAGTGGAAGTCTTGAGAGTACAGTTTGAGATAAGAATATAACTCAATGATCTGAACTGGCACTAGATATGTACCTCTTTGTTGTTTTATAGCCATTCACTCCAAAGCTGTAGGGTGGGAGTTAAATTTTGGGGATTGATTGTCCTTAAAGTTGTCCTTAGTTGATTGTCCTTAAAGTTAAAGAAAGTTGTAAATGATGGCATTGACATAGATGGGATTAAAGTCTTATCTATGAAAGTTAATGCGACAGAACATGCTGAGAGGTCAACAGCTTAAGACACAAAGTGCTGGTGTACTCAGTTGGTCAGGCAGCATCCCTGGAGAACATACTGTAGATAGGTGATGTTTCGGGTCGGGACCCTTCTTCAGACCTGATCTACAACGTCACTTTTTTTGGAAACTAGCATCTGCGGTTCTTTGTTTCTACAAGTTACAAGTTTACCTTCTGTGGATCAGCCAACGTGAACTTGCACTGGCGCACGGTGTGATAATGTGTGCCACGCAGGTGAACCGGAACAAGTTCTGGTTTTGAAATGGCTGAAAAAGACCTTTAATTATATTTAATTAATTTTGGATTAAACTATTAAAAAGTGGATTAAAAAGCAGAAAAACCAATGAACATGTTTAAAGAAATAAAATCATTTAGGTGAATCCAAGTAATTCAACAAAGAAATTACCTTTCATTTTTAATTGAGCTTTAGACCTGGTGCAGGTTGATGATCAGATTCCCCACAGAAACAGCTGGGAAACTCTGGTAAGTTTGTGGGGAGTTCATTAGAGGAGCTCACCCAGGAAATCATCTGGTGGATTTAGGCAGTAAACTTGGCCCTTAGACAGTTGCACAGGGATTTGCAAACTTTCTGCCAGTTGTAGCACAAAACACCTTTCCCAACATGTCCTGGCTCATATTTGTATTTATAGCCTGTTGCAATTGTGAAGCGTAATTGTGACATAGATCCTTGCTAAATGCCAGTGGGGCTCTAACGTTGTAAACCCGTCTGCTTCCCACAATCTGGACTACTTGGCTCCATTCCAGGAAAATAACCCTTTAATTCTGCCTGTGGACTGGAAACCTAACTTATTGTAAGAGCTATTGGGTTGGTTAAGTTCTCAGATTCCTTCACCAAAGTCCTGTAATTTTTACTCTTTTACATATTTTATGAAAGGAACAAATTAATCTGCTTTCTCTACCTTTTAAAGTTATGAAATTCAATAAAATGTTTGCCATCATGACATCTGTCTTTTTTAATCAAGCACCTCAATCGGTGTTCTCTTAAACAGCATGTATTCCAAAGCTGTTATGTTTAACCAGCATAAATAACATAAATCATGAAAATGTTAACCAATTTATCAAGGGTGTTACTCATGTGGTACACTCAGTTGAGGTTGACCTTGAATGAGGTTTGGACTACATTCAGCGTGGCACTGTGCCAATAGTGGAGTCGTTTGGTGTGGTCATGTGGGCACTGCACTATTCTGACAATGGGGAAGCATCCACCGCAGTCCTAGATTTGTAAAAGCATTTCATCATGCAAGTATTAAAGGAAATAATGGACCACTGGATGTCCCAAACGTGTCCCAAAGGCATATTCCTAGGTATAGGACATGTGGCACATTTATTCTTGTTTATTCTTTTCTTCCGGGGGTCAAATGAGATGGAGGAACTGAGTGAAATCCAGGTTAGCCAGGGAGTGGTGTTGGGTAAATTGAATGGATTAAAGGCCGATAAATCCCCAGGGCCAGATAGGCTGCATCCCAGAGTGCTTAAGGAAGTAGCCCCAGAAATAGTGGATGCATTAGTGATCATTTTTCAAAACTCTTTAGATTCTGGAGTATTTCATGAGGATTGGAGGGTAGCTAATGTAACCCCACTTTATAAAAAGGGAGGGAGAGAGAAAACGGGGAATTACAGACCAGTTAGTCTAACATCGGTAGTGGGGAAAATGCTAGTCAGTAATTAAAGATGGGATAGCAGCACATTTGGAAAATGGTGAAATCATTAGACAAAGTCATCATAGATTTACAAAAGGTAAATCATGTCTGACGAATCTTATATAATTTTTCGAGGATGTAACTAGTAGAGTGGATAAGGGAGAACCTGTGGATGTGTTATATCTGGACTTTCAGAAGGCTTTCGACAAGGTCACACATAGGAGATTAGTATGCAAACTTAAAGTACACGGTATTGGGGGTTCAGTATTGATGTGGATAAAGAACTGGCTGGCAGACAGGAAGCAAAGAGTAGGAGTAAACAGGTCCTTTTCAGAATGGCAGGCAGTGACTAGTGGGGTACCGCAAGGCTCAGTGCTGGGACCCCAGCTATTTACAATTTATATTAATGATCTGGACGAGGGAATTGAATGCAACATCTCCAAGTTTGATGACATGAAGCTGGGGGGCAGTGTTAGCTGTGAGGAGGATGCTAGGAGGCTGCAAGGTGACTTGGATAGGTTGGGTGAGTGGGAAAATGCATGGCAGATGCAGTATAATGTGGATAAATGTGAGGTTATCCACTTTGGTGGCAAGAACAGGAAAGTAGATTATTATCTGAATGGTGGCCGATTAGGAAAAGGGGAGATGCAACAGGACCTGGGTGTCATGGTACACTAGTAATTGAAAGTAGGCATGCAGGTGCAACAGGCAGTGAAGAAAGCGAATGGTATGTTAGCATTCATAGCAAAAGGATTTGAGTATAGGAGCAGGAAGGTTCTACTGCAGTTGGACAGGGCCTTGGTGAGATCACACCTGGAGTATTGCGTACAGTTTTGGTCTCCTAATCTGGGGAAAGACATTCTTGCCATAGAGGGAGTACAGAGAAGGTCCACCAGACTGATTCCTGGGATATCAGGACTTTCATATGAAGAAAGACTGGATAGACTCGGCTTGAACTCGCTTGAATTTAGAAGATTGAGGGAGGATCTCATAGAAACATACAAAATTCTTAAGGGGTTGGACAGGCTAGATGCCGGAAGATTGTTCCCGATGTTGGGGAAGTCCAGAACAATGGGTCACAGTTTAAGGATAAGGGGGAAGTCTTTTAGGACCGAGATGAGAATTTTTTTTTTCACACAAAGAGTGGTGAATCTGTGGAATTCTCTGCTACAGAAAGTAGTTGAGGCCAGTTCATTGGCTATATTTAAGAGGGTGTTACATGTGGCCCTTGTGGCTAAGGTGATCAGGGGGTATGGAGAGAAGGCAAGTACAGGATACTGAGTTGGATGATCAGCCATGATCATATTGAATGGCGGTGCAGGCATGAAGGGCCAAATGGCCTACTCCTGCACCTATTTTCTATGTGTCTATGTTTTTTATGTTTCACTATGGAGTCAGATTTTGAAAGGAATGTGAGATAATACCACTAAATTATTGTAGCTCTTTGCAGTGGTTCTTCACAGATAAGTGAAGTACTGGGAACTATTCAGAGAACAATTGAGAATCAAGTCTTTTGTATAGGACTCGAGGACCAGAGGACATAGGATTAAGGAGAAGGCAAAAAGATTTTATAGGAATCTGTGGGGTGATGTTATCACACAAAGGGTGGTGGGTATATGGAACAAGCTGCCAGAGGAGGTAGTTGAGGCAGGGACTATCCCAACGTTTAAGAAACAGTTAGACAGGTACATGGATAGGACAGGTTTGGAGGGATATGGACCAAGTGCAGGCAAATGGGACTAGTGTAGCTGGGACGTGTTGAAATTTATAATCCTTGCTCATCTCAACTACATTTTTCTTTCGTAAGACTCCAACCGTATCTTCATTTGTAAAGCCTAATTCAATACTAATGTTGTGCCTGTGCCATGCACTCTGCCTCTATGAACAAGTCTTCTTGATTTCAGAACAGGTTTTTCCTGTTCACTTCCAATCTTCAACAAAAGTAAAAAATATTTTAAATCCTTGGCAGGCTTGTGGATAGAGAAATGGTGTTAATGTTTTATTGAGTGACTTAACATTAAGGTAATTCATTGAAATGTTCACTCTTTTTCGTTGATTCCAGATGCTGCCTGACTTGTTGAGCATTTTCTGCACTTTCTGTTTCATTTCCGAATTCCACCATCAATACTTTTGTTTTAAATTTATCTCTATGGCTTTCTAATCCAAAAATCTTTCAGGACTTCTTGAATTTGTTTCCTTTTCATCTTTCATGTTTATTGGTTTGTCAAACATTAAAGCTGAGCAGTAGAGACTCCACCCCTGTGATATATCAATGAAAATAGAAGTTGAATTTTAATAAATAAGTTTGTGTTATCCTGTTTTTCTGCAAAGACTCACACAGATTTGATTAATTAATGATAGGTGTAATGATGTCTCTAAACTTTTGAAATATTCCAAGTCATGCATCTGAAGAATCTATGAAGAACTATTGAAGGTGCCTATCAGTTACATTTTTTATGGACTGACATTAATGCCGCCTTGGAAACAAATGACAGAACTAAAAGTTTGCAGAAATCTGATGCTTGGGTGAGCATATTAGATCAATTGTAATGCAACTTGATGTGAGATATGAATCAAAGAACACTTTTCCTTTACTCGGTTATGATCCTCTGTGCTCATCTTCTTTATTCACTAGTTCTCATAAAAGTTCAAACATTGATTTATTATAAAAACTAATTTGGGTGATGAAGGTACAACCGTTATTTCTTTTGTTACCGGTTCCAATTTCTTTATTATCCTCCTCTTATATTTTTATGTATTGATTTGGTATGCCTCATAGAGAGAAAATAAAACCCTGGAACTTGTCCCATGAGAGTAAAATAGACTGGTGAGTAGATTGAGTGAGTAAGTGAGAGAGCCAGCAACATGTGTTCAGGAAAGGGCATGAATGCTATTGGTGCTTCTTTCGTACATTTGTGCTATTATTTGGGGTTTTTCATCACAATTTCTTCAACAGTGTAATAGAAGACTGGAAGTGGCCTCTCTTCAAACTCTTGGATTTGCAATCCCTCCTCACCACACACACATTCACACGCCACATTTGATATTACTTGTTTTAAACCAGCCTTTTGAAGGAATACGCAAAGAAGGGTAAAGTGTTAGAGTCAGAGCTTTGATGAGTAAGTGACCAGCCTGCTCTCGTGAAAGAGAAAGAATGAGGCATTGGTCAACAACAGGACGGTTAGGTGAAAACAATAACTCAACCAGCTAGCAACAGTTAAGGCAATGGATAGTTATAAAAACACAAATGAGACTGGGGTGGCACGGTGGCAGAGTTGCTGCCTTTCAGCGTTTGCGGTGCTGGAGACCCCATTTCGATCCCGACTACGGGTGCTGTCTGTACGGAGTTTGCACGTTCTCCCCGTTACTGCGTGGGTTTTCTCCGAGATCTTCGGTTTCCACCCACACTCCAAAGTCGTGCAGGTTTGAGTATAATTGGCTTGGTATAAGTGTGAATTGTCCCTAGTGTGTGTAGGGTGGCGTTAATGTGTGGGGATCGCTGGTCGGCGTGGACTCAAGGGCCGAAGGGTGTGTTTCCGCCCTGTATCTCTAAACTAAACTAAACTAAACTGTTAGAATTGAGGCATGGAGATAAGGAGACACTGATGCTTGCAATTAATGCAGGAATCAAAATACAGGACACATGCTTTTTGTTCAAGCATTTTAGATTAACAAATTTAGTCTATGCCATGGAGGCAAGCTTGCAATAAAGTAATGACAGAGTTAATGAAGATATGAATTAGAGTTTTGACAGTGAAGGAAGAGATTTGAGTACAGAGCAAATTTTTGAACGTAGAAGATGGTTTCAGTGTAACATCTAAGGGGTAAGCAGTCAATACAACCTTGTGCAGTCTGAGTGACAGGCATGATGTGTAGGAATGAACTGCAGATGCTGGTTTAAGATAGACACAAAATGCTGGAGTAAATCAGTGGGACAGGCACCATCTCTGGAGAGAAGGAATAGGTGACATTTCATGTCAAGACCCTTCTTCAGTCTGAAGACAATGATACTGAGGGAAACTGCAAATGTTGGGTTTTGCTTCCTTCATCACCTGGCACAATCATTCTTATCTGGCGGAATCATTTGCCTTTTCACAAGTTCACTAAAAGCAGAGGTGCAGAGAATAAACGTGGCTTTTATAAAACTGCTTACATTCTGAAAACATTATTTTTTAAAAATTGTCTAGGTCCTTTTTGTTCTTGATGTAGGTTATTGCTCCATTAGTTTAAGAACTGTGGAAAAATCCTGCTGTAATACCTTTGAAACTTCAAAGTATCTAATCCTTAAACCTTCTTTAACAAAGAAATCGGCTGAGATCATCCTATGTGTGGGTGTACAGTTATTTTGATGTAAAATAATGAGATGGAGGCACTGCTTTGTGGAACAGCTGACTGCTGTTGCTATTCCAGCTTTTTTTTGTATGCATGATCCATAGATTTCCTGTCTCCAACAAATTAGTTAACAGAATGTAGGTAAATAGAATGTAAAAATGAAACCATTCTCTTTGCATTACTGATTGTTCCAAAATAAATTTCTACATAGTGTTGTCCATTACAATTGTGCTCATTTTTATACCTTATGTAAAATCTATCCTGTTGAGAATAAATTTGATCTCTTTCGATGGAATATTAAATATTCTATATTACTGGTCTTGAAGGTTTCTGTTGATACTCTTTAACTGTTTGAAGAACCACTCTGTTCTATTCATTAATTACACACTGCACAATTTCCCCAGTAAAAACGATCTCCAGTAATCCTGAAATGTCATTGAGAAAGCAAGAAATCTCAGGACATTTTCGTCTCATTGCCTGCACAATCCATCCGTACATTTTGCTGCTACTCTACGGACATAAGATTTATATCATCAAATTACCTCTGCAAAGACTATTTGCTTATGAATGTTAATGTGAAATTTTGCAGGAGTGTTGGCAGTAGATTGTACTTGCCTTTTGCACATTCCGTTCTAAAGAATTGGCCAATACTCTCCATAAACAAAGATAAATCCCAGCAACCCCTCCCACCTTCCTCTCTTCCCACCATCCTAACTACCTGCTGGCTACGAGTCTAATTCTGCAATTTCGTCTATATCAGTTGCAATGCCAATTGATTCTTCTACATAAACCCAACAATAGAAAATTAACTTAATTTGCAGAAGAATCCCAGTCTCAAGCTGCAATTGCTTTCCACATCACCTAAATTGCAGCCTATTTGATTGCAATTTAAATTTTGCACTGAGCTAGAATAATTAAAAACTTGTGGGGTAATCCCAATTTTCCATTTATACACTAGAATTATTTGTAATTATACTGGCTTGAATTTGCAGAACTCCTTTCATGAAGCACTTTAATGAAGTAAACTAAAACAGCGTGGAGCTTCTTTGAGTGGAAACTGATGAGAGGCTCTTTTCCTGGCCGTTCTAGAACATTTGTTTGGTATAATAGCCAAGAAAGGATTAAAATGTCTTTCCAGATTAATAAGCGGGATAGGAGTTTTTACAGTTACTCAGAGTTTACCCTTAATGTGAAGTGAGATAGATATGAATTTAAAATAAAATAATATTAAGTAGGAATGTGAATACTTATAGATAGAAAAATGTGACCATACCACATGTAATTCCTTAATGAGGAAACCTAAACACTTAAGTGAAATATTTTGACAAAATCTCAAGTTACTTCATTTTACAATCCATGATTTATGATTTTTAGACTGTCAACAATTGGAAACAGTCCATAAAAACGTGTTCATATTCAGTGAAGGGTTTTTTAAATCTTAAAATCACAAATTGTGCATAAAATTGATTGTTTTCCGAGATCAAGTGCATGTATGACGTATGTTGCTCAGATAGAACAAAATTCATATTTGTGCATAAAAATGTAACACTCAGCACTTCAATTTAGACTAAAGGGGATTATATAGTAATATGATAAAAGTACTGCTTTATGAGGTTAATATACAGCTTCTAAACAATGCGGTTTTGGAATCAATAATGAAGCGAAGGAAGATCACAAGTGCTTCCTTCGTGTCCATTAAAGTCTCAACCAGATTTCTTAGATTAGTAGTTTCCCGGATATACGGATTGAATCTTTTCCAATCCCATCCATAATATTAGAGCGGAATCACAGCAGTTCTTCCTTTACCAATTCTCCTATGAACTGCCAAATGTTTTTCACAGTATCAGGGACATGGCGGGAATCTACATGGTGGAGTTTCCATTATAGAAAGTTATTGAAGAAACGGAGGGAAAATTCTTACCTCATGTTGCTGCATCGGCAAATCTTTTTTTGTGGGTCCCAGGTCAATGGGAAAATATGGAATTTATTTTTGGCATCAGCAGAATCACCATTTCATCTCCAGACAATTGATGCTGCTTTGGTTCCAGAAAATTCCAAGAATGACTGAATGCCAGGTTTAAGATGAATGAGTTTTTTTCTATTTTATTTCTTTCCCTTTAAGGAAAATGCTGTTGCAGAATTTTCAGAAAGAGTGTAACAAAGTAGGTTACAGAACAATAGCATATTTTCCTTTGTATAACAAGTATAAATGAATTGGCTAGACCACTCTACATATGCCGGGTGAAATGGGCAGTTAGCTACATCGCAAGTAAAAACTTTTTTTATGTTCATAGATATTCTAATTATTGTGATCTGTTAAATGACCCCGTTAACAGTTGCTCTTTGACAAATCTTTAAAATAAATGCTGTTTCAATTATTTTTTTGTTTCTGAAGATTTCAAATACTACCACAGTTAGTTGTAGCAGGTTAAAGGAGTCATCATTTTGTTGCTATGCAACATTAAACTGCGAGTAGCACCAGTCACTATTATGTTCCCATGATTTCATTCAGATTCAGTCATGAATAATTCCAGTATTTAAACATAGTGACCAAAGATGGATTTAAGACAAAAACTGGACCTGTAAACCCCCTAGCAGACAATTGCTGTGCAGGTACATGTTCTGTATCAGAAGTGCTTTTTGGAGACAAACAAAATGAGATATCCAAAGCTTATACCTAAAATAAGCATTTGCAAATAAAGGTTGTTATGCCTGTTAAAAAATAATTTTACAACATTTTCTCCCTATGACAGTACAGCTACAAGGTCCGAATGTAATTTAATGAATAGTTAAGCTTCCACTAAATGCCAACACATAAAGGTGTGCTTTTTAAATATCTGGAAATAGAGCCAAGAAGAACTTTCCTGTTTTTGTATCCACAGCAGCAAGCTGTGTTGAAGACCTTCAACAACCACTGACGAGCTAGTGCTCAATTACCGCTGCTTTTCTCCACCATTGAATCCTGTCTTGGACTTCCCTGGCAGCATACAATTCCCTCCCACTGTGGGTGCCCAGCAAACATTTGCCTGATGTAATGAGGCTTGTGGTGCATTACTAGCTGTGCATCGGTTGTGTGCCTGAATGTAGGTTGCTGTTCAATGTGGGAGTATACACAGAGATGTATGCCTTGCCGTGATAATGGCAAGTGTACCAAATTCAACAACGGAACATAACAAGACTTGACAAGTAAAAGCTTTTGGAGAGATTTAGTTCCATCCAGGCCACAGCACGTTCAGCTGACAGTTCATGCTATCTAGTAGGTGCATGTGTGGGCAAGCCCTTGAAATTTCATGTAAGAATCTTTTCTTTAACCGCCCACCTGCTGCTCCTCAGGGGCAGCCATCTAGAAAGGCTGTCCTCGTTAATAGTTTCCTCAGCTTGTCATCAGTTCTGGCTTGGAAAAGTCAAGCAGAAACATTCATGATTTCAACACTGAAGGAAGGTAAAGATGGCAACCTAAAGATAAGAACAGCAATAAATCTTTAAAATGATATGTAAAGTATAGTACAGAAAACATTTTTAGTGTTTATGCAGATCATGGAGTTATTTTTATCTCAGTGTTTGTGCCTGCTTTTAAAGCTATACTTTAATTTTTGCATAAGTTCCCATTTTTATTTTTCCTTACTTGCTATTTCCCTGATATGCCTGTAGCTCTTTTGTAGTTCAGGTTTTTGGAACTAATGACTGCTGAAGACTTAAATGGTCTATTGATTGCAGTGGATTTATTTCTACCATAATAATTACACACTGAGGACATGTAACATATCATATTATGGGTGTGAAAATCTAATTAGTAGTGGTGACACAACACAATCCAGAACAACACTTCAGTAGTGAGAAATATGTCTTAATGCATAGACTCCTGTGCTACAATTAATTGAAATAGCAGAAAAAATAAATGCTTGCATTTATGGGACACTGTTTTAAGTCCTCAAAATTTATCAATAATGCTTCACATGCATTGATGTACCTTTTGATGTAGTTGCTGTTATACTGTAGGTACACACAGTACCAATCTTGTATCTTGTAGCATCTTATAAATAACTATGAATCAAATATACTTCTGGTTTGATTCTGGTTGAAAGCAATTAGAGCTCTATTGCTCTACACTAGTGCTGTGAGTATCATTTGCAAACATAGGAGCAGAGGTATATTGTCTCATTGATTGATCAGTAGAGCCAGGATGTTTAGGCACTAAAAAACTGAAATAGGCAGGCAAAAAGGCATAATACAATTACAAAAAAGGCACGAAAAGGCATTTATTGACAAAAAAGGCATAAAATGGCATGTACTCCCACCACCAAAATATGGTGAAAAATGATAATATAAAGGCATACTACATTAAATGACCAAAGTTGCCTGATTGCACATAATTACTAGCATTTTTTTCAAATGATCTGGTGTTAAATGATGCTGTCTGTCAGACAGAATATGCTTCAGTTGTGAAAATTTCTTTCTACCTCAGCTGAGGTCACTGGTGCATACATGAAACAAGCTACAGACTATATTTGATATCTTGTGCATTACAACTAGCTTTGAGAACTTTAGCTGTTTTGTATTTCTTCAAGATCTTTGTATGTCTCTACCTACATCACCAGGAGTTTTACGAATATCATCAGTAACTTTGTTGAAAACCTGCAAGTTATTCACTAATGTTTCGCCACGTTTCTCAAGGTAAGTGATAGCTTGTGGGAAGTTTGCAAAATTGGAAGCAATAAACACAAGAGGGACATTTTCTGCATGATTTCACTGACGATGCTGACTGCAGCAGATTCTTCTTCTTAAAAACAGTTGACGATTGCATTTATCTTTTCAAAATTTGCAGCATAGTAGAATACAGCAGAGTCATGCACCCCACCTAGTCCCCACCTAGTCAAAACGGGCTGAGGACGTAGCGGAAGGTCGGGTGCCATTTCCTTGAACAACTGCACGCGTGACTTTGATGAAGATTTTCTTGACATTGGAAACTAGGCGATCGACATTTGGAAACAAGCTACATATGTGCTTGCCAATTCTATGAAGTCCTTGAGCTAAGCATGTCAAATGCAACATTTTGGGGAATTTACAATTTTATTTTACAAGCAGGTTTTTTCATGTATGGAGCTGTATCAGTCACAAACAGAAGAACATTCTCGTGTTTTATACCTTCTGGCCAAAGTACAGCAAGTGAGATGTAAACAACTGAGCAATAGTTGAGCTGTTTGACTTCTCCACTTCCAATGTCAACACATACTTCTTTGATGGTTGACCTGCCACCAGTGTAGCCAATGACCACATTGGCAACATTTCTCCCCACAGCATCGGTTGTCTCATCTATTGAGATCCATATTTTGTTGCATGCAACTTCATCTCTAATTTTCTGCACACAATGTTGAAGTTGCTGTCAACATAAGTTTTCCATAAAGATGACTCGCTTGGTATATGTTCCTCTGTATATTTCTCTAAAAAAACTCTGAGAGATTTGTTTTTCAATTTCCACAGTAGAATTCCAGCATCAATGAATGCCTTGCACAGATCACTCGAAAACTGTGAGCCAGCAGTAAATGTAGTGAGGAGACAAGCTTGGGTATTTCACTTCTGTAGTCTACACCCCAGTGGTATGAACATTGACCTCTAATTTTATATAGCCCTTGTCTTCTCCCTCCTCCCCCCCCTTCCAAGCTCTCCTTCTAGTCCTGTCTCCGCCTCTTCCTTTCTCCCCCCCCCACCCCCCCCCCACATCAGTCTGTTTTTAATACATTTTATTGAGCCATCAAAAAATTGGTACAGATTATGTTGCCATATCCAAGCTCATTTTTTCAAAATGTACATATCAAAATAGAACATTTGAGTATTATACAAACAATATGGACGAGCATGTTTATAAAAACATTTAAAAAAAAAACAAATAAATAATGGGTGAAAAAAAAGTTAATAATAAAAGTAAAAATAAATAAATACATAAGTAAAGTGCAGAAGGCGACTACAGTACATAGTGAACAGTTCAGTGTAATAATTTTTTGTGAAGACTCTTGTTTCTAAAGCTTCTAACTCTCTTGTCTTCTATCCCTTACTCATAATTTCATTAAAATGGATGGTTTAGAGTGTAGGGTACATAAAAGGCTGGAGAAACTCAGCGGGTGCAGCAGCATCTATTTTAGAGTGGTTGGTTTAGAGTGTAGATAGGTTTGTGTTTTGTGTCAATATTCTGTGCAAGAAATGACATAAATGGTTGTCAGATTTTATTAGATTGGTTAACTGTATCCCTTAGAACATATCTTATTCTTTCTTAATGTAATGTACTGGTCAAGTCATGAAGCCACATTCTGGAATTTGGAGCTGTTGTTTTTTTCCATGACGTGAGCAGTAGTTTCTTTGTAGTAAGGAGACAGTAGGAGAGGAATTGTTGTTGAGCAGTTGTGAGTTGTCTTGATGTATCAGATACCCCAAAGATGATTAATAACGGCTCTGGGTTTAATGGGATGTTAAGAATGTCTGAGATATTCTTAAATATATCAGACCAGAAAGAGGTGAGTTTAGGGCACGAAACAAAGTTATGAAAAAGAGTAGCATCTGAGGAGTGACATTTATCACAAGTAGCAGAAACATTTGGATATATACTGTGTATTTGTGCCTTGGAGTAGTGAAGTCTATGTATAATTTTGAACTGTATGAGGCAGTGTCTAACATTGTTTGAGCACCTATGTATAAGTTTGAAGCTTTTCTCCCATATTTCATCTGGTATTTGCACATTTATGATCTTATACTTACTAGAGGATAGAAACATAGAAACATAGAAAATAGGTGCAGTAGTAGGCCATTCGGCCCTTCGAGCCTGCACCGCCATTCAATATGATCATGGCTGATCATCCAACTCAGTATCCTGTACCTGCCTTCTCTCCGTACCCCCGATCCCTTTAGCCACAAGGGCCACATCTAACTCACTCTTAAATATAGTCAATGAACTGGCCTCAACTACCTTCTGTGGCAGAGAATTACAGAGACTCACCACTCTCTGTGTGAAAAATGTTTACCTCATCTCGGTCCTAAAGGAATTCCCCTTTACCTTAGACTGCGACCCCTTGTTCTGGACCTCCCCAACATCGGGAACAATCTTCCTGCATCTAGCCTGTCCAACCCCTTAAGAATTTTGTACGCTTCTATAAGATCCCCCCTCAATCTTCTAAATTCTAGCGAGTACAAGCCGATGGAGAGGTTATTGATAGAAGGACATCATACATATAAAAGATGAATTTGTATTTATATGGTGATGTTTTAAGGCAGTCATCTATTTGAGACTGCCTCTCAATTTCAAATCCCGACAGATGCCTGCGTATACAGTGGCTTGCAAAAGTATTCATACCCCTTGAACTTTTCCACATTTTGTCACATTACAACCACAAACGTAAATGTATTTTATTGGGATTTTATGTGATAGACCAACACAAAGTGGCGCATAATTGTGAAGTGGAAGGAAAATGATACATGGTTTTCAAATCTTTCTACAAATAAAAAACTGAAAAGTGTGGCGTGCAAAAGTATTCAGCCCCCCTGAGTCAATACTTTGTAGAACCACCTTTCGCTGCAATTACAACTGCAAGTCTTTTGGGGTATGTCTCTACCAGCTTTGCACATCTCGAGGCTGAAAGTTTTGCCCATTCTTCTTTGCAAAATAGCTCAAACTCAGTCGGATTGGATGGAGAGCATCTGTGAACAGTAATTGTCAAGTCTTGCCAGAGACTTCAATTGGATTTAGGTCTGACTTTGACTGGGCCTTTGACACAATGAATATGCTTTGATCTAAACCATTCCATTGTAGCTCTGGCTGTAGTTTAGGGTTGTTTTACTGCTGGAAGGTGAACCTCCGCCCCAGTCTCAAGTCTTTTGCAGACAGTCTAACAGGTTTTCTTCCAAGATTGCCTGTTTTGGCTCCATCCATCTTCCATCAACTCTGACCAGCTTCCCTGTCTGCTGAAGAAAGCATCCCCACAGCATGATGCTGCCACCACCATGTTTCACATGGTGTGTTACAGGGTGATGTGCAGTGTTAGCTTTCCACCACACATTAGCTTTTTGCATTTAGGCCAAAAACTTCAATTTTGGTCTCATCAGACCAGAGCACCTTCCCACATGTATGCCGTGTCCCCACATGCTTGTGGCAAACTGCAAACGGGACTTCTTATGGCTTTGTTTCAAAAATGGCTTTCTTCTTGCCACTCTTCATAAAGACCCGGTTTGTGGAGTGCACGACTAAATAGTTGTCCTTGGACAGAATCTCCCACCTGAGCTGTGGATCTCTTGCAGTTCCTCCAGAGTTTACATGGGCCCTCTTGGCTGCTTCTCTGATCAATGCTCTCCTTGCCCGGCCTGTCAGTTTAGGTGGACAGCCATGGCTTGGTAGGTTTGCAGTTGTGCCATACTCTTACCATTTTCGGATGATGAATTGAACAGTGCTCCATGAGATGTTCAAAGCTTGGGATATTTTTTTATAACCTAACCCTGCTTTAAACTTCTCCACAACTTTATCCCTGACCTGTCTGGTGTGTTCCTTCATGATGCCCAAGGAACATTGTTTGTTCACTAATGTTCTCTAACAAATCTCTGAGGCCTTCACAGAACAGCTGTATTTATACTGAGATTAGATTACACACAAGTGGACTCTATTTACTAATTAGGTGACGTCTGAAGGCAATTGGTTGCACTGGATTTAATTTAGGGGTATCAGAGTAAAGGGGGCTGTGGAAAAGTTCAAGGGGTATGAATACTTTTGCAAGTCACTGTATAATCCCTGATTTGCAAGTATCTGAAGAAGTTACTATTTGGCAGTTGAAATTTCTTTCGTAGCTGTGTTAAGGTGGCAAACATATCATCGATATATAGGTTTCTGACACTGTGGATTCCTAATTCACTCCATGTAGAGAAAGTCTTATCTAAAATAGATGGCTTGAATGTGGGGTTGTTTGCTATGGGCAAAGTGAGAGGTATAAGTTTAAGTTCAAAATTGGTTCTGATTTGCTTCCATATACGTAACAAATTGTGTATAACAAGATTAAATCCATAATATGATATATCAATTAAAGTAGGAGCTAGTAGGATGGTACCTATTAAGTGTGGGTGACAATCTTCTTGTTCTATTTTTAGCCAATTTAGAGGGATGTTTGAGGTGTCAAGCCAGAAAGCAAAGGATTTGATGGCAGAAGCCCTGTAATATAATCTGAAATTTGCTGTACCGTCCAATTAAGTCAGCTGATGATGAAGATGCTCTCTAAAAAGATCTCGATACTATGGTCGAGTGGTCACAACAATGGGGCATGCAGTTCACACCCTTTCCAAATTGGAAACCATGGCGGTGTCAACACAGAAAAGAGGGAATCCATGCGTCACATCTTACAACATAACTTGGTGTCAGCCTTTGAAGAAATCCAAACAAACCCAAGTATACTTGGGCATAAAATTGCAGAATGATCTACGTTGGCACGGTCCATGACTCGATCGATGCAAACCAGTGAAAAGCAAACAGGTGTCCTAAACGTTCCTGAGGGCGCCAACTTCCATATCATTGTTTTTCAACTTTCTGGCCCTCTTGGTGGCTGAAGGGATCTGGGGGGTGGTATGGAGAGAAGGTCAGTTTACAGGATATTGGATGTTGGATAGAAGCCATGATCGTATTCGAATGGTGGTGGCAGGCTCGAAGGGCACGAATGGCCTGCTCCCTGCACCTATTTTCTATTTTCTATGTTTCTATGTCATCAAGGAAGAACTTGATATTTCACCTCTAGGTTAGAACCTCATCTGGGGGAACTACGCAGAAGTTTTGCAAGACTTTGGACCCAATAACACATAGATAAAAACATTTCCATCCATCGAATCGTGTCAAATACAGGGCCGCTCGATTTGTTTAACTTGAACACCTACGAGGAGAGAAGCGAGTGACTCTCACCAAACTATCTGAACTCTCTGGGGGGGATGAAACGCCTCTCCAAGACACAGACCGTGATGAAAGCTCACCGGTTTCGACCTGTTTTTAACAAAATGTTAAAATGGTCTAAGCTTAGACAATAGATCACAAGACCTACACCAACCCCAAACCAAATTAGGGGTAGCAGACGAGGGCATTTCGATTGCAAGTTTGTGGTCCCAGGCCACAAAGACCAGATGTGTGTAACAAAGCAAATTCGTTTCATCACTACGCATATTAAAGGCATGGAATAATCCCCACCAAACCACGGTTGCCCAGCCAGATGCAACTAAATTTAAAGTGACACTTTCTTCCCAATAACCCTCTCTGGCTAAACCCCTCCCTCCACCACCTCCAGTTTAAATTCCAGTTGGAATATTTTGGAGGACCAAGTAACCAAGAACCAAGAACCAAGAGCAAGCCCGCCCTTAGTTTTTGATTGGTAGAGCTGATTTTTGTTTATCCTATGAGTTTTGTAATTCCACAAGAAAGGATTTATTATCGAATCTAATCTCTTAAAAAAAAAATTTTGTAAGAGAAATCGGAATGTTCTGATATGTTCTATAGTAGCTGGGGTAAGAAGATCATTTTAATGGTATTCACTCTTCCGAGTAAGGAAATTGGAAGAGTTTTCCAGAATAGGATTTTGCTTTTTAGGTTTTCTAATAAGGGAAGGAAATTGGCATGTACAAGGGAAGAGTAACGCTTTGTAACCTCAATCCCTAGATAGGTCAATTTATCTGTTGTTACTCTGAAAGGAAACGTCTCCAATGTATTGAGGAGATGGTATGCTGGCAACAGTATATTTTTATTCCAATTAATACTGTAGCCTGAAAATGTACCAAACAGGTTAATTTTTTACAGTATCGCTGGAATAGTGGTTTGAGATTCTGTTATGTACAGGAGGATATCATCCGTGTACAAATATATTTTATTTGTAGTCTCTTTCGTGTCGTTGCTTGCCATCTATATTTAGCAGTGAAATTGGACGGTATGAACTTACTTCTTGGGCATCTTTTCCTTTCTTATGAATCACTGTAATTGTTGCTTCAGTTAGTGTTGGTGGTAGGGCGCCGTCCGTTTGTGCTTGTCTATACGTTCTATATATATCAGAGGTGTCAGAGTATCATTAAATTTATTGTATAATTCACTTGGAAGTCCATCTGGGCCTGGGACCACATCAGTCTGCAGAAGGGTCTCGTCCCGAAACGTCGCCTATTCCTTCTCTCCATAGATGCTGCCTCACCCGCTGAGTTTCTCCTGCATTTTTTGTCTACCTTCGATTTTTTCAGCATCTGCAGTTCTTTCTTAAATAGATCTTGGAGAAGATTGAACCAGCGGGCAGCGACACGAATGAATGAACGACCGACGGTGGTGCCCCCGGTTTCGCCCCAGTGGTGGAAATTTTCTTGAAAGTTATACTATGTTAACACGTTAATAATAACATTAATATTAACGTGTTAACATAGAAAACATCATTGTAATCATAGTACAACAAGAGAAAATAGCATGACCTAGAGCAAAATTGCAAAAAAAGGCTGATTTAGGCACTCGATCATGAAAAAGGCATTATCTTGGTGAAATCATCAAAAAGGCATGAAAAGGCACATGGCATTTATGGCAAAGTCCTGGCTCTATTGATCAGTCTAGCTGTTTGGGTCAATGGAGCTTGATCAACTGACCTACTCATACAGAAAAGAGAAGAGTACTGATGATTTTACAGACATTTAAATGCCAGATTTGCCCCCATTGATTAAGTTTAGTTTAGTTTAGAGATATAGTGCGGAAACAGATCTTTGGCCCACCGAGACTGCGCCGACCAACGATCTCCCCCCCCCACATTAACACTATCATACACACACTAGGGAATATTTATAATTTAACCAAGCCAATTAATCTACAAACCTGGACGTCATGTTCAGTACATTGTGAGCAGCAGGGCCTGTTCCCGTTCTGTGCTGTTCTATGTTGTCACAGGATGATAACATAGATATCCAAGAAGGAAGATTGTGTTTACCTTTCTGCTGATATTCATGGGATTCAGCATTGATAAAGAACATTTATTACTGACAAACAATTAATGAACACAATCAAGTACATCATTAATCCCAAAGTAGAACACTTGCTTATTGATTCCAGGCATCTTATTGCATAAAATAAGTATTACTGTATTGTTGATTGACTCAGTGGTTGGTGGGGGCGCAGCAAGTCAGCTGCCCTGACAGCAGTGTGTTCGTCATTTCTACTTTTTTTGTTTTTTTAGTGTGTCCAAATGTGTGTTTTAATGACTTTTGGTGTGTCTTGTGTGGGGGGTCGTGAGGGGGGTAAGGGTGGAACCACTTTCAGTCGCCTCCTTCACGGGGAGGCGGCTTTTTCCATGTCACCTCCCTCGCGGCCTAACACCATGGATTGGTGCGGCCTTTCCCGAAGTCGGGCCCGGAGCTCCAGCAGTGGGTGCAGCGTGGACTTCTCATCGCGGAGTGGGGGCGAGCAGAAGGGAGTCGCCGATCGCTGGCTCGTGGCTTATAACCTCCTGAAGCCGCGGTCTGCGGAGCTTCTAGCCACGGGTGCGGCATCCGGAGCCTGGGACCCCTCGTTAGGGATTGCCGGTGAAGAGCTCCGATCACCGGCCCATGGCCGATAACATCCTGAAGCCGTGGTCTGCGGAGCTTCTAGTTGTGGGCGCGGCGTGTACTTAACATCCGGAGCGGGATCCCTCGCCAGGGATCCCCGGAGAAGAGCTCCGACCACTGGCCCGTGTGGCCTACAACATCCTGAAGCCGCGATCTCCGGTAGGGAAGCGCCGATTCGGGACTTACCATCCTGACGAGAGGGCCTGTACATCCGACTGCCGCAGCGGCGACTGCGGAGGTTTATGGCCCCGACCACGGGAGAACAATGGAGGAGGACTGACTTGCTTTGTGAAGAATGCTGAGGTGGATGTTTGTGTTACATTTTATGGTGTATGGTGTGTTCTTTTTTGATTGTACCGTTGCTGGCAAGTTCATTTCACTGCACTTTATTGTGTATGTGAGGAATAAAAACTGATTGATTGATTGATTGATTGATTCAATGAACATACAACAAAACAAGTTGTGTTTACGAGGACTTGCTTCTTTGTGACCAAATCATTCGTTAGGTAGATAAAAATGCTGGAGTAACTCAGCGGGTGAGGCAGCATCCATGGAGCGAAGGAAAAGGTGACGAGTCGAGACCCTTCTTCATCTTGCCTCACCCGCTGAGTTTCTCCAGCATTTTTGTTTACCTTCGATTTTTCCAGCATCTGCAGTCCCTTCTTAAACAAATCATTCATTAGAGTGACTTTATTGATTAAATATACTGTTTTACTACAAATTGTAGATGACCAATTTGTAGCTGACATCCATATTATCAATTTCTATCAAAATCAAATGGAAATTATTTTGTTAAGCTTTTGTTTTCCTATAACATTAAATTGAAGTATATAAAGAAAATATTTGTTAAGAACTACACGGAAGAATATCATTGAATGAACAGGGCAGAAATAAATGAACAAGGCAGTGGATATGGTAAGCAGGTTAGGTAGCACTTGTGGAGGGAGAAACAAAGTTTCATTATTTCAACTCAGAAGCAGTAATAATTTCTTTCTTCACAGGTGGTGCCTGACCTGCTGAGAAAATACATTGTTTTCTGATTTATTTCAGATGTCCAGCAGCGGAAGTATTTTTATTAAGAACCAGCCAGTGGTTGTGGTTCATGTACTGCACTTCAAGTTACAGTTCAGGTTCATTAAAAATGATCTAGGTTAGATATTATGGCAGGTGCTTTTTAATTTCTATGCTTCTGCCGAATGTGTGCTGTAAATGTAATTGAGAAACATTTCCACTTTAGATATGCAGTGCTGGAATCAAGAACCACTTTTGATGCAACATTGTCCAGTAGAGTTTTTGTCTGCCTTTACTCAGGCCTTGAGCCCTTTCTGTAACTTAGACAACTTAGCTGGGATAGACAATTGGAACCTTTCTCTCCGTGTGCAAATGCCAATGACTGGAGGCCATATGTTTAAGGTGAGAGGGGAAAAGTTTAAAGCAATTTTTACACAGAGGGTTGTGCATGCCTAAAATGTGCTACCAGGAGTGGTGGAGAGGGAGCTATGATAGTAGTGTTTAATAGGCTTTTAGATAGGCATGTACAGGGAAAGGATATGGATAATTTTCAGGCAGATGAGATTAGTTTATCTTTGCATTATGTTCTGCACAGAATTGTGGGCTGAAGGGCTTGATCCTGTGCTGTATTTTTCTATGTTCTAAATACCAACTACGGTATCACACTGAAAATTGCCATTTATCACTACTACCATTATTGTATTGCTATACTGTAAATTGCTCGTTCTAAGCTTCCCCCAGTCTAGTTTCAGTCAAAAACCACTGAATCAAGCACGTGCGCAACTAATGTTTATTTTGACAAAACACAATTACAGTTCCACCTACTGTACCAAACCACCGCGGGTTCGATCCTCGTATCTGCCTGATCAAGCGCTCTAGGCCTCGCTCAAACAGAGACACTCCAGAAGGTCACGCAGTCCTAAGCATTCTCCCAGAAGATTGACGCAGGACCTCGTGGCAGTGGACGTTTATAGGTCCCTGGATCTCGAGGGGCCGAACCACACAGGGGTGGTCTCTTTACAATCCAATTACAGATATTGATTAACCACATACATAACGGACAGTATTCTCACTCAATAATACAGTGGCTAATACATTGTATTCAAACAGTGTTTCTCGGAGGAAGCAAACATCGCAAAATTTACCCTGATATGCAAGAAAACCAGACAAGGCTCAATACCTCATACAATCAACATTCAGTAAAGTAAAGCTTTGCAACATTATTTACAATTATTTACAGTGTATGGGACTAGGGGAAAACAAATGGTCAGCACGGACTGGAAGGGCCGAGAGGGCCTGTTTCCGTGCTGTAATTGTTATATGGTTATATGGTTATATGTCTGGTTTGCATTCATCCAATCCATTCTATGCATTTTGCACCTAATTGTAAGGGTCTGCAGATGTTCCCAATCTCTTCCTGCAGCTCAGATCTAGGCTCTAGACAAACTGGCACCATTCTGCAGCTTGTCCCATTTCTACGGAGAGCACTTTTAAATTGACCAAATGGCCTAGCAGCCCTGAAGCCTTTACTCAATGTTAGTCCTAGCCTCTCCAATCTGGCCAGGATTGACAATACTACCATTATTGCATTAAGCAAATTTTCCATTCACCTCCCGGCGTTTCCCTGTATTTAATAGAAACTGATCTCAGCATTTGCGTACTTTTCTGTAGGATTTTTTAGATACATTTTGTTGTGAGGTCATTTAAAATGTTATCCTTATATGTTATTCAATATATGTACAATGGTTCTGCAGTAATGTATGAAAGCAATTAAAATTAGTGATATAGAATAGGCTGTGAGATGTACTAATCAACAAGGTCAAATGGTTGGATTAAAGTGGAGATCTGTTATACCAATCTTTAAACAATGATTAATTCCTGTCAACAAAGTATGCAAATCAACTGCAAAGTAGAAACAGGTTGAATTGGTAGTAAACTCATACAGCAGATTAAATTGTGACAATCACTAATTAGTGCAGTGTAAGAATCTCTTTAAATCATCACCAACTTTCTGAGTCGTAACTGTTGGAAAGTGATTCTTTTCTCTTCAAACCAGGTTAGAATTCGTTAATATGGTCAGCAGAGATGCAGCCAATTAACATTACTCCTGTAATTAAAACAAGCATAATTTAAGTTCAGAAACTGTGTTAATTTGGCAGCATCACTTTTTTTAGACCAAAAGATTAATGTCTCCAAACATTCGCCAAATATATATGTACTTTGTTGATGGTTATATCTTATGAACAGTGAGTATTTAAATAAACCCAAGGACTTCGCCATGCAAAGTGGTGTTTACTTATTTATTTTATTTGTGTTTACTTATCTATGTTAATTGTCATATAAATTATTTGACCATGCAAATTACATACATACAGATTTTATCAAAACAGAAGATGCTGTAATCTTTTGGTAAAGTTGCATTGATTATGACTAGCTGTATACCTTTACGCCATGTATGATCGTAGCTGTTATCTTTGCACAGTCAACTTGGAGGGAAGAAATCAAAGAATGCCAACCAATGCATCATTCTTTTCTGTAACCTTTTAAGCTGCTTGCTGGCAGTTCTCCCAGTGGTTTCAATCTTTAGAGTTGAATAGTCTTCCAATCTAACTATGAGAAAGAAGAGGCATTCGAAGCCAGATGCAGAGTTGAGAGGTACTCACAGCTCACACACTGTGCTTCAAGATGCAATAATTAACATGTAAATGATTAGGAAGTGCTGGAAAGTGCATCTCGTCTCAATCCAGGAGAATTGTCAAGGTTAAACAGAGTTTTTCAGTGAAGATTGAGAAATTATACTCAACAAAGCCCAGTTCCTTGTGCTAGTTCACACAGAGTTAACTGCTTTGAAGACTGTTTGAAAGATGCAGAGCTGGTTCTCTTGCAGCTGAAAGGGGACCTCCACCTGTTCCTGCTTATGCTAGGTGGCTTACATTCACTAGCCACTCCTGCAGAGTTCAGATAATTGAGGGTACCTACATGAGTTGCACCTTTCTCCCCGGGACAGGATTGTTATATCTTCTGCTGCCCAGTGCAAGAAGCAGCTCGTCAGGCCAGGACTAGACTACAACAACTCCAATTAGTTTGACATAACAGTTGCTGGGTCTGACGTGGTTGCCTTGATGGAAAATAGAGATTAAATATCAAATTAATGAGTACCTGTACACTCATTCCAAATATCATAATATTACAATGCAGCAAGAGTTTATTTGCCTCTCTGCATTGGAACTGATTTGCACTGAACTCACGGAATCATAGTCACACACTGCACTCACAGTCATCCACGTAACCTGTTGCTTTGTCTGTTTCCTCATCAACTTTTTAAAATACTTTTCAAATGTCTATTCGTTTTCATGTTAAATTACTTCAATGTTTTGGGTAGGGCATTGCATGCTCCGGCAATTAAATCTCCTAAAATCTCTTATTTTTTTAAAATCTCAAATTCATGCCCTCTGGTTATCGACACTTTGGATGTTTCAAGTATGATTCATACACTTGGTTTAGCAGTTTGGCTATGGGGAAAATGATGTAATTGATATTATATACTGATGTTTTGCTTTTATTGTGCTTGAATTGCAAGATGTTAATGGAGGTGTCAATATGGCACCAATATGGGTGATTCTGCAGCTGGTTTGCAGAATGTATGAATACCCTAATCAATGCTGCAATACTGTATTTCTTTCATCTTGGTAATAATACAAAGTAATGTGTGCTTTCAGCCAATTTTTCTGGTTAAAGATTCCTCTAGTCATTTGCAAACCTCATTGTATATTGGTGACTTTTTTTTGTAATTACAACTGTTCGGAAATTACATACAATCTAAAAAATCATAATGAAATCTCTATATAATTAAAGGTCTTGCATCTGGCACAATGTTTGATGTGCCTGAAAGTTTCCACGTGATTGGAGGATGAGAAACCTGTTAATTTGCAGGCAACTAATAAAAACACTTAAATTTTTGCAAGCACCTACCACATGTTCAATTTTCTCTTCAAAATCCTATTCACACAAAGACACCAAATCCATCTTTGGAAACAGGCTGAGATTTTTTTAATCTTCCTTTTGCAAATGCCTCGTTTTTCTCTTCATCTTTAGGACTCTCAGTTGAGAATGTTAATTCATTCAATGCCTTCATTATCTTCCTTTGCCTGCTTCACAACTTTCACTAGTAATACTACTGATTCCCTATCATTGGCCTCCCCTGTTCAACCAGCCTTAACTTTGCATTTTTCTCTCAATCTAGATTTAGACTTTCCATCTAGGATCATTGCATTTTCCCTCTGGGATCATTCCCCCCCCCCCCCAATTCAACACGACACAACACTCCCAGGGCTCTAGACAATGCTAGACAATGTCTTAGCACTTTCTGTGAGTCCAGACCCATTAATCACAAGCCTAATGCTTCAGAGACCCAGATCATTAAATCAATGGGTTTTGCACTCACAAGTCCAACTTCTGGCCTATTAATCACTTTCCATTACCTTACATAGAATTCCTGTTGCTCTACTTTCTTGAGCTCATATTTTATTGGTTTACTGCTCCAATTTTCAAAGTCTTGTTTAGCTAATCCAGTTCAAGTAATTGAGATTCTCCAAATCCACCCATTGGTGAAATCATACCTAGTTTAGTGTAGAGATATGGCGCGGAAACAAGCCCTTCGGCCCACCGAGTCCGTGCCAACCAACCATGCCTGCACACTAACCCTATCTTACACACACCAGGGACAATTTTTACATTTACACCAAGTCAATTAACCTACAATCCTATACATCTTTGGAGTGTTGGAGGAAACCGAAGATCTCAGAGAAAACCCACGCAGTCACAGGGAGAACATACAAACTCCAAACAGACAGCACCCATAGTCGGGATCAAACCCGTGTCTTGGCGCTGTAAAACAGCAACTCTACTGCTGCGCCACTGTGCTGCCCTACTCTAACCAATGTTCCCCAAATCCTTGTTAAGGATGTTTACATTCTCACACTTTACTGCATGCTAGTCTGAATTTACCTGTACCATTCTACTGCTGTGAGTTCCCAACCCAGTTACACCAGGTTTTTTGCCTTCCCAAACATATGAACTTTTACTTCGAGTCACGTGAGTAGGGATACGTGAGAAGCCCCGCCATGCGCATGGCACGTCATACGTCGACACATGTCGGTATATAACGGGCTGGCCAAGCGCAGCTTCCACCACAAAGGTGTAGATAAACAGACCCCGCAAGGTAAGGTGGTTTTTTAAAGCTACTTCCTAGGGTCCCTATTTAGGCTCGCATAATGGTTCTGGCTAGCCAGAGAGGAGTTGAAAATGGAGAGCAGTGTGGAAGGAAAGTACGTTGCGTGTTAAAGCATCGGGTCCCTTAAATTGAAGTCAGGTCCACAATCAGCAATCGGGACTAGCAGATAAGGTGCGATCCTGTTTCCGATACAGGATAGCCGTAGACCCTGGTCGTTAATGAAGGCCTCCAGCTGTCTCCGTAGTGCCCGCAGGGCACTAAGGCCAACTTCAATGGGCAGGAAAATTAAGCGAGGAAGTCTTGTCGAGTCCCGTTAATATCTGACTAGTCCTGATTGAATAAGATTTCCTCCTCCAGACCAGGGAAAGCCATGATGTGGCAAAGAATGGAGCAAAATGGAAAAATTGCTCCAAACCCTTGATCAACCAAGGGTCCAAAGACCCAGAATATTTCCCAGCAGCCCTCCGAGGGGAGTTTTTCCATATCAATGAATAGATGGTGGCCGTATTACAACATGGGAAATGTGAAATCTCTCCAGAGTCCTTGTGATTAGGTCTGGAAGAAGTCTCCTTCGAGCAACGTCCTCGGATTACCAGGGCGGTATAACGTTCTAGCTCCCAGGTCTGTTCACAAAAATTATTTGAAAACCAGCACTGGCAATATATTAAGGGGGGCATAAAATCGACATGTGATCATGGGTCTCTTATAGCTTGAGATGATATTTGTAATAGATGTTAGCAAGTGAGCCCACTCCCAGGAAATTCTCAGCATGAAAAAGAAGCAAGGTTTTCAGCGAACAGTATAAGGGGCACTGTTTTTTATGACAATAGGCTTAGGAGTTTCTGATTCCATCCAACCCAAATCTAAGCGACAGCCATCCACAAACAATTGATTATTTGGAGGCATGGTCATTAATCTCTGTTGCTATGTCCAGGTAACTTTTTTCCCAACAGATTAAAGATGGGGATATTTACAAAATGCATGTGTAGGTTACCCTTGCTGAACATCACCTTATCCCTCCATCCGCGAGAAGTAGCTAGGGTTAATTGGTAAAAATAGTAGCAGCATTCCCTGCTGTCGAGTTTGTTCCTCTGCATTATCAGAGTCTTCAAAATGGCCAAGAGAAACACCGCACTAGAAAAAGCGTTGCAGGACAATTTTTGATAGGTTCCATGCAAGTTTACCAACGGACCAGCTTAACTGTATTGCAATGGTGGATTTAGGGAAATGTTGCATCAAGACTACTAAAAACATTTTGGTTCAGCAACCTTCAGTGGTATTAACAAAACTGATGTGATGCACGGGGGGGGGGGGGGGGGTTGGGGGGGCGGGAGGGGGGGGGGTGGGGGGGGGGGGGGGCTACGGACAGCGGGTGACACAGCTTGTGGTGGAGGTAAAGATGGGAAACTGTCCCAAGAGGATTTAAATTACTCCAAACAAATATGGTATATCAATTTATTTGGAGTTATTGGGGGCATTTATTATGGATCTTGAAAGTTATTTGTTCTACAATGAGAAGGACTCTGCATGTTCATTACAAGTAGACAATATCACAGCTGTGCATATATCAATCACATGGGGGGAGTAAAGATAGTAGCAGTGATTATCTGGTCAACCTGATGTGCACTCGGTGTATATCTAGGAAATCTGGCTTTCAGCTATCTATCTATTAGGAGAGACAATATTATGCAGACAACAGATCACGAAAGTTCAAAAGACAATACAGAATGGATGTTAAATCCACAAGTTTTCAAAAAGATTGTCAGTTGGTATGGGTTACCAGACATTGATCTGTTTGTGTCTAGATTAAATCACCAGTTGTCTAAATACGTCTCATGGGAGCCTGACCCAGGAGCTGTAGCGGTGGATGCATTCCCGTTACATTGGGGAAATATGGTCTTCTATGCTTCTCCCCCATTCTGCCTGATTAGGCAATGTCTCACCAAAATAGAGCAAGACTCCGCCATGGGTGTTTTGGTGGTTCCAACCTGGCCTACACAGCCATGGTTCCCATTGATGCATAGAATGATAACTCAACCATTTATGACGATTCCCAGCTGCAGTAATTTGTTGGTACAACCAGTAACAGAAGAAGTTCATCCATTGCATGATCATATTAATTTGTTAAGCTGCAGATTCTGACCAGGGCTTGGACTATCGGATAGGACCATGGATGTCATACCTGCAGCTTGGAGAGATAGCACTAAGAAAAAATATAGGTCTCATATAAAGAAATTGGAAGCTTTTTGTATACAGTCAGATATATCGTATCATACTGCAAATATATTGGATGTATTGGAGTTCCTTGCTATGCTGCATTTTGATCAGCACCTGAGAAAAAGTGCCATTAATAGTGCTCGTAGTGCTTTGTCCTCCTATTTAGGACAATTTTCAGAATGTCAATCTATCGGGTCTCATCCATTAATATCCCGATTTATGAGAGAAATTTATAATAAAAATCCTTCCAAACCCAGATCTACAGAAATCTGGGATGTCAGTGTAGTTCTTACATTGCTTCGGCAGTGGGCTCCAATTACGTCACTGTCTTTTCAGAAGTTAACATTTAAAGTGGTAATGCTCATGGCATTAGAGTCAGCACAAAGAGTACAAACATTGCAAATGTTACGTTTAGATTGTATGCCATTTGACTGCAGATAACATTACTTTTTATGTTTATGATCTAATCAAACAAAGCAGACCAGGTAAGGCTGGAACCAAGATAATCTTTAAAGCATACCCTGTTGACCAAACATTGTGTGTGGTTAAGCATCTGACTCGATATATTGAAGTAACCAAGAGTCTCCGAGGTTGTGAGACAGCAATGCTTATTACCCACAAGAAACCATATAAAAAATGACAGTACAAACTATTTCTAGATGGTTAAAACACGTTCTGGATTTAGCTGGAGTAGACACTCATGTGTTTAAATCTCACTACACCAGGGTGGCATCAACATCCGCGGCGAAGGCACAGGACGTGCCACTCGACCAAATTTTAGAGGCCGCAGGATGGTCTAAAGAAGAAACTTTTTTCCAAGTTTACGATAAACTGTTGTCACGGTGCCAGGGTTTGGACACGCTGTGTTGGGTTCTGTTTGATTGTTTGCTTTGTTTTATATCATTCGTTTTAATATCCTTTGTTGTAATTTCCTCCTGGGATAGAGGGGTTATTACTTTTCTTTTCTTTTTATTATTATTAAAATACTTATTGCATAATTTCAAGCAATGTTCAATATATATTATTTACTCACTACTGTGTCAAATGAAACAGTGTGTTGTATGGAATTAATCTACAGCATGAAAATCACAGAGCTTTTAAATCGTCACGTAGTCACTCACGTGACTCCGAAGTAAAATAGTAAGATTAAACGAGAACTTACCTGTTCGAAGTTTGATCTTTATTTTATGAGGAGTTACGATGAGAGATTACGTGCCCTCCGCTCCCGACCCTCATAATCTAAATGTTCTAGTCTTTGTGAGCCTTACTATCTTACTTCGGCTATTAGTTCTGTGTTTTTCACGCCGCTGCTTTGAAGTATGACGCGCATGCGCCTGGCGGGGCTTCTTCACGTAATCCCTCATCGTAACTCCTCATAAAATAAAGATCAAACTTCGAACAGGTAAGTTCTCTTTTAATCTTTATTATTCATACCAGTTCTGGAAAACAACCTGTACCACCCAAAACTCCAGAGCGCCGCATCTCTCCACTCCTAATGTAAACCCAGGGAAAATTGGTAGCAAAACATTTCAGTCTAGGGTACCCAGGCAACTTTGTGGTAAGAAAATAATTACATTCACATTTCAACGTCAAAAGATAGTTTGTAAGTGACCGTAGCCCAGTTACGTTATCTCAGTAAATTGGAGGTACTGCAATTAATTCAGCAGAAAGGAATAGATAAGAGTGTGTGTGAGTGGAAACAGGAAAAATCTCACAGAATGGTTGAATTGTCTCTTTGGTAGTTAGCAAGGAAATTGTTTTGTGGAGAAAGGTCACCAAGCTTAGAGAGGAGGTGGGAGAGATTTAATAAATTTCTGGTGATGGGAGACAAGTGGTCTACACTCTGGAGTAAAAGGATCACCTGGCCAAAGCTTATGGGCAATGGAGGTCAGGAGGCAGATGGCGACGAGGCCAGTGGAAATAAGATGCCATTGTCAGGCTGTTTTGGGCTCCAGAATATCATCCAGATAGAGGAGATGGGGTGAACAACGCTTTACGTGTTTTTGGCTACGGGGGGGGGGGGGGGGGGGAGCGATTAATTTGGAACGCAGGGCGGTGAAGATCGAAAAGGGATGGTAAAAAACACAGCAGGAAGAAGCTAAGAGGGAGAGCCGATACGGTCAGAGAGGCTATTTTAAGGAGAAAATACATCCAAGTGGAATTATTGGAGTTTCAAAAGAGGTAAATTGATGTTTGGCTTACTTTTGACACTCCAAAAAATACAAAAGGTTGTTGTATTGTAGCACACACCAATGATGTGCCCAAGACATAAACATGAACATGCTTTGGAGATCGAATGATTTGTGTGTGAGTGCTTGGTAGGGCAGGGTCAAGAGGCATGACTGTGTTGCCACAAATGAAAAGAGCCCTAGGGAGTGGTGTAAGCAGCATAGAGGATCTCAGGAGTACATGTACATCATCTTCCTTGAAACCGTGGCATCACAGGGTAGATAATTGTTGAAGTCGGCTTTTGGTGCCATTGGAGTAATGAGTATAAGAAGTTGGGGACCATTTTAATCTATAAAGTTTGTAACCAAACGTGGGAATGAGACGTCAATATTGAGCGTACTTTGTGTATTCAGTTTTTGGTCATCACCCTGCTATAGGAAACAACTGACATTAAGCTGGAACCGAGTAACAAACGACCGATTTACAGGATGTTGCCAAGACCTTGTGCGGGAATATGAGTTAACAGGGGAGAGATTGGTTTTTTTAGGCAGGCTAAGGAGTATTACATTTTCTCAGGGCACAGGATGCGAAGGGGGTTGATCCTCTAGAGGTGTATAAAACTCACCTGAAGAGGAATTATGTTGAGATTTTCACAGAGCCCTACATTTAACCCTGGGAAGGGGGGGTCCTAAAAAGAAAATATATAATATTGACATGGGTAAGATGATTTAGTCCGGCTGCCTGACATAAAGATCAGAGAGTAGAGAAAAACAGGGTATTGGTTTCTTGGCTGATCAAGATTGTTAATCAGAGTGTTACCATGCAGATTTATGCCAGATCCTTGACATTTTACAATTTACTAAAATTACATGGATGAAGGCAATGAAGACTTATTTACTAAATTTGCTAATGCCACAAAGTAGGAAATTAAGACACTAAGAGAATATGCCGAGCAGAAGGTTGAATTGGGAGAGATCTGGAAAATGGAATATAAGGTGGGAAATTTTGAAATTGTAAAAATATACATTGGGTGAATTGTATTAGCCTGTCAAGAGAGAATGTTAATGCATTGGAAGCAATTCAAAGAAAGATTATAAGACTAATACCTGGGATGGCTGGTAGTCTGAAGAAGATAGGGTGAAGTGACTACATTTGGATTTAAGAAAGGAGACTTCACTAGAACATATGAGCTTCTGACAGATCCTGTCAGAACAGATATGGAGAGGCTGATTCCTCTTATGGAGAATATAGAACTAACCCTTTCTGTTTAAAAAGGGAGGATTGCCCATTTATGTCAGAGGTAATATGTGTCATAGATAGTAAATATTTTAAATGTAGAATTAGATAGATACTTGATAACATGAGGTGAAAGGTTTTTCAGTGTTCAATGGAACATGGAGGTTTTGTGTTCTTGTTTTATGTCTACATGAAACTTGAGAGTCTTCAAGGTACAACAGAATTATTTAATATATTACTCAATGCTGGCAGCAAGACAACTCAAAATGGCTGCACACTCACTGTCTACAGACAGGAAAAACTATATACAAAACATTTCCCTTTGTCCTGTGCAACGCCACCTGCTGCACGGGAGGAGCAATAGGTCCTCCCACCCCACACAGTCCACCAAACATCATACTCCCCTTTACAGTTTGAACGCCTCCATTATGCTGCATCTCGCTTCACTCCTTTTGGCCAGCCATTTTGACGTTTCACAACTCTTGCTAAAGGCTCAGAATCAACAGAGTTTTCCTCAGTGTTCTCTTTTGAAGAGATATCAGTATTTGCTTTATCTGTATGCTGTTCTTTCTCCACTTGACCGTAATTTTTCTCGGCGGTCGTCAGCTTTTTGGATGCAAACGCAATTGGTTCTTCCTTGCCGTTCGACGCCGTTTGTGAGATTACAGTTCCAAGACCATACGGCGATGCATCGGCTGCCAACGAGATCAACTTCGATGGGTCATAGTGGGACAAACGCGTCTTCTGGGCGAGCATCTCCTTCAACCTGGTGAATGCATGGTCACACTCATTGGACCAGTGCCATTTGACATCCTGTCTTCGCAAGTTGTTCAATGATGCGCACAAAGTCGAAAGTGCCGGTATGAACTTGCCATAGTAGTTCACCTTGCCAATTAAGTTTTCAAGCTGCTTCACATTTTCGGGCGTCGGCAATTTCAGGCATCCACTCTTTCTTCCGATGGCTTCAGACCACTTGCCAAGATCACATGTCCGAGATGTGTGACCTGCTGTCAGAAGAATACGCACTTGTCCATGCGCAACTTCATGCCGTAGTTGTTCAGTGCCGTGAGCTCCTGTTTTAGGTTCTGCAGGTGTTCTTCCTCTGTCCGGCCAGTGACAATTATGTTATCCATGTAGGCGGCTACGTACGGAATCCCGGCAACCAGATTGTCGACCAGTTTCTGGAAGATGGCCGGCGCCGGTGCCAGTCCGGTTGTATCTGAACAGTCCCTTGTGCGTATGGATCACGAGCAGGATTTTTGTCTCGTCGTCCAGTTCCACTTGGAGATATGTGTCGGACATCTCCAATTTCGAGAATTTCTGTCCTCCTTGCAGCTTGATGAACAGCTTGTCCACTCTTGGTATGGAGTGTTGATCAATGTGCAATTGAGGGTTTACAGTCACTTTGTAGTCGCCACAGATGCGCTCCTTGCCGCAAGGCTTCTGAACGAGTGTGTGTGGCCCATTCTGAATGCTCCACATGGGTGATAATTCTCATTTCTTCAAGACGGCAGAGTTCCTTGTCGACGGCGTCCATCCGACTGAATGGAACTTGTCTTGGTTTGAAGAACTTAGGGATGGCATCGTCTTTGAGTATGAGCCGTGCCGTCATCTTTGGCAATGCCCAAGTCCAGGTGTGAAAATGGCCGGAAACTGTTCAAGAACCTTCTGCAGGTTCTGCAAACCTCTCATTTGCTGACCATGTTGCAATCTGTGGTAGAGAACAATGCCATAGTTGATCCATCGTAGATCAAGGCGTTCATGTGAAGCTTGAAAGCATGGATCCAGTCGATGGCGCACAGGGATGGTACGTTCTTTACCAACGACGATCAGTGGCAACATCTGTGTCATACCATTACAGGAAACAGCGACAGTGCATTTGCCTTTCATGGGAATGGGCTGTCGTCCGTATCGGAAAAGGCGGATGTTGGCCGTTTTCAGTTTCGGCAATCCGATCCTCTCCCAGATGTCCTGACCCTCTAGCGACACAGCCGTACCAGTGTCCACCTAGAATTGTAGATCGACGTTCGAGACCCGCAGCAAAATCCTCAGCTTGTCAGTGATCGTAGACACACCGAACACTTTGATAGAAATGGTCTCCGCGATTTGGTTAACTGTTTTTTACGCTTTCTTGCCCTTTCTCAGCTTTCCTACGGATTGACACATTGCCTGGAGATGACCTTTTCGGTAAAAGGCATAACAAACTGACTTGATATACGGGCACTCACAGTGATGATGAGCAGTCGAGCCGCACCGGTAGCAGGGTTTCGATCCTCCCCCCACAGGGAGACGGCTCTTCTGAAACTGTCCCACCTTCTCCGGATTTGCTCTGGGTCGATCAAGTGGTTTCTGGCGTTGCGGACGAGTCCGACGAACTTTATGCACCTCCTGAGGGAGCTTCAACACTGTTTCGTCGGCCATTTTGTGCAGTTCTTTACTTAGCAGCTCGGCCATCTTAGCACACTGCAGCACATTCTTCAATGAGGCGTCCGATTCCTTGACAATCGCCTGCTGGATGAATACGTGCTTGCAGCACATGACCAGTCTATCCCGCATTGTCTTGGCACTTTACGCAGCATTGAGCTTTCGCACCAAGGCAAAGGCATCACATGCCTTTGCCTTGGTGCGAAGTTCGGCAAGAAATTTCGGTGACCGATTGCCCTTCCTGTTGCACCGTCCGCTAAAAATTGAGGCGAGCTGCGATGAAATTTCGCCTTTCTGCGAAATGCAGAGCCGTTGTGATTTCAGCATATGAAACCTCAGTTACTTCTTCTGTAAGTAAATTTTGAAGCAGTGCTAACATTTCTGGAGATATTGATGAACACAAGAGAGCCTTCTTCCTCAGGTCAGTCGCAATTGTCATACTTTCAAAATAAAACAGTGCGCATTAAATACGGCGACCACCTTTCTCACTCGGGATCGAAACGATCAAATTGCCGAGACATGTTAGTTTGAGTACTACAGAACTCAAAAACAAAAAAAAGTTTTTTTTAAAATCGTAAAATAGGCTCTTATCTGGGTCTTTGGACGCAATCCGAAGTATCCCACTTCTGACACCACTTTCGTGTTCTTGTTTTATGTCTACATGTAACTTGAGAGTTCAAGGTACAACAGAAGTCTTTAATATATCACTCAATGCTGGCATCAAGACAACTCAAAATGGCTGCACACTCACTGTCTACAGACAGGAAAAAATTATATACAAAACAGGAGGTCTAGCATAGCACTGATTTTCTTGAAAAGTAGAACAGGTTTCTGGGCCAGAATGGCCCACTTTTGATCCTAACTTGCATGTGTTACTTGGTTTGTGTACAGACAGCTCTGGCATAAAGCTCAGCGACTGCTTGGAAAGCACATCTGTCTCCTCTTTTTGGCAATTATGTGGTGAGCCTCTGGGCTCGGTCTCAAATCATAGCAGCGGGGGGCAGTTAATGAGATGTTGGGCATATGTGGCTGGATCCAATGGTTTCCCACAGAAGTGCTAACTACCAGTTGGATGGATAGGATAGATATAATACATGAAGGGATGATCTGTTTCATCACTAGCTAATGACAATCTAGAGGAACTAATGTGGCCTTAACGCACAGACAAGAGGAAAATAATTCAAAGATATCCATTATTAGACTTGATGGCGCCAGAAAATTACATGACCGTTAAATAATTTTTGTGCACTGTAGAAGGGTTCCATGATGTCTCTTTAATAATGAAGTTTACCATTTAGATGTTTAACTTAACTGAATAAGTGCACGTGTGTGGCAAAAGGGATTGCCAATGATCCCTTACACAATGCGCTCTCAGTAATTTCACAACTTTTGCCTTAAGTGTTGTTGAGCTGGGTTACTTTACATGGAATGATCCAGCTGATTTTGTTTCATGTGCTCATGGGAGAGGAGCAGAAAAACAGAATCCCCTTTGTGTTCTCATGAAAACTGCAATCCTTCAATGGCTTAGAATGAAATATGATTGTGGGTTGAGTAATATAATTGGGACAAGGCGAAATTAGTGGCTACCTTGCTAACGAATTATATATGAAATCTTAAATGGGACTTGAAGCTCTACTGTCTTCAGTCTTGGCTTGAGAGTGAAGATTAGTTCAAGTTCTGTTCTCTCAAATGAGCTGGGCTGACACAACATCAGGCAGAAATGGAGACACGAGGTAGTCATCAGTCCAAGTTTTTGCAGCCTATTAGTGATTTTAATGTCTCCAGTAACCAAATGCATTTAAAAACAATTAAGATTGATGGGTAAAGCTTTTTTTAAACTTTTGAAATTAAAAACATTTCAAAACTTAAAAATATTAAAGCAATATATTTTCAATTATTTCCTGCCGTTTTGTTTCATAATATCATGTGATAGGTGTAGATTTAGGACATTCAAGTCCACTCCGCCATTCAATCATGGCTGATCTATCTCTCCTAACCCCATTCTCCTGCCCTCCCCATAACCTCTGACACCCGTACTAATCAAGAAATGGAATGGTTCATGGAATCCCTTTTGACATCATCAGAGACTAAGTCTGACTGGTACAGAATCCTAGAGACAATCTGAGGGTATTCCAGCAGCATGTGGACAGCAGTAATGGTCTGCAGTGGCAGGTTAAATCTGCCACCCCGATTTACTCCATCAAAGTTTGTCAGTAACAAGAGAGGGGCTTGTTTCAGTTCAAATGATCGAACATTGCTACTCTGACAAAATCTGAGAAAGAGTGGGGTTTTATATTTTATGGCCATAAATTTGCATTGTGATCAACTTTGCTAAGGTCATTTTCGATTCTTATAAAATTCCAAGGTACTTCGCAAGGTCCTTGTCGATATTATTGAAAAAATGGCCCTGAATCATGTAAGGATGCAAGGATATAATAAGAGATGGTCAATGGCTTGGGTGAAACATCAATTTTACTTCGGAGTCACGTGAGTCTTCCAGGGACTCTGTGTGACAGAGTACTCCATGGGCCGTTTCGAGACTGACTGCTGACCGCGGGATGCGGGCAGTCAGCGGCGGCAGCAACAGACCGGAGTCGGGCAAGCCCGTTGACTCAGGAGGGTCCAGGCTCACAGACACGCCATTCATAGCGACGGCAGAGCGGCAGCTCCGACTCAACACCGCAGCCCGCAGGATCACCGCGGACTGACGACAACGCTACCCGGAAATCGGGCAAGCCCGTTGACCCAGGAGAGTCCGGGCTCAGAGACTGCCATTCACGGGTAGCGAAGGCAGAGCAGGAGCTCCGACTCAATGCCGCAGGCCGCAGGAATACCACGGACTGACGGCAACGCTACCCAGTAGAGGTAGCGAAGACAGAGCCGGGGCCCCAACTCACAACATAGGCGGGAGACTTGCCGTTAGCGGCAGTCTATATTCCCGCATGAAAGTCTGGTCACCATGGGAGCTGGGGCGGGGGGAGGAGTGCGCTCCTCCACCGGCAGCTTCAAAAAGGCCCTCAGGTAAGTTATACTAACCTTGAGTTGCTTAGCTTCTGTAGTAGACTTATTTGCTTACAGAAACGATGGACAGGAAGACCAGAATGAAGGCATCGAAGCATGCCTCCAAGGGCCGCGGGACTTCGGACGGTAGACAGCAGCAACAATCCCCGGAGCTGCCCGCAACACCGGCAGCACCCGCTCCACGGGCCGGGAAAAGAACGCGGAAGTCGGGGAGCCCTACGCAACCGACTCTCCACCACGGCTGTCTATGGAGCCACATAGTCTGGGAGCCCCGCAGGTGCGGGTGGCGCAGACTCACCACCGGGGGAGCCTGCTAGATCGCGGGCCGGTGGAAGATCATCTCGGTCATTGAACCCCACGTTAGCGGCTGGACGAGACCATGCGTCGCCTTTGTCCCGGGGAAGACAGGCGGCAAGCCCGGGCGGATATCGGTGAACCCCGCTTCGGCGGCTGGAACCGACTCCTCACCGCTTATGTCTTTGCAGACAGGCGGGCTGCTTCAGTCCGGAAGACCACGGACTAGCGGCATGTCCTCGCGGGAGTCGCATAGCCCCGCAGGAGCGGCAGGCAGCGACATCCTGCCTAGGCACCCCAACAACGTGCGGGCCGATGGCAGATGCCTCAGTTGTTCAGGGGAACCTGAGTAAGTCGGATTGCTGTCCGCAGATAGCTGCGGCGGTCGCATGGCCCGTATGGAGCGCATGATGGAGCGACTCCTTGAACGAGATCTCCCGCAGCAGGATCGGATGTCCTCAAGTTCCAGGAGACATGCATCTGGGCCACCCAGCATATCCCCTACATCGGTGGGGAGTGCCAGGAGTCAGCAGCTGGCTGACGTTCAAGAGGGGTTGGCGCAGGAACCTGCAGCACCTGAAATACCTCAAGAGGAATTTCGCGACGTGGTTTCCAAATTTGGCCAGCCAAGGCATGGAGATGACGGAGGAGCAGGAAGATGCTCTTGCGCTACTGTGTAATACACAGTACGAGATAAACTCTTTCTGGAAAATCTCCATCAAACCACTCACAACCCAAAATTTGCGGGTTTGTGCAAAGCCTCTGCTACGCCGCCACCGAGACAGCTGTTCAGTGTAGACCTGCCAAAACAGGTAAATGACCTGGACGAACAGGCAAAAGCGGTCGGGTTGATGAAACCACATCCTCGAGCGTATCGCAGACAGCATCCTTACGCTACATCTAACAGGCCTTGGGTTCAACCCTGACAGGGCAATCAGAACCTATCCACCGGTCGCGCCCTATCAACAAAAGCCTTTTTTAGGACAGGGCCCACAGCGACCAGCGTGGAAGATGCGCCAACCCCACATCCCAGCAACGCAATGAACCAAAAAGGCCCAGAACATCAAGGCCCGCCGGTAACCATGGAGGTAAGGGGGTCTGGTTCTCTTGGGAGTGCTGCATGTATGACCTCACATGTAGGAGGGAGGTTGCGTACATTCTGGGATGCATGGGATTCTGATTGTCACTATCCCAGGGAACAAAGCAACAGACATAACAGACATAAATACCACTGTGGTGGCGTATTTAAACCATATGGGTGGTATCAAGTCAATATCTTGTGATGAATTGGCAAATTTAATTTGGGTCTGGTGTATTGAAAGAAATATTTGGATATCAGCTACGTATCTTCCAGTTAAGCTCAATACAGTGGCGGACACCAGGTCACGAGTATTTAATAACAACATCAAGAAGGATGTTGAACCCCCAAATATTTGCCAAAATTATAGCCAAATATGGAATACCCAGGCATGTAACAGCCTTGCTTGCGCCAGGAAACCGACTATTAGACATGCTGCTAAGGTGATTGGGAAACTTGTAGCTACATTCCAGCTGCACAATTTGGGCTGTTACACTATCAAAGCTTGCAAAGAACAAAAGTCTCAGCATTAAAAGCAAATGCTGGACATTTTGACAGGCCTATGCAGCTGCCAAACAAGGCAAAAATTGAGCTACAATGGTGGATTAGCAATGTTTGTGATTGTTTTAATCCCATCATTATATCAAACCCATCAGTCGTGTTACAAACCGATGCAAGCACCCAGGGCTGGGGAGCTACCGACACCACTTCCAGTTGTGGCAGCAGATGGGATTTGCACGAGTCTACTCTTCTTCAATCACAAGGTATAAACTATTTGGAAATGCTGGGAGCATGTCACGGGCTGCGGGCTTACTGCACCAATCTGCATCATACGCATGTCCGTCTTCAAAATAAATAATACCACTGTGGTGGCGTATTTAAACCATATGGGTGGTATCAAGTCAATATCTTGTGATGAATTGGCAAATTTAATTTGGGTCTGGTGTATTGAAAGAAATATTTGGATATCAGCTACGTATCTTCCAGTTAAACTCAATACAGTGGCGGACACCCGGTCACGAGTATTTAATAACAACATCAAGATGGATGTTGAACCCCCAAATATTTGCCAAAATTATAGCCAAATATGGAACACCAGATATCGACCTCTTTGCGTCCAGGTTGAACCATCAGATACCAACATATGTCTCTTGAGAACCAGATCCTGGGGCAGTGGCGATGGACGCGTTCTCGCTACGTTGGGAGAAATGGGTTTCTATGCTTTTCCCCCATTCTGCTTCATTAGTCGGGTATTGCAGAAAATTCAACTAGATTCTGCAACAGGTATACTGATAATACCCGACTGGCCCACACAACCATGGTACCCGGTGGTCCTCAACATGACAAAAGAACCATGGGCACAGGTTACCAAATGCCCGAATTGGTTACCAATCCCATAACAGGGGATAATCATCCGTGCCATGGTCATCAGAACCTGTTGGCTTGCAGGTTCTGAAGAGGCCACTACTGGAATTCGGGTTGTCATCAAAAACCATGGACATCATAACAGCATCGTGCAGAGAGTCTACAAGGAAGCAGAACCTCACCCACATAAGGAAATGGGAGGTCTTCTGTAGTCGGAGCAAGACCACCTACAACTCTGCTACGATCTCCAATGTGCTGGAATTCCTCGTGGGCCTTCATTATGATGAGGCCTTCAGTTACAGTGCCATAAACAGTGCCAGGAGTGCACTGTCATCCTATCTCAACATTGGACTGGGATCTCAGCAGCTGGTATCCAAACTATGAGGAGTATATTCAATTCCAACCCTCCCCGACCACGATATTATATTACCTGGGATATAGGGGTGGTGTTGACCCTACTCAGGAGCTGGTCGCCTATGACGGATTTACCACTGGACTAACTCACCTTCAAAGTGGTGATGTTAATGGCACTGACCACAGCACAATGGGTCCAGACTCTACAGAAACTAAAACTGGATAGAATGGTCTCAACCCCCAATAAAGTGATTTTCTTTATAGATGAGTTGCTTAAACAACACGGACCTGGGACTACAGAACTGAAAATGGAATTCCAAGCATATCCCTACCTCACCTGGTTCCACCTATCACCTGCCAATTCCCTTTCCCCGTCAACTTTTTATTCTGCCTATCTCCCTTTACACTCTCAGGCCTGATACAGGACCATGATCCAAAATGTTGACCATCTCTTTGCCTCCATAGATGTTGCATGGTCCACTGGGTTCTTCCAGCAGTTTATTTCTTACTCCATAACATAGTTTCCCAACCACTGGGGGCTAGGCTGCCGGTGGTGGAACAATTAATGTAGTAGTCCATTTAAAATGACCACTAGTCATGGACAACACAGTTTTTGCAAAATGTCACTAATATTGAAAAATATTTCAATATTCTGCATATATCTATGTCTTAGATATATTTATACAAATAAAGGTATTTTACATGTTTACTTACATCAAATATTTACCACAATTGAGCGCAAAACTTTGTATTTCATTGACAACCAAAACTTGAATTCTACTAAGAATTGATTGTTCACGGCACATTTCAGCTTTTATGCTTTGTTCCGGAGTTGTATTAGATGCACCAGCATAATTACTGTGAATAGTGGATCACACAACAAGAGGCATGGAAGAAGATGGAGACAAGAAAGGCTGCAGATGCTGCAATCTTGAGCAAATTATGACCCTCTCCTACTGCCCAATATACTTTCCTCTGCCAGCATGTTCAAGCTGTTTTTCACTGTTGACTTTGCTTCTTTCCATCGCCCACCAGTGCAATAATGCTAGCTGCAATGATGGTTTCATTCCTTATGTAGTATTTCTGATGTTTCTATAGTGCTGAAGTCCATGGGTGATGTGCTGGTTGCTCAGCATGTCGGTGCTCTACTGACGGAATTGGTGATGAGTCAAAGACAAGCTCTTCACAAGGAGAAGACAATTGTCTTCCATGGGAGAGCATGAGTTGGCCCAGTGCTTCATTTTCCATGGCTGTATTTATCGTATTTGATACTATTTAACCAATACCATTTCAACAATGGTTAAGTAAGTGAAACAACCAAAATAATCAAAATAATCAAACTACATTAACGCACTGTTAATAATTGCAAATGAGAGTGAATATACATCTGTATTTTTTTTGTAAATATGATATTGACCTTGTATTTCTCAATGGTAGCGATAGAGTGTTTCATTTAATTTATTTACTGATGAAAGAGCGATCTTATTTTCACGATACTCATTTGACCACAGTAGCTTGCCTATTGGATGCCCCGATTTAAAATTAGAGTTGCTATTCAAAAACATGAATATGCAATACAAAGTGCTCTGTATTTAACTGGACAGCAAACTCTAACATAATCTCTGCGCAATCATAAAAGCAGGATACTGCATAGTAACCTGTAGTTGCTATAAGTAAATTGCTATGGAAACATGTTGCCGATGACTCCAAGTGCATCCAGATGGTAATCTGGTTGGCTGTGAAGAGGCAGAAGCTTTTTTTTTCCAGATACTTTACCAGTTCAGGCTGAGAATGTATTTTTAGCTTACAGTATGTTTCCTCATTTATCTGCAAAAAAACAATAATGTGGGTTGCATTCTCTTCAGAACAGTACAATGAAACCTAGAAGAGATTATGGAATTGGCGAACCTTGCCTTTACTGTCTCTTTTATTGAGTTTTTTTTTCAAAATGAATGTCTTGGGTCACCCTGCTACAAGATTCTATACTATTGTTTAAATAAATCATGAGGTTTTATTTTCGGTGTTGAGGTAAATGGGTTGTATTTACAGTGTAAGATGCACAGTATTTTCAATAGGGTGCCTACATTTTCAACCACAGGCCGTAAAGCTTCATACTGAAATACAACAAATGCACAAGCAGCTGGAAATTCTGGTGTACCCTAACAAGATGAGCCTGAGTGCTAAAGGTCAGGTGCTGCTGAGGCACAACAGCATGTCTGTTCTGCGGCTGGGGAGTGTGGGAGGGAGGCGTTAGAGCTTAACAGGTCTGAGATAGGGAGATGGATTGGGCATGCAGGGTTGGAGGAGACTGTAAGTTCAAAGGCGGCAGATGCCCCTTTTAGTGGAGATGAGGTATCGGACATTTGCACGTGATGGGGTGTTTGGGTGTCATATAAGGAGACCGGTATTAATAAAGGGATATTAACATTTTAACTGGGGAGGGGAGGATTAGTACTGGTTCATGGGTTCATGATGAACACTTACTTACCATTCAGCAGCCTTTCGTTCTTTTGCCAATAACCTACATAAGGGGTAATTTTGAGTGGTCAGTTAATCTTCCATTGGAGGAAAGAGTAGAGACCTATGCAGACACTGCAAGAACTTACAAACTCTAAATAGTTAGCATGTATGAAGTAGCTGAGATTAAATTATAGAGAATTTATTTGCATATAAATTAGCAGCCCTTTCACCATACCAAAGATAAAATGACTGATCAATATGAACGTAAGTATCTTCTAGACTTTAGGAGAGCTCCCCATCCCCTCACCTTACTCACCATCATCAACACCAGGGTCACATCTGTGGAGTCTTTTAAGTTCCTGGGAACCATCATTGCCAATGAGGGACCTTAAATGGGGGGCCACCATCGACTCCACAGTCAAAAAGGCACAACAGAGGATGTGCTTCCTGCAGCAGCTGAGGAAGCACAATCTGCCACAGGCAATGATGGTCCAATTCTATACGGCCATCGTAGAGTCTGTCCTCACCTTCTCCATCATGGTCTGGTTTTGCTCAGCCACCAAGCATGACATCCGGAGGCTGCAGCGAATGGTCCGATCAACTGAGAAAGTTATTGGCTACAACCTTCCCTCCATTGATGAACTGTACAGGCCAGGAAGCGAGCGGGCAAGATCATCTCTGACCCCTCTCACCCTGGCCACAAACTGTTTGAATCACTTCCCTCTGGAAGGCGACTCCGGACCGTCAAATCTGCCACAGCCAGACATAAAAACAGCTTTTTTCCCCACGAGTAGTAGCTCTAGTCAATAACCAAACATCTGTAGCCTCCTTTTGCACTAGTATTTTATGTAATTCACATGTTTAATCGATAATGTTTTATTAATAATGTTTAATGTTTTATGTGTTATTCCTAATTGTCACTGTATGTCATGTTGTCACTTGCGGACGAAGCACCAGGGCAAATTCCTTGTACGTGAATATGGCCAATAAACTTATTCATTCATTCATTCATTCATTCATTCATTCATGTAATGAACATATGAGTGTGCCATTCCTGCTTGGTTTCAATAAGGATCTGTATAGGAATATATTTTACCATATATTTAAATAAATAGCAAAGAATCATGTACATCATCTCTCTTTATTAAAAAATATCTCTCTTTATTTTTTGAGAAATGGCTGGTTTGAGGTTTATCAGTAAATTTCCAGTTACCTTTACTTACCTATTGTAGACAAAAATGCTGGAGAAACTCAGCGGGTGAAGCAGCTTCTATGGAGCGAAGGAATAGACGGCGTTTCGGGTCGAGACCCTTCTTTAGACTGATGTCAGGGGTGGGGGGCGGGAAAAAGAAAGGAAGAGGCTGAAACAGTAGGCTGTGGGAGAGCTGGGAAGGGGTGGGGAAGGAGGGAGAAAGCAAGGACTACGTGAAATTGGAGAAGTCAATGTTCATACCGCTGGGGTGTAAACTACCCAAATATGAGGTGCTGCTCCTCCAATTTGCTGTAGGACTCACTCTGGCCATGGAGGAGGCCCAGGACAGAAAGGTCGGATTCGGAATGGAAGGGGGAGTTGAAGTGCTGAGCCACCGGGAGATCAGTTTGGTTATTGCGAACAGAGCGGAGGTGTTGGGCGAAGTGATCTGCGCTTGGTCTCACCGATGTAGAGCAGTTGACACCTGGAACAGCGGATGCAATAGATGAAGTTGGAGGAGGTGCAGATGAATCTCTGCCTTATCTGGAAAGACTGTTTGGGTCCTTGGATGGAGTTGAGGGAGGAGGTAAAGCGACAAGTGTAGCATTTCCTGTGGTTGCAAGTACCAGGGGAGGGGGCGGTTTGGGTGGGAGGGGTGAATTGACTTGGGAGTTACGGAGGGAAGGGGCTCTGCAGAAATCAGAAAGGGGAGGAGATGGGAAGATGTGGCCAGTGGTGGGATCCCGTTGGAGGTGGCGAAAATGCTGGAGGATTATGTCGGAGGACTAACCTATTATACATTTTCAGTGTTTTATTTGATAAGAACTATTCCTAACAAACATGGCTAATTTCTAAAACAAAAGAGATCAGAATTCATGACCTCAGTCAGATAACCATTTAACGATGTAGTGAGAAACAAATCATTGCATTTTTAACTGTAAATTCATATCATTGCCAATGTTCTATTAAAGAGCAGCCTCTTGGTTGCTTTCATTTTTTTTACCTTGATAGGTTGTCTAACGCAGTAGGAATATATCAATTTCAGACTGCAGAAATCTCATACAAATTTAACATTAATTCTTACTTTGCTTACCCAGCTCTATTTATGACCATAACCTGGGAATCTGAATATCAGGTAACTTTAATTAAATGTTGTAATTCAATATGCATTTCTATTCTCTTTCCCAAACTGGTACCACAATGTTTAATGTTTCCACTTTAAGCTGCATTTCTCACTTTCCACCCACATTACAAACTTTTTTATGTCTTATAATTTTTCATAATTTCCTGTGTCCCAAATTAGCCTTCCGTGGCTACTTTTCAGATAATTTCCTCTATTCCTAAATTCACCTCAATATACCGAATAAATAGCACCAACCCCATCATAAATGTCTGTGCACTACTCTTCACCTATTTAGGAAGTTTTGCTTTTTGCCTTGACACATTATGTCACATTCCTCTCTTTTTTTAAATGTATTCACTTTTTGGGACGGCCTACATTTATTTTCCACCCCTAATTGCTGTTAAAAAGATTATGCCCATCACCATCTTGTACAATCTGCAGCTATGCTTTAGGTGCTGTGGTGCTGTTGTTCCAGAGTTCCTGTTATACAGAGTTCCAGGATTTAGACCCAGTGACCAAGAAGGACAGGTGGTATATTTCCAAATCTGGATGGTGTATGTGTAAGAAATGTGCAAGTGATGGTAATCCCATATACCTGCTCCTGTTGACTTTCTTGGTGATAGAGGTCACAGGTTTAGGAGATGCAAAGTAGCCTGAGTAGTCTCAGTGAATAATGACAGGGCATTTTGTTGATGGTATACATTGCAACTCCAGTATGCCAGTGCTGAAGAGAATGTATGTTTAGAGAGGTGAATGCAATGCCATTCAAGTCTTGTCTTGGATAGTCAAGAGTCTGGAGAGTTAAGGGCCTGTCCCACTCACCCGACTCACGCGCGGAGGTCGGGTGAGTGATGTGAAGTTGGAGCGAAGTACGCGGGAAGTTCGCAAGGACAGAGAGGGACACGGAGGCACACACGAGAGGGACAGGGAGGCACACACAGAGAGGGGCACGGAGGCACACACAGAGGGGCACGGAGGCACATAGAGAGGGACACACAGAGAGGGTCACGGAGGCACACACAGAGAGGGACACACAGAGAGGGACATGGAGGCACACAGAGAGGGACACACAGAGAGGGACACACAGGCACGCAGAGAGGGTCACGGAGGCACACAGAGAGGGACACGGAGGCACGATGTCGAGGCGGTACGTACAGGCCATTGCCACGCGGAATTTATGAACACGGTCATTTTTCGGAGCCTCCGCGCGATGTCGTGACCAGCTCCGCACAACTCCATACGGCTCTGGCAATCGAAGTGGGACCGGCCCTGCGAGGCCGTACGGCCCAAGCGATCACGTTAGGTCGTGCTTGCCGCATGGAGTCGCATGCTGGTGGGACAGGCCCTTTACTGAAAGTACACTCATCCAGGCAAGTGGACAATATTCCAACGCACTCATGTTTTGCGCCATTCTGAAATGCTTTGGGTGTCGGGGAGGACAGTAGCTCATCACGGGATAACTAGAATCCAACCTGTGCCTGTAGTCCTGGTATATATGTAGCTGATTAAGTTCTGCTTCTGGGCCTTGCCGATGTTTCGGATGTTGAATGTGGCAATGGTAAGACCACTGAATGTCAAGGGTTGGTGGTTAGATTATTTTTGTTGGAAATGTCAGGCATATTTGTGGCATGGATATTACTTGTCTGAACGATGCCTGGGTATTTTTTTTAATAGTTTTAAAGCATCTGACATTCAGAAATGATGAGATTTAAACACAGACCAGTTTTCCATGCAGCATCAAAGAGATCCGGTTTTGACCCTGTGTTCTGAATCAATGTTGCCTAATGATAGTCATGCTCCAGACAATGTGGGATCATTTCCACCAAAGTAACACAGCCTGAGAAGTCATCCACTGATGTGAGACTGGTGGAAATAACATTCATGCGTGGAAATGCAATTAGTGTAATTCTGGAGTAATTCAGCACAAATGCTAATGAGTCTTGGTATGTTTCACTATTTAAAATGCATTCCCTCATGGGTAGAGCTGAAATAAACAAAGGTACATAATTGATTCTTCGAGCCCATTGACTTTTACTTTTTTATTTAAAACTGCATTTGTGGTGTTTAAATTTAAAAGGTTTAGGCTAAAAGTACAACAATTAAACTAATTTCTATGTTTTGAATGGCTTTGTTATGCTTGTTTTCATTGCTATGCTTTCCGCTGAATTTCCTAAAACAGCCTGAATGTTTATATAGGATTTTCCTTTCCATTTTTGATATTTCAATGTATAGCTGACCAAGTACACACCAAGTTTAATCACAAATTAAGCCAGACTTGGAAAGTACAACATCACATTGTTGCAGAGCTGCAGGTTAATGGCGGGTGAAGAGTCTTCCATCTGCCCATGAGGCTCATGTAAAGAGAACAGCCTCACATAAAAGGAAGACAAACATTCTGGAGAAACTCAGCGGATGAGGCATCATCTATGGAGCGAAGGAATAAGTGACGTTTTGGGTCAAGACCCTTCTTCAGACTGATGTGTGGTTGGGGGGGACGGGAAGAAGAAAGGAAGAGGCAGAGACGGTGGGCTGTGGGAGAGCTGGGAAGGAGGGAGAAAGCAAGGCCTACCTGAAATCGCTGGTTCATAGCCTCACATAAACTTCAACAGATTATTTTAACAAAGTGTGGCTATATTCTCTATTATAGGTTTTACTTTCCGTTAAATATTTCTCGATTTTCTGAACACAGGTTTGGTTTTATCCAGGATCAGACATGTTGGCCATGTACTTGACATATTGAGTAAGATAAGCCACCTTGCAGAAGCTGATGGGCACTCTATCCTGCTTTTCTGCAAGGGTTTGATTTTTATATTATTTTTCATGAACTGATTATAAATTGAGAAGAGTCAAACTAGAGGAAAGGTTGTTAGGTTTATTAGTGGAGATGGAGATGGAGATAGAAATTATAGTAATGAATTTACCAGCAATCAATCACACTGTTTATTATTTGTGGAGTCCATTTAACAACAGAAAGCTAGACACTGGATCCAAACAACTTTGCCGAACTTCACACCACCCATATCTCCACCCTGCCTCCTTTAATCACGGACTGTCCGTAGCTCACCCCATTAGCTAATAGTAGGCATCTACCTGTAAAACCAAACTGCAACCTTCTTACCTCACTAACATTGAATGGCAGAGCTGCCTTCCACTGGTATCAAAGTCCACATCACTTACAGTACAGCTCTATCTATGTCCTCTCACCTCCAGTGCTGCCTAACATCAGACACCCGCGTTAATTTGACCATGTATAATTTTACATACCTCCTTTCAAATGTTGCAAGAGTTTCCATTATAACAATATGATAATACATTTGCATTCATTGTAAAGCCCACTAATTTACAGTCTTTGCGTAATAATGGATAAAAGCATAGTATTAAACCCCCCCCCCCAAGTAATGTAAAAATACAAGAGTAACTTATTCTGTTGGAGGCAAATAAACTTTGAAATATAAGTGACCAATAATAAAAATAAAATCTAGATGTTGTTCAGAGATGTAGTCAGTGGGAAGAGTGGTTGAAGGTGAATATGAAGATCGGGGTTCACCACATCTTCCTTTTCATAATTGCAAGATCTGAGTGATGAGCTGTTCAGGGACATCTATAAATTGCCTGGTACATAGCAATAGTGAAAAGCCAGTGTAAGCATGTTAAAACATGTAATTCAAAGACGCATTACTTTTGGCTCCTTGATTTAAATATGCAAAGGCGAATGCTGTGAACGTCTGTTGGAACAATCGACTAGACTTGAGCAGTTGAAACATTTCTGCTGCCAGGCAATAAATTAAGCATATTGAGTGGGAAAACAGGAAAGCAGTACAGCAGATCATGTAACTGCTCAGGTCTTCATAGCTCATTGGGTTGCATGTTTGTATTAATATTACAGCAATGTTTCATTTAATTAGAAATCACTGGAAAACCTTGCATCATAATTAATTTGAAGATCTGGTCTGTGCTTTGCCCTTACAAGTCTCAATGTTGAACTTTGGTACAGAAGAACAAATTCAATTTTGCTTAAGTCTACTAAAGACACAATATGAGTAAATGTACATATTTCATGAAAGCAGCAAACTTGGATGTAAATGTAATCAACCATTCCAGGTCTCAGGATTTAAATTGGGTTTTCTTTTTTCAGAATTGATTTTATAATACAGCAAGCTACTGAAGAATAATGTTGATTAAAGTTCTAAAATGAATTACATTATGAGAGGAGATATAGTTCAAATAACTGATTTCTATCAAGTATCTCTTTTTCGGAGTTGGTATTGATATCAATAGTTTAGGTATTTTCCTTAGAATTATATTATATGTTATGAGGCTTCTGGTCTCTGTTATAGTCTGTTTTGCAACTGATGTCCTGTAAGGTGGGTCTCTCAGGCCTTGGCAAAACAACCAGCTATAGAGGTGCTAATCGCTTTATGAATTTAATGCCTTGTTGTACCCTTTGTGCGTCAGGAGGAGTAGATGCCCCAACTTTGCCCCTTCCAAGCTCTACACCCTTCCATTTTAAAGAGCTTGGGGGGACAGACCATCCCCGCCATACACCGCTGCTGAAGCACCAGGTGCTTAAATCCAGCAGCCTTCACTGGATGGTATGACAAGAGGGCATGACATGAGAATTAAGGGACAGACGTTTAGGGGTAACGTGAGGGGGAACTTCTTTACTCAGAGGGTGGTGGCTGTGTGGAATGAGCTTCCAGCAGAAGTGGTGGAGGCAGGATCGATTTTAACATTTAAAAGTAAAGTGGATAGGTATATGGACGTGAAGGGAATGGAGGGGTATGGTCTGAGTGCAGGTAGATGGGACTAGGGGAAAACAAATGGTCGGCACGGACTGGAAGGATCGAGAGGGCCTGTTTCCGTGCTGCAATTGTTATGTGGTTATATGGTTATATGGATCTCTCCATACTCAGGTGGAAGGTGTCTAATTAGACTAATTTCCAATTAGTTTGCAGGTCTGTCAAAGAGAAAAAAAATGCAACCACACCCTCTCCTTCCAACTAGTTAGAATCAGATGCAAAGTAAATAAAGAATTAGTGGTAGATACAAGGAACTATAGACGCTGGTATACACAAATGGACATAACGTGCTGAACCAACTCAGCGGGTCAGGCAACATCTCTGGAGAACACAGAAAGGTGACGTTATGTGACGGGACCCACCCTCAGATGAAGAATTAGTGGTTTAGTGATGTTTGATTTAGCTTTTTTCATGTAAGTCTACAGCTAGCAACTGGAAAGAAAGGCTGAATTGTGCTACAATCTTTGGAAAGTGTGAAAGTTGAAGACTTACTGTCATTGTTAAGGAACAATATCTCCCTCCAGGTCGTTGCAACCCCCAACACATCCATGGAGATGCCCATGAAACCGAGCCTTCCACTTTCAACCTTCCACTGTAACAATTCATTTTCTCTTCTTTCCAACTGCTTTAAATGTTTAAGTACAAGAGTTGAGTTTGTCAGTGCATCTTTGTGCCTGCTGTTATTAATTTGAAAGCCAGACAGTAATTAAGGCCTGTAAAGTTCTTATACTTAATGTTACGTCAAGTTTCTAATATTGCATTAGGTTGTCCATTCTCAGCCTATCTGGACATTAAAATTCTGGGAGCTGGGATTATCTAATAGGAGAGAAATAACAAAATAAATAAGTAATTTAATAAAATTCTATTCAAACAAGAGGATCCCTTAAATAATTATAATTATGTGTCTGGAAAACTCTTCTGCGATTTGAAATTCAGCACATTGAAAACAATGGCAATTATTAAGAGACATGCATTATACTCAAATTGTAAGCATGAATTAGTATAGATTGGAGTTATTAGTAAAAATAAAACATTCACTTTATTGTATTTCTGCTTTGTACATTAATATAAATAGGATATTGCAGCTATATCTAATTTAAATTTTTTGGTGTAGTGAAGCTTCAGAGAATCACCAAGCTAAATAAATGGGAATGATTAGTGTGCTGCAGTTAAGTGCTGAAGAAATGCGATTGCACAGAACTTCCAGTGACAATATAGTCCCTGTGATCCTTTACTAATAAGGAATGATGGTGCTTTTATCTGTTTATTGGAGACCTCACTCAGGTGAAAACATTATTACAAGTCACAAGATAGCTGCTAGTTGTTTGTCATAAGTATTTGCAAAAATATTTAAAACTGCCAGTTCTACATATAGACTGAATGCTGTCTGCCATTTATAACTCTATTCAATTTAAAGAAGTGGAGTTATGAATATTTTAAAGTGCGTCATTGAAAATGAAATTTTCGTTTCCCTACTGTCCTTGAGATGGCCTTGTATTATGCATAGATTGTATTTCTGGAATTTCTGAGCTGTATCATTGTGGTCTTGCAAAAAGAAAAAAAAATCCAAAGTCTGAAAGGAGATTTTAATGTCATTATCTTTGTGGTTATAATGTGCACTAATGGTGAAAAATTGGTATTCACGGTTCAACTTAATAAAATGTTGTGCCCGTTAACAGTATTGCTCTAAAGGAGTGCTAGAAATTCAGGGAATTCAGGAAACACAAGGATGAGTGACAGTAGCAGATGAATAGCTGAAAATGTGGATAGCGATAAACATGTTACATTTTCAAGTTAAGTCAAGTTTATTGTCAAATGTATAGGTGCGGCAAAGTATAGGCACAATGGAAATCTTGTTTGCAACAACATCACAGGCACATACACTCAGACAACATGCAAAACATATACATACAAAAATTATACATATGATATACAACACAGTGAACAAAATGTGCAAAAAAACAAACAGAAGTGCAAAATACTATTAGAAATTAAGTTGCTGGTAGATAAAGAAAAAGTAGTTCCTAAACCTGGTCACGTAGGACTTCAGGCCTCTGCCCAATAGTAACAGTGAGAAGAGACCATGACCCAGATGACAGAGATCCTTGATGATAGGTGCTGCTTTCTTGAGGCATGTAGATGGTGTGGAATGCTGTGCTATCGTGAACAGGGGCTGAGTCTACCACTCTGCAGCTCCTTGCATTCTTGGAATTATCATACTAAGCCATGATGCAACCAGTGCATCTGTAGCGGTTTGTTAGAATATTCAGTGATAAGCCAAATCTCTTCAATTTTCTTAAAATATTAGAGGTGCTGGCACACCTTTGTGATTAAATCTATGTGTTAAGCCCAGGACAGGTCAACCAAGAGATTAATGCCAAGGAATTTGAAGCTGCTAACTCCACCGCTGACCACCAATGAAAGTTGGCACGTGTTCTCCCGACGTCTCCTTTTTGAAGTCTGTGGGAAGGAACTGCAGATGCTGGTTTAAACCAAAGATAGACACAAAATGCTAGAGTAACTCAGCGGGACAGGCAGCATCTCTGGATAGGCCTTCTTCAGAGGGTCTCGACCCTAAACATCACCCATTCCTTCTATCCAGAGATGCTGCCTGCCCTACTGAGTTACTCCAGCATTTGTGTCTATCCTTTCTAAAGTTAGCGATTAATTTCTTCGATTTGTTAACATTGAGTGAGAGGTTGTTGTTGCTGCACCATTCAACCAAGTGTTCTATATCTCTCTTTTATGCTGATTCATTACCCCTCATAATGCAACCAACAACAGAGGGGTCATCAGCAGATTTATAGGTGGCATTGGAGCTGTGCTTAACAGCTCAACAGCACTATCATTGTTGAACAGCATATTGTACTCCATTTTATTGACTTCATTCCATTCGTATGCTGACTTGATGTCATAGTACCTTTACTGACTGGGAATGAATTTTGAGGCAATACCGTCACGTTAATGTTACCAGCTTGATGATGGAGAGAAAGAGTAAGATGAAGCAGTCATATAAAGCACGTGAAGAGTATCTCCCTTGATTATTCCAGGGAGAATGAAGCTGACCTGTAAATAAAGAGTGCAACAACTGTACAGGAGTTGAAGAGAAGAAATCCAAAGATAGGCATATCTGGGCATGTTAATGATTTTAAAAAATGGAGGTAATTAAGGTTCAGATAAAGATATTAGTGGAAACAGAAAAATGTCAATGGTTAAATGAATACTTTGCAAAGGAGTTTCTCAAGGAAAAGGAATGGTAAACAGGGATTTTATTGGGATATTGGATGATGCATCGGTTTGGGTATAGGTGGTGACTAGGGTTGCTATTTTTCTCACTCCCAAATAAGGGACAAAAGATAAAACTAAAGGTCAAATTCCCAACGGCATTTCTTTGACCAACTCGGCTGTTGCTGGGTGAATTATGAGTTGACCCGGGTGCTGGACTGCACACAAAGCCCAGCCAGCTTCCTGACTTGTGTCACGCGCAAAGTCCGGCACCCAATCCAACTCATGAACCGATGATCGGCCATTAGAAGGAGGGGTGGTGGTGGCGTCGGTGGTAAGCGAAGGTCCGAATGTCGGACAGCGGGCCGGGCTGCCGACCGATGGGGCCACGGGCAGGGCGCTGCTGCTACACTCCATGGGCTGCACTATTTTGGGACAGGTGAGGCAGGGCTGGACGCGAAACTCCTATCCAACACTCCTATCCGAGTGGTAGCAGTCAATTATGGGACAAGGGTGGTCCCGTATGGAACAAACCAATTTAGCCCAATATACAGCATGTCCCGGCTAATATGGGACAGTTGGCAATCCTAGTGGAGACACTACTAGAAAAAGTGCAGAAAATCTATGCTTTTATCCATACTCAGAAAAGGAGGAGCAGATAAGTCCAAGCAATAATTTAGACATCATTTAAACATTGGGGAAACTTATAGAGATCATAATTCGCGAGAAAAAGAATCACTACTACAAAAGTCCTGCATTAAGACCATAACTTATTATAGGCAAAGCACATTTGACTAACTTGCTTTGTGTTACTGAGAGGATGGATGAGGTGAATGTTGGTTGCTTGTACGGAATTTGCATGAAATGATAAGTAACCAACTTCATTTATACAATGTATTTAATACACCAAAGATAATTCACAAAGGAACTGTTCAATTTTGGAATACTCAATAGGCCAAATTTGGAGAAGTAGAGATATCCCAGAGGGTTAAGGGGGTGGGAAGGTGGAAGGGGTGGATTTCAAAGCAGATATGAGGACATAGAGCTGAGCCTTCGAAGTAATCTGTAACTTTATCACTCTGTTTGAAGTCCATGAATAGGAGAGCTTCCTCTAAATCACTCAAGTCCCTTCCCACCTCACCCACACTTGAAACGGGTCATTATCCTCCTTCCCTGTGTTCTGCAACTCCAGCCATTCCCCAGCTGGCCCTCACTCCCTTAAAGCTCTATTTTGCCACAGCCTTCCAATCTGTTGGCCAGGAAACTCAATTGCAAACAATAAAAAGGACAGGGCTGAGAAATGTATCTTTCATTACTAGTATTAAAAATGTGATAAATTCCCACAGGCTGCATTCAACTCTGCACATCCCCACAGTGGAGTTGGGGATGGCATCAAACATGAAATTAGAAATGCGTGCAACAAAGGTAAAATAGTTATAAAGGGTGACTTCAATCTACTTGTAGATTGGGTGAATCAAATTGGCAGGGGTGCTGAGGAAGAGGATTTCTTGGAATGTATGCAGGATAGTTTTCTAAACCAACTTAAAGAGGAACCAACGAGAAAGCAGGCTATTCTAGACTGGGTATTGAGTAATGAGGAAGGGTTAGTTAGCAGTCTTGTTGTGCGTGGCCCCTTGGGCAAGAGTGACCGTAATATGGTTGAGTTCTTAATTAGGATGGAGAGTGACATTGTTAATTCAGAAACGAGGGTTCTGAACTTAAACAAAGGTAACTTTGAGGGTACGAGACGTGAATTGGCCAAGATAGATTATTAAAGGGTTGACGGTGGATATGCAGTGGAAGGCATTTAAAGACTGCATGGATGAACTACAAAAATTGTTCAACCCAGTTTGGCAAAAGAATAAATCAGTGAAGGTAGTGCATCCGTGGATAACAATGGAAAACAGGGATAGTATCAAAATTAAAGATGAAGCATACAAATTAGCCAGAAAAAGCAGCCTACCAGAGGACTGGGAGAAATTCAGGGTCCAGCAGAGGAGGACAAAGGGCTTAATTAGGAAAGGGAAAATAGGTTATGAAAGAAAACTGGCAGGCAACATAAAAACTGACTGCAAAAGTTTTTATAGATATGTGAAGAGAAAAAGGTTAGTTAAAACAAATGTAGGTCCCTTGCAGTCAGAAACTGGTGAATTGATCATGGGGAACAAGGACATGGCAGACCAATTGAATAACTACTTTGGTTTTGTCTTCACTAAGGAAGACATAAATAATCTGCCAGAAATAACAGGGGACCAGGGGTCAAATGAGATGGAGGAACTGAGTAAAATCCAGGTTAGCCGAGAAGTGGTGTTAGGTAAATTGAATGGATTAAAGGCCGATAAATCCCCAGGGCCAGATAGGCTACATCCCAGAGTACTTAAGGAAGTAGCCCCAGAAATAGTGGATGCATTAGTGATAATTTTTCAAAACTCTTTAGATTCTGTAGTTCCAGAGAATTGGAGGGGAGCTAATGTAACCCCACTTTTTAAAAAGCGAGGGAGAGAGAAAACGGGGGAATTACAGACCAGTTAGTCTAACATCGGTAGTGGGGAAAATGCTAGAGTCAGTTATTAAAGATGGGATAGCAGCACATTTGGAAAGTGGTGAAATAATTGGATAAAGTCAGCATGGATCATGCCTGACGAATCATATAGAATTTTTCGAGGATGTAACTAGTAGAGTGGATAAGGTAGAACCTGTGGATGTGTTATATCTGGACTTTCAGAAGGCTTTCGACAAGGCCCCACATAAGAGATTAGTATACAAACTTAAAGCACATGGTATTGGGGGGTTCAGTATTGATGTGGATAGAGAACTGACTGGCAGACAGGAAGCAAATAGTAGGAGTAAACGGGTCATTTTCAGAATGGCAGGCAGTGAGTAGTGGGGTACCGCAAGGCTCAGTGCTGGGACCCCAGCTATTTACAAAATATATTAATGATCTGGATGAGGGACTTGAATGCAACATCTCCAAGTTTGCAGATGACACGAAGCCGGGGGGCAGTGTTAGCTGTGAGGAGGATGCTAGGAGGCTGCAAGGTGACTTGGATAGGTTGGGTGAGTGGGCAAATGCATGGCAGATGCAGTATAATGTGGATAAATGCGAGGTTATTCACTTTGGTGGCAAAAACAGGAGGGTAGACTATTATCTGAATGGTGGCCGATTAGGAAAAGGGGAGATGCAACGAGGGGTCTTAAGGGGTTGGACAGGCTAGATGCAGGAAGATTGTTCCCGATGTTGTGGAAGTCCAGGACAAGGGGTCACAGCTTAAGGATAAGGGGGAAATCCTTTAAGACCGAGATGAGAAAGACTTTTTTCACACAGAGAGTGGTGAGTCTCTGGAACTCTCTGCCACAGAGGGTAGTTGAGGCCAGTTCATTGGCTATATTTAAGAGTGAGTTGGATGTGGCCCTTGTGGCTAAGGGGATCAGAGGGTATGGAGAGAAGACAGGTACGGGATACTGAGTTGGATGATCAGCCATGATCATATTGAATGGCGGTGCAGGCTCGAAGGGCTGAATGGCCTACTCCTGCACCTAATTTCTATGTTTCTATGTTTCCATGTTTCTATGAGACCTGGTACACCAGTCATAGAAGGTAGGCATGCAGGTGCAGCAGGCTGTGAAGAAAGCGAATGGTATGATGGCATTCATAGCAAAAGGATTTGAGTACAAGAGCAAGGAGGTTCTACTGCAGTTGTACAGGGTCTTGGTGAGGCCACACCTGGAGTATTGCGTACAGTTTTGGTCTCCTAATCTGAGGAAAGACATTCTTGCCATAGAGGGAGTACAGAGAAGGTTCACCAGACTGATTCCTGGGATGGCACGACTTCCATATGAAGAAAGACTGGATCGACTCGGCTTGTACTTGCTGGAATTTAGAAGATTGAGGGGGGATCTTATAGAGACATACAAAATTCTTAAGGGGTTGGACAGGGTAGATGCAGGAAGATTGTTCCCGATGTTCGGGAACTCCAGAACAAGGGTTCACAGCTTAAGGATAAGGGGGAAGTCTTTTAGGACCGAGATGAGTAAATAATTTTTCACACAGAGAGTGGTGAATCTGTGGATTTTCTGCCACAGAAGGTAGTTGAGGCCAGTTCATTGGCTATATTTAAGAGGGAGTTAGATGTGGCCCTTGTGGCTAAAGGGATCAGGGGATATGGAGAGAAGGCAGGTACAGGATACTGAGTTGGATGATCAGCCATGATCATATTGAATGGCTCATTCTGGTAATGATCATTCAATATGATCACGGCTGATCATCCATGATCAATATGATCATTCACTTTGTTTTATAAAAGTGAAATCATGCCTATAACTGGAATAAAAGTAAACATATTACAACAATTTCCGTTTAAAATAGTTACGGATGAATTTAAATACCTAGGAATTAATGTATCTAAATCTTATAATCTATTATTCAAATTAAATTACCATCAGTTATTGGATAAATTAAAAAAATAATATTTTATACTGGAAAACACTACCAATATCAATGATTGGCAGAATAAATGCTATAAAAATGGTCTTTTTACCACAATTAATATATTTATTTCAAGCTAACCCTTTATATCTCCCAAAAATGTTTTTCAAAAAAATCAATTCTATTATTAACAGCTTTATTTGGGATTATAAAAATCACAGAATAAGTAAAAAAACATTTATGTAAATCCAAGCTAAATGGGGGATTAGCGTTACCTAATTTTTTATATTATTTTTGTGCGGTTCAGATTAAGAATATGAATTTTTGGCTGGTAAAAATGGACCAGGAACCAGCTTGGCTAAAGATGGAAATGGAAGACTGTTTACCATTTGATATAAGTTCGATTCTTCTTGTTCCAAGTGAAGTACAAAAAAAAACTTACGGGGATAACCCTATAATTTATAGCAATATACGTACTTGGAAACAAATAGTTAAGACTTTACATCTGGATAATATGTCACTCTGTTTACCAATTATGAATAATCCTTTATTTAAACCTTCTATATTGGATAAGGGGTTTAGACACTGGAAAAATTTAGGAATTATAAGGATAGAACACCTTTACAGGAAAGGAAAATTTCTATAATTTCAAGAATTAAAAGATATCTATGGATTACACCCAAATAACTTGTTCAGGTATTTACAAATTAGAGACTATATCAAGTCAAACATGCAAGACTATAAGAATAGAGAGCCAGGATTATTGGATGAGTGTCTTAACAAGCACCCACATACAGAAAAATTAATAGCGTGCATATATAATACTCTTTTGGATAGGGAAGTCCCAACAACAGAATCATACCGACAGATATGGGAAAATGAAATAGGTCTATCTATAATGAAAGGACACTTGGAAGAAAGTTTACAATGTATACATCAAAAGCTCATTAAATGCCAGACATACTTTGTTACAATTTTAAAGTAATACATAGATTACACTACTCAAAAACGAAATTAAATAGAATTTTTCCTACCATTTCTTCTATTTGCGACAAATGTCAGAATTTAGAAGCCAACTTAACGCATAGTTTTGTAACATGCATAAAAACTTAATAGTTATTGGGCTGATATTTTTTGGAATCATCTCTGAGGTTCTTAAAACTAAATTGGACCCTGATTTAAAGTTAATAATATTAGGAACCCCTGACTCAAGCTTAATATTAACAGTGTCAAATAAATTTTCTTGATTACTGTTTGATAATTGGAAAAAAATTAATATTATAATTATGGAAGGGAACATTATCCCCCACAATCAAAATGTGGACTGTGGAAATGTCGGCGATGTTGCATTTGGAGAGAATTAGGTTTGACCTAATGGACAAATATGAACTTTTTGAACAAATATGGTCTCCATTAATTGATTACTTAAAGGGGTAGCTGAGCTCAGCACTGTAACTCAATAAGTACCCTGGTGTAGGATTAGATGAAAAAAGTATTGGGATCTGTATACATGTCTCAATAGATATTGTTATATGGAACTGTTCCATTCAATGTAAAGATTCCTTTATTTAATTTTTAATTATATAATAACTTTTTAAAAAAAAATTCTTGTTTATCTTTTATTTTTTATTTTTTATTATACAATCATTATTATTTAATCACAACGTCTTGATTATTGATTTATACTTTTACTTTTTTTCACTCCCTTACCTTCCCAAAAAAATCAAAAACAGTAGCGTATATAAATTATCCCGTAATATCTGTACAACGTTTGTGATGTCTGATTTGTATTTGAAGTGCTGTTGTACCTTAGATAATATGCAATGCTTCTAATAAAAATATTAAACAAAACAAAAAGAAATACTTTTTTTTCTTGTGTTAATTCTGGGAGTGAGTTGATTTTATTACAGGCTTTAAGCCTTTCATATCTTTTTGGTTTCAAATTAAGACTCCCTATACTCATAAACACATTCTTAATGTGTGTATTCTTCAATGTACAAGTTGCATTGGCTGTGCACTTCCCACAAAACTACAATAATATATTTTTAAAATGTGTATTAAATAATATTATAATAGTGAATACATCCTAGTTTTTTTGCAGATGATAATTGCTCATGGTAATTGCTCTCTGCAATTATCATCCTTGGCCAGCCTCAGCTGTGACTGAATCAATCAATTGTGATGTTTTACACCCCCAGGAAGCTGATCTTGATGCATGGCACAAGGCAAGTTAAGTAGGCAGTGAACAATAATTTAGATGCTTCAGTTTACTTAAAGAAATCTTGAAGTGAATATTTTTTTGCAATCATTTTATTTTTAATATGCATGGGAATATTACCCTTTGACATGTGGAAATAAATTATGTGTGCATCATAACTGTACTGGTAAGTCTATGCCCAATGATCCTTCTCTGGCATCAGAAAAGCTTGCAAGTACTTGATTGCCATGGAGGAGACAAAATGTTGATGGTTGACTTCACAGAAAGTGGCTGGGGACTATTTCTCCTTATTATTATTTTTACATAAATTCTGAGCATATAATTGAAGCACATATATTCTTTTTTATTGAAAACACTTTGAATATTAGCAGAATAATTGAAGTAAGACTTTTTCAATTATGTTTAACCATTATTCCTCGCTCACAACAGTCCCATCTCCCTATCATGCTTGACCAATCTTCTGGAATTGTTTGAGGATGTAACTAGGAAAATGGACAAGGCAGAGCCAGTGGATGTAGCGCTACGAGTTGGCTTCCCTGCCAGCAGCGTGTTTGTTTTTTCGACTTTTTTGTTTTTTTTGGTTTGTCTAAGTGTTTGTTTTGGGTGTTTCTCGGTGTGTCTTGTGTGGGGGTGGGGGGGGAAAGGGGGAAACCATTCTTCACCCTCAACGGAGAGGCGACCTATTCCATGTCGTTTCTCCGCCTCCTCTTGCGGCCTAACAACTTGGATTGGAGCGGCCTTTCCTGGACCCGGGCACGGAGATTCAGCAGCGGGCACAGTGTGGACGTTTCCGTCGTGGAGCGGGGACGAACCATTGCCGGGATCGCCAGAAAGGAGTGCTCCGATCGCTGGCCAGGTGACATAGGCATCATGGGGCTGTGGTCTGCGGAGCTTCTAGCTGTGGGCGTGGTGTAGGACTTACCACCCGGAGTCTGGGATTCCTTGCCGTGGATCGCCGGAAAAAGCTCCGATTCGAGTTTGGATCATCCCGACGAGAGGGCCTGTACATTCGGCCGTCCGTAGCGGCAACTACGGAGGGTTTATGGCCCAGACCATGGATGAACAAAGGAGGAGTACTGACTGAACTTTATTGCCTTCCACCACAGTGAAGAATGCTGTGGTGGATGTTTGTGCTAAATTGTATTGCGTGTTCTTTTTTTAAGTGTATCGCTGCTGGAAAATTCATTTCACTGCACCCTTGGGTGCGTGTGACAAATAAATTTGACTTTGACTTTGTACCTGGACTTTCAGAAAGCATTTAATAAGGTCCCACATTGGAGATTAGTGGGCAAAATTAGAGCACATGGTATTGGGGGTAGGGTACTGACATTGACAGAAAATTGGTTGCAGACAGGAAACCAAGAGTCCATTTGAGAATGGCAACCAGTGACTAGTGGGATACCACAAGGCTCAGTGCTGGGACCACAGCTATTTCAAGTCAAGTTTATTCGTTACATACATATACGGGATGTGCAGTGAAATGAAAAGTGGCAATGCTCGCGGACTTCGTGCAAAAAAAACAAAAAACAAACAAACAACAAACTACAAACAGAATGGAACAGAATCACATGGCCTTTTACATATTAAATATTGTGGGCAGTATTGTGGTATAGTAAAGTTAATCCCTAGTGAGATAGGAGTTTACAGTCCTAATGGCCTCTGGGAAGAAACTCCTTCTCATCCTCTCCGTTCTCACAGCATGGCAACGGAGGCGTTTGCCTGACCGTAGCAGCTGGAACAGTCCGTTGCAGGAGTGGAAGGGGTCTCTCATTATCTTATTGACTCTGGAGTTGTACCTCCTGATATATAGTTCCTGCAGAGGGGTGAATGAAGTTCCCATAGTGCATTCGGCCGAACGCACTACTCTCTGCAGAGCCTTCTTGTCCTGGGCAGAGCAATTCCCAAACCAGATTGTAATATTTCTGGACAAGATGCTTTCCACAGCCGCTGAGTAGAAGCACTGGAGGAATCTCGCAGACACTCTGAATTTCCTCAATTGCCTGAGGTGGTAAAGGCGCAACCTTGCCTTACTCACGAGTGCTGCAGTGCTCGTGAGTAAATAATGTATATTTACAATATACATTAATGATTTAGACGAAGGGATTAAAAGTAACATTTGAAAATTTGCAGATTCACATAGCTGGGTGGCAGTGTAAGCTGTGAGGAGGATGCTATGAGGATGCAGGGTTACTTCGACAAGTTGGGTGAGTGGGCAGACGCATCACAGATGGAGTTTAATGTAGATAAATGTGAGGTTATCCACTTTGGTGGCAAAAACAGGAAGGCAAATTATTATCTGAATCGTGTCAAGTTGGGAAAAGGGGAAGGACAACAAGATCTGAGGGTCCTTGTTCATCAGTCACTGAAAGTAAGCATGCAGGCACGGCAGGCAGTGAAGAAAGCTGATGGCATGTTGGCCTGCATAACAAGAGGAGTTGAGTATAGGAGCAAAGAGGTCCTTCTGCAGTTGTATAGGGCCCTAGTGAGACCACACCTGGTGTATTGTGTGCAGTTCTGGTCTCCAAATTTGTGGAAGGACATTCTTGCTATTGAGGGAATGCTAAGTAGGATCCCAAGGTTAATTCCCGGGATGGCGGGACTGTCCTATCTTGATAGAATGGAGTGGCTGTGCTTGTATACTCTGGAATTTAGGAGGATGAGGGGATCTTATTGAACCATATAAGATTATTAAGGGATTGGACACGCTAGAGAGAGGAAACGTGTTCCCGATGTTGGGGGAATCCAGAACCAGGGGCCACCGTTTAAGAATAAGGGGTAGGCCATTTAGAATGGAGGTGAGGAAAACTTTTTCACCTTAAAGATAGCGGAGTCAGGGGATATGGTGAGAAGGCAGAAACGGGTTTCTGATTGTGGATGATCAGCCATGATCTTATTGAATGGCGGTGCTAGCTCGACGGGCCAAATGGCCTACTCCTGCACCTGTTGTCTATTGTCACTCCTTGCCCTTTCAGACGGAAACATTCTTCCAATTCACTCAATTGTTGCACTCGTTATCTCCTTCTTCATTTCAACCAGTTCTTCTACTTTCATTTCATTGCAACTTTACACATTTTCATCTTCGCACACCTTCCTAACCCTTTGATTCCACTCGTAGTTCTGTAAGTTCTAGTTTTAATTCCCCTTACAACAAGCATTTTATTTAACTTCTATTCCTTTGCATAGTTTGTTAACTACTGTACATCTCTTCTCATCACTCCTTATCTTATTCTTAACCATCCTTCCACTTCTTGGTATTGGGATTGGTTTATTCTTGTCAAGTGCAACAAGATACATTGAAAAACTTACGTTTGCATCCTATCCAGTCAAATCGTACCTTACATGGGTACAATCAGTCAAACAACTGGCATTGCCCTTTCACGTCCTTCCTGTAAATGAGAAAGACTTGTGAGAAACTGTAAGAATCTTGCATATGATGTGCATTGCTAATGCCACTTGGTCTACAGTGAAGTTGTCGTAAAGATCTCATTGAGTAGAGAGAGGCATACTCTGGGAGATTTCTGTTGTTAAACTGCAACATGTGGAACAAGTTCCAAACTGCTAACGCAGATGCCAGTAGTAATTTCTGGACACACACGGTAGTAATCATTATTTCATTAATATAAACTCAAATTGATTGTAAATTGTACAATAATAAAATAACTTGGTCCTAAAAATCTTGTCCCAGTTATTCTTAAGCTAATTCTCTTTTAATATAACTTTTCTTTTTATGAAGAAATGTAGAGGTACAGTGGCCTATAAATAGCTTTGAGTGTAGTGTTGATATATGCCACCTGATTAAATTTCAATAAAATGGATTGCAAAGAAATCAGGAATGTCTGTTTATTCTGCTAAAAATACACTTATTCTTCCTCCAGACCCTGCGTGACTGATGTTCCAATGCACAGACTCCAAACATGTGGAATCAATGGCTGCCTGTACTACACTTTTTGTCTGCATTAGTGTAGGTTCACAGGTGGCATGCAAAAAAGTCTTTCATGGACTATTGTTTCTCGTACCATAAATAGTTAACCATTGTATTTGACTTTTCTGTGAGAACCACAACACAAACAAATCATATCAGCCTGACCCTCTCTACCACTACCACGCTCTGGGCCGATACTCTTTGAAGACCACCAGCCGAACCATCTCCAAACCTCCATGGTTTTGGCCCACCATACTCAACTGATCTTTAGCAGGTAATCCCCAACCCCAAAGTCATTAGATATCAAAAACTTAGTGTACAAATATTTCTCATCCAGCTCTGGGAACTCGGGCTCGATTCTGACCTTGAGTGAGTCTGTGCTGAGTATGCATGTAATCGCTGTAGCTGCTTCAGTTTCCTCCAGACATCCTATTTCCTCCTGCATCCCTTACAGATGTAGGTAATCCCTGCAATATGTGTGCAGGAAAATATGGTCTTCAGAGGACACCACTCTTGCACTATACCATAAAATTATTTGATATTTTCATTTGCAACTGGTGAAGGATAAATTGGTAAAAATTACAATTTGCAAACTTTATACCTGTAGCTTCTCCTGTAGTGAAGCCTTTCCCAGTCCACATTCAGTGCTTTGCACTGCACTCTAGAGAGATGAGAGGTTGCTTGATTTTGGTTTAATGAAGTGTAATAATAAACATAATATCTCGAGCACACGTGTGTGCGTGTCGAGGATAAATAATGATCAGTCGATTCAGTAGGTAAATTTAAATCTTTTACATTAAAAGTTAAGAAACTCAACTTATTCCAGCTAATTGTAACATTCTAACTCAAGCAACATTTTTTTTTGGCAGAGAATGGCTGATGCAATTATTTGTGTAAGTGGCAATGTTTGTTAAAAGCCATGAAAGCATTCTCATGGCAGTAGTATGTTATATTAGCAACTAACTGATAGAATGTGGTGCCTGGGAATCATCGACAGGGATAGTAATTGTTAAATGAATGATCTTATCATAAGTGCCATGATAGCGCTGTTGAGGAAATGGTTTCTTAATCTACGAAAGCACGATAGTGTTGCTGTCCATCAGTGGACAAAAAGTAACACGGTTTAAATGGTTGGAATATTTCTTTCTGAGCACTCGGGTGAAGAGAACTGAGTGTTTCCCACTTTGCATGATATACTAACTTTGGAATAAGTGATAATGCATGAGGCTATTAAACCTGGATCGGACAAAACTCTGAACATTAATAACCCATTATCTTTTATTTGCACTTTATCAGTTTATTTATTCATGTGTGTATATATTTATATAATGGTATATGGACACACTGATCTGTTTTTGTAGTCAATGCCTACTATGTTCTGTTGTGCTGAAGCAAAGCAAGAATTTCATTGTCAGGGAACACATGACAATAAAACTCACTTGAACGTGAACTTGAACTAATGGGATGTGTAGAGGAACAGGAGGATTTTGAAGGAGCAAACTTACCAGACAACCATCTAAATGGTTAGAATTAATCGCTCATCTTTAACAACATGGACACATAGACCAAAAGCTTCCCCCTTTCCAGTAAATATCTACAATTCCAGGAATCAGAGATTTTATTGGTGTTTGATGGTTAATGTGGACTCGTCAGGCAAAAGGGGCAGTTCCATGCTGTATCTCTCTGACTATGACTTTATGATAGAAACATAGAAAATAGGTGCCTTAGGCCATTCGGCCTTTGAGCCAGCATGCCATTCAATGTGATCATGACTGATCATCCAAAATCAGTACCCCGTTTGTGCTTTTTCCCATATCCCTTTATTCCATTAGCTTAGAGCTAAATCTAAAATCCAGTGAATTGTCTCCACTGCCTTCTGTGGCAGAGAATTCCACCGATTCACAACTCTCTGGGGGAAAATGTTTTCCTTATCTCAGTTCCTAATGGCCTACCCCTTATTCTTAAACTGTGACCCCTGGTTCTGGACACCCCCAACATCAGGAACAACATAGTGGTAATAGCACTAAAATAATTTGAAAATCAAAAAGTGGAAAATCTGAAATATAATCAGTCTTTGACCTGAAATGTTAACAGTTTCCTTTTCTATAGATTCTGCCTGCTGATTTTTCTGTTATTTCCAAAATGATGTGAAATACCAGTGCACAACTGAGTAATGTTTACATTAGGCCAAGCAGATTAATTGGTCGATTGATTGATTGGAGCAGGCCATTCAACCCACTGAGTCCACACTGACCATCGATCACCCGTTCGCACTAGTTCTAGGTTTTCCTACTTTTGCACCCATTTCCAACACATTATGTGCAATTTACAGAGGCCAATTAACCTACAAAGAGAACTGGAAGGAAATTGCAGCACGTGGAGGACACTCAGCCGGGCACAGGGAGAACCTGCAAACTCCACACAGATAGCACTTGAGGTCAGGGTCGAATCCAGGTCTCTGGCACTGTGAGGCCAAATATTGTTTCAAATTTTAGAAAAGGGTATTTTTAGGGCTTGGAAGAAAAATCTTTCTTGTATATTCTATTCAGGTTATAGAAAATAGGTTACATAAAATAGTGGAGGCAGAAAAAATGAATATTTAAGAGGTGATGTTAGAACCTCAAAGGATCAATAAATTAAAATGAGCCTCCCTTGTGAATTATCAGAGTAGTTACAGAGAAAGGAGTTTTAATGAATTATACAAAGTGTTTCGAGACCACCTTCGACACTGTAATTACAGAACTCTTGGAATTGGTTTCAGTGTCTTCATGCCAAAAGTCAGAATTGCTTTTAAAGAAAAAACAGAATTACATAATATGCTTGTGAAGATTGTCCATTTAGCAATATTAATCCTATCATTTTATTATCAGAGATGGAAACTAGAAATTATTGCATCTTATTTCCAACACCACCTCCTAATAAATGTCCCTCTTCTTGAGAAGAGTTGTGTCACAACTTGGACCACTCTAAATAAGCAAAGATTCAAGCTTCAGAATAGCTTCATAGATCTTCTTGTAAGAGCCCAATCCATGTGTCCTTTATCTGAAGCATTTCATGATGCTCCATTGCCTCTGTGCTTAGGAATGAAATACTGAATCAGCGTTCGCATAGTTGTCATAGAAAAAAAAACGTAACGTAGAAAATAGGTGCAGGAGGAGGCCATTTGGCCCTTCGAGCTGTACCGCCATTCATTGTGTCATTGTGATCATCCACAATCAGTAACCCATGCCTGACTTCTCCCCATATCCTTGATTTCTGCTAGCACCCCTAGAGCTCTATCTAATTCATCCAGTGAATTGGCCTCTAGTGTCCAATGATTTTTACAGAAAAGATACATGTCTCAATGTCAAATGAGATTAGGAATTATATTATTGTGATCTCTGTGCAACTACTTCTGTAATCCATTTGGCCACATGAGAATAGAATTACTAAAGTTTGGTAAAAACATTCACCAAGTTTAGTCCAGAATTAAGTCTCCCTCTGGCAGCATAGATTATGATGTATTGGGTCTGTGTCTGTCCGTGTACAAGTGCACATACAAAGATAAATATGTGACCTCTTCATGACACGCTGTTTGTTTGATAATCAGCCAACCACACAGAAACAATGTCAACAGATGAAGAGTGCCTTTGTAATTGAACATTAGTTCACCATCTTGTTACAGTTTTAAAGCAGAATAAGATAATCCAATCCAAATAACTTTCTGAAGGCTTGTTGCTATCATGGTACTGCAGCAGTCCCTGCAGTTACATGAACATTTATACCAGGCAATTTTAATAAAACTAATAGACAGGACATGCAGTGTTTAAGATATATTTTCTTTGCTAATGATCTTTATTTATGAGACAAAAGGGGCAAAGGAAGATAGCAATCTCAAGCATTTATTCAGTTGGCCGCGACCGACGTTGCAGCTACCTTGCAGTCCGTCTGTCTTTTTTTATTTTTGTCCCCTTGAGTGTTTAGTTTGTAGTGTTTTTTAATTGTTTATAATTGTGTATGTGTGGGGGCAGGGTGGGGGTCGGGTGTCCATTGTCGTTGGAGGCCTAGCACCGTGGAGCGGCCTCCAAACCGTAACGACCTGGGGGCTCCAGTCGCGGGAGCCTGCGGACTCACCATCGTGAGGCTGGCCGGCTTCGGAGCGTGGAGAGCTGTGGTGGCGCGCTGCTGCGGCCCGGCTCCGGAGCTTGGAGGCTCCGGCCGCAGGCCCGGTGGATGGTGACATCGGGAGCTCATGGGTCCCTGGTGGGAGAACGATTTTTGGAGCTCCCGCAACGGCAACTTCGCCCTCCCGAGTTGCAGGTTTGAAGGCGACCCGGAGCGGGGCCTTACATCGCCGGCACAGCTTTATCGGCCATGGGACTTGCCAGCAAACCGCCGGGGGCTCAACATCAAGACCCGGGCAGGGCCTTACATCGCCTGGCGCTGGCCTTAATGGCCGTGGGACTTGCCCATCGCCCGCCGGGGGCTTTGACTTTGACATCGGGAGAGAAGAATGGAGAGCAGGGGAGAGACAAGACTTTGCCTTCCATCACAGTGAGGAGGAGATTCACTGTGATGGATGTTTGTGTAAATTGTGTTGGTGTGTGTCTTGGTTCTTTTCTTGTTGTATGACTGCAGAAACCAAATTTCGTTTGAAATTCATTTGAGGTTCAAAATGACAATAAACGAAATTGTATTGTATTGTAAACACTTGATTGTGTTCTTTTTTTCTTGCAAACATTTTTTTTTATTTCTTCACATTTTTGTGGGATTCTATTTACTATTTTGAAGTTAAGTAATTACAAAGAATGTTGCCTTGTCATAAGGCATTGAGATTTCTGAGGGTTTTATAATTCTCAGTTTTTTCGAAGCCTGAAAACATCATCTATCATGTCCTCCAGAGATGCTGTCTAACATGTTGAGTTACTCCAGCACAATGTATTTTGACAGGTCTTTAACGATACCTGATACAACTCTGGTACGCTCCCCTATGGTTATTGAATCAGGGTTGGTCTCCGGGTTTATGTAATGGAAGAGTGAATGAATTAACTGGGCAATAATGATAAATATTTTGATGGAAAACTGTCCTGACCACAACATCTCATAGTTCTCCAGTCGAATGTTGTTGGTTTGTTTCGAACCAAACCAATATAACATTGTGATAAGACTGTACAGTGCAGTGTGAGAACTGAATAACCTATTCATCCCCATAAAATGGCTCTTGGCCTTTGTTAAAGTAAAACTAACAGTGGCCATAAACAGATAATATTTAGAAATCAGTTTTAAAGCACTTTATAACCAGTTTTTGCAATATATTTATAAAGGAAAGAGAAATGATTCTATTAATATCTCTTCAGAGGTGATAACAGTACTGATTAACAAAGTTATTATAAAAATACACACACACTTGTGTGTATTAACAAAGTTCCATATAAAAATACACACACACATGATTCAATAAGCAATAGGGGAGCATCCAGAGTTGTATCAGTATCATTAAATACCTGTATTTGCTCAGGATTCCACATCTGCTGTTTCATTATTTCTTTTTTTTAGTTTAGTTTAGAGATCCAGATGGAATAGGCCCTTCAGTCTACCCAGTCCGCACTGACCAGCGATCCTTGCACATTAACACTATCTACACACTAGGGACAATTTACATTTATACCACGTCAATTAACCTACAAACCTGTAACGTCTTTGGAATGTGGAGGAGGAAAGTAGATCTCAGAGAAAACCCAGCAGGTCACTGGGAGAATGTACAAAACTCAGGATCGAACCAGGGACCTGAGACTCTGGCCCGGTAAGGCAGGAACTCTACCGCCACACCACCGTGCCGCCCAAAATGTTTGTTCTCCTAAAAAAACTTGTCACTTGGGTGAGATTAGAAACATATGAATGGTAAGCACTGAAGACAGCATGCTAAAAAGATGAGTATTCCAAATCCAACAGATCAAATTAATAGTCTCCAAAAGCAACAGATCAATTAACAATCTGTAATGCAACTACAATATCTTATGCATTAGAGTGGTGAATTAAATGAGAGGAGCAAACTCCATTCATAACCACTGGATCTACACCACTGGATCTAAACTTATGACTGCAAAAGATTAGAGTCACATAAGTATCTTCAGACAAGTGGTCCCACACATTGAAGCCCTTTGTTCTTCTCCTGAGGTTCTGATCATAACAGAATGCAGTCTTTGTCATCGGTTTGTAACAACTGGGCAATGGGGAATACAAAAAGCTCTCCTTTTCTTGGACAGCCCATCTGGATTGAGTATGATTAGATCAGCATGTTTAGTTTTGTGAATTGTTGGCAGATGAGACCAGCCAATGCATGAATTGAAGATTCTTCCACAGATTGGCGGGATAGGTAACGGGGTGAGTGGAATGGTAGTTTGTGAAGTGTCATCTCCTGCTGCTTACAAATAATTTATCTGTGTTTTTCAAACCTGGGCTGGAGGTTCTCAATACAATCCCAAAATGCTTCTTTCATGGGCTACAGATTTCAAATAATCAGTGGGTATATTGTGTTTCTTCTTTGAGCTCACATTTGAATATTTTTTTCCTGGCCCACCTGGTAACCTCTTCTCAGTCAGAACCCAGAATAGAATGTCTGTTTTGGGAGTCTGGTGTTGGGCATGATATGGCCTGTCCAACGTGACTGACTGAGTATAAACTGGAGATTTTATCCCTCGGTTTTGGAGATGTTTGCTTGACAGAGGGCATGACACTGGCATATCCTTCCTGTCAATTTAGAGGACATTGTGGAGACGGCATCTTTACATTGTCTATTGGTGCCTTCTGTACGTTGCTGAGGTCTCTGAAGGATAGAGGGCTGAGATCACCACTGTAATAGGTCATGTATTTGCTGCCATATCTAAGGACTTGTACCACCGGGTGGCGTCCGTAACGGCTACCTCGCCATTAACCGACAAACCTGTACGTCTTTGGAGTGTGGGAGGAGAAGGAAGATCTCGGAGAAAACCCATGCAGGTCACTGGGAGAATGTACAAACTCAAGATCGAACCAGGGACCTGAGACTCTGGCCCGGTAAAGGCAGGAACTCTACGCCCCACACCACCATGCCGCCCAAAGTTTTTTCTCCTAAAAAACTTGTCATTTGGGTGAAGTTATAAACATATGAATGGTAAGCACTGAAGACAGCATGCTAAAAAGATGAGTAATTCCAAATCCAACAGATCAAATTAATAGTTTCCAAAAGCAACAGATCAAATTAACAAATCTGTAATGCAACTACAATATCTCATGCATTAGAGTGGTGAATTAAATGAGAGGAGCAAACTCCATTGATATCCCAGTCTCAACAATACTGGATCTAAACATGACTGCAAATTATTGGAGTCACATAACCATCTTCAGACAAGTGGTCCCACACAATGAAGCCCTTTGTTCTTCTCCTGTGGTTCTGATCTTAACAGAATCCAGTCTCTCGTCCTTTTCCTTCTTTGTTGTTTTTAGTATGTGTTAAAAGAGTTCTTTAGCTTGTTTTATGTGGGGGGGTGGGAGGGTGGGGCGGTTGAGGGAAACTTTTTAAATCTCTTAGCTCAGGAGGTGCAATTTTTTTTCCGTATCGTATCTTCGTCCGCATGGCAGCATAACATTGTAGAATTGGGGACTGACTTTGGGAGCTCCAACCGCAGGAGCCTGCAGGACTTAATATTGTGGAGCTCTTGGTCCCTGGGTAGAGACCGACTTCGGGAACTCCAAGCCGCAGGAGTTTCGACTGCCCCGACGCGGGAGCTTTGATCGCCCCAATGCGGGAGCTTCGAATGCTGGCTGCGGGAGTTCGATCTCCCCGACTGTCGATGGATCGACTGCCCCGACCGTGGGAGTATATAGAGGGAAGAGGTTTAACTTTATTGCCTTCCATCACAGTGAGGAATGTGGGAAATCCGCTGTGATGGATGTTTATGTTAACTTCTATGTTGTGTGTGTCCTGTTGCTTTTTTTAATATGGCTGTATGGCAAAGCGAATATCACTGTACCTTAATTGGCACACGACAATAAAAAACTTTGAACTTTGACCTTTGAAAATCCTTTGTTTTCAATTGGCCAAAGTTGTATGGTCACTGTGAAGGCAACGGTGAACTTCATCACCAAAGTCTGCCTTTGCTGAGAAATATTTCCCAAGATATGCAAAGTGGTCCAACTTTTCCAGAGTTTTGGCATGAGCTTTTTATTGCTGAAGAACAGTGCATTGCAGCAAGGATGCTGCGTGTAACATCTATACTCCATTATGAATCCAAAACCGTCGAGAATGATGATTGCAGGCTGCAGTTCCAGCCCTTCAATTAATGAAGCATGCACGCCTCTGTGAAACGAGACTTGAACTGCAATTAAAGGTCAGCTAATAAGTGTTAAGTACCATTTCTGCAGAATCTGCCTAGAAGATATTTCTTGATAACAGCCTTAGAAACTGAATATCGATCAGCAAGTGACTCACTTCCTGATTTCCATTTCATTCAGCTATAAGTCTATCAACTCCTTCCATCAGACCGATTGATTGTGCCTCCAGCTCAAGAAACTCAGCGGCATCCTCATCCACCATTCTAAAATTTCACATCTTCCATGACTGGGATACTAAGACCGCAATATAAGACTTTCTTAACTGGATTCCCAAACTATTCTTACAACGAAGAAAGACAACATTAGAAAGTGCTTGGGAACGCCATCATCTCAATTTTTTTTAGTTTGTTTTAGAGATGCAGCGCGGAAACAGGCCCTTCACCCAACGAGTCCAAGCTGGCCAGCAATCCCTGTACACCAAGCGCTATCCCACAAACCAGGGATAATTTACAATTTTGATCCTACAAACCTGTGCGTCTTTGGGAGGAAACCGGAGCACCGGGGGAAAACTCACAGTCATGGGGAGAACGGACACACTCCATACAGACATCACCAGTAGTCAGGATCAAACCCGGTCTCTGGCCCTATAAGGCACCAACTCTACCATTGCACCACCATCATTTCAATGTTCCCTTCCTGGTCACACTGCACTCCTGACTTGGAAATATATTGCTATTCTTTCATTGTTTCTAGTTTAAAATCCAGAAATTCCCTATCTGATAATTCGCCAATGACCACAATGATCCAAATAGGTAGATTACCTTTGTTTTTACACAAAAAGCTGTTCTTGTCTCTTTTTGTTTGGTAACTTTTATAAGCATCTGGATTAACAGGGTCTGATCAGGAAGAGTCAACATGGATTTGTGCCTGGAAGGTCATGTTTGACAAACCTTCTTGAATTTTTTGAAGCGGTAACTAGGGAAATTGATGAGGGTAAAGCAGTGGATGTTGTCTATATGGATTTCAGAAAGGCCTTTGACAAGGTTCCCCATGGAAGGTTGGTTAAGAAGGTTCAATCTTTGGGTGTTAATGGCGGAGAAGCAAGATGGATTCAACAGTGGCTGAATGGGAGATGTCAGAGAGTAATGGTGGATGGCTGTTTGTCAGGTTGGAAGCCGGTGACCAGTGGGGTGCCTCAGGGATCTATGTTGGGTCCACTGTTGTTAGTCATGTACATCAATGATCTGGATGATGGGGTGGAAAATTGGATAAGTAAGTATGCAGATGATACTAAGGTAGGTGGTGTTGTGGATAATTAAGTAGATTTTCAAAGTCTACAGAGAGATTTGGGCCATTTGGAAAAAGTGGGCTGAAAGATGGCAGATGGAGTTTAATGCTGTTAAGTGTGAAGTGCTACATCTTGGCAGGACAAATCAAAATAGGACGTACATGGTAAATGGTAGGGAATTGAGGAATGCTGTGGAACAGAGGGATCTAGGAATAACTGTGCATAGTTCCCTGAAGGTGGAATCACATGTAGATAGGGTGGTAAAGAAAGCCTTTGGCGTGCTGGCCTTTATAAATCAGAGCATTGAATATAGGAGTAGGGAAGTAATGTTAAAATTGTACAAAGCATTGGTAAGACCAATTCTGGAGTATGGTGTACAATTTTGGTCGCATAATTATAGGAAGGATGTCAACAAAATAGAGAGAGTACAGAGGAGATTTACTAGAATGTTGCCAGGGTTCCAGCAACTATGTTACAGAGAAAGGTTGAACAAGTTAGGTCTTTATTCTTTGGAGCGCAGAAGGTTAAGGGGGGACTTGATTGAGGTCTTTAAAATGATGAAAGGGATAGACAGAGTTGACGTGGATAAGCTTTTCCCATTGAGGGTAGGGAAGATTCAAACAAGAGGGCATGACATGAGAATTAAGGGACAGAAGTTTAGGGGTAACGTGAGGGGGAACTTCTTTACTCAGAGGGTGGTGGCTGTGTGGAATGAGCTTCCAGCAGAATTGGTGGAGGCAGAATCGATTTTAACATTTAAAAGTAAAGTGGATAGGTATATGGACGTGAAGGGAATGGAGGGGTATGGTCTGAATGCAGGTAGATGGGACTAGGGGAAAACAAATGGTCGGCATGGACTGGAAGGGCCGAGAGGGCCTGTTTTCGTGCTGTAATTGTTATATGGTTATATGGTTAACTCTACAGTAGATCTTACCCAATTTTCCTTGATCATTTGTTATTTAAAGCCAGGCCACTTCTCCACATTTCCTGCATGGTGGATTATCCCAAAAGGAGCACAGTGACGCAGGCTCTGGCTCAGAGCCGTGGGCCCATTTGACTTTGGTTGCTATCTCTTGTACACTCTCCCTGTTATCGTGTAGGTTTTCTCCAACATTCCAAAGTCATGCAGGTTTGTAGGTAAATTGGCTTCTGTAAATTGCCCTTAATGTGTGGGATGGGATATCTTAGATTTAGTGTATGGGTGATTGATTATTGGTGTGACTCGATGGGCCAAAGATCCAGTTTCCATGCTGCATCTTTATCTCCAAAAACGCAAATTTCCTGAAATCATTTATCAGCTAAAATCATGCTGTAAGACTTTAATATTTCAGAGAAATTAAATTGCTTGGTGCATAAAGCTTAATCTAATGTGATCTCATTTCTAGTTCGCAGTTTGTTTTCAAACATGTCTTGGGTGGTGTTTGCCATAGGGCAACAGTAAGATATCTCATTTAATAGTGCAGCAAATGAATTAATCAGTTTGGCAGGTTTTTAGTTTCATAATAGTGAGGGTGAGATTAAACAGGTTTCTGCATGTCTTCCACTATTTTTTCTAAATGTTAAAAACACATTGCAGCCACAGAAAGTGATGGCTTTGATTGTGTTGAGAAAGGAATAATGATTGTTTATTAAAAGGTTTTTATTTGGTTTGCAGCCACTGAACATGTTGAGACTAGTTCAATATAGTTGTGAAATCAAGAGAACAGATGATAAAATGTAATCAGAAGAGAAGAAAAAAAGATGACTTCGTAAAAGATCCTCTTGAGTCACAGAGCCAAACTGGAAGTACTTTCACAAATCTAGAAATGAACTTTATAGGATGTATAACAGTGAATCAAAACTGCAATAAATACCATTTAGCTGTATTCCCATGGATTTGATTAGCGATTAGACGACACACTGCTGTGTCTATTCTGAATTCAACATCTCTGACTGCATTTAGTAACAGTGCTCCAGGCGTTGGAGACTGTAGCTATGCATTTGATTGTGCAAATCCAAATATCATCCTCCCTATTGTTTAGCTACACTATAAATAGAAAATAAGTTGCCACATTCATAATGTATCAGTGAATATATCAGGTAAAAATATGCAGGAAATTATTTTTTTCTTTTTCAGATACAATTTAAAAATAACCTGAAAGCTTTAGGCTTCAAAAGAAAACAAAGGTAATCTCAAATCCAACTTGTCGGATTTACGATTGATAAATGTGTTCCTCTTTGCATTAATGAATATTTAATTCACCGGCTATCCTACAAATTGTCGTAATTGCCTGGGTTTGTGACAATACCTCAAAAGTACATTTATAATTGATACAACCAAATGATGGGAAAGACTTGAAAAACAAGTCTGCATTTCACAATGTAAGTATTATTTTAGTGTTAAAGGGATGTTAAAGCGATGTTAGAAATACAGTTGCACCCTATTTTTGCACATGCATCCACTGGGAAAAATTCAGTATTGTCAGTCAATATCTTGTCACGATCATGAGGAAGTTGGCAGGTCTTGATGTACGTCAACGTGCCATTTTGAAGCTCAGTAATGTATTGTACCTCCTCTTTAACCTTTGCGCAATTAAGCATGTGTTTAGTATGAACGAAGAACTTGCAACTTAAAGGAATCATCAATTTCTGGTCATTTTCTGGTTGTTGAAAATTTTCCACCACTGTTTGCGTTATCTATATTTAATTCAAATTCAGAAGTTCAAGGGAATTAGTGTGACACAGTGAAGTTTTTTTTTTCCCCTGTTGTCAAAGCTTCCCTACAAATCAGAACAAAGACAGTGAATGATGCAAATACTCAATCAGCAAGCATAAGTGATACTGAAGTAGAATCAGCATATCAGGTTTATGATATCTCATTAAAAGAGGCTAAAGATTATATTACATAAACAAGTTTTGACGCAAGGAATAATTTCAGTGCAGTTACAAATTTTCTTTGTGACAGTATTAATGAGTGCTAAGGAGCTGTGATTTTGTCGTCTTTGCTATATATTTTTAATATGTAGACAGTGAAGCAGTTAACAGTTTATATCAATGATCTATTATTACGATTGATCAGATGATCTTTCCTCAGTTGTGTTGAAAGGTCATCAAGCTAAAATATTGACTTCATTTCTCTCTGCAGAGGTGCTACCTTTATATTGTATTTTCAACATCTGAGTACTTATTGTGTTTGAATTTCTGCCCAAATAAGCTGATTCCTGATATGACTGCGTGACTAAGCATGCTTACAACATTGCATGACCAAGAGCATGCAAAAGTGGGAGAAATATACATTTGTGACTTGCCTCTCCACTGAATATGACTGACGTTCAGAGACATTTAAAAATTGTCAAAAAAAAAGTAAATGTGAAGGTAAATAAGTTTATTGAGGTTTCATAAATGCGATCTGGAGTACTGGATTCACAACAAATCCAGAAGAGGCCCGAAGATACATTGGTCGTGCTTGGAGGAAGAACAAGTAGGTTGGCCAGATGGACATGAGGGCTTAAAATGTTAACTTGTTCATATAGACTGTATGCTCATGGCTCGTTTAAACTTCAATGATCTAATCAAAAGCATTTAAAAATTATAAAATAACTTGATTGAAATGTTTACTCTGGTGGAACACTTATAAAAAATAAGTATCAGCTCAAAACTTAGAAAGAACTCCGAACATTGTCTTTGATATGAAGGTCAGAACAGAAATTATCAAGACTGAGGACAGTTGATGTTTGTATTAAATTAGATTATCAAGGGTAATAATACAAAAATGTGTAAATGGCTCTGCAAAGATTTAATTGAATACCAGAATCGGTTCGAAGGACAGAACAAACAACTCTTGTTCCCATTAACTCCGGTCATTGAGTTTAACACAGTCAGATTTATCATGTTTTGAGGCAGCTTGCCGATTTGAGAAAACTGAAAATAAACAGTTCCAGTCCAGGGCCTAGCTGTTACTGGGAAACTGAGAGGGAAGACAAGTCAAAACAATCTAGGAAGACATCCATAGAATATGTTGCCTATGGTTCTCAGATGGAATGTTGATTTTTCTAGGTATATTATTATAGTTGATAGATTAGAGGATCTCTTTCCAAGACTATAATTTTGAAAATTCCAACCAAATGCAAGAATTAACTGGAATTTGCACCAAATATTTTGCAGGTATACCCTGAAGTTTTTATCAGAACTAAATCTGTACATTCAAAGAAGACTCTGTTGGTTTGAAGCCAATATCTGTGCATCTGTTGACAAGCGTGAGTTGAAATGAAAGATATTGGGACATTGGCAAGTAAATATCTTGGAAAATATTAAAATAGGTGGTAATATTGGCCACAGAAAGATTGGTGTACCTAGACCATCAACACATCCTTTTGTACATGAAGCATTTTATTTTATGTTGAATGAATAAATGGATGTTGATCCATAAGTAAACAAACCATAAAGTTTAAAGATTCAGATTCAATTCTGCATAATAACTTTGGCTTAATGATTTGTTTAAATCTCTTTTCAATAACAAAAATAATTTTAAAAAACATCACAAGGTGCATGGACAACCAGAAACTCTTTTCATGTCATTTATTTTAATTTGATCAGGCACATTGTTCTAATAGATATGGTTTTCATGAAGCACATCTGTTACGTGGCATTTTCTTTCATTGGAGAATACATGTGACGGAAAAATACGTCATTTTCTTTGGGTGTAAGGTCATTTAGCTTCCACAGAACAAAATGATTATACAGTAAAAAAAATATTTTTATCTTTAAGCTATATTCACTGTAACAAAAGCATTTTGATATTCTTTTCAAGCTGTCTTACAAAGAAACCATGCATAAAGTATTCTGCACAATCGAATGCTTGAAAATAAAAGATTCATAAGTCGAAAGGTTAGCATTAATCAAATATACTTCACACTTGTTACTTTCACATGTGACTGAGTTACTGAGAGGAGGAGCAGTGTGGGAGATTTAAAAAGCAACCTTTGGTCTCTGGGGTATGTACACATTGTGCTGTGTAAATGGCAGGCCAGAGGGGCATGGCCATTCGGGAGTAGCTGTTTTGGGAGAAGAAGTGTTGAAGTGAAGTGCTGCGGCTTTGGCTCATAAAGCATCGGCTAGGAGGTTGAGCAGAGGGTGACGGCAAGATAAGGTAAAGTCTTTTTATCGTAACTTTTTTCCTTAATCTAAGTGCAGTCAGGATAGCAGTTCGGACACTGGTATGTGTAGGAAGGAACTGCAGATGCTGGTTTACACTGAAGATAGACAGAAAATGTTTTTACTCGGTGGGACAGGCAGCATCTCTGGATAGAAGGAATGGGTGACATTTCAGGTTGTAACCTTTCTTCAGACTGTGTCAGGGATGAGGGAAACAAGAGTTGTGGAAGGTAAGATGTGAAAAAACAAGCGTACAAAGATCAAGGGAAATGTAGAATAGGTCATTGTTAGCTAGGGGAAAGTGACAACGTAGCATACAATGTAAAATTTATTTAGGAGGATAGTCAAACTGGTGAGAGACTAGGATGGGGGAGGGATGGAGATAGAGGGAAAGCAAGGGTTACTTGACATTTTGGAAGTCAATATTCATACCGCTGAGTTGTAAGCTGCCCAAACTAAATATGAGGCGCTGTTCTTCCAATTTGCATTGGGCCTCACTCTGACAATGGAGGAAACCCAGGTAGACTGGTATGCTATTCCTACAGGTCAGGGAAACTTCCAGTGTCCCTGAGGACTACACCTGTGGGATGTGCCACCAGCTGCAGCTCCGAACCAACTGCATGAGTGAACTGCAGCTGCAGCTGGATGATCTTGTATCATCCCAGAGACTGAGAACAGTGAATATTGGACATAGTGAGATGGCCACATCTCAGTGCAGGCAAAAGCCAATAGGTGATCTGCAGGAAGGTTAAAGGGACTAGACAGAGAATGCAGAAATCTTCTTATAGCCATTACCCTCAACAATAAGTATACCCATTTAAATATTGTTGTGGCCAGATAACTGTCCAGGGGAGAGTAGCAGCAGCAGTCAGGTCTGTGACATTAGGCCTGGCTCTGAGACACAGCAGGGAAGGGTGAAGTTCAACAGGGCTATAGTAATGGGACTCTCGCAAGTACTGGGACATACAGGAAATCCTGTGGCAGAAAATGAGACTGCAGGACAATGTGTTTCCTCCCAGGTGCTAGGGTACAGAATGTCACTGGGCGTGTGTAGAACATTTGCAAGGGGGAGCTTCAGTAGCCGGAAATCGTTGTGTACATTGACATATTATCGGCTGCATTTTCTCTGAGTTCTTGAACAAACAAAAATAAAGATGATAGCAGAAGATAACCTTCAAATACATCAAAACCAGGGGTTTGGAGTTTCTTGTTTTGTTGAAACGCTCCAGCATTCTTCCCAAAACGACTGTTAAAATCGCATATTCCCGCTTTGCCAACTTGTGGTATGAATTCTTTGCATCTCAATTACATTCAGGTTTCTCTTCTGAGTCTTCAAAAATATGTTTGAGAGTTTGTAAAATACCCATATATCCATGTTTAATTGCCCGGACTGCTTCTTAGTGTGCAGATCATCTAGTTATACTTAAGCTCTTTAGAGAAAAATATAGTTTGCCCTGTGTGTTTAAAATCCCCCATCTTCGTGGAGATCCAGAAAAGAAAACATACAGCTCCTGCAAAATGCCAAAATAGTCAACAACTTTAAGGTCTACTTTCTGAGACAGGGTTCTTTTCTCAGAAAGTAAAGCGCCTTTTTTTAAGATTTATAATAAATAAGCTAATGGGCTAAACTAGGCTACATTCAAGCTAGGCTACGCTAGGCTAGACTATGTTAGGCAAAAGACTAGGCCACCAAAACTCATAGGCTAAGGTTATGTAACACAATTTTAACATTATTTGAACACTTTTCATAATACACATCTGTAATTTAACACAAATTCACCCTTTTATTACTTTTTCATAAATACTTGTAATATAGTATTAGTCTAGGCTCTGCGGCCATAGCCTACCTTCCGTTCACCTCTTCATAAAAACAATAGGCTTGGGCTAATCTAACACTATTTCACCTTTATCACTTACCTTACTTTTCTAAATATAACATTTATTTTTGATAAGGGGTAATTAAAATATTGTATCCTTATGAACACTTTATTGAAAAAAAAAATTATCACAACCTGATAATCACGTGATTCACGTTAGCATTGTGATTGCCTTTTCAGCGCTTCCCTTTTTTGTTAAGACACGTTATCTACTGTTTGTATCCACCAAAGAAGATATTTTTATTACCTTTTAATTTTTACTGTATTTAATTGTACATAGGTAAAATTGTTATTATTTATCGTAATAGTATTATATGTTTAGTATATTTTAAGGTTTTATAAGATTATTTGTGTAAATAAAAAGTTGTCCTTTACAATGACCGCAAGCAACGAAATATGCTTTCATTTTTTCGATTACGAGAAATAATTTTAATAAAAGTTTTAATTTCTGTCATAAATGCTAATAGTGTTTTAAATTATTTATAATTATTTTATATTAAATATATTTAGAAAGAAACATCCTTAATTTGAGTGTTTTTTTCATTTACGGCTAGCCTACATGATACTTTAATAACCTTTTAATTATTTTAACTATTATTTTCTATTGAATTACACTATTATTAATATTATTTTTTAAAAACCCCTTCTCATACAGTGAACCCAAAATGTTTAAACAATGTGGACTAAAGTCGCTTCTGGGGCCCTGAAGCTTAAGCTTCATTAGTTTCATAATAGATCCGCCCCTGCTTGCAGCACATAACCATCTTTCTCCTAATTCCTTAAGGCCTATTGTGAAGAGCTGCAGTCCCAACTGATCCCTATGGTACTCCACTTGTACAGGTTGTTAACATGAAAATTAATCTATTATCACTGATATCACTTATCACTCGCTGCTTCCTGTTAATTAGCCAATCCTCTTTCCGTGCTAAAATGATACCTCCAGCACCATGAGCTCTTAATATGTGAAGCCATCTTTTATGTTGTACCATACTGATTGCATACGTATCCCATCTCCTGGCTCTTCTCTTCTCTCATTTTGACCATGTTCTTCAGCACACCAAGTCCTTTGTTTCTGCTGTTCACCTGCAGCTTTTTTGTCCGATGGACGATTATGAAAAAAAAAGTCTCACTGCCTCCAAAGGCATATCGAGTGAAGGTATAGAATGATAGTCTCACTTTACAACTTACATTAATCATTGCTGACCGATGCTTTTCCATGCCATGACATTTCCACAGTCCAAACAGGTCAAAAGTAATAATGTTCTACAAAATATGTGACATGTTCTATCCTTTCTAAGCTCGAGCCAGATACTGTGCACATGTTTTAACATTCATTTCATTGGGAGTCTACGCTACATATTAATGAGTCCGTGATTGTAAACTGTTTGTTTGATCTTCCAAGCTAGCACTTTCTGGTTTATTTTATTTTTGCTTCAGAAAGACATGATAACTTTGTTCTGAATAATCAACTTATGAATGTTAAATTTTTATTCATGCCCATCTTAGTATAGTCAAACCTCATCTTTTCAGCTTTATATAGCACAGAGAAAACTAACCACCAGGGGCTCATAAGAATTGGGGGCATTAGAGTGCATGCATTTACCGTCAAGTGCCTGCTGCCTGCCCTCGTTATTAGACACTAACAAGTTGCTTAGGAAGTACTCTCTATGCTGCTATCTTCACATCCGTGCCTCATGATTAGCTGCAGGCTGTCAAGACAGAGGACCAGGGAAAGGAATGAAGGAGCCATGGTGTATGAGGGTTCGTGGTTCTGCAGTGGGATAGTTTGAGCTATTGGAGTGCAGCAGTGTCCGAGAAAAAGAGAGATTGGGTGTGAATGTTGAAGAAGTTGGGGTTGAGGAGGGGTGTGTGGGCAGGGGATGGGTGGCTACGTCAAACAGCCAAGGCAACTAGTGCAATTGGGCAAAACGGAGTTTGTGATCCATTGTGTATCGTAACATGGTGAGCTGAATGTGGTCCAAAGGTGGTGTTTAACAAGCACATTTTTGAAGAATGTACTGCAATTATATGTCCTTGAGCATTCAATTAATCCCGTTTATGGATGAATCACGTTAAAATATTAACGTTAATTTACATGAACTGATTGACAGCCCTCATTTCAATTTTGTCTTTGCTCTGATAATGATCCTGTCAGTGACTGCTGCACCAATCTCAGATTTCACCTTATGTGAAGTGCTGATCAGGTGTTACATTTGGGACTAATGTTCAGTCGGGATACCCCCAAAATACATATATAATTGTTCAGATGTGTGATGGCAGTAGAGTGCTGCCTTACGATGAATGCAGCCAGGGGTCCCGGTTTCGATCCTGACTCTGGGTGCTGTCTGTACGGAGTTTGTATCGTCTCCCCGTGACCGCGTGGGTTTTCTCCGAGATCTTCGGTTTCCTCCCACACTCCAAAGACGTACAGGTTTGTAGGTTAATTGGCTTGGTAAATGTAAAAATTGTCCCTAGTGGGTGTAGGATAGTGTTAATGTATGGGGATTGCTGGTCTGCGCGAACCCGGTGGGCAAAAGGGCCTGTTTCCATGCTGTATCTCTAAACTAACCTCTGTCTTTAAAGCTAACCTGCCTGGTTTTATTGGCACAGTCTGCACAGATCACAGCATCCTTGTCTTTAGCACTAAGAACCACAATAAGCAGGTCACTGCCTGAAAGAACTCTCTCCATGGCAACAGCAGCAGAACAGACCGATTTAGAGGCTGGAGAAAACTTGGTGAGGAGAACATGTGTCTTCACTGTATATGGCCATTCCAGCCTCCCCTCAAATCCTTCTCACGGAAAGAGAACCGCACTGCAAGTGGCCACACATCACTGTGAGGCATGGCACAGTACCAGGCCGAGATGGCTGCACATCTGTGCTCTGTGTGATTTGAGAAGTCTGCAATATGCACTGTGGAAGTTAGTAAGTGTGAGCAAGATTGAAAACTCTGCTCGGCAGTTGCAGACAGAGCACATCGGTTTCTCGGTTCGGACCCTTTCATTCACATCTTCTAGCCAGCCTGCTACTGGGCATATTCCTTGTTTCTTGATTTTTTTCCTCAAGCTACAGCATTGGGCCCACAGCTAATGTATGCAGCCAATTATCGGTACAGTTTTCTGAATAGATGCAGAAGTCATTAGATCGAATAAACAACACAAAGTTAGAGTTCCATCTTCATTATGGCAAACAGCCCTGGGTTGGTCGCACACTGTTATCCCTAGGCACATTTTCAAGACTAGTACATTTTAACCATCACTGCATTATTAAATGTTAGGACTTCTTTTACAGCCATTAAGGAAGGTTTATTTTAAAACTATCAATGTACTGTCTATAATTATCTTAGATATGTGCTTGTAATGAGCAGTCTAATTTCTAACTGCTATTTAATGTGTATTAATTAATATTTAGAAGTTGTTGTACTTAGGATTAGTAATAATCTTTGAAACCTGACCTGTTTAATGCAGAGTTTCAGCACAGCTGGCATGCGTGTGTCCTAGGCTCTATTGGGAATTTGATCTATTGCTAATTTCCCAAGTGATCACAATTTCATGAGCAAGTTATCACATGACCCATTGTATTACCAAGCCATTCTGGTTGCTAAAGGAATACAGAAAACTGTGGTAGCTTTACTATTACATTTTGGAACAAATTGTAGAATGAAAATCTCTTATAGCGCACAAGCTTTATAATCTGGAATCAGTCTGAAAATGGAGAAGAACTTGAAGATTAAAGACAGTATAATATGTTCAGGAGGAAATGGTTATCGTTCATCCAGAAACACAATGAAAAACAAGAAAACTAACATTGTAGCAGGTAATGTGCACATAACTTCATGAATCTAGTTAATTTTGTTTACAAAAGATTGTGGAGCTCATTTTTTTTCTTTTTTGCATAATGACATTTTTTTAATGGATTTAAATTTAGGATATTTTCTCAATCGATCATTATAGTCAGAAAAGTCTCAGATTTATATTGAAAATGCCAAAGAAAATAATTAGTATTTAAAATGGTTTCACGAGTATACAGCTCACCATTATGTAGACAAAATAACATTGTCCATTGTTGAAATCTGGGTTTTATTCCTTGAGTTTCATACACATTTATTCAGCAGCAAGTATTATGTGAAAAATTGCACAATGTTTTGGTTCAAGCATATGAAGCAGATTAATATAAAAACTGGAATATCTGTCTATGAAAGTTCAAGGTTAAATATATTATTTTCCCTGCAAATTGCATCAATTATTGTTTATATTTTCAATTGCAAGTTTTACCTGAACTATTTGAATGCATTGCAATGTGTTGCCATTACAAAGCAAATCCCTTACTGACAGCAATTAATGATATGAAAATAAAGAATCGGCTAGCAAATAAGGTAAGCTCAGAAAGTTGATGTGGCTGTATACTAAATAGTGCAAAGCACATTGGAAGTTGATCGATAAAAGAAGAATGGTAACAATTGAAACACTGCAGGCCTGAAACAAAAAAATATGTTGTTAAAACATTCAGCACGTCAGGTAGCTTTGAGAGAAAAAGAAACATTCACATTTCGGGTCCAGTACCTTCAACAGACATCTGGTACTTGATTGGATATAACAAAATAACATTCACTGATTGTTAACGGAATCATAGTTTATGATTTGATTGGGAGCGAGCTTATGCCCTTGTAATTTTATTTTCATATTGCATGCCAATTTGATATATTTTCTGACATTTTTTAATATAAATCATGAAATCTTACAGAATAGAAAGATTTTGGTGGGCTGATTCAGCCCATGTTTACTCTGTAATAGAAGTATTTTGTTAGTCGCATTCCTCATTCTTTCACCGTAACCATGGAAATCTATCTTTTCCAGAAAATAGCATTGCTCATCCATTTCTATCTGTTAAAATGTCTCCTTCACAGCATTATGTATGAAATTATCCTTTCCTATTTTTATTTGCCTGGAAGTAGATTCCAAATGTAGAACCTTGTTCTCTTGAATAAGAACGCAATGATAATTCCAAATTTTTCTTGCCCCAATTTAAATCTCTGGCGTCCTTGCGCTCACACTAAATGTTGACTAATAGCAGTGCTCAAGATTTACTTTTTACCATATTGTTTTTTACACCTGATATTTCCATTTATTTTTTGTTGTTTTAAGATTGAAAAGCCCAACATAACTCTCTCCCGAGTTCTGTTTTTTTATACCAGTGATCAGCTCTGTTATTCTCTTCTGATTTCAATATGTGCGCTGTGTCTTTGCGACCAAAACTTGAGATCCAATCTGATGAGTGCATCTTACGGTTTCAGCATGACATCATCTCACTTGTACTTCTCCTAGCTTAGAAACAAAGTTCAATAATCCATTTGCTTTATATAGATGTTTCACCATATCATGTTATGCCTTTGAAGTATATGACTGGCTGTTCCACTTTGCTTGAGGGTTTCCTGCTTATATTTCTGTCACTATGTATTTCATCACTGAGATAAGTGAAGTGATGTGTACTCTGAGTGTCTTAACCTTGTCATAAATTGAATACATCATGTCTTTCACCAGCAACATCATAATCTGCCTTTGTAAAATCTGGTTAATGTTTTTACTTGCTTAATTATCAGTCATTTTCTTTGCTTGTTAAGGAATATTCTAGGATAAGAATTTAATAATGAGCATTTAATAGCTTGAGACTGGTACATCCTCGATGGCAGCTCATCTGACCTATTGTTGATAACATATTGAATAGCGTTTAATGTATTTTACCATACTTGGCAGTAGATCATTCAAAAGGTATATACAATTTTGAGTAAAGATTTTATTTTATTATTGTTTTAATTTAAATTCATTTTCTACCGGATTGATTTGTTATATTTTAAGTCACTGAATACATTTAATTATGTCTTCCTAAACTCTACAAATGCTGCCTGACTTTCAAGTATTTCAAGCATTTTCTGCTTTATCTCTGTGAACTACACTGGCGGCATGGTGGCGCAGCGGTAGAGTTGCTACCTTACAGCGTCAGAGACCTAGGTTCGATCCTGACTACGGGCGCTGTCTTTACAGAGTTTGTGCATTCTCGCCGTGACCTCATGGGTTTTCTCCGAGATCTTCGGTCTCCTCCAATACTCCAAAGACGAACAGGTTTGTAGGTAAAATTGGCATGGTAAATGTAAAAATTGTCCCTAGTGCGTGTAGGATAGTGTTAATATATGGGGATCACTGGTCAGCGCGGACCCGGTGGGCCGAAGGGTCTGTTTCCACGCTGTATCTCTAAACTAAACTAAACAACCTTTACTGGAAAATTGGACTCCTTCACACACTTTTTAACCTGTGACGTGTACACAAACATTACTTTGTGCCTGTTTTGAAATATTTGTGGAGTCCTGCCCTTTGAGAAAATGGTCCAGGCACGTTTTTCACAGTTTACCCGAAATTAGGTTGCATTCCTTGCATATTGTAATGCTTGCAAAGTGCATGACTCATTTTCAGTATGTAATTACAGAAACTACATCAAAAGTTCACAACTTACGACCTTTGTAAATAATTTACAATAAAACATATGCATCATGTGGAAGGTTATGAACTATGAATTAAGGTGTCTTTTTTAAGACTGTTTTTTATATGCAGAAATGAATATTATGTATTTAAAGGCCATTGCCATCTATAATAATTGAGGGTTCACAGTGAATTGCCAATATCAACTCATGGATCACCCAATCTGTGAGCCTGATGCTTCCATTGGGTATAGCGACTTTGGACATCTATGGCCCCAGGAACACAATCAATTGCTACAGCTGTTGTAGGGGTTTGTCAAAAATGACCTCTATGCCATTATCCCTTTTGCACTTTTTTTTTACTGCTCCTGCTTCCAGTTTTTCTTCAACTTCACATTAGTCAACTTCAGAGAAGTCATTGAAATCACTGAACTATTTCCCATGGGCCACCATGCAAAAGATGCAACATCTGTGCACCTAGCAAGGAGGCAGCTGTGAAACCTGCAGACCTCCTTTTCATACTTAAAGCAGTTAATCAGAATAATTATCTCTTAAGCCAAGAATGTCCCAATTTCACATTTTTGGTGATAAATGCATTTTAATAAAAATATGCTCTCAGGCTATTTTCTAGGCAATCATTTCTTAATAGCAAAATTAATGCCGTTCCGAGAATTCCTCATTATCATTTCCAATGTGTGCAACATGTGGGGTCTAAATATGTACATCTATTTTAAGTATAGTCGAATCAGTGAGAAATTATTGTACACTCAATATAATGTTGATTCATTTGTTTGATTCCAGGGATGAGCTATTATACTTTCAGCAGAGATTAAGTTGGACTGGCATCTATTCATTTAAATTTAGAAAATTGAGAAGTGACCTCCTTTAAGTGGAACAACTGATTAAGTGATGTATCCACCAGAGGGCTTGTCTAGATTGAGAAGGCTTTGTCTCTGTTTGAGAGATCACAGTTAAAAGTGAAAGGAGGAGGAACTCCTCAAAGGAAGATAAGTGTCTGGAATTCTCTCCCATAAAAGGCTGTGAATGGTCAATCATTAAATGCACTAGATACTTGGAGAATGCGCTCAAGTGATATGGAGATCAGGTTGTAAAGTGAAGTTGAGTTAGCAGATGAACCATGGAACAGAGTGCTGCAACTGGCTTGAGGAGACCACTTCCGTTTCATATGTTACACTTTGTTAAATATTCTTATCATGTCATATAACTTGAGTTTTAATTTTCCATGCAATTAAATCTAAATTTATGGCTTCTTAATCTGATGTGGGGCAGTAATATTACAAAATACTGATTTATTTTCCTGCAGCTGTGTTTTTTTTCTCTGCATGTAAATGTAGTACCAATGCAATCTCTTTTCCCACTAAGTATTTGCATTTCAGTTGAATAATAACATTTTAACATCACACCTAATGCCCTGAGAAAATCAGGATTCTATAGTGATGGATAGACACAAAAGGCTGGAGTAACTCAATGAGTCAGACAGCAACTCTGGAGAAAAGGAATACGTGACGTTTCACATCAAGACCCTTCTTCAGACTGAGAGACAGAGGAAAGGGAAATGAGAGATATAGACTGTGATGTAGAGAGATATAGAACAAATAAATGAAAGATATACAAAAAAGTAACTATGATAAGAAACCAGGTCATTGTTAGCTGTGTGCTAGGTGAGAAAGAGTACAGACAATGAGACACAACAAGACGACTTTGTTGTGGGAGGTAGACACAAAATGCTGGAGTAAAGGGCCTGTCCCACTTGGCGATTTTTTTTTTTGGCGACTGCCAACGTCATATCAGTGTCGCCAAAAGATTTTGCACATTTCAAAATCCAACGGGAACAAAAAAAATGTTGCGACACTTGAAAAAACACCGCGCGTCATCACGTCGCGTCACGCCGCAAATTTTTCAGTGACCGGATACGTCAGTCAACGATGTCGGCAGTCGCTGAAAAAAATCGCCAAGTGGGACAAGCCCTTTACTCAGCGGGTCAGGCAGCATCTCTGGAGATAAGTAATGTTGTGGGAGGGATGGAGAGAGAGGGAATGCAAGGGTTATTTGAAGTTAGAAAAATCAATATTCATACCACTGGGTTGTAAGCTACCCAAGCAAACTGTGAGATGCTTTTCCTCCAATTTGATTTTGGCCTCACTCGGACAATGGAGGAGGCCTAGGGCTGAAAGGTAGGTCCAGGGGGACTGAGTGGAGTTAATGGTGGAGCTGAAGTGGGAAATTATCATTCCCCTCCATGTAAGGAATTGGGTACTGAAGAGTAGGAGCAATATGTCCGGGAAATAAAATCTGGCATAGTTCAGTGAGGGAGCGGAAAGATTATGATGGCGACATATTGAGCCACTTCTTCCTCTCCCATGCTGGGCTTGGAATATCCTGGGCCATCAATACCCCAACAGATTTTGTAAATGCCTATGTGAAGACATGGGGTTAGCTCGGTATTTGTGTGACAGATGGAAAGAGAGAACAGTTTGGCCCAGCAAACGTGATGGGGTTGGAAGGAAAGTGATCAACTCAGTGTGTGATGAAGTTTTGAAGGAAAGATTCAGCCTAGCATGTGTGATGGGCAAGGAAGGGATCAGCACGCTATATATGGTTGGGAGGGGTGTCCAATATGTGTGCTTTTGGAAAGGGGCTGTTGGTTAGTGTGTCAGTAAAGAGTTATTGACAGAGAAAACATTTCCATCCCCAGTGTGATTGGTTTCATTTTACACTGTCAAAAAAAAATTATTTACACGTTTCACTCATGGAAAGTAGATTTTATTTCGGAGTTACGTGAGTGACTTCGTGAAGACCCCGCCAGCACGCGTGCGCGACATATCGTCGCGCACAGTTGCCTCGACAAGCTGGGGGGGGGGGAGTCCGCTCTCTCCACCAGCTCCTTCAAAAGGCCGTCAGGTAAGTCCACTAACCTTTACTTCGTAAAGGATGGACGCCAAAGGCAAACGGAAGGTGACGCTCTCCAGGAGGCGCAGGGCATCAACAAGCCAGCGGCCTCTTTCACTGGAGCTGCGAGCACCACTGGCAGCATCCGGGAGTGCGGAAGTTGGGCGCTTCCGTTACACCAGCGCCCGACATCACCTGAATGGATGACCGCACAGGAGCTGGATATTACCGACCCAGACTTCGTGCCCCCATCCCCCAGGAAACGGGGGAGCAGACAGGTACGTGGACAGGTGCCTCGCTCGTCGCCAGCGACCTCACCCCGAGTTGCAGTGGATCCACGGGGACCGGGCCGGGGAACGGCTGCGCTACAGAGGAGCCCAACAGCCGCAGCACGCCACGTACAGCTGCTGGGGATATCTGCCGTAGGGCAGTCTGGCAGAACTACTGCTGCTTCGAGCAGCCCTGCAGGAGCAGGTGCTGCCGGCACAACACCTCGTCAGGCTGCGGTCAAGGGTGCTGGTGGCAGCAGTAGACGATCGGTTAGCTTAGCTCTGGCAGCTGCCGACCATGCACCTCCAAGCAGAACATTGGGCGACAGTGGAGGTAAGCCTGCACGGACTCCGGGGAGCCAGGTTCTGGGGGCCGGCGCCGATTCATCTCCATTGCCTTCCTACCAGGCAGGTGGGCCGCCACAGTCTGCTCGAAGGCAGACTAGCGGAGAGTCCGTGCGGGAGTCGTATGAGCCTACAGGGGCAGTAGGCCACGGCAACCTGCCTTCGGACCCTAGCCTGCACCTTACGGAGGTGTGGTCTGTTGGTGGAAGCCCCAGAGAATTTGCAGAGCCTGGGGAAGTCGGCTTGTCCACCGCGAGTAGCGGGGACGGTCGCATTGAGCGGTTGGAGCTCTTGTTGGAGCAACTCCTCCAGCAGGCCAGGGACCAGGATGAACGGGCGTCTCGGGACTCTACTAGCCACGCCAGGAGCCCGCTCAGCCTCTCATCTTCTCCAGCCAGGAGTGCCAGCAGTTGTCCAGCCGCTGCCTTCGAAGACGACCCGGGACTGCCGGAGACCGCAGAGCCAGAGCACGATGAGGACCTGCTGGACGTGGTTGGGATATTTGCCACGGCCTCACAATCTGGGGAGCCCCTGCACCACAAACTGGCGGGCACCATTAATTACCTGACCACTCACCAGCTTCAGGGTCAGGTACTTAATGAGACCATGGATACATTTAAACCACCTGAGAACTGCATCAATCTCAGTGTTCCTACGGTTAATGCCCAGATCTGGGGACACTTGAGCACGACCACCAAGATGCAGGACGTCCATCTCCAGCGGATCCTGAAGCTCCTCTCGACGGGCATTACGGCGTATGCCAGGACCCTCGATGGGGATAATGTGACCAGCGAGCAGCAGGATGCCCTGGCACTTCTCTGCACTGCTCAGTTTGAAATCAACTGCCTGCGCAAGAGCTCCATCCGGCCCACACTCAACCCGAAATTTGCAAGGTTGTGCCATCCCTCCACCGCTCCACCACCTCATCAACTGTTTGGGAAAGATCTCTCCAAGCAAGTCAAAGAACTCGATGAGGAGGCCAAAACTGTGGGCCTTATGAAACCTCCCCCCCCCCCCCCCGGCTAAAGTCCATCCATATCACCGTCAACAACCACACACTACTTGGAAGCAACGCCAGCCAGATAGGACACCAAGGACCTATCCCCCTCCACTTCCCCAACCACAGTGGCCTTTTTTAGGACAAGGCCTGCAGCGGCCCGCATGGAAGATGCGGCCGCCGTCCCGACCACCACCGCAATGTCCCCCCAAAATGCCATACGCCAGGACCCGCCGCCAATTATGGAGGTAAGGGGATCTGGTTCCTCTCAGGCAGTAGCACTTCTTCCTACACAAGTTGGGGGACGATTGCGGGCATTTAGGGGAGCTTGGGATACTATCACCACTGACGCGTTTATTCTACAAAGTGTTCACGGTTATGTCATAGAATTCATTGATGGTCAACTTCCCCCTGCCCAGCATGCACCTCAGCAAAATTTTCCACTCTCTCAGAATGAGATAGAGGCAGGACATGCTGAAATCTTACGGCTAGCAGCCAAAGGGGTGATTGGCAAAACGACGCACGAACCCCTTGAGTTTGTGTCCAACATCTTCACAAAAAACAAAAAAGATGGTGGGTGTCGGATTATCATAGACCTAACCGAGTTGAACACTTTTGTACAATATACCCACTTTAAAATGGATACCTTCGAAATAGCTAAGCAGATGCTTTACCCGGGGTACTTTATGGCTTGCATCGATTTAAAAGATGCATACTATACAGTTCCCATCACAGAATCACACAGAAAGTTTCTGAAATTTGTCTGGAAGGGACAGTTGTGGCAATACAAAGCATTACCTAATGGGCTCACCACAGCCCCCAGATTATTTACCAAATTAGGGAAATCTATATTGGCCCTCCTCCGACAACAAAATTATATTGTCATGGCGTATTTAGATGATATCCTTATCGTGGGTCAGACCCTCCAATTGGCTACACTGGCAGTTACAGCGACCAAATCTTTATTCGAGAAGCTAGGGTTTGTAACCCATCCAGACAAATCCAAACTGCACCCCTCTCAAATTATGGATTACCTGGGTTTCACCCTTGACACAACCTTAATGATGATCACTATCCCGACAAACAAAGCTATCGCCATAAAAGAAGCGTGCCACAGCCTTGCTTGCGCCAGGGTTCCGACTATCTGGCAAACAGCAAAGGTGATTGGGAAGCTGGTAGCTACAATCTCAGCTACGCAATTCGGACCGTTACATTACCAAAATGTACAAAGAACAAAGATCTCAGCATTAAAAGCAAATGCTGGGCTCTTTGATCGACCAATCCGGTTGCCACAACAGGCTAGAGCTGAGCTACAATGGTGGATTGCTAATATTAGTGAGTGTCACAGACCCATCATTGTTAGCAATCCATCCATCGTGCTACAGACTGACGCAAGCGCACAAGGCTGGGGTGCAACTGACACCATGTCCAGTTGTGGTGGCAGATGGGACTCTCATGAGTCTACCCTCCTCCAGACACAAGGGATAAATTATCTGGAGATGTTAGGGGCTTTCCATGGATGCGGGCTTACTGTACTAACTCACGGGACTTACATGTCCGCCTCCAAATAGATAACACAACGGTGGTGGCTTATATCAATCATATGGGTGGTATCAGGTCGTTATCTTGTGATGAATTGGCAAACACAATTTGGCACAGGTGCATCGAGAGAAATATTTGGATCACAGCGACCTATTTGCCAGGGAAGCTCAATACAGTGGCGGACACAAGGTCACGAGTGTTCAATGACAACATTGAGTGGATGTTGAACCCCCAAATTTTTGCTGAAATTATAGCTCACTATGGGACACCAGATATTGACCTCTCTGTGTCCAGGTTGAACCATCAGATACCAACGTATGTGTCTTGGGAACCAGACCCTGGGGCAGTAGCTATGGATGCTTTTTCTCTACGTTTTGCTATGCATTTCCCCCATTCTGCCTCATCAGTCGGGTATTGCAGAAAATTCAACTGGATTCTGCAACTGGCATTTTGATCATACCCGACTGGCCTACACAGCCATGGTACCCGGTGGTCCTCAAAATCTTGAAACATCCATGGCTTCCGATTGGTAAACACCCCAAATTAATTACTAACCCCATTACGGTGCCATGGTCACCTAAACATGTTGGCCTGCAGGTTCTAAAGAGGCCGTTCGTCAAGGCCGGCATATCACCACGAGCCATGGAACTCATCTCAGCATCATGCCGAGCATCAACCAGGAGGCAGTACCTCACACAGGTCAGGAAGTGGGAGGCATTCTGCTCCCGTACCAACACGACCTCCAACTCGGCAACAATCCCTGATGTCCTGGAATTCCTAGTGGGCCTTCATTACGATGCTGGCCTTAGCTACAGTGCCATCAACAACGCCAGGAGTGCACTGTCTTCATACCTGGACATAGGTATAGGCTCCAACCACCTGGTGTCTAAATTCATGAGGGGAGTGTTTAACACCAACCCTCCACGGCCCAGATACAACTTCACCTGTGACTTAGGGATCGTGCTGACCCTACTGAGGAGCTGGTCTCCTATGACTGAGTTACCACTCAAACAGCTCACCCTCAAAGTGGTGATGCTGATGGCACTGACTACAGCTCAACGAGTCCAGGCATTACAAAAGCTGCAGCTGGATAGCATGGTCTCCACCCCTACACAGGTGACTTTCTTTGTCCAGGACCTATTGAAGCAGCACAGACCTGGGGCTCATGGGCTGCAGTTGGAGTTTCGGGCGTACCCCACTGATGCCGCCTCTGCATAGTCACCCATCTACGCCTCTACATCAGCACTACACGAACCATCCGGAAGATGGAGCAGGGGCTCCTCATCAGCCACAATCCTCTGCATCACCGGGTGACTGTGCAGACTATCGCCACGTGGCTCAGGGCGGTGTTGGGTGCAGCTGGAGTAGCTACTAACATTTTTAATCTCACTCTACTAGGGCTGCATCCACATCAGCGGCGAGGGCCATGGAGGTGCCCATGGACCACATCCTCGCCACCGCGGGCTGAGCTAGTGAAGCAACCTTCCAAAGGTTCTACAACAAACCACTGGTCGTCCCCGCAACGTTCGCAGAAGCCGTGCTGGGAGCCGCTCAGTGAATGTTTGTCCCCGGGTTCGGGGTTATTTGTTTGTTATTATTTTGAAGCTTTTAAATCTTCACAAAGTCACTCACGTGACTCCGAAATAAAATAGTAAGATTAAACGCGAACTTACCAAGTTTGAAGTTTGATCTTTATTTTATGAGGAGTTGCGGTGAGGGATTTCGTGCCCTCCGCTCCCACCCTCTATCATAAAGTCAACTGATGTGTTCTACGTTCTTAATCTTACTATTTCCAGTCATGGTGCGTTCTGTGATTCCACACCGCTGATTTGAAGGATGTCGCGCACGCGTGCTGGCGGGGTCTTCATGAAATCCCTCACTGCAACTCCTCATAAAATAATGATCAAACTTCAAACTTGGTAAGTTCTCGTTTAATCTTACTATTTTCAATGATGTAATGCTGAAAAGCATGGTGTTGTGCAATTGACATTTAGGCAATTTCTTAATTGGAATTTGTGTCATCAAGGATTTTTCTGTTATTCCTTTTTAAACACTGAAGTCACTAAAAGATATCAAGGAAAAATCAGTCTTACTCTGGAGACAACAGTAAAAGTGCTGATCCGAAATTAGTGCCAGTTTTGCAATGGATGCAACACAACATAATACACCATTGTAAAGTTGGGATGTTTGAGCAATAATATGCTGTTTCCAACATCCTAGTAAACTAATTCTATTTCAAGGAGATACTTTAGTGTCATAACAAGGATGGGATTTGTGGGACTTTAATATGTACAGATACTACAGAATAAAGTTTGCAGCCTTACAGAATTTCTAGCTATGCTTCTTATTGATTGTCTCCTACTAACTAACTAAAAAGGTTTTAACAGTTCAATTCTCTTTGTATTCATTCAGGTCCTTAACGTAATTAAACAATTTTGAATAGATTGTGGTCCTGAAACGTGAGAGTGATTACTATTATCAACGTTGTAACGATCACACAATATATTTCTGTGATACAGCCTTGTGTCACATTGAAGACAATGAGAAGGAAATATAAACCCCTTGCTGAAGATCACAACTACATGTGAAATTAGATTCTTATCTCAGCTGACAGCTTATGTATTTTTACAACAATTAGCACCACGTTCAAAACATACAAAGAGGTAGTTCACGGGACTGATGGCCAAATGTCCTTTCTCCTGTGTTACTTCTGCAAGATGCAAGAAAACACCTTCCCGTCAGACCCAGTTCAAGGTCCACTGATGTGGCACATTCAGAGGCAAAGCGCTGCTCTGCAGCCTGCAATGAAGAGCAGTTTGCCTCCGCCCAAATTTGAAATTTTAGGCATTCCCTTATTTTCCATTGTGATACCATTTCCATTTGTTCCGTAATGTCATCAGTGATGTCTGTACTGTTTTGTTTGTGGCAGTGTAGTTAGTTTAATTTAGATAAACTGAGTGGAAACAGGCCCCATTGGCCCACTGAGTCACCGCTGGTCATCGTTCATCCGTACACTAGTTCTATATTATCCCACTTTTGCATCCTACACACTAGGGGCAATTTACAGAAGCCAATAATCCTACAAACCTGCTCGTCTTTGGAATGTGGGAGGAAACCAGAGCACCCGGGGAAAACCCATGCAGTCACAGGGAGGACTTACAAACTTTGCACAGACAGCAGCCAGAGTCAGGATTGACCCCGGGTCTCTGGCACAGTTAGACAACAACTCTACTGCTGCACCACTGTGCCACCTCTAGTTAGAAAATGACAGTACTCTATTGACAAACTATTAAATATGATTTCAAAGAACGTTCTTAAAGATAATTAAAATATTAAGGTAAAAAAAATAAACATTCTCCAAAATTGACCTATTTCAAAGTATTATTTTTGTAGATAGACACTAAATGCTGGAGTAACTCAGCAGGACAGGCAGCATCTCTGGAGAGAAGGAATGGGTGACGTTTCGGGTCGATGCCCTTTTCAGACTCATCTTAACTCAGATATTTAAGGAACATTTGATCCAATTTGATTGAAATTTCCATAATGCCATATCCTTTTTTCCCTTATTCAGAACTTTGCATGTGTTATAACTCTCACTGCAATAACTTAACTATGTCTTTTTTGTTTTACATGCATGTTAATACGTATATACAAACCAGCCGATATTTGCTTAGCATCCTTCTTAAATATTTACATAAAGCTTAGTTTCATAACTCACCAGTTTGAATGTATTTTCAGTTAATTGTGCAATCCATTAAAGTTATACATTAACTGGTTGCAGGTAAGGATCAAATGCCCCAATGCTCCTTTCTAAATTATAGGCCATCTCATTATTTCTATAAAGAAAGAAATGCATGTTATTGAAACAACAGCAAATTATTACTGATCCAGTAAACTATGAATAGAAACTGAAAATGCTGTGAATATTCATCAGGCCAGGCAACATCTGTGAAGAGACAAATAGATGTTGGCCTTTCATCAGAACTGGAGAGGGAGATGGAACAGTGAGTACAAGGGAGGGAAGGGCAACTGCACTTGTTTAAAGTGTGTAGGAAAGAACTGCAGATGCTGGTTTAATTTGAAGATAGACACAAATTAGTAACTCAGCGGGACAGGAGTAACTCAGCGGGACAGGCAGCATCTCTGGAGAGAAGGAATGGATGACGTTTCGGGACGAGACCCTTCCTGAGTCTGAAGAAGGGTCTCGACCCGAGAAGTCACCTATTCCTTCACTCCACAGATGCTGCCTGAGTTACTCCAGCATTTTGAGTCTATCTGCACTTGTTTAAAGCCTGTTATAACTCTAACCTTTCTTTGTGTTCTATCTATTTTCACTGACCTGAAACATTCTGTCTCTTTCACCCTGACCGTGCTGTTGCCTGTATTTAATAATTTCCAGCATTTTATATTTTTACAACATTAATGAAAGATTACTCGAGTATAAATACAATTCTTAAAATATATTTCTGCAGAGAATTACTGTGCTTATTTTAACACTTTCATGCACTGGATAAATTAATTTCACATTCAGTAAATATAGTAATGAGTAACTAAGAAATCTAATTAAGAAATATTCATTTAATAATATTATACTGTGGTCTTTGCTGTTGTATTCCTCTCTTCAATCTGTTATTTTGAAGCAAGAGATGAACATATTTCCAAAGTGAGTGCGATCTATTCCTGGTTTTCATTTTACGAACTTGGTGGATGTGGGTTAGCAGGAGAGAATAGTGGTGGTGTTCCAGTATTTCTGTACTCTATTGTATCTGTTTACTTCTGTTTCAACATGTTAAATGGTAACACAGTGGTCTTTGAATATGAAAGTTGTGGAGCTAACAAGTCCATGTTGGAAAGAACATAATCTCATGACAGCAATGTAGTACTGCATTGTTAAGAGTCCTTGAATAGAGCTGTATTAATCTAAATGGGTGGGTGATGGTTGGCATGGACTCAGAGGGCTAAAATGTGTGTTTCTCTGCTGTATCTCTCTATGATAATAACTTCATGAGTCATTCAAAGAAGAACTGAAGAGTCTGTTCTAATGTTTGGCAAAAATCCCATAACCAACGTTGTTAAAACAGAATAACTGTTTATTCATCTTGTGCTGTTTGATGGACCTTACTTGGTCAGAAGATACAAATAAATTCCCCCATAGTACAACAATAAATATCTTTAGTTGGCAGTGATTATAAAGAGTTTGCAATTGTGAATAGAGCAATATGTACAAAAGTATCAGTTCTTCTTGCTGTTCTTCACAACTCTACATTTAATGCAGAATGATGCTTATTGAATTGATGCTATGGGGATAATAGGCAATAGACAATAGAAAATAGGTGCAGGATTAGGCCTGCACTGCCATTCAATGTGATCATGGCTGATCATCCCCAATCAGTACCCCGTTCCTGCCTTCTCCCCATGTTTCAATTCAATTCAATTCAACTTTAATGTCATTGCATAGATACAAGTATGGGTACAACGAAATGCAGTTTAGCGTCAGTTCGTCGTAATAGCAATATATAAATAGATACAGAATGCAGACAATGTGGACGGAGAGACTGGAGAAATCTATCGGCGGGACTCCGAGTTCAGCAGTGTGATGGTGTTGTTATAGAAGCTGTTCCTCATCCTACTAGTGCGGGACCTGAGGCTCCTGTACCGCCTCCCTGGTAGGAGGGCAAACAGTCCATGGTTAGGGTGGGAGGGGTCTGATGATCTTCCCGGCCCGTCTCGAACACCATTTACGGTGAAGGGCATCCATGGCAGGGAGCGGGGCACCGATGATGTACTGGGCGGTTTTCACCACCCGTTGTAGTGCCTTCCTATCTGCTACGGTGCAACTGCTGTACCAGACCGTAAAGCAGGTGGTCAGGATGCTTTCGATGGTACAGCGGTAAAAGTTGGTCAGGATCTGGGGGGACAGGTGTACTTTTTTGAGCCTCCTCAGGAAGTAAAGGCCCTGCTGCATCTTTTTGATCAGCTTGGAGGTGTTTAGGGACCAGGACAGATCCTCCGAGATATGTACCCCGAGGAATTTGTAGTTGGAGACCCGCTCCACCTCTGTCCCATTTATATGGATGGGGGTGTGTCTGCCCCCTCTGTTGTTTCTAAAGTCAACAATGATTTCCTTCGCCTTCTGGGAGTTGAGGACGAGGTTATTGTTGGCACACCAGGTTGTCAGGTGCTGGCGCTCCTCCCTATAGGCTGACTGTCCCCTGATTCCGCTATTTTTAAGAGCCCTATCCAGCTCTCTCTTGAAAGCATCCAGAGAACCTGCCTCCACCGCCCTCTGAGGCAGAGAATTCCACAGACTCACCACTCTCTGTGAGAAAAAGTGTTTCCTCGTCTCCGTTCTAAATGGCTTTCTCCTTATTCTTAAACTGTGGCCCCTGGTTCTGGACTCCCCCAACATCAGGAACATGTTTCCTGCCTCTAGCGTATCCAAGCCCTTAACAATCTTATATGTTTCAATGAGATCCCCTCTCATCCTTCTAAACTCCAGAGTGTACAAGCCCAGCTGCTCCATTCTCTCAGCATATGAGAATCCCGCCATCCCGGGAATTAACCTTGTAATAAAATAAAGATTAAAGAGGTGGCTGTTTGCAATCATTATCATGTCATTGAATGTCAAAAGAGCTACAGTTTGTCCACAGATATATACACGGCATGGATTGTTGTTTCAAACATGATGAAGAATATTTAGCCCATTGTTTTAACATACAGTATAACCCAAAAGGTTGACCACAATACAGATAGTCATCTTATAAAAATCAGTTGAGCATCAAAAGGTTCAGCGGATATAAAAGGATATCAGCAGGGAACATAAAAGGAAACCAAAACATATTTTTATTAACATGCAGTTAGTAAATGTATGACCAAAGAAAAGGGAGGAGGATGTGGGACAGGAGCTGGCTGTTAGCTGGCAGATGTATGGCTGACAGAAGCATTAGCTGGCTGTTAGCTGGACTGGCTGTTAGCCTGCAGACGTATGGCTGAAGTGCATAGTATTTACTTTGATTCAATCTTCACTCAAGAAGAGGAAAGTGCCAAGATCACAATGAGGATGGGGGAATGAAAGAAACTGGTAACAAATAAAGAAGAGGAAGCTAAACATTGACGATGAAGGAAGTCATTGTCAGTTGAGATGAATCTGAGGTTGTTAAGAAACTTGAGTGTGGAAATTGTAAATGCTCAGACAATGTCTTCCTTAGATGTGGGACCTATGCCTAAAGGATGGAAAAATGCAAGCATCTAATGCATCATCCTTAGACATTTCCATCATCTCCAACGTGATCGCACCACCAGTCACATCTTCCCATCTCCACCTCTTTCTGTCTTTTTCAGTGATTGCTCCCCCCGCAACTACTTGGTTCACTCACCAATTCCCACCCAAAGCAACCCCTCTCCATGTGCAGGACCACAACTAGACAACCATAAGGGATGTAACACCTGACCCTTTACATCCTCCATTGCTTACATCCAGGAAAGAGTGGATCAGTGGATTAGCGGAAGAGTGGACCTCATATTCCTTTTGGGTAGCTTATAACTGAATGGTACGAACATTGCATTCTCCAATATTAGACAACTCCTACAACTTCCCTCCTCCCCTTTCACCACCACACCTTCTTTTCTTCCTCCCACCCCATCCCCATGCACCCTATCTGGACATGCACATGTTTGTTCTCTTCCTAACCACCTACATTCCTTCCTCTGGCTTCACAATTTGCAACTCTTAATCCATTTGTCTCACACCTTTAGTTTAATATCTGCCCTTTGTCCCAACCATCTACCTATACCTCCTCCCCACCCCCCCCCCCCCCCCACATTTGTACTTATCACCTGCCACGCTTTGTCCTATCTCTCTTCTCTCCCAGCTTACTCCCCACCCCCAAACTCGGTGTGAAGAAGGATCCCGATCGAAAACATTACTTATCCATGTTCTCCGAAGATACCGCCTTACTCCAGTACTTTGTGTCCTTTTTTTGTAAACCAGCATCTGCATTTCCTTGTTCCTGCAAGTATTAAAGTCCCATTCAAAAAAAGGAAATGGATTTACACAGCACAAATATGACAGACAGTAGATCTAATATAGTGATGATACAACTGCCGAAGGCAATAATTTGGCATACAATTAATTATATGTGGAAAATATGGTTAATAAATGAAAACCAAATCAGCTTTGTTGCAATTAGACTAACGATCAGTATCCTCGATGGAATAATAAAAATAATGTATCAAGTTGTGCATTGATGTGGCGTATATAGACCTTCAAAGGACACTAAACAATTGAATTTTGTTAGCTAGATATTTCTGGATGCTAGTGTACAATGACATGTCTCATTGTCTGCTTTCCACTAATTTACTATTTCACAAATTTATGCTGTTTATGTAGAAATTGGTGCACTGTTTAGTCTGCCGGTGTATCTCCACATTTCATCTGAATATTCCGTAGCTAAACCTATGTTAAAAACAGAAATTTCTAAGAAATAAATCAACACACATAATTCTAGGTGTGTTTCATAAACTGAGGTGACTTATGCATTGGAGTTTACAACATACCGATAAACTCGCTAATGGATAAGGCAGCCTATTAGGTAGCAATTATAGAGTCTAAATTATTGCTACCTGTCTGCTTTAAGTTAGAGAAAATGAGTGATATTTGTTTATGGATAGTGACTTTATAGTCAAGTGAATAATCCTTTAAATTAACATTCCCATTAACAAATGCAGTGTAGTTAATCTCCTTTAAATTCTGGTGTGTAAACCTTGGATTGTTATTCCAAACAGTGAAGGAAAGAATGAGATGCCAAAACAAGAGGCTCTGAGGCATTCTGTCTTAACATGGACTTTAAATAACCATCATCTTGCACTTCTTTATTTTGGCTGAATGTGCAGGGATTGTTTGGGACTTGGCAGTTCCTACCATAAAACTGATAAATGGTACACAGCGTTTATTGCTTGCCTGTTAACACCTGACAGTCATTCGCTAATGTAGTATGCTTGTACAACTCACATTGTTCTAGCCACAATAGGACTTAGTTTCGCAAAAAAACTCAGACTAAATATAATTGGACCCTCGTATGGTATTTCATCATTAGTACAGCTCTAAGTGGACTGAAATACGTGCATATAACGTTTTCTTTGACAGGGGATCATGACTGAGAAATTATTCTTTTTTCAAATTGTTGTGAACTCTACCCTTGCAACTAATGTTTTATTGGAATCGGGTGTTTGGAGAACTAATAACAACACAATTTCTACAGTTATTATTGACTAACATTTCTGGCATTGATGCATTCAGTTTATATGTGAGCAAGTGGTTTGCTGAATCTCCTGTAAAGGCAATGCAAAATCCAACAGTACACAAAATGGACGTAAAGTGCTGGAGTAACTCAGCAGAACAGGCAGTATCTCTGGAGAACATGGACAGGTCAAATTTTAGGTCGAGACGTTAATGGAGTCTGAAGAAGGGTCTCGACTCGAAACATCACCTATCCATGTTCTCCAGAGATACTGTCTGACCTGCTGAGTTACTCAAGTAATTTGTATCCTTTTGTGTATTAACCAGCATCTACACTATTTTGTTTCTGCAAAATCCAATACTTGCTGTGTCCCGGTCCAAAATTGACTTCTTCTCTCTTTGCATTTTTACACACCAGGATGGCAGGAGGGTTCTTTCCTTTTTCTCGTAGCAGAGGTCCAACCAGGCTCCTTGCATTACTATCCACCTGCATAAACATGTTATCTCATTGAACAACATTCTCTAACCGTACACGTTTCCTCCAAATTGAAAGCATGACTATGGGAATCTGTATGGGGCCTGGCTACACTGGTCTCATTGTGAAATTAGGGGAACATTCCTTATGTCAGTCTCCTTCCTTGCTGCTTTATCCTATGCATCATTGACTTCATTGATGCAATGCCTACTTTGTTACAAGACAAAAATATTTAATCGCCCTTAATGTCAATTTTCACCTTGGGATCACTTTCATCTGGCTTCTCTCTGACTCTTTATCTCTTTCTTGATCTCTCTGAATCCATTTCAATGGATAGATTGGTATCTAGTATCCATTCTTTCCAGACAAGGCTGACTGACCTGTATGTCTTCCACTCTAGCGTCTGCATTTATTACTCACAATGTCATCGCTTCTACGGGAGGGAAACCAAACAGCTTTGTAGTTCACTTAAATTAGTCAGTAGTGGTGATCCTGAGCTTCCCATTGATTGCCACTTTCATTATCCATCTCATTACCACTCTGACCTCTCTGACCTTTGTTTCCTGCAGTGTTCCAGCAAAGCTCAATATAAACTTGGGAATGGTGTCACATCTTCCAGCCTGATGCAATGCAGCCCTCAGGACTTATATTTGAGTTCAACAATTTCATATAATCAGCTATTCCAGTCTTCCATCTCATGTTTTCAATGTTGAGTTTGTTTTTTCCCCCAATTCTCTTCTCGTATTTCATATTTCGTTCATCACCTCCTAATTGTAACTCATCCTGCCGCACGTTGGCAATCTCCATCTGCTGGCATCACTTGTGTTCAGTTTCTCCTGGCCTCCCTGTGTCACAGACCTTCCCCTTTATTTCAAGTGTCCCTCCCCACGTTCTATGTAACACTAAATCCGTTTCAATTTCAACTTTTTCTGGTTCTGAGGAAGTTATCAAAATGACATGCTGAGTATTCCCAGTGTTTTTATTACTGGAAATAGGTTTGGCCATTCCCAAACCACTTTCAGACCATAAATGATCTTTCCTTCTTTGGAGTTTGTCTATCGTCCCTTGTTGCTTATGTAAACTTCTACATGTGTGCAAAAGCCTGTTTATGTATATCAATGTATGTATTTGAGCCTCACAACTTCACTTTATTTTTAGCTATGTTTCTCATTGTTGGATGACTAGGTAATAACTAAAGTAATCATCTTCGTTTTCAACTTCATATTTTGCATCAGTAAACCCCATCAAAAATAAAATTATTGATGTTATTGCATCTTCAGAGTGATGTAAACATTTGCTCTGCAGGTTTTCTAAAGTTCCTAATCGTTATGCCACCCACTGATAAGGCTTCAAATGGGTTTTTTTTTTAATGTCGTTACTGTACTTATACTTGTTAAACATTCGAATTCTGAGTATACTGGAGCAATTTACACCTGAACATTGCACAAAGGTGGGTTACACAAAAAGCTGGAGAAACTCAGCGGGTGCAGCAGCATCTAAGGAGCGAAGGAGATAGGTGACGTTTCGGGTCGAGGGTGTCTTGTTTCTGTTACCCTTTGACATGGATATGCTCTAACCTGGGTATATTTATAGCAAGGACATAACACTGGGGCAAATTCGCACTCAAAGTTAATTGCTTAATGGCTTCTATAGATATCAATTGAGTCATCAATTCTACCGAGTCCACAAGTTCACTGTAAGTTCTCCCGGCTGCATCATCACTGATGTAAGCTATGATGCAAATTGAAAATATCTACAATAGATGGTGACAGGACCCAATGCTGTATAAGCAAAGTCAAGCGTTCTGCTCAGTGGTGAGGGATGTTTACTGAAGATGGAAGATTTTGTTTAGCTTAGAATATATTTTGCAAGTTAAGCAAGTTTTTAGAGTATCTGGCAGCCACTCTGCTGTGCACTGAAAACTGTGTAAGGGCTATTTTCTTAATTTTAAAAACTTAAACATTGCTTCTTGAATATTGTGGACTGCATTCCCTTTATTCTGCTAATATGTGAAGCTTCTGGGCATTCTATTAGCACAGTCATTCAATTCCTCATATAACATAACAGGGTGTCCCAGAGTTGCTATAGTTGAACAAATGGAGAAAAAATAAAATGTAACCACAATTTCCAATCACCAGGCTTGTTAACAATTGCAACATGCTTAATATTTCTCGTAATACCTGAGATTAATAAGTTTATTTGCTTCAGATCATCATGCCATTTTCACATAAAATCATGATTTTTGCAGGGCATTCTTTGTTCTGCTAGAAATAAAGATTATGAGCACAAGAGACATTTTTCACTTTTGCATCTCTTTATTTCCGGATAGATTTTAGCATCAGAAATGTGTAACTTCATCTACTGAAACTAAGCATTAGATTACGTGCATTTAAATTTTAGCTGGAAAGAATGTTTGTTGTATCACTCTGCAAACCTTTCACGCTTACAAGATTTATTTAGTGTGCCAGAGATGACTTTGTCCTAAATAATTACTTCTGACTCAGTATGCAGAGATGTGCATCTATTTTGGTTAAAGATTTGTTGGCATAAATCTAAATTTAGTCATTCAAAAATGTGGTTTACTCTGACGAATGACATAAAGTCATTCCGTTTGCACTTCTTACTTCAGCAATGTCAGGGGAAATTTAATACATTGTGAATTTTGCTAATATTTATTAAATGATTATGCTTTGATCCTCTAGTATGCCGGTCCAGCTGCAAAATTTCACTGACTTCTTGCTCTGTCGTTTTCGTTCTAGGTATTCAGAGCACTGTGCCTTTTTGTTCTTCGAAAAATCTTTTAATCAACAGTTTTGCAATTGCAGGGTGAATTCTGTTGATTCCATTCCAGAAGCGTTATGGATATCGTCATGATAATGTCATACTATAGTTTAGCCAACTGATAACCACCATTTGTTGCTTTTTCAAAATTCTCTAGTGAGTGGTAACTGTCTTCCAAAAGTCATAAAGATGAACTGCATCCAAAGTGTTGCAGTTTGAATAAATTTAGCACACACAATGCTAAAAGCCCTTTGTTTTTGTACTAACCTTGTGAAAGGACCATCCATTAAACTGCATTCTTCTCGTCTTCTCCTTGTAACTGTTCAATTTCTCATCTTGAAATATTCAACTTCCTTTTAATAGGTTGGACATTCAGTGGTGTTTACAGATTATATCCATGCGTTAATCATGAAGAAATTTGTAAACATGCATTGAATAGCAGAAGAGAAGAGATTTTTTTTTAATTGCAGTGAAGTATGACTCTAAGAAATAGGAGTTTACTGAACTTGACCAGTCAACTTTGCATTAATCAACCTTTCAACACATATGAAAGGAATTTAATATTTTGCCTGGCATCTATTGAAGTTTTATTTGCCAGTCCTTTCATCAAAGAATTAATGGCTGGTTGCTGAAGAATTAGGTCAGTCTTTTGCATGGAATTTGACCCCTCTCAAAGTTAAGCTGGAACTTACCCTACTTTACTTGAAAATGGCTACTGCCAAAGTTCTCAGGAATCTAATGACAGCTTTGTTGTTAAATACGATACAACACATTTTCTGGATCAAAAGGGAGCTGTAAATTTATACAAGTGTGAGAAATGCCTGCAATAAAATCTTTTCATTATAATATATAAAGATTTGAAATTTGATATAAAATAACATGAAAATTCTCAATTGCTTTTTATTGTCAGAACACTTTTTTTTAGCTTAAAAAGAAAAACAATGAACAATGAAAAACGGTGTGAACAATGGTTTATGCAGACCTCTTTCCAGCTCATTTTGCACCATCCACATTCAATTAGATCTGGGGGACACAAAAAATATTGCATAAATGGGAAATCTTATTCATCAACTGATCTGTGAAAATTAAAACTAAAGCCTGAGAATCTATATGTAATTCAGTAATTTCATGGCTATCACAAATTGCAATGCAAGTTCCACTTTCGGGATTTGGACTAGTAGATTATCCCCCCAATAGATGAGCAGAGGTGAAGAAGGATTGTGTATTGAAAGAAGAGCAGGAAGGGAGAGGAATAGGAAGTGAGAGAGGTTAGAGAATAGTCTTTCTGAGAAATATGTCTGGGGGTGCTGAGAATTGGGAGGAGCAAGAAGTTGGCCAAACTGACTTGGATACTCTCAGTACAATCCTAGGCATGACCCACACTCTCCGTTGTACAAATATAATTTGACATGTGATGTATGTTTTTTTAAAAGATTGTAGGATTGTAGATTTTTAAAACTAAAAGGCAGGATAAACAAAACCTTGAATGCATTTAGTCACGAGGATTTGCAAAAGAAGGAGAACGATTGCTGATGCGAATTTCTATCGTTATCGTACATTTCTTAAGTTATCAGTACTTTTCATAACGTCCACCATAAGAATTTCTGGGGAAATAAGTGCAGAATTAATCTGGATTCACTTGAGAACTGAAATTTTAGCTAGTGGTTTATTTACGGAATAGTCTTCATTGAACCATTTTCTGCAACCTCGGTTTGATGACCATCTTTGGGATTTAGTTTTAAATATCTACCTAGGAGATTTTAATGCCCTTGCCCATTTGCGTCTCCCTATAAAATGGAGGTTGGTCAAAAACAAGTGCTCAACAGTGTCTGCATGTTTTCCACCCAGAAATCAGTACTAAAACATAACCTGCTTGGTTCCTGTTTGGGCATTTGAAGCCGTTGTTGAAGCTTTGCAGTGTAACAACCAACAAAGGGAATTGGCTGTTAAAGAGATTCCCCATGACAGCCAGAGAGCAGTATACACACTGTGACACAAAAAAGCAGGAAAGCAAGAAAATTCTATAATTTATACAGAGAGACATATAGATGCCCCTTACCAAGATACAAGCCAGAAGGGAAAGCTTTAGCACCAAATGTTCAGGAGATCATCCGCCCCCATAAATTAAAAGCATAACAGGAGTGGCTCTATTGCCGCCTTCAGAATTAAAAATCTAGTCATAAAGGAACAGGGTACTAAGAAATGTAATTAGTTACAAATGAGTGAGCCCGAGAGTACTAAAAATGTTTTTTTTTTTCATTTTGATTCATGCCACACATTTGCAGTTTACTTTCATACACATCTTCATCTTGTACAGAGTCTGCACTAATTGCATATTGAGCTGGAGAATGGCAAAGGCAGCAGGGATCAGATCCCTCTGTGTTGGCCAACTCAGCAGGTTTGGAAGGAGAAATTAAGATCTTGTGGTCTGGGTGTCAGAGGGTTACGCACCATTGTCTAGGCAGACCCTGAGAGGCTCAGTATATTGATGTCCACCTTAATGGGGTCAGCAAGTTACCTCCCACCCAGACTGCTCCTTCCATTGGCACTGGGCAGCAGTCTGAAGCTAGTACATCTATAGCGAGAGCTGCTCATGGGTCACCTAACTGGTTTTGAAGGGAAAGGGAGCGGTCTTCCAGCAGCTTGACTGGGACATCAGCATTGTCATTACAACATTGAAACCCAGCTCGTTGGTCAGAAGATAACAGTGATGAGGTGTTTACCTGGAAAAGTAATAGTAATAATCTCCAGACGATATGTTCTCTCATTTCATATTGTTATAAGTAATTTTCAATTACACATAACATTTATCTTCAGACCATCTTTCAGTCATTTGGCACCTGCTGATATTCCTGTACATGACTGATGCTTCACTTGGTATGGATGGTGGCTGAAGATCACACTTGATTGCTGCCAACTGCTGAGGGAGGCTTCTTAGTTAAAAGGGATTGCCTCACTCCAGCACAATACTCAGTGGGGAATGAGTATGACCACTGCAATTAATTCAGTTCTTGCTTTGGAATTCTGTTTACCCTCAAAGGTTTTGAACGGTACACTTTGAGAGAGGGACTCCATGAGAGGCTAAAGGATCGAAGTAAGGTTGAATGATGAACTTGACCAAATATCCTAGGCCAAAGATAGACACAAAATACTGGAGTAACTCAGCAGGTCAGGCAGCATCTCTGGAGAAAAGGAATAGGTTATAGGAAAGATATTGTCAAGCTTGAAAGGGTTCAGAATTGATTTAAAAGGATGTTGCCAGGATTGGAGGGTGCGAGCTATGGGGAGAGGTTGAGTAGGCTGGGTCTCTATTCCATGGAGCGTAGGAGGATGAGGGGAGATCTTATAGAAGTGTACAAAATCATGAGAGGAATAGATTGGGTAGATGCACAGAGTATTTTGGCCCAGAGTAGGGGAATCGAGGACAAGAGGTTCAAGGTGAAGGGGAAACGATTTAATAGGATTCAGAGGGGTAACTTTTTCAAGTTACAAGCTTGGGTGTATGGAACAAGCAGCCAGAGGAGATAGTTGAGACTGGGACTATCCCATCATTTAAGAAATAGTTGGACAGGTACATGGATAGGACAGGTTTGGAATGTTATGGACTAAGCGCAGGCAAGTGGGTCTAGGGTAGCTTGGACATTGTTGGCTGGTGTTGGCGAGTTAGGCCGAAGGGCCTGTTTCCACACTATATAACTCTATGACCCTAGGTGACATTTCAGGCTGAGACCCTTCATCAGACCCCTGATATATCCTAGGCCATCTGTTTTCTAGAAACCTTAATTTCTGGGATGAAGAGTCACTTGAACAGGTGAGCTAGCATTAGATACAATAGATTCCTTGAGCAGGATATCATGAGAATAGAGTGATCACATTGAATTGGTATGAACAGAGTAAAGTTGCCCATTGCCCATTGTGTGTCTTGAACTGGGCTGTTGGTTGAATGCCTTCAACCTAATCTTATGACTTCACAAACTGGCAAGTCCAAATTTTGGTTTTGGTGTGATTTCACCTGGAAACAATCCCCAGTGCAATTTACACTGAGTGATGCTTTTTGGCGATGTATAGATATTTTCAGCGATCGGTGGCCTTTTTGAAAATGTAGATTTCTGTTTATTTGAATGCATTAAAAAGTTGTATTTGAAAATGAATGAAAGTTCCTCAGTGCATGCAGATAACCTGTTTGCTTCAAGGAAATATTTTGTAAAGTAAATTGTGGAATTTTTGGTATGGTATCTCATCATGTTCTCATGGTATTTCAGGTGCTTTACAGCTCGTGATTACATGTTGCAATGCAGTCATTATTCTGTGAACCCTCAAAGCAGCCAAATGATCTATGGAAAGATCCCACTAATGGGAAAGCAAATTATTAAATGATGAGCAGCACACCTAGAAATGTCTCAGTTTTAGACATCTGATAATTTATCATGCACCTGGCTCCCTACAGATTTGTGTATTGTAGAACAAGTATTGTATAAATACTTATAGACCTCTCCTCTGGGACCTTCAATACCAAGGTTCTGAAGGTTCTGAAGGGAGCCTTTAAGGGTAGGTTGGGGTTCTGAAGGGAGCCTTTAAGGGTAGGTTGGGGTAAAGTGAGGAGAAGATTGCATGAAGATGAATGGTGATTGGAATAAGGGTACATGGACATGATTAGTGTGGCAAAGAGATGATGGGGTGGATTCAGGGGAGATGATTGAAGGAATAACATTGGAGGGCTTATATTGGTGATGAGAGTGCCTGATAATATGCTTAGAATGGAGAGAATTTAATATAGATTTATGGGGAATGAACCAGAGGAAATGGCTTGGTCGGAACAATCCTTAAGGATGAAACTTCAAACTCCCAAGCAATATCACAGTTAGAGTGAGACTTACCACAAACATCAAACTAGGCCTCAATCATCTAAGATTAGATCCTTACCACTCTGGAGTTTTGTAAAAAGATTGAATGTCATGGAGTTCATTCAGGTGTTGTACTCAATCGATGTCAATGCTCAGCCCAATGGGCTCCATAAGAGATATGCGGATGGAGGAACAAAATCGGCCATATTAATTGTTTTCTATTAATATTAATTTACATGGCATGGTGAAACATTGCAGCCAATCAAGAAAATGTCTGGGCCAAAATGTTTTGTTATTTATGGTTGAGAAGCAGAGGCACATTAGCCAGAACTGGCAGCTCGTGCTGTAGGAAGGAATTGGATTCTCTCAAGATCAGTCTGAAGAAGGGACTTGACCCAAAACGTCACCGCTTCCTTCTTTCCAGAGATGTTGCCTGTCCCGCTGAGTTACTCCAACATTTTGTGTCTACCCTGGATTCTCAAAGGCTCATTCAAAGCTCATCTAAAAGACAGTAGGTTGGAAATATGTCCTTGTGCTGTTGCTAAATTTGTCCTTGTGCTGGTGTTAAAGGTGCAGTATGCAGTTCTAATGCCATTTCTCAAATTGGGTTCCAAAAACATCACTGTTTAACTATGCATGTGCAGATGGCTGAAGTAATGATAAGCACTGACAGTTTCACTATTATTACAACTGGAAACTTTGGACCCTTGTTGCTGTTTAAAATCATGCTAAGCACAAGAATGGCAGCATGAGAGATAACAATTAGGGATATATTGACCATAGACTTTGGCTGTGTACCCTTGCCACAAAGAATAACCCATTCATTATAATTAATTGTGAATGACAACTTTCATCGTGTTCATTGCTGCTGATTAGAATGTCTATTAATAATGCTGGCACAGTGGAATGAAATATGTAAATATAATGGTCACAATGAGTGATTGGATATGATAGATTAGTTTTTTTGAGTTGTCTTTCTTTTTATGGTGGTGTCTGAGAATCCCAAAGAATACCATTATTTTCTGCAATGTCTAAAGTACATTCTTCTTGAAGATCTCACAGTTGACTCAGTGACATTTGAACTAAAGCTCACTAAATCCTGCAGCACAGCGTTCAAATAAGCCCAGTTTCCCCAGTGTGGGAGTTTTTTTCTTATGACAGATTATTCTTTAACAATTCAGACTAATTTTGTTTAAAGACCGTGATGACATATTTAAGAGCTAAGAGAGTTTTATTGCTTCTATAGCGTACAAATTACATGTTCAGGCAAATATTTCTCAATGATTAAGTTGACAGACAATGAAGAAGACAGCAAAATAAAGATCTTTGTTGACATATCAATAATATTTCAAGAAACTTACAATATCTTTCAGTCACAGGTTACCACTATTTTGACTGGTCCTTTTCAAAATTGCTTGACTAGTCTTTCAAGATTTGCCTGAATTTCTGATTTTTCTCAGATTCTGCAAATCCCTTAACTGTTCTTAATCTTAACCTCAAAAAATAAGAGTTCTGTCTGAAAGGAAAGGGTGGAGAAATACATGGCATGACAAATTGACACATTCCTCATGGTAGCTGGAAGCAGGTTGAGAATGTATAAGATTATAACCCTAAATATATAACTTTTCTTTTGAAATGTGTAAGGAACATAATAAGATAACTACAATTGGGAACATAATAAATAAAAATAGAAAATTTGGTCACCACTCTGATTAGAGTTCAGGCTATTTTAAAGAACTTGAACTGCAAACTCCATTTGTTCTTAATTAGGATTCATTTTATGGATGATTAATCTTTCTAGATGCTAATTGCAGCCATGTACCTTGTCACTGTGTCAAGGGTTCTCCCAATGAATCCCTGTCACATTGTGAGCTGTAGGTTTCAGTTGGCTGCTTAAAGTTAGTGATGGCAGAAATCTCCTGTCTGCCTCATAAGCAAGGATGGAGAAAAATATGGGAGGACATATCAACACAATTTTCTCTTGACAGCTCAGAACAGCTTGAGAATGTATAAAATTATAACCCTTCTCTTTTGATCTCTTAAAGGAGGGATGTATTTCATCGGAGGCCAAGTGGGAAGAGTGGGAATTACATAATAAAAACGGAAGTTCTGGAATAAATGCAAAGTGCACTTTGAAATTTACCTTTTAACTGTTATTCTTTGCCTTTTCTTTTCATAGTACGATGTTTTTAGTACTGATCATTTTTCAGGAAGGTGTGATGAATGTGTAATTATAATCCTCCTAAGAGCAATCAAATGAAAACAAAACTTCCTTTATAATTGGTTCTATGTATTACTGGCAGCAATGGCCATTCCTGAACATCCACCAGTCATGGCAGATCTAAAGGTGGCAAAAGAGTCTGTAATGGGCTCCTAACAACCAGTGTGCCTCTGCCTGATATTTGGATGAACTACTTCAGTTATCACACTTCAGCCCAAGTCACCAGCTTCCAACAAGGCTATTGGATCTGACTGTCATATTTAATATTAGTCTAGTGTGCATTGGGACCACACATGCTATTTGGTGACCAGGTCCAATGGCATGGCAGGACTTTAGAGATACAACTCGGGAAAAGGCCTGTCGGTACCTCCGAGGCTGCGCCGACCAGCAATCCCCCCATAGACAAACACTATCCTACATTCCAGGGACAATTTACAATTTTTAACAAAGGCAATTTACCTACAAACCTGTACGTCTTTGGAGTGTGCGAGGAAACCGGAGCATCCGGAGAAAACCCAAGGAAGAACATACAAACTCCATACAGTCAGCACCCGTAGTCAGGATCGAAACCAGGTCGCTGGCACTGCAAGGCAGCAACTCTACCACTGTGACATTGTGCTGCCCTGATAATATCCCAGACAATGACTGTGGTTACTTGCATTTTGCTTCATAACCATGAGGCCCACAATCTTTCACCACCGCCTCAGCCTCTGACAGCTTTTGTGATGAATCTTTGTCAGGAACCTCTCTTCCAACCTTACCACCATTGATGGCCCTACCTAGAGTATAAGTTCTGTACAGCATTATTCTTGGGTCAGTGGAAACTGCAGTGCTGTCCAGCACAGCAATATGACGATCCACAGAGAGGAAAATATTGTGCAATAAAACTGATAGTACAGTTATAAAACTCATGGAGAAGATGCATTGTGATAACTGGAAGCTTTTACCAGCAATTGAGAAAGTCATTCATGATAAATTTTGAGACAAATGTTACCCCATTAAAAAAAGATGAATTGATTATGGTAATCTACCTTCCCCATCTCTCATAGCAAAGCAGAGGAAAGTCATGCAAAGGATACTTCTTTATCTTTAATGGTTTTTATAGTTTAAGCCTGGGGACCTGGAGTATAATTATAATTTTACATCCTTGCCTGATTCAGCAAGAGGAGCTTTCTGGTAATTTGCATAATTTACAGTATGTTTAGAATCAGAAGCTATTAGTTTAATTATTATTCTGTAATCTTAACTACATTTCATCTCATCTTGGTCCTTTTTAATCACATATTATAACTTAACATTGTCTTAACCCCGACAACCTTCAAATATCCTTTTTGTAATTTTGCCTGTTTTTTTTAAATGCAGGTTGCTCTAGCAAGTTTTGCTGAATCACTTAGAGTTTCACATTGTCTAGAGCTAAGAGGCAGGATGTGGTTTTACAAGAGGACATAAGTTGCCTTAAACGCTGAAGGCACAAGATGCCCCAAATGAATAAAAATACTTAAAACTTGTACGTAAATGATGGGGATTTGAATGCAGGTACAGAATTTAATGGAGGTCAACATGTTGATGACTCCAAATTGTTCATAAAAATAGCTTTCAGAATATTTACAGACTATTATGGTCACTAAATAATTGATGGAAATCAATTTTTAATGGAAAATAAATGTTGACACCAAACAGGAATTCTTAAGATGTAATTCTTCTGATGAAGTAAATTTTGTGCAAATGTCGCTGGTGCATAACACCATTGTACATGTGCCATGTAATTGAGCAGAAAAGCAGACATCCAAATGTACATTGTGTGCAATGAATGCCACTGCATATGTCTGGCACTTCCACGGTAGACTGACAATTTTTTGTCAAAGAAATCGTGAGAAAATTATTGGTTGTCCGGATGAATTCTACCATGTTGCGCAAATAGACTTTGCACTATGTTAAAGTTTCAAGTTCACTGGATTCTGTGCTTCTCTCTGTGCTTTTAATATTTATTTTTCAATTGATAAGGTGCTATATACTTTCAAGTTGTCATTGCCAAAATCATTTGACATGGCAATTGCTGTGCTTCACTCCCTTGAACCTGTAACTGCTTTTGACCTTTGACCAAAACCATTCTCAACTGATGCCCAGATAGTAGCCACTCTTAATCTGCTCTTAGCTCTGTTTCTTGCCTGAGGTGTCTACAGGTTCTTGCGTTATTGTCCACCGAGACAAGTACTGACAAAAATAAAAATCAGTACTATATGAACAGCAATGGCTCTTCAACAGTGAGTTTTAAGACCTCAAAGAGCATCTCTACATTCTACTCCAAATGCCTTGTTATCTTTGAGTGGGGATATGGCCTTCTTGTTTACCGGGACAGTTAGGAAGGCTGGGCTGCAAAAGCCTACTTAACTCTGCCTTTTATTTTAAACCAACTCCAGTCCTGTGGCATACTGACAAGTGATAGATGGGGTGAAGTGTTAGAGAATCTCAACATGTTGGGTCCAGTGATGGGACACAGTTGCGACAGCCTGTAAAGTTCTTGACTCCCGGCAAGCCGCATGTAGCTTTCTCCACTGCCAATTAAAACTGCCATGTGGTCTCCTGACTTCCTCTCTGAAGTCAGCAACAGGTTTCTTGGGCTGGGTGACATTAAGCGAGAGGTTTTTGTTGTAGCACCACACAACCAGATTCACTAGCTCGTTCCTGTTTGTTAACTCATCACCACCCATGAATCCGTCAACCACAGTGTTGTCATCGGTGAATTTATAGATGGCACAAGAGTTATGCCACACAGTATTGGGAATTAAGAAAGTGGAGCAGGAGGCTAGCACCAACCTTGAGGTGTGCCCGTGTCGGTGGTCAGTGAGGAAGAGATGTTGCTACCAATCTGCACCAATTGAGGTCTGCCGATGAGGAGGTCAAGTATTCAGTTGCAAAGGAAGGTACAGAGGACCAGGTCTTGGAGTCGGGTGATGAGTTTGGAAGGGAAGGCAGTGTTGAATGCCAAGCTGTCATCAATGAATAGAAACCTGTGTTTGTGTGATGCAGTGAAGAACCACTCAAATAGCATCTGCTGCTGACCGGTTGTTCAATAGGCAAATTGAAGTGGATCCAGGTCATTTCTGAGGCAGGAATTGATTTGCATCATGACCAACCTCTCAAAGTACTTCATTGCAGTGGATGTGAGTTTAGTTTAGAGATACAGCGTAGAAATAGATTTGCAGTGATCACATGCAAACTCTGTACACACAGCACCCGTGTTCAGGTTCGAACGTGGGTCTCAAACGCTGTAAAGTAGGAACTACGACTGCACTACCATGCCGCCCTATGCTACCAAATAGTAATCAATAATAATCATTCACCCCCTGGAATCATTTTGAAAAATCTTGCCTGCATTCTCCCTAAGATTTCACCTCTTTCCCAAAGTGAGATAGCTAGTATATATGAACTGAAGAATCCCATGTCTCCAATTAGTATCATGGGTTCTGATCGTCTACCCTATCTATGCCTCTCATAATGTTATATTCCTCCATCAGATCGCCCCACATTCCAGAGAAAACAAACCAAGTCTGCCAACCCTTTAGCCAATGCTCCCTAATCCAGGCATTATAAAGATAAACCTCCTCAGCATCCTTTCCAAACCTTTCACATCCTTCCTGTAATGGGGCAACCAGAACTGCAACTGCATTCCAAATGCAGCCTAAGCAAAGTCCTACAAAATTACATCACAACTGCCTGGACTTTTATACTCAGGACCCCAACCTACGAAATCAAACATACCATATGCCGTCTTTACCATTCTAACTACTTATGGACTTGGAATCATAAAGTCTTACAGTACGGAACAAGGTTAATTGGCCCATCAAGACGGTGCTGATCATCAAACACTGATCTACCCTAATCCCTTTTTTCACTATCCCCTTATTCCCATCAACTCCCTCAGTGCGCCTGTTTCTGCATTACAAGATTCTCTACTTTTAATAAGGGGCAGGTGCCTGAAATTTAACCCTCCTACAATCGGTAACTTCCCCTAAAGTTTCATTGCAGACACACAACTAACATCTCAGCATTATTAGTGTCAAATCCCATCAACTACACATCGGCATCAAAGTAATTGTTGAGCTCAAAATGCCTCTACGACCTGATAATGTGACGTTAGAAGGTCCGTCATAACTGTACCACAGTAACTCTGTCTGGAACACATCAGATTAATTGTTCTCAACGTCAACAAAGTGCGGAAGTTCATGTAAATAATTCAGTGACAAAGACAGTAAGACAGGGGTCTTCCCTTTATGTGGGAAAATGATATTACTTCAAGGTCAGGTTTGATGAAGTACGTCATTCAGCTCTCTGTTGGTCACACAGATGTCTGAGGCTTTACAACATTCCAGACTACTTTAGCCAAGTTTTGGGCTAATTTATAACCATATAGCTTTATCTAATTTTCCAGTACAGCCATATTCAACCATATTGCATATATCAAGCTAATTTCTGTTAAACAAAAAAAAAAGATAGGCAAGGGACTGGAAGAATTTTATTTTAACTAACTGACATGCCAGCATTTCCTATTTATAAGTGGAGTATTATATCCCTATCTTTAATAAAAATAATAAATCATTATTTTACATTACTGTGTTTTATAGTTTCCATCCAAGTAATGGAGGTTGTAAATTTTAACGTTAGTAAATGCTTAATTTTTATGGAGGCACACAGCTGCAAATCATTTTTTTCTACTAGCATATTTCCCAATCCAGTCAGCCACAAGAAGTAGTATGCTGCTTCATCTTCGCAGTTTGGAAATGACTAACCAAACCTCACAGCACTGATCTCTGTTGCTGCTATTAAAGATAATATTATGATTTATTATTTAAATAAATGTCATTGTGCAGAGATTGAAAAGGTGCTGTGTTGGGTGGTATGGCATCCTGCCAGCTATTTTAAAATTTCCAAACATAATGTCACTTCATTTTATAATCGTGCTGGAAAAAAAATACCATCATGATTTCTATCTACAGTTTCTGAAACTTACCAAACCTATGTTCGTATATAAACTGTGACTTGCAATGTCAGCAGGATTATTTTTGAAATATGTACTGGCGTCAAAATGCCTGGGTTGATGGGATCTTTATTTTAATATTTTAACATGCACTCCGTGAATGCCTTGACTCTAATATTCAATGTCTCTTATTTTGCTTTGGAAATGGTGGCGCCTGCCTGTGTAATATATGCAAAGCGATTTTCACTGTGAAATTGCATATGTGACAAATAAAGCACTATTGAACAATATTTAGGATACAACCAGGTCCTACCTGGATTATAATGGACAGGGTTGCCTGGATTTCTATGACTGAATCTCCAAATGTTACACATTAAGTCACCACAAAGACTCTCTTTGGTCCAGAGCTATAGGTTGAAGAGAATATAATTGTCATTCATATTCCAGTACAATCATTGAAATTTGAGGAACGTTGGCTCTGCAGTGTTGTTTACGAACACTGGACAGTTTCCCATTAGATCTTAACATGTTCATTTTGGCTTCCCAAACCCCTGGCAGCACCTGCATCAAAGATTATTTAAGGTTCAGCTATTATCTGGTGCATTTGTTCAAATATCACAGAAACATGAGATTTCCAACCATCTATCATAGCAATCTATCCACCATCTACCCCATCTGCGGAAATGGCTGTGATTCCCACATTGGTACCAAATAATAAATAATCGTTGGTCACACGGGATTTCCTATGATTGACACAAAATGCTGGAGTAACTCAGCAGGACGGGCAACATCTCTGGATAGAAGGATTGGGTGCATAGCAGCTTCCAGAAAACTGACAAGTGATAAATGAAGCATGATCAAGACTTTTTACCTTTTTCTTTCTTTCTCACCCCAGCCCTCAAACCATTGGAAAGGAGTAGCACTGGGTCACTGCACAGAGTCAAACAGCATTGAAACTTGCCCATCAGCGCTATTCATCCATGTGCTACTCATTCATCTAAGCTAGCCCCATTCACTAGTGTTTGGCCCATATCCCTCTGAGCTTTTCCTATCCATGTGCCTGTCCTAATGTTTTTGCAGAGAAGGAATGGGTGACGTTTTAAACATCACCCCTTCTCTCCAGAGATGCTGCCTGTCCCGTTGAGTTACTCCAGCTTTTTGTGTCTATCTTCGGTTTAAACCAGCATCTGCAGTTCCTTCCTACAAATGACTTTTCAATTATGTTATTTTACATGCCTCAACTACTTTCTCTGGCAATGCCCTCTATGTGAAAAAGTTGCTCCTCAGGATTCTATTACATTTTTCCCCTCTTACCTTAAATCTATGTACTTCTTGTTCTTGATTTCCCTACTCTGGGAAAAAGACTGTCCATTCGCTCTATCTGTTCCTTTCATGATTTAATTCAGCTATGTATAAGTTCACCCCTCAGCCTATTGCAATCCAAGGAAGAAAGTCCTAGCCTGCCCTACGTATACCTGTAGTTCTGCCCCTCAGTTCCTGACAACATCCCCGTAAATCTTGTCTGCATTCATCTTGCAGTGAACAGCTTAAAAAAATTATTTTAGATACAGATACACCAAGATACAGTATAATTCTAATGATCCACTACCCAATAGTTTAGAAATCATGATAGTTCGGCCTCTGTCTCACTGGGTGCTGATTCCAATGCTCTCTCTAATACACTGGGATCCCAATTCCTGTGCCCTCTTTAACATCACATGGGCCCCAGCTCCTGCTTTCCTTTAACTCCATGGAGCCTGGTTCCAGCATTCCCTTTTTCAGACTTGATCTGAAACAGTCTGAGCAACAGTCTGAGTCTGAAGATGGGTCTTGACTCCAAACGTCACCCTCAAGAGATGCAGCCTGTCCCACCGAGTTATTCCAGCATATGTGTCTATCTTAGCGCGTGAAATGTTTGCTACAGAACTATTGACAATCCTGTACCGCATTTGGCAAGAGTAAATGATCTTTCTTAAGCTTATGGGTAGTGACTCAACACATAAATTACATCTTGACATATTAATGCCTTTGGAAGGGTTAGCCATAATCAAACTACAGTTAAAATCAAAGTGCTCCTATCACCCACCCACGCCTTATCCAACTGTTTATTTTTCCAATTCACGCAAAGAAATGACGACATTTTTGCTCTTCATCCACTCCCTAAATAATGACTTTAAAATCAACAACATGCTTTTCTTGCTGTAGCCAAGAGCCGGGTGTAGTGCAGAAATTCACAGTCGTTGTGGCAGGGGTTAGTCTTTTTCAGGTCATCGAGGGAACAATCGGCATCAGCATTGAACAAACACTGATTAACGGACTGATAATCTGCTGATCATTATTTGATGAGAATTTATTTTTAATAAATTGAAAACCATTAAGATTCTGTTTAACCAGCGAGTGTGATATGCATTACCTGCCAGAGAGACCTGTGCGTGACAGCTAGTAAGATTGCATATGATCTGTTAGTACAATTTAGATAGTTCAAACAGCCCAGACCATCACACAAACCAACCTCCTTTCCATTGACCCCATTTACTCCTCACGCTGCCTCAGCAAGACCACCAGCATAATCAAGGATGGGTTGCACCCCAACCACTACCTCTTCTCTCCTGTACAAGTTCAAGAGAGTATTCATCAACTTACCGAATCTCCTCAGTCTTCTAAGGAAGTAGTGGCGTTGATGGGCTTTCTTTATGATTGTATCAATGTGCTGAGTCCAGGACAGATCTTCGGAGATCTGCATGCCCAGGAATTTGATGTTTTGATCTCTATCTACAAGAAATAAGGGAGCCTCATCTTTACAAGTCTGATGTTATTGTGAGGAGCACTTTGACATAGAAACAATCTAAAAAAAATGCTGCACTGGAACCCTACATCTTTGGTTGATACCTCTCTCGCCGTCCATTCCTGTCACTTGCATTTTCCTTGATGTTAGTATCTGCTGTAATAACTCTTTGGCCAGCCTCAATGCAAGGAACTTCATAAGCGTGCTTCCCTTTCGGCCTTCCTGCCCACGGTCTCTTGTTGAATGAGGTCATGCCTCAAAACAGTCGTTTTTCACTTTACCACATGTACAAAAGCCAGCTGGCACACTCATCCAGATTAATAATCAACATCATTATTGTTCTCTCAAGAAAGAGGAAAAATCACATGAAAAGAAAATAACAATCGTTTCCACTTGTGCCATAAGTGAGAGGAAGCCTATTTCAGCCGCCATATAGTATGCTATTATTAGACAGTAGGCTTTACAGGAGTGATAAGGAATGTTAACGTCTCTAACAGCACTGAAAACATTGCAAATCATTCTCATTTCATTGCACTTCTCTCTTCCTCTCCACATTCATAGATGCCGCTCAATAGATATAAAAATCACTTTGCAGCCTTTTCCTGTTTTCCCAAGTTTCTCCTGAGTTACTTTCCATCTAATTTACCATTTGTTTCACTTCATCAAATTAAATAAGTATCTTCCTCTGTCAAAATAATGGGAATGATTTTTATGTCAGCAAACAAGTGTTCCTATACTGTAAAATCCAATCCTTTTTAATAAATATATTAAGAATAGATCTCTGAGTGGTGCAGGAATGACTCAGTGACCACTCACATAATTAGGCCCAAATGGGTCAATATTTCAGGCACAGATATCTATTTTAAAATTTCTACCCTTCCTGTTTTCGGAGTTTTTGAAATATTCTGGCCATTATGCTTTTTCCAACCAACATCGTCAAATATTGTCCAGGAATTTTTAAAATAATTAACTATTTTTAGAAACTGGAAATGCATCAAATTCTAACCATCAAATGTGAAAAGACTTGGATAGAAAGGGTTTAGAGCAATATGGACCAAATGGGACTTGCTTAGATGGGGCATCTTGGTCGGGATGGATGAGTTGGGGCATAGGGCCTATGATTCTAACAAACTATTGCGAAGTTGTTTTTGTGCATCAGAATATGTCCAATCATATAAACAGATTTTCTTTTTAGCATATCTTTTGATTCGTAACATCACAATGTGATCAAGAACGAGGACATCTTCTGTATCCGAGAGGCTGCAGGAAAATATTTCAGATGTATCCAATTTCTACATTACTTGTATAAGATGGTGAAACAGTTGCTAATGTATTCCTATAAAAATCAGCAATTTGAAAAGCTGTCTTATATCAGGAAATTAGATTTGTGATGGAAATGAGAACTACTGATTGTGTTTTGTCCATGAATGCTTGCTACAGAACACCAGGGTGACACACACCACATTTTGTGCAACTATTTTCTCTATATAAATCTGTGCAAATTAAGACACACAATTATCAACAGACAGCCAAGGCTGAAACGCAGATTATCAGTCCAAAGCCATTCTTACATAATCCACATCTCTCCTTTTTTTCCATGTTCATCTCTTTCACAGTACTGCAGTTCGTCATTGCATTTTCAAATTATTATTTGCTCCTAGGTACTAATTCTATTTGAAGCCATTGCATTTCCAACCATTATCACATTTTCTCCCCCTTGTTACCAAGAACGCAGCCATTCCTCTTTGGTGGCAGCTAACATGGTGTTACAAATCTAATTATTTTCTATCTTCATGCAAAATGAACTGCAATCATTATTTTTATTTTTAATTGTCATTAAATTTGTTTTAAACACAACACATTTAGAACATAATCCCTGCAATGTCTTCTAAATACTTAAATATGTTATACAATGAAGACCAGGTCATTATATAATATGATATTATTCCAGGATCTCTCGAGTAACATCTTAATTGTTCCCTTTCCCTCCCCCCCCCCCCCCCCCCCCTCCCCCATCAACTCTGGAGTTGTTTAACCCTGACAAGTTCCAGGAATCATCATTGTTTTGTCTGAGGATGTTTATTCATATGATGGAGAAGATTTGGTGCAAGTTTTGTTCTTAGACTGACCTTCTGGATTGAAGATAACTTGCTTCATTTCCGTTATGTGGGATATTTAGTGTTTCGTGAGGCTGATACTTCTCACAGGTACAGCCATTTGCAAGTCATTCTTCACCATCTTTTCAATAGACATTTTGTGTATCATTGCAGAGGGACTATTCTGTTTCATCGAGCTTCCTCAAGTTTAGGGGAATGCCTAGAGTCCATCAGGTGATCAAATAGCTTCTGAAAATATGCATTTGTACTTTCAGTAGCTGTTTAATCAATGTATCTGATGGGCCCCTTGTCGTTCCCCTGAACCTATGCTATTTAGCATAGACAGCTCTATTTAAGATGGAAGTTCTTTCTCAAGTTGTTGTGGAGGATATATTCAATGGTAACTAAATCCCAGTGTATTTGGTGCCTAGTTAATTTACAGACCTACTCTGTGCTGTGAGAGTGCGCTGTTAAGGCCCACAGAATATTGGCATGGGAATATCTAGAATTTAAGGTATTCTTGCAAAGAATCCCAACTTCATATGCCTATAATCCTATACCCTTCCAGAGTCCACCGATAACATCTTAATAGCATCTCCCCAATCCCTCTCTCCTCTTTAGGCTGGCTATCTTCCCTCTCCATTCTAGATCCTGATGCAGAGTTTTGGCCCAAAAGGTTGACCATTAATTTCCATCCTGCTGCACGGGCCACTACGTTTCTCCAGTAGATTGTTTGTTGATACTTGCAAAGAGGGTCAATTGTTGATTCTGTTCTTTTGCCTCTTCAGTTCAATCTCTGCTTTTGTCACAGTAAGACAAAAATTAAAAAAAACATATTCTTCAATTTCAAGATGAGAGAAAAATGTCTATATTTTTCTATTTTGAGAAAAAAAATCTATTTACTGCAGCAAGTTCTGGTGCATGATGTATTCAGGTGGTGCTGTCATTAGCTGATAATTCCTTGACCTTTTGTGAAGTATGGACGTCTGTGTATTTAATTAAATAAAATATTGCAAAGATAATCACTCCATTCCATGACAGAGTGGAATGGGGTCTTCAATGCCGATTGGAGAGGAAGAAGCAGTTGTTAGAATTAATTTCATGTACATTTTTCGTCCTCACTAATTCCCAGCACAGATAATCTTTGTGCCTGACTTCTAGTTTCTACTTTAGAATTTATATATCCACAAGATATAGTTATAATATATAATGTTAGTTAAATATGGTTGAAACAAGTAAAATAACTAGTTTGGAATTTATGTGAGCAAACTTGTCCATTGCCTCGCTGTCCAAAAAGTCAACATTCCTATTGTGGTTCACAACTAATGGTAATTGATAAGAAATGTTGTAAAATATTATAATCTCCCACAATACCTAAGATGTATTGCAAACATTAAAGAAAAAAAGAGAGACACGGGGAACTGCAAATGAGAGAATCTTGAGTAAAACACAGTGCTGGAGTAACTTGAATGATCAGGAGGCCTCAGTGGAAGGAATAGATGGGCTTCACTTTGGATCAGCACCATTCTTCAGACTCAGATAAGGAGAGAAGAGGAGTGAAATGGAAAGACAGAGGGAGCCATACAGGTTGAAGGGGTGGGATGTAAGTGGGATGGTGTAGTGGAATAAATTGGTGCACACCAAGGGGGAGAGGGAGGCAGGAGGGGGATGTTACATAAAATTGAAGAATTCAATGTAAAAAAAACAACAACCATGCATACTACTGCTGAGCCCTTTGGTTAGGCCAGGCAGAAAATACTAAAGAGAAGACTGGAAGGCAATTCCCACTTCTAAGGCGAACATATCATCTGTGATAGGGATTGAAGGAGGCCAAAAGATATGTACATAAAATTAATACTATAGTTGCTTTTTCCTCTCTGTTCTGCATTAGAAACTCCCTATTCTACCCTGGCTGAGAATAGAATGATACTATTTGCAATCTTCTTTACATAATATATATATATATATATATATATATATATATATATATATATATATATATATATATATATATATATATATGTATGTAAAGAAGATTGGTGCATATAGTATCATTCTATTCTCAGCCAGGGTAGAATAGGGAGTTTCTAATGCAGAACAGAGAGGAAAAATATATATATACCCCCCCCTGTCCACATACGTTGGAGAACAGACCCTCGTGCCAGGTTTCTTCTGTCACTCCTTCACAGACAATCCAATAAAATTATGAGTAAAATGAATCAAATGCATCAGCATTAAAATTGTGGATATAAATGACATCTAAATGATTTGAATGAGAATGTAGGTGGTCTGATTAGTAAGTTTGCATCCCCACTGAGGGGTGTTCATTAGTGCAATCTCTTGTATTGTGAACCCACTCTATAGGAACAAAGACACAAAATGCTGGAGTAACTCAGCGGGACAGGCAGCATCTCTGGAGAGAAGGAATGGGTAACGTTTCGGATCGAGACCCAAAACGGCACCTATTCCTTCTCTCCAGAGATGCTGCCTGTCCCACTAAGTTCCTCCAGCATTTTGTGTCTATCTTCGGTTTAAACCAGCATCTGCAGTTCCTTCCTACACTATAGGAACAAAGACCTGTGTTAAAGGATGACTTCTCTGTCACCCTTTCCACTGTGCATGAAGAATCCAGAATTCATCCTCTCAGGTCTGCTATTTGCTGACAACCCTTATTTTTGTCATGTGGCAAGTCTACACCAATATTGTTCTAAGTAACTGTTCTTTACAAACTAAATCTGGCCATAAAATACCCAATAGGTCACTATCACCCTTTAAATGACTTGCAGATTACACTAAAATGAAACAAACAATATTCTTTAGAACAAACACAGAATTTTGTTGTCTGGAATTTACAATCGTTTTAATCCCTTTATGAGTTAGACTGTTCCAAAATCTATCTCTTAAAGATCAGACAGAATAATATTTTCAAGACTTGCACCATTGTCAAGGAGTGTGTTTACTGCCAGTAAGTGAGACAGCGAATGATCCAACAGAAGGGAGTGATTTCAAAGTTCATTTTTCTTCTGAAGTGTTATTGTTCTTTGGCACCATTCCAATACCTTCAGCATATTCAATAGAAATGACTTGGGAACAAAACAGGCTTGTGTTTTTAACAGTGGGGAAGCATAGCAAAGGGTGCGGCAGTAATGAAGGCATGTCTATAAATCCCATTTACAGCTGATAGGATCCTCATTCTGAAATTGGTGTTTTGGCATACGTTGGAAATCAAATTATTATTTGATTTTCTTAATTCTTTTACGCCTTGTGTTTTTTAAATGGAAATCAAACTTAAGACAATCATTAAGTAACTAATTTGTAACGACTTCATGAATGACAGAAACTAGGCAATCCAGATATTTTAGCTTGTTAAATTCTTAAGCATGTTTACAACAACTAGAGCTTAATTCATTTTGGTTTGTTTGAAAATAAAAGCTTTCATTGTAATAAAGTCTAGATTATTTTCATGCTAAATAAACCTTACATTAAATACATTTTATATACTTACTGTATTTAATATAGGGTTTCAAAAGCAAGAAGCCAATTTAATCAAACTGAGAAAAAAACTTGACAATTGACAGGAGAAAACAATTCCCTGAAGAATGGTCAGTGTAACACGTTGTCTTTTAAAAGTCGGTGCAGTTGTCAAAGCTATCATTACTGTAGTTCCCTGTACCACCAGTATACCAAGCCTGTTAATTTTCAAGGGTACACAAAATGCTGGAGAAACTCAGCGGGTGCAGCAGCATCTATGGAGCGAAGGAGATAGGTAACATTTCGGGCCGAAACCCTTCTTCAGACTGATGGGGGGTGAGGGGAAGAAAGGAAAAAGGAGGAGGAGGAGGAGCCCGAGGGCTGAGGGAGAGGTGGGAAGGGTATGAGACAGCAAGTGTCAACTGTTATTTTTCAATTTAGGGATTTTTAGCAACAGGCTAATGTTTTATTACAGAAAGTGCAATATTAGTTTGCTTGTAAATTTGATTTGTGTTGGAGATTGAAGTTACTTTTAACTATGATATTGAAGTACCTCTGATAAATATGCTAGCTATGTTGACAAATGTTTCCAATACCCTTTGGATTTCATCTCTAGAATGCTGTTTACATTATAAAACATTCATTATTTATCATTAATAATGAATTAAAATAAAAAAAGTTATCTATAATGTACAAAAAGCACAGAAATTGTGAATTTAATGAACTGTGAATTTATGTAATGGTTATTTGGATAGCAATTTTCACATTTTAAATCATGTTTTTTGAGTAAAACAGAATGATTAAAGGTGAGTCATTTCCAGTGTTTCAGAAAAAAAATGAGCTAATCACACATGCCTCCTTTATATTTAGCTCCAACTCCTTATTGTTATTCAGTGAGATCTGTGTCAAATATAACCGTGTAAATCAAACTTAAAAAAACCATTGTAAAATGTTTATAAAATGTGAATATGCACATGGGAACATAAGATGGCCATGCGCTGAACGATTACTTAAAAAATGAAAATGAAAACTCTTTTTCACATCACAAATAAAATCCAGGAAATATTCCCAATTGTTGCAGAAAATAGAGTGGGGTTGAGAGCAAAGGAAATGTTTGTGACAAGTGATGTTACTCAAGGATCAAATCTGGGACATCTGTTGTCTGTAATATACATATAAATGATTTGAATTAGAATGTAGGTGGTCTGATTAGTACGTTTGCAGATAACACAGACATTGGTGGATCTGCGGATAGTGAGGAACATTGTGGAAGTATTAAGCAGGATATAGATTTGTGGAAATTTGGGTAGGGAAATGACAGCTTGATCTGCCAGGCAAGTCTGTGGTGATACTTTTAGAGGTCAAATACAAGAGGAAAATATAAAGTAAAGGCAGGACCCTTACCAGCATTGATGTTTAGATGGATATTGGGATGGAAGTTCACTACTATCTGTAAGTGTCTACACAAGGGGATAGGATGGTAAAGAAGGCTTATGGTATCCTGGCCTTCATTGGTCACAGTATAACATTTAGTTTGCGACACATTTGGAACATTATGTGCAGCTCAAGTTGCCATAGTGAATAAAGGATTCTGAGGCTTTGGAGAAGTGTGGAAGAGATTCAACGACGTTGCCTGGATTGGATCATATTAGCTATCAAGAGAGGTTGGACAAACTTGTACTGTTTTCTCTGGAGTGTTGGAGGCTTGCAGGTGACCTGTAAAAATATATAAGATTATAAAAGGCATTAATATGGTAGATAGTCAAAGTCCTTTTCCTAGGGTTGAAATGTCAAATACTGAAGGTCAGAGGTTTAAGGTTAGAGGTGGAAAATTTAAAGGAGATATATGGGACAGGTTCCTGAAAACCATTGCTAGGGAAGGTGGGAGAAGCAGATATGATACCAATGTTTCAGAGGCATTTTAAAAGACCCATGAACAGGCAGGGTATAGAAGAATACAAAGCATGCACTATCAAATTGGAGTGGTTAATTTGGAATCATGGTTGGTGCTGACATGGTGGGCCAAAACGGCTGTTCCTATATTATACTGTTCTATGTTCTGCAGATACCAAGGTGTCCAAGTGAAACAAATGCTTACAGATTTCCAACACTTTCTATTTTTATTCAAATTTCCAGTATCTGCGTTTTTTTTAGGTTCAATTCTTTCTTGTGTGAACATTATATTTTCCCTGCAGTTCATGCTATGTAGATTTATTCCCCTAATCACAGGTATCTCCCAGCCTAAAGATAGGTACATCAAGATCAAAACTTATGGTGAATGTGACTTAAATACGATATTCACACTTATGAATTTAGCCATGCTGAGGATAATGCATGCTCTACAAGGCCTTTTAATTTTTCTATAAGTTTGGTGACAACCATCTTGTGATATTTGATTAGAAATGCTTAGACTATAAGGGAGTCTCCAAGAGCTATATATCTGCAGTGTTGATTTTATTCAAAAAAAATAATGAAACTTGAATGTTTGGGAGATTGGGGAGGGGAGAGGAGTCATGTAGACTATGAGAGATTTAGGATGTAAATATGTCTCAACTGCAGAATCTTACAATAGACAGGAAAAGCAGTCTGTTTCCTTTAAGAGCTGAGTGCTGTTCTGGGTATAAACAGATCATGAATTCTGCTGTTGGCTTTATTACAGCAAGAGATAAAATGAGACATCACCAGATGCTTTCATTCAAGCTGGATTTATGGCCGCAAGCAAAAAAAAAGTTTAAAGATCAAGGGACGGAACTATCTGCACAGCACAAAATGTAATATTTTCTTTTGTGTTATGTTTGGCTGAAATTTAATAAAGCTCTGCTAAAATATCCACCATGAAGGAGAAAATATTTTCTTGAGAGCAAAGAAGTGGAGGGCCCAGTTTTCATCATGTCCTATTCTAGCAACACTACAGATTAAGCAATCAATAGGATATGGCAATGGTGAAATACTTTTAAGCTTATCTCCTACCTCTGAGGTAACAGCATTCCTCATTGACATGTGTCGTGGGAATTACTTCATGGCAATGGCATCCGCGTGTTTCAAGAATGAATCCGGTCCCTGTATCAGAGTGATAGCATGTGTCCTCTTAGCCAATGTCAAGCAAAGTATTTGTGGCACTGTGTTATCACTGTGACTGGACAAACTATTATTTAACTTGGTACATTCAGGCCCCCAAAATTGTTGCCCCTTCAATCATGGTAATTTTGGTATGAGTCTTCTGATGTACTGAATGTTCGACCAAGGATTCAGGTAAATCAAGTGATGCCCATAGATCATGGAAGGGGACAAAGGAAATGTGAAACCCTTTTCATGAATTCCAGCTGTTCTGACTTTTAGAGGACCATAATAATAGGTTCATAATGTATAGGACGGAACTGCAGATGCTGGTTTACACTGAAGATAGACACAAAATGCTGGAGTAACTCAGCAGGACAGCCAGCATCACTGGGGAGAAGGAATAGGTGACGTTTATGATTGAGGTCCTTCTTCAGACCTAATGTAGTTTGTAATGTAGTTCAGTTTAGGTGAACACCACCAGCTTTGAAGGGATACAATTTATTTAATTATTTTCTAGCAGTATTTTTTTACGTTAGACATTGCATAAAAACAATATTCTCTAAAGTTGAATGAAAACACTCCCTTTTTCCCCCGGATCCTCTGAAGTATGTGCACGGACTTCTGCTGGATGCCTGCATTCCTAACTGCAAGTATTCTATCTTCTAGAAGGTTTACTGGGGTTAGGGAGAAAGGATCCCAATGGATATAATTAAACATTGTGGGTAAAATGCAACACATATGTGAAATAAATATATTTTCGGTGTTGAGTTTGCAGGATATGATTGCACTTTAAAAGGTGCAGAGGAGGTTTACCAAGATGTTGCCTAGTTTGGAGCATTTCAGCTAAGAGGATAAATTTGGCAGGCTGGGCTTGTTTTCTCTGGAACAGAGAGAGCTGACCAGTGACCAGGTACAGATGTACAAAATAATGATGGACACAGATGGTGCAGATAATGAGAAACCTTTCACCATTGTAGAAGTGTCTATGACCAGAAGGTGTAGGTTTAAGGAAAGCAAAAGGAGATTTAAAAAGGATTTGAGGAAGGTATTTTCCACATTGAGCGTTAGCAAAACCTGGAATCTAATGCCTGATGGGATGAATGAGGTAGGTACTCAAAACAACATTCAATAAATATTTAGCTGAGGCACTTGAAATGCCAAGGCATTGGCGGCTATGGGCTGATTGATGGAAAACTCCCCATGACATATTAATGTCATGGGGTCATAAAGTACAGAAACAGTCCATTCAGCCCACCATATCGACGCATCACCATATCATCAAGTACATATTTATACTAATCCCATTTCCCAGCACTTTATTTCATGTTGAGATTGCAGTTTACCCATAATCTTTAAACATGGCCATTGGGATTCTTCTTCCCTGAGCACAGTAGGATTACTAGGATATAGAATACCTGCGGTAGGGATGCAGGCATCCAACAGAACAGGGGCACATATTACAGAGGTGACAAAAAGCAATGTAATTATTCACCTCTACTCCTCAAGGGGAACAAATATTTTTAATGCAATGACTACATTAAAAATTACTGCTTACAAATAATTCAAGAAAAAGCAGCCTTTCAAAGCTGATGGTGAAACCCCAAACTGAACTCCATTATCAAGTTCAAGTTCAAGTGAGCATATTGTCATGTGTCCCTGATAGGACAATTAAATTCTTGCTTTGCTTCAGCATAACAGAACATAGTATGTTCCCAATGTTGGGCGAGTCCTGAACCAGGGACCACAGTCTTAGAATAAAGGGGAGGTCATTTAAGACTGTGGTGAGAAAAAACATTTTTACCCAGAGAGTTGTGAATTTATGGAATTCCCTGCCACAGAGGGCAGTGGAGGCCAAATCACTGGATGGATTTAAGAGAGAGTTGGATAGAGCTCTTGGGGCTAGTGGAGTCAAGGGATATGGGGAGAAGGCAGGCACGGGTTATTGATAGTGGACGATCAGCCATGAACACAATGAATGGCGGTGTTGGCTCGAAGGGCCGAATGCCCTCCTCCTGCACCTATTTTCTATGTTTCTATAGTAGGCATTGACTACAAAACAGATCAGTGTGTCCATATACCATTATATACATAAATACACACACGAATAAATAAACTGATAAAGTGCAAATAACAGACAATGGATTATTAATGTTCAGAGTTTTGTCCGAGCCAGGTTTAATAACCTGGCTGTGGGGAAATAGTTATTCCTGAACCTGGTCATTGCAGTCTTCAGGCTCCTGTACCTTCTACCTGAAGTCAGCAGGGAGATGAGTGTGCAGCCAGGATGGTGTGGGTCCTTGATGATGCTGCCAGCCTTTTTGAGGCAGCGACAGCAATAAATCCCCTCGATGGAAGGAAGGTCAGATCTGATGATGGACTGGGCAATGTTTACTACTTTTTGTAGTCTTTTCCTCTCCAGGACGCTCAAGTTGCTGAACCAAACCACGATGCAACCGGTCAGCAAGCTCTCTACTGTGCACCTGTAGAAGTTAGAGAGAGTCCTCCTTGACAAACCGACTCTTCGTAATCTTCTCAGGAAGTAGAGGCGCTGATGTGCTTTCTTGATAATTGCATCAGTGTTCTCGGACCAGGAAAGATCTTCAGAGATGTGCACGCCCAGGAATTTGAAGCTCTTTACCCTTTCAACCATCGACCCGTTGATATAAACGGGACTGTGGGTCCCCATCCTACTCCTTCCAAAGTCCCCAATCAGTTCCTTGGTTTTGCTGGTGTTGAGGGCCAGGTTATTGTGCTGGTACCATATGGACAGTTGCTCGATCTCTCTTCTATACCCTGACTCATCCCCATCAGTGATACGTCCCACAACAGTGGTGTCGTCAGCGAAGTTGATGATGGCTACGCAGTCATGAGTATAGAGTGAGTACAGCAGGGGACTGAGCACGCAGCCTTGAGGTGCTCCCGTGCGTCCAGGTTTTTGTAGAGGTAGGAGTTGATTTGCGCCATGATCAACCTCTCGAAGCACTTCATCACCACAGGCGTTAGTGCCACAGGTCGATAGTCATTGAGGCACGTCACCTTGCTCTTCTTGGGCACTGGTATAATTGATGCCCTTTTGAAGCAGGTGGGAACCTTAGACCTCAGGAGTGGTTGAAAATGTCCGTAAAAACTCCAGCCAGTTGGTCCGCACAGGTTTTTAGAACACGACCAGGTATGCCATCAGGTCCAGGCGCTTTTCGAGGGTTCACTCCTCTGAAGGATTTCCTGATGCCGGCCTCTGTGACTGTGACTGAAATACCTTCACAGCGAATGGGGGCTCGGGAAGGCACATCGGTGTTCTCCCTATCAAAGCATGCGTAAAATGCATTGAGCTCATCAGGGAGTGATGTTTCGCCGACATTCGAGCTGCCTCCTGATTTTGCCTTGTAGGATGTGATTGCATTCAGGCCCCGCCACGGCTGCCGAGCATCTGTCTCATCCTCCAGCTTGGAGCAGAACTCCCCTTTGGCCTTTTTGATGGCCTTACCAAGGTCGTATCTGGACTTCTTGTAGACCATTGTATCATCAGACATGAATGTCCGGTGTCTGGTCTTCAGAAGAGCGCGGATCTCAAAGTTCATCCAAGGTTTCTGATTGGGAAACACTCGGATGGTTTTTGTGGGGATGCAGTCCTCCACACATTTCTTAATGAAGTCTGTAACGACTGTGGCGTATTCGTTCAAGTCCGTTGCCGAGTCCTTGAAAATTGCCCAGTCGACAGACTCCAAACAGTCCTGAGGTTGTTCCTCTGCCCCCCCCCCCCCCCCCCGATCAGCTCTATACTGTCCTCACCTCTGGGGGTGCGCTCTGTAATTGCTGCCTGTAGGCAGGAAGAAGCAGCACCGCGGTATGGTCGGATTTACCGAAGTGAGGGTGAGGAATAGAACGATAGGCATTCTTGATGATGGTGTAGCAGTGGTCGAGGGTGCTTGGTCCTCTGGTGCAGCAGGAGGCATGTTGGTGGAAGTTGGGGAGTGATTTCTTTTCGTTTGCCTTATTGAAGTCCCCAGCAATGGTGATAAATGCCTCGGGGTAAGACGTCTGGTGTTTGTTGACTACGGCATGCAACTCCTCCAGTGCCAGACGGACGTCTGCCTGGGGTGGGATGTAGACCGCGGTCAGGATGATGGAGGTGAATTCCCTCGGAAGGTAGAAGGGACAGCACTTCACCGCCAGATGTTCCAGGTGCGGAGAGCAGGAGTTGGACATTATGGCCTCATTCATACGGTCCTCTAAAAGTCAGAACAGCTGGAATTCATGGCATAGGATTTCACATTTCCTTTGTCCTCTCTCATGCCCAATGGAAATCACTCAACCTACCTGAATCCTTGATGAAACACTGAGCACATCAGAGGACACTTACCAAAATTGAAAGGCCAATTATTTTTGGGACCTGCAACTACCGGGTTAAACATTATTTAGTCCAATCACATTGATAACACAGTGCCTCATATACTTTGCATCATATTGGCTAAGGGAACACAAGCTGTCACTCTGATTAGTATTTGATGCCATGGAATGAAGGCCGAACTCAGTGTTTCCCACCATATGTCTCCATAACATTATCATCACAAAGGTTGACACAAATTGCTGGAGTAACTCACCGGGATAGGCAGCATCTCTGGAGAGAAGGACTGGGCGACTTTTCAGGTTTGGAAGAGGCTGCACAAAAGGGTAAAAATATATTTCTCTCAATATCCTGCAATAATTGTTCATGTTACAATTGGTTTCCTTTAAAGATTCTGCCCAATGTAGGGTCAAGCCATTGTGATCAGGAGATTTTAAGTGTGATTACCTGCTGAATTAGGGCATTTCAGCCAACAATGGATATGTTGTAATTGATGACACCCTGAATTTGAGAGAAGCACAGCTTCTGGCCCTTCTCCTTACTCAGTGACTAAAGCTGTAATGCTGTGAGTCTTGCTGATAAGTACGCATGTTCATTTTTTGAAGAAAAACAGAATCAATCCTTTGAACAAACCTCACTAACTTGGCAATTTCCCACTGGGGCCAAGTACCAGAATGTTGCAATATTGTAGTTTAATAGTTAGTGGCAGGAAATGAAGAGAAATTTAAATATATATACATACTGGATCGAACATCATACCATCTTGTGTTAATACAATAGAAGTTAAAACCTTTAATTCTATCTGGACCACTGAAAGTATAACATGTATAAAAGGAAAAAATAAATTATATCCCGCTGATTTCTTCCACCCATTCAAGTCTACGAAGAAACAATTAGTAACGGATGGCTGAACAATGAGGAATGCATTTCAAAAGAAGGGCAATCGGGTTAGATGTATGAAATGTTGGTTAGCTTGGGGTCGGGACTGGACAATTCTGGCTCTATATTATGAAAACAAAATACACAGAGGCTTTGAATGAAACATTAAGATGATTTATAAGAGTGTTCTCAAAACTATAAAGCATAGAAGTATCTAGAAAGTCTAAACTATTGGGACAGCTTGCTTTTGAAGGAATACTAAGAACAGTCCTAACAGGGTATTATGATGATTATATTTGCTTACTCAAGGTGGAGAATGTGGCACTTGCTACTGCACCAAAATGTTGTGCTATTTAACAAACAGGTATTTAAGGGGCACCATGTTGATGTGAAAACAAATCAGGTAGAAATGCTGCCATAGTTAAATTAAGTAAGGTGGGAAACCAATAACAGTGGCTGAGACCAACTTGGTTGTTGTGCTTATTTCTATGATTTAAAGTTCTTTACAATAACACGTAACAATGAATTAATTGACATAAATGCTTGTATAATGTTACAAGATCACATCATAAGAATAGCGTTCATTAAGATCCTATCATGTGACTTATTTTAAAAAAAGAAAACAAAACATATTAATATTTTAAAGATATTAAACAGATACACTTAATCCATTTATGTGTAACTGCTTTCAAAATCAAAATAAATATGATTTAAAATACACATGAAAATAATTTTGTTCTAGCATTGGTTACTTATGTTGTAAAGCAAACAATTTTAAAACGCTTAGATTGGTTATTTGTGCTCAGAACCATTCTGTCTCGTGTACAAGCAGTTATTTATTTTCATCTGTACTTTTTTTTAAATAAGTAAAACTTCTGCAAACTAGAATAGCCAGACATTCAAATTATTTTGTAGTTTCATTTCTATTAATTACTCGTTATCAACTTTCGCCTGTGTATTGATTTTCTTCTTGCCTTAACAGTCATCTCAGTTTATGCTGAAATCCACTTTTATGTAAAATATCATCTGGATAAGCATATATGAAAATGTCATTTAGGCCGTTCTTTATGGCTTGCCTAACCTATCTTTGGACCTTGCATACATCCGTAAATCATTGGCCAAGTCTTATCACCCATGAGTTGAGACTTCCCCAGAGAGGTTATTATATCAGCTTGAAGCTAGCTTAATGATTACAGGAATGGAAGTTAAGATAAATAGTGTGAGAAAGTGAAACTGGCTGGGAAATCCAGTTTTTTTTAAAGAGGTATCTTTTGCTATAAAAATCCCAATTGTATACACGAGTCCAAGTATACCATTATGAATTGAGTTCATCAAGTGGACTGACTTCTGATATATTATTGTATCAGCCAATCAAGACCAAACAAGGGACCCAACCTGAAATATCATCTGACCATTCCCTCCACAGATTCTGCCTGACTCAATGAGTTCCTCCAGCACTTTGTGTTTTCCTGAGGATTATTTGCAACTATTTGCAATATACAATGTGCCTCCATTGTATCAGCCAGTCACTTGGGAGTTGATTGATTTCAATAGAGAATGCTTTTGTCAGCACCTGTACCTTGGTTGCTTGCCTTATTAACCATCAACAACAATAAGTCTATGGACAATGGGGGAAAAAATGAGATGCTATTGCTTAAGGGAGTATCCAGAAACAACCAGGTATGAAGTTAATATAGGAGATTCTCCCTAAAGAGCATTAAGGATGGCAAGTATTGCATAGCTCAAGAAATACAAGAAACCACAACAGTTGCCCTGTACATGGAATGAGTAGATGTATTCCTGATGGTGAACAATGTTGTTGAGGCAAGTGAGGCAGAATAAAAGTATATGGTAAACAAAAGGATGATGTTATCATTGGTGGTCAGTTGTGTTTAGTTTATTATCACGTGTACCAAGGTACAGTGAAAAAGCTTTTGTTGCGTGCCATCCAGTCAGCGGAAAGGTAATGCATGATTACAATCAAGCCATTTACAGATAGACACATGATAAGGGAATAATGTTAAGTGCAAGGTAAAGCCAGCAAAGTCTGACCAAGGATAGTCCGAGAGCCATCAATGAGGTAGGTAGTAGTTCAGCACTGCACTCTGATTGTGGTAGGCCCAGGCACATTCAAGACATTGGTGCGTCTTTTGGTGCTACAAATCCAAGGACAAAGACTCTTACCAGGGCATTGTAAAGACATAGAAGGAATATTTTTAACCTCAGTGCTTTCAGAAATTCGTGACACGTTCAACGAAAGACCAGAGGAAACAGTTGGTAGATGCATTGTACCAGTATTTCCCAATGTTGACTGGAATTCTCTTAGTGTAAGGGGCTGAGATGGGGTGGAATTTGTTAAATGCATCCTTGGTTTTTAAAGCAGTATGTAGGGAGCTCTAAAAGAGAGGGAGCTGTGTTTCACCTTATTTTTGGAACGAGAATGACAAGTGAAGGAAGAGTCTATGGAAGAACCTTTGTGAATACTGATCCCACTGAGGTAAGTTTGAATTGTATTTAATTGTCATGTGTACCGTCATTGAAAGGTTAAATTCTTACTTGCTGCAAATTTACAGGTCCACTAATACAAGAATTCATAAATAAAGATACAATAAATTAATAATCAGTAACATCCGGTAACCAGACCACAATAGTGCAAAACTGTAGCCATTTAGTGCAACTAAAACAAAATCTTTAACAGATCATTGTTGCTGAGATTGGGTTGTGGTTGGTGTTGTGCAGTGTTCAAGAGCCTGATGTTTGCCGGGAAGAGGCTGTTCTTAAATCTGGAGGTCATGGTTTTAGGCTCGTAGAGCTTCCCCATGGTAACATCGAGATGAGCACATGGCAGGGTTATACGGGTCTTTGATGATATTAGCTGCATTTTTGAGTCAAGTCCTCCTGTACATCCTTTCGATGGTGGGGAGGTCAGTACCCTTGATGGACCGGGTAATGTCAACCACTTTCTGTAGCCTCCTTCATTCCTGGGTGTACTCGCTCCCGAAACAGACCATGAAGGAATCAGTCAGTATGTTCCCTACCTGTAGAAGTTAGACAGCATTCAGTGACATACCGAATTTCCTCAATCCTCAAAGGAAGCAGAGGTGTGAATGAGCTTTCTTTCTGATTGCATCAATACGCTGCTCCCAGGACAGATCTTCAAAGAGATGCACACCTCGGAACATGAAGTTGCTATCTCTCTCCAATGCCTTTTTTTTGATGAAGACAGATTAATGGATCCTCAGCTTTCCCCTCCTGAAGTCAACAATCAGCCCCTTGATCTTGCTAATGTTAAGAGCAGGATTTTTATGCTGGCATCATTCAGTCAGATTATCAATCTCCCCTTTGTACTCCGACTCATCACGACCAGCTGTTCATCCAACAACATCAAATGTAAAGTTAGTTTTGGAGCTGTACCTGGTCACACAGCTCCTATGTTGATAGTCACAGAGGAGGAAATGTTGTTGCCAATTCAGACTGATTGTAGTCTGCCGACAAGGAGGTTGAGGATCCAATTGCATAAGGTCGAGGAGAGACAAGGTGTCCTGAGTTTGTAGATAGGTTTAGAGGGAATCATGATGTTGCATGCAGAAGTGTAGTCGATAAACAACACCCTTACCTATGTGTTCTTACTGTCCAAGTGTTCCAATGCAGACTGGAGTGTCAGCCAGATCTCCTGTTGATGTCTTGTGGTGGTAGACAACTTGTGGTGGATCCAGGCCCTCACAAAGGCAGGAGTTGATATGCATCAACCCTCCAAGCAATTCATCACCATGGATTACTATACCATCGGTTGGTGGACACAGGCATGTCGCTTTGCTCTACGAGTGAACCAGTATTATGTTGTACCGGTCTGAAGAAGGGTCTTGACCCGAAGCGTCACCTATTCCTTCGCTCCATAGAGAAGCTGAGTTTCTCCGGCATTTTTGACTACCTTCCAGTTTTATGGATGTCCTTGTAAAGCAGGTGGGGACCTCGTGCCTTAGTAGTGAGAGATTGAAGATGTTCACTGAAACTCCAGCCAGTGGTTCAACACAGTATGGACAAGGATAAGCTTAGACCTGAGTTATTCCTTTAGTGTCATGTAAGCAAATACATTAACATATACCTTGAATACTTCTTGCAAGAGAATAATCTGGATAAAGTAACTTCAGAAGTCTGAAGCTGATGTCATGTTCCTTGAAAGTGTGTTATTTATTATGCATGACACCAATCAAAATACAATTGGGACATACTAGTTCACAATCTTTGGACATTGTAGTCAACACTGGAAAAATAAAAACTAGAGGCACCTTTTGCTCAACATTCATAGGATGTGGTTAAAAATTCTGAATTAAAATATTTAAGTGAGGCTCTATGCTTCAGGCATCAAGGATAACCAACATCTGATATCACCAGCCACTCCCTACAATCAGCCCTCTTATTCTCCAGGCTGCACTGTTTCTCACACAATCATCTCCATCCCACCCCCAGCTCCACTCACCATGAGCTTGAACTCCAACAACAGGAAAACTCCCAGTTGTATTCTGCAGCTTTCTTGTGGAGAAATGCCCAACTAATAGAGAATTCAGCCTAATAATTAGTCTGGCTTCAAGATCGGAATCCTGTTGGATATGATACATACTGCACGGTATTTCCTGACCAGAACTCGTACCTGTCCAGGCTTGGTATTGCTACATGGAAAAGATCAAGACCTTTGAGTACATTAATTTCACAAATGTCAAGTGAATAATAGTTGGGAGCTTGTACAAAATAGATGGATATCATTAGTTTGGGTGTACAGTTTCAAGAAGTTATTTGAGAATTTTGGTTCTTTTGAGGCATGTTATTGTAAGGCAACAACTTAACAGCAAATGTTATGTGCAAAATGAATTAGTTTCCCCTATCTTAACTGCAGACATTTTTTTTAAACCACTCGTTGGTCATAAATAATATTAAATAAATTTATGTCCCACATATTATTAATTTACCAGAAGTCCGCAGATTTTGAGGAAGGAAAAAAATGACTTCTGGATAATCCATTCAATTTGTACGCCTGTTTCTTTTGAATGCGGCTCACAGCTATTCAGGAAATCCTGGTAATTGTCTATGGGAAAGCCACAGGAACTGTAACCTTTCAAATCTGTAATTGCTCCTTACAGAAAGAGTGTTTAAGGTTTTATAATTTAAAGTTCCTTAGCAACAAGGTCCGTAGACATGAATTATGATATTTTCTGGGTTAATGTCACAGATAGGGAAATCAACTTCCATATGTACAACTTCACTCATTCACCATTTCTGTTGGCACCCTGATTTTCTTCATGCTGTGAGAATGCTTGTCAGATATCACATTCTTAAGGCGTCATATTTTTAGCATTGGCAATTACAAATTGACTACCATCTATGCCAGCTACAGATGCTGCTTCTTTGTTATTAACTTCATCCCTTTGGATGTGCCAATCTCAGTCTAAGCCACATTATTTATATGTTGGGCATGCTCTATCAACATGATCTGAGCTTTAAACCCCACATACTTTCCATCAGCAAGAGTATTAACTGCTGCCTCAGCAATATGTCTCTTCTTCACTTGGCATGCAGCCCTTCCCTCACTGAAACCTGTACACTTATGTTTAGAGCTTGGCCATTTCAAAGATTATCCACTGGTCTGCCATTCTCTAACTAACCTTAACTAACTACAGTTATCCAAAATTCTGTGACTTGTTATTAAGTTATTTCTGAAAATTCCTTCAGTTTTGTATTTCACCCTGAACTCTTTTTTTTGTATCCTCACATCTCCCAGCTGTTGCGGACTAAGCAATCAGCTGCTTCAATCCTACTTCATGGAACACAATCCCTGAAGCCTTACATAGAAAACATAGAAACTAGGTGCAGGAGAAGGCCATTCGGCCCTTCGAGCCAGCACCGCCATCAATTTATCTTACCTCTTACAATGGTCTCTTTGAATTAGGTGTTAGCACTCCATTACCACTGTTAATTCCAGTCATGATATTTCTTTATATACCCTTGTCAGGGTCTGGTATGGCCCAATCTATAGCACCTTTGCTTCTGAATGAGAGTATTGTAGGTTTGGGTTCCAGAGACTTGACATGAAAAGCTTGGATAATTCTTTAGAGCATTATTTATTTAATGCAGGAAATCTAATGATACTATGTTTTGAATGACATGTTAAGGCAATAATTCTGCTGCTCAACTCGACATGAGAGTTTCTATAACACCATTTTACAAAAAATTGTACAGATCTCCTTGATATCCAGAAGGTATTTTCCCCCATAATTACCTGATAAATCAGCCATTTGATCAATTTCACATAACTGTTTGTGTTTGGTGCTCGGTAAGTACAGATTGGTTGTTGCATTTCCTCTACTGAAATCAAGCACGCAGGTACAGTATGCAGTGCCAAAAGCTAATGGCATGTTGTTAACCTTCATGGCGAGAGGATTTGAGTTTAAGATCAAGGAGGTCCTACTGCAGTTGTACAGGGCCCTGGTGAGACCGCACTGGAGTATTGTGTGCAGTTTTGGTCTCCAAATTTGAGGGAGGACATTATTACTATTGAGTGAGTGCAGCATAGGTTTGCCAGGTTAATTCCCGGGTTGACGGGACTGACATGATGAAAGAATGGGTCGACTGCGCTTGTCTTCACTGGAATCTTATAGAAACATACAAAATTTATTGGACAGGGTAGATGCAGGAAAATGTTCCAGATGTTGGGGAGTCCAGTTTAAGAATAAGTGGTAGGCCATTTAGGACTGAGATAAGGAAAAACGTTTCCACCCAGAGTGTTGTGAATCTGTGGAATTCTCTGCCACAGAAGGCACTGGAGGCAAGTTCACAGTATGTTTCCAAGAGGGAGTTAGTTTTAGCTATTAGGGCTAAAGGAATCAAGGGATATGGGGAAAAAGCAGGAAATGGGTACTGATGTTAGGTACAATTCAAAATATCATTTTGCGAGGTGATGAGGAGGCAAGTATTGCACATATAAAAGAACACCAAAATTATTTAAAATCTCAACACATTAAGTGTGAAGTGCTACATCTTGGCAGGACAAATCAAAATAAGAAGTACATGGTAAATGGTAGGGAATTGAGGAATGCTGTGGAACAGAGGGATCTAGGAATAACTGTGCATAGTTCCCTGAAGGTGGAATCGCATGTAGATAGAGTGGTAAAGAAAGCCTTTGGTGTGCTGGCCTTTATAAATCAGAGCATTGAATATAGGAGTAGGGAAGTAATGTTAAAATTGTACAAGGCATTGGTAAGACCAATTCTGGAGTATGGTGTACAATTTTGGTCGCCTAGTTATAGGAAGGATGTCAACAAAATAGAGAGAGTACAGAGGAGATTTACTAGAATGTTGCCAGGGTTCCAGCAACTATGTTACAGAGAAAGGTTGAACAAGTTAGGTCTTTATTCTTTGGAGCGCAGAAGGTTAAGGGGGGACTTGATTGAGGTCTTTAAAATGATGAAAGGGATAGACAGAGTTGACGTGGATACGTTTTTCCCATTGAGGGTAGGGAAGATTCAAACAAGAGGGCATGACATGAGAATTAAGGGACAGAAGTTTCGGGGTAACGTGAGGGGGAACTTCTTTACTCAGAGGGTGGTGGCTGTGTGGAATCAGCTTCCAGCAGAAGTGGTGGAGGCAGGATCGATTTTAACATTTAAGAGTAAAGTGGATAGGTATATGGACGTGAAGGGAATGGAGGGGTATGGTCTGAGTGCAGGTAGAAGGGACTAGGGGAAAACAAATGGTCGGCACGGACTGGAAGGGCCGAGAGGGCCTGTTTCCGTGCTGTAATTGTTATATGGTTATATGGTTTATATGGTTATCAAGAAATAATTAATGGAACAGTTAGTCTGTTAAATTGTCATCTGAGAATTTACCTGCTTCAAGAAATCAATGCTCATGAAGATAATCTTGAAGGGAGAGATTTGTGACTCAGTAGTCAAGACCAAAAAATCCAATGTGTCTTTGTAATATATAGTCGCAGATATAGAAGCTGACTCCAGCCATTTATTTTGCTCGGAATTGTAATTTATGTTATCTTGTTTGTTCATGTCAGCATAAGGTTTCAAGTAATATATGGATATATATAGTTTTACAAATCAGCAATATAAAAACTTGAGGCTGTGAAGATAGATGTATTAAGAGCTGAATCAAACACGCTGATTCTGGACTAGATTTTTAAGAAAGAACGGCAGATGCTGGAAAAATCGAAGGTAGTGTAGAGGCACCAAATGTGGTGAACAAACGGGTTATGTTATTCAGGCACAATAGGTTGCCTCGTGGGCTCGAGCTGAGCCCCTGCTGAGGTGGAAGGACACTCACCCAAAGTGAGATGCAAGCTGGTTAGCTCAAAGTCAGAGAGAGAGTGGGTTGTCCCGGGGTTCGTTATATACACCCCTATACCCCGTGACAACTCTTCCCTGCCTTTGCCCAGTTACGAGACCCTACCACCGACTGCTGAGGGTTAGATGATCAGCCATGATCATATTGAATGGCGGTGCAGGCTCGGAGGGCCGAATGGCCTACTACTGCACCTATTTTCTATGTTTCTATGTTTCGTGTAGCTAGTGACCCCAGGAGCCCCCCGCAGAACCGGCGGCAGGAAAATGAGCGGGCCGACAAAACAACGCAGCCTGACTCATAAACGTACAGGCAGACCGTGAGGGCAGTCGTCGAAAAGGGATGGAAAGTGCTCACCTTCTATCGAAATGACCTGAGGTGGTGCTGTTCTCGGCGGTCGGGCTGCAGAAACAGCTCTCGACCTGAGGTGGCGCTGTTGATGGCGGTCAAAGCAGGTCGAACGTCGCTTCCAGCCGGCCGCGGCGGCTATTTCAGCAGTCATTGCAGCAGCCATGTGGGAGTGGGCCCCGGACGCCATTTTGGCGGCCGGCTGAGGCGACCTTTACAGGCGGCTGAAGCGATTCCCAGATGCGTGCGGGATGGCCGGCATCGATGCGCCACACCCCACCGCTGCATGTAGGCACTCCACCCACCGCACCCCCGGTGGAGACTGGAAGCTGCCGGGGAATTCGTCGCCGGACCGCCGACTCACGACCGGCCGAGGCTCCACCCCATTGCTGGGCCGACCACAGCCCGACCAGACAGGCGGCCAGCGGCCGAGGATCGTCGAGGTCCGTGCCGGTGAGGAGCAGATGGACATCTTTGGGCATCCGCACCAGGTAGGCCTACTCTACTTCGAGAGACTAGGCAATGAGCAGCGGCCGGCACAGTGTCGGGTTGCTGACGGTCGGTGGCCAGCTCCGGGTGGGTCATGCGGGAGCGAAAGCGAGGGCCACTCTCACCCCGCTCCCGGGGCTGGCGGGTGGCGGTGCCGGTGATGCTGAGAGCTCCGGTGGGAAGTAGCTGGTAGGGGGGTGGCGGCAGCAGCGGCCTCTCAGCCCCAGTGGTTGGCTCCTGGCGGGTCATGCGGGAGAGATTGGGGGCTGTCAAAGAAGGCCCTGATGGCGCACCCCAACCCGGGCGGACTGCGGCTGCTGAGACCAGGCACAGGCGGGAAGCGAGTGGCCAACCATGGCAGCAGAGCCCAAAGGCATGTTACTGGTGGGAGTTGAGCGGCCCGACCCCAGCGGCGGGGCCCAAGGCGGCGTCCGGGTACCGCACAGAGTTGACGGCTGCAATCATAATGGTAATTACCTTAGAGCTGGGCTGTCGGCTGCAGACATCAGGTCACCATGGTAGATGGTCGGCTGCATGTGTCGGGAAATCCAAAATCTCCATTTTGAAATGTCAGGGTCACCAATGTAGAGGCACAAAACATGGTGAACAAACGGGTTACTTTAATCAGGCACAATAGGTTCATTATACAAGCACGTTGGTCTCTAACACAAAGTTGTTGTTGCTGCTGCGAGCCCCTGCTGAGGTGGAAGGACACTCACCCAAAGAGAGAAGAGAGCTGGTCAGCTCAAAGTCAGAGAGAGAGAGGGTTGTCCCGGGGTTCGTTATATATATCAGGACTCACCGCTATACCCCGTGACAACTCCTCCCTGCCATTGCCCAGTCACGTGACCCTACCCCCCGACTGCTGAGGGTTTGTGTAGCTAGTGGCCCAACCACAGTGCCGCCGCAGTAGACAAAAATGCTGGAGAAACTCAGCGGGTGAGGCAGCATCTATGGAGCGAAGGAATATTCCCGCTCACCTGCTGAGTTTCTCCATCATTCTGGACAATATTTTGAAACCTATGTGTTTATAACACACTGAAAATGTATTTCTTGCCATTGCACAAAAGCAAATTACCACAGATGTCAGAAATCTGAACTTAAATGTCCAATATTTTGTTTCTTTACTTGCTATCTTTGGCCATACACTGTCACCCTGATTATCAGGTAATTTATCTACATTCGAAAACTATTTCTAAGGTTTTTTTTCAGTGTGGAATAAGTGCCTCTCTGTCTCTGCTTCTCCCTGTCTGGCTCATAGATACCATATAACCTACACAATATTTCCAGCATTTTATGTTTTATCTATTTCCTATTGATATACAAGTAATGTTCCTTTACCAGTACACAGGATTAAATTGCTCTCCCACTTCAAATTGTTATTTTTATCGCATAGTCAAAATCAATTGTTCTCTGTCAGATTTGTTTTTAAAATGCTCGGTAAGCAGGGAATTAAGAATCACTGCACTCTGAAGCATGGGATCTGTTAATCTTGAGTACTTGACACATTTATGGTAATTTCATGAGAGGTTTGCCTTATATTGGAAAATAAATTATGTTGTCTGTAATCTGCTTGACAAGATATTATTCTTTAATATGGTTTTGTTTAATTTAACAGTAATCAATGAATATGCACAATTTGTAGTTTGCTGCTTTCTTTAAGGAATGCTTTGAGAAAGTAATATTTTCTCATAGAGTTATTACTGAGTCGCTTTCTTAAAACACTTAAGCCATTCCAGTGAAGTAACTCCCGCAGTGGAGCTGAATCATGAGTTTGAGAATTTCAACCCAGCAATGTTGAAGGACAGAAGATAGACACAAAAAGCTGGAGTAACTCAGCGGGACAGGCAGCATCTCTGGAAAGAAGAAATGGGTGATGTTTCGGTTCGAGACCCTTCTTCAGACTCTTTGGGGATAAGGGAAACGAGATATAGTCGATGAAGTAGAGAGATAAAGAACAATGAATGAAGGATATGCACAAAAAATAAAGATGATAAAGGAAACAGGACATTGTTTGCTGTTTGTGAGGTGAAAATGAAAAGCTAGTGCGACTTGGGTGGGGGAGGGACAGAGAGAGAGGGAATTGGGACCTATTTCCAAAGCAAAAGGATGTGCAACTTGAAGAGGGACTTGCAGGTGGTGGTGTTCCCATTCACCTGTTGCCTTCATCCTTCTCAGTGGTATGGATTGTGGCTTTGGAGGTAGCCTACACGTGCAACTGCAGTGCTGCACATTTAGGGGCTGCACAGTAGTACAGCGGTAGAGTTGCTACATTACAGTGCCAGATTCAATCCTGACAACGGATGCAGTCTCCACAGAGTTTGTACGTTCTCCCCGTGACCGTGTGAGTTTTCTCCGGGTGCTCCAGTTTCCTCCCACACTCCAAAGACATACACATCTTGTTCCTAATTGTCACCTATCCATTCCCTTCACAGGTGCAGCCTGACCTGTTGAGTTAATCCAGCACTTTATGTTTCACTAATACAACGTTTATGTTGATACCCATTGAACTGGTTTTACCAGGGCATCTTGACATTAAACTTGGTCAAATGCTTCCTTGGTGGCAAGGGCAGCTCCTCTCACTCACCTCTAGAATTCAGCTCTATGTTTTTTTATTTGTGTCAAAGCTGTGTTGAGGTCTAGAATCAAGTGATCCTTGCAAAACCCAACCTGGACAGCAGTGAGAAAATTATTAGTGGCAATTGCCACTGATAGCACTGTTGATGGTGGCTTCCATCACTTTTCTAATGATTGAGCAGTAATTCTCTGGTTTGTAATTCTCCCTTTTGGTCAATGGGACAAAACTATCCAATTTTTACCATTGTTGGGTAGATGCGAATGTGGTAACTCGACCAGAACAGTTTAGCTAAGGTATAGCTGGTTCTGGAGCATAGATCGTTAGTACTACCATTTAGATATTGTCTGATCCTACTGTTTTGCTATATGCAATGCTTTCTTAATATCACATGGAGTGAATCAAACTGGCCAAAGTATAATTTCTGTGATGGTGGGATGTCAGGGATAGCCAAGGTGAAACATCCACTTTGATCTTCTGGAGAAACAGGTTGCAAATGTTTCAACCTTTTCTTTAGTGGACCCCAATGCTGAGTCCAGACATTGTTGAGAATGGGGTTGTAGTTTGAATATTCTTCTCCCATCAGCTGTTTAACTATCCACTGCCATTCACAACGAGATGTGGAAGGTGGAAGACAGAGCTTCAATCAGATGCATTGATTTTGAATTCACTTAGTTTTGTCCACTGCATGCTAGTTTTGTGGTTTAGTAAGCAGATAGTCCTGCATTCACTGGGTTGGTACCTCGTCACTTTTAGGTATGCTTGTCCTTCTGCATTCTTCATTGATTCATTGGTTTGATTGTAATGGCAGAGAGAATGATGTGCTGAACAATGCAGTTCCTGTATGTTAGTGTCAACTTCTGCTGCTGCTGTAGATGGTCCAGAGTGCCTCACAGATGCACAACTTTGAGATTCCTGACCGGTTTTGAGACCACCCATTCAGCACAATTGTAGTATAGGATGGTTTGATGTGAAGACAGGACATTGTCTCCACAAAGACTATGTTGTGTCTACTTCAACCAATTCTAACATGGACAGATGTCAACACGTATGTTGGCGAGGATAAGATCAAATTATTGTGTCCCGTATGTCAGTTCATTCACTGTCTGCGGACTCTGTTTGACCACTTCTTAGTTGGTGGCATATTGACTTGATTGGGGCTATAGAAATTCCTTAATATGTTCTCTTTATCAATGTTTTAGATTAGATTCAATTTTATTGTCATTGCACATTTACAGTACAACAAAATGGTTTAACCTTGCAGTCATAACATAGAATAAAATAACAAAACACACACTCAACACAGTTCAACATCCACCACAGTGAGTCCACCAGGCACCTCCTCACTGTGATGGAAGGCAAAAGTCCCAAAGTCGGTGTTTCTTCCCTCCTTGCTCTCCCTCCGATGTTGTGACCCCGCGGGGGGTGATAAGCAAGTCCCGCGGCTGAATCCGAGCTCCACGAACGGGCCGGTTCAAACTCCGCAGCCCGGGGCGGTCAAAGCTACCAAGGCAGCTGCCCTCCAGTCCAGCGGACGAAGCTGTTGTTGCGGGAGCCTCGGAAAAACAGGTCACCAACCTGTGACCTGCGAGCTCCCGACGATGCCGACAGACGAGTCCACTGAGCCCGCGGCCGAGCCTCCGAGGCTCCGAAGTCGGGCCGCCGCCGCCGGAATGCGCCAGAGCCCCGAAGTCGACCAGCTTCGCGATGGTAAAGTTACTCTGGGTAAAGTTGGCAGTAATCAATGATCATAAATTAGCCATATCTCTTGCACATTACTGCCAATTTCCTGATATGGCTCTGCCTCCGGAGCCTCGAGATCGGTCCCAGTTGGAGGCCACCAGCTGCGCCATTAGGCCTCAGCGCAGACGGAGACGGGGGATACGACAGAAAAGGTCGCATCCCCACGAAGGAAGAGACCAAAAACATGTTACTCCCACACCCCCCCCCCAACACACACTCATACACAACCAAAATGAACTAAAATAAACTGAAACGGGACAAAAAGAAAACAAAAAAGAAAAGACAAAACGGACCCAGCGCCACCACTGAGATAAAAAAAAGATAATTGGTATCCAACTAGAATTTTTTGTTGACTGTTGTTGCGCTATTGCATTTGCTTTTCTTGGTATATCAACCACGTTCTTTCCAAGTGAAGAGACTTGAGGTGAGGTGAGATGAATATTGATTGAGTGAATTGATTGAACGATACAGTATGGAAACACTGTACTGTGTATATTACATTTTTTATAAGATAGTGGGTTTTATTTGTGCACCATACACAATCTAATGATTTTTAATGGAATGCTGATTATTAAAATGGCATTTTCATTGTACCATTTTCCTTCTAAGAAGCAGAATTTTAACTTGTTTTACATCAGCTATTTGATGATATTTTGCATATAATCAATCACCAAGCAATGATTCACAAATGATTTTGAAAAGTATATGCATAATATGTACCTTCTTCGATGAGATATTCATTTGTTCTGTGTTCACTACAATGAACCAGTTGGTCAGGTACATTTCATCTGTAATATGCTAAAGACTTCAACACATTCCGTACAATCTGCACTGATCTCACTGGGACCCCATTTGATTGTGGATAATTCAGATTTAAATTTGGTGCATGAAAGAGTGATCCTTGTTAAATTGTCTGAATAATTTCTTGCAAATGTTGCCAACTGTTGTTAAAGACTCCATTAGGTCATCAGCATCTGAGAAAATTTGCTTTCTTACAATCTGTCATCATATTATTTGTTACAATAGCTTATTGTGCATAACTCTGGGTAAAGTTAGCAGTAATCAATGATCATAAAATTAGCCATATCTCTTGCACATTACTGCCAATTTCCTGATATGGCTAATGTGGTATTGGCGGATAATTTACTAGCTCTGCTTGCTGGCTTAGTCTATAATTTAAGCAGAATGTGTGCTTAGCTGCATTTGAGATTTCCTGACCATATGTCCCGAATGAATCTTTTACAGATGCCTTTTATATAAACTTTTTGGCTTAACAATTTTATTATGTTCTATTCCCTTCATTAAGGTTTGCTGTTCTGTGCAGTTTCCGATTTCATGAATAATCGGAATGGAGAAGTGCGTTTTTTATTCACACTTTTTATATTTACGGAAAGTGCAGCTTTCAAATTTGATCAAATCGCATAAGTTGTTGAGATTAATTAGCTTTGATGATTGAAAACAGCTAAACACATCTGGTGTAAACAATAAAGCATAGGTTTGATCATGGGGTGCAACCTGAGGACAGTTGGGATACTGGGGGAAAGGCTACAGCTTGAGACGTGATCCTTCGGCATGGTTAGGCCTCACTAAAGGTTTGATAGGGAGCTGCCCGGCAACCTATTGCTCTGGGGAGAATGATCAAATAAGCTTGCACCAGTTGAAGGAAGGAGGCCTATACTTTTTAAAGCAAGGTGCTCTTTGAATTTAAAGCAAGGTGCCCTTTGAAGGAACAAAATTCAGTGATAAGGTTTGCATTGGATTAATGACCACTTTAACTACAGAGGTAGATGCCATTTATGGGAGTGGGTTCCCGCTCCAGCTACGGCATTCCTAAGCTTTTCAGAGTGGTATTTTCTTCCTGCCTCTTCTTTGTGAGGATCTAACAATGTTATGGACAGGACTGATCTGCTGTAAAGCATCACTCTATCTTTCTTTAGTAGAAACAAGGAATTGCAAATGCTGGTTAATACACAAAAGGACACAAAATATTGGAATGACTCAGCAGGTCAGGCAGCATCTCTGGAAAACATGGATAGGTGATGTTCCGGGGTGGGAATCTTCTTTAGATAACTGAGTCTGAAGAAGGGTTTCTATCCAAATGGGCAAACTAAGGGGCATGTTTCCATACTGTATCTTTCAATCAATTCAATCAATATTCATCTCACCTCAAGTCTCTTCACTTGGAAAGAACATGGTTGATGTACCAAGAAAAGCAAATGCAATAGCGCAACAACAGTCAACAAAAAATTCTAGTTGGATACCAATGATCTAATTTTTTTATATATCTCATGAGCGAAAGCCAATTTGTCCTATTGAATTTATGCTCATTCTCAGAATATTTCCATCAGTGTGCCCATCAACTCCAATTTTTGTGCCACCTACCTAAACTAGACACAATCCGGAGCACCCAGTAAACCTATCAACATATCTTTGGGATATGGGATGAAATTGGAGCTTATGGTTGAATCTCACAAGAGCATGCAGACTCCACACAGGCAGCACCAGACGTCAGGACTGAACAAGGGCGACTGGAGGTGTGTGAAGGCAGAGCAAATGTGCCATTTGTTAATGTAGGTGACTGCACTATGCACTCTAGGTTAGTGCTCCTTTCAGTAGCACTATGAGTGGCACTTTCTCTTTCTAAACCACTTGTTGGGTGCAGCTATCACTGAGCAATGACCATGATATAGTGCATACAAATGGGTTAAGGAGTTGATAGCGATCCAGGTCCTCATTTTGTAAACTTTATTGAAACATTCATCCTTTGACATATGATTTGTTTTCAACATTCCAACCAACATAAAATTATCTTATAATTTCTAAGTTGTTTCCAAACTAAAATTCAGGTATACATATAATTGCCTGAATACGTAAATCAAGTACCAGAAAATTCTGAACCTGCCCCCTAGATTACACAGAGTCAGTGCTTCAGAGCACTGAAGATATACAACCAATGTTGTCTCCACAAACCTCTCCAGATCAATTGGCAGGTTAAATGAACATCAGTGTTCTCTCCCATGTCTCATTGGATCGCAGCAGATTAATCAGCTGAAGGAGGCGGTTGAAGCGCTGTACTACTTTGAGAGCTTTAAACTACCTTTAATCAAACTTTATCTTGAACTAAATGTGGTAACTTTATCCTTTCTCTGTACACTGTGGCCAGCTTGATTGTAATCAATGACAGTCTTTTCTTTGGCTGGATAGCACGCTACGGAAAGCTTTCCACTGTATCTCGTTACCCGTGACAATAATAAACTATACTAAAACAAAACAGTACAACATCCCCAGCACTTTGGTACCTGTTAGATTCCATTACTTCTGTTGGATCTGCCACGTCATATATGTACCCGACAACAGACCCTGTTGTTCACCTTATTCTGAGTTCATCAGAGCAAGAGATTAACAGGCAGATGGAGGAAAAACTTTCAAGATGTTTTTAAAGTTCACAACTTTCCCACTGACAAAGGGTCTCCAACCTGAAGCATTAACTCTGCTTCTCTTTCCACATAAGTTGCCCGACCTGCTAAGTCTTTCCAGCATTTTCTATTTTTTTATTTTTGCTTTGCAGCATATTAGTTTTTCTTACTTCCATCAACTGTTCCCTGACCTTGAACTATTCAGACTGAATGCCAGGGCACATGCACTAAACAAGCCACGGTGGCGCAGTGGTAGAGTTGTTATCTTACAGCACTTGCAGTTCAATCCTGACTATGGTTGTTGTCTGTACAGAATTTGTATGTTCTCCCCGTGACCTGCATGAGTTTTCTCTGAGATCTTTGATTTCCCCCCACATTCCAAAGACATACAGGTTAGTAGGTTAATTGGCATGGTATATGTGTAAAATTGGACCCAGTGCGTGAAGGATACTGTTAATGTGCAGGGATCGTTGGTCGGCGCGAACTCGGTGGGCCAAAGGGCCTGTTTCCACACAGTATCTCTAAATTAAACTAAACTAGAGCTATTAGGAAAGTACATATGATATAAATGGTGTGATCAGCAGTGATGTGGGTTTCATTCCAGAGTTAATGGAACCCAGAAACTGTTATAATTGTTCATATTTCTCTGGTGCGCTAACATTATTTTGGTGAATAGGTTTTCTGGCCCATGTTAGAACCATGGATGTGCAGTAAGGAACTGCAGATGCTGGTTTAAATTGAAGATAGACACAAAATGCTGGAGTAATCAGCAGGACAGGCAGCATCTCTGGAGAGAAGGAAAGGAGGATTATGAACCATGCATAATGCACACTGCACAAAACTTTACTGGCTTTATCTTTCACTAAATGTTATTTACGTTATTACCTTTAACATGTATCTGTACACTGTGAATGGCTCGATTTTAATCATATATTGTCTTTCTGCTGACTGGTTAGCACGCAATAAATGCTTTTCACTGTACCTCAGTGCACGTGACAATAAACTAAACTAAACTAAATGTTCTGTAGTGCACCTGTAGAGATTTGTTAAGAGTATTTGGTGACATGCCAAATCTCTTCAGACTAAGGAAGTAGAGGGACTGGCATACCTTCTCCATGATTACATCAATGTGCTGGGTCCTGGATAGGCCTTCCAAGTTAGTAAAGCCCAGGAAATTGAAGGTACACAAATGCTGGAGAAACTCAATGGGTGCAGCAGCATCAATGGAGCGAGGGAGATAGGCGACGTTTCAGGCCGAAACCCTTCTTCCTCCAGAGGGAGGTGCAGAACTTCTACAAAGTAGGCATACCTTGAGGAGATTTTGCAGTGGAGTAGACAAAGTGTTAAAGAAGGAACTGCAGATGCTGGAAAATCGAGGGTACACAAAATGCTGGAGAAACTCAGCGGGTGCAGCAGCATCTATGGAGCGAGGGAGATAGGCAACGTTTCAGTCGAAACCCTTCTTCCTAGTAAAGGCCAGGAAATCAATGATTATTTCCTTTTGTTTTGTTGATGTTGAGTGAGAGGTTGTTGTTGTGGTACCATGCAACCAGTTCTCTCCTGCAAGCTGACTCATCCTCACCTCTGCTGCAGCCAATGATCAAGGTGTCACTGGTGAATTTGTATGTGACATCGGAGCTATGTTTAACCAAACAGTTATGGGTCTACTGAAATTAGTAGAACAGGGCGAAAATCTAAGACAGATACAAAAAAGCTGGAGTACAGGTCCGTACAGGTCAGGCAACATCTGTGGAGAAAAGGAATAGGTGACGTTTCGAGTCTAGACCCTTCTTCAGGGAAAACTCACGCTGTCACAGGGAGAACATAAAAACTCCGTACCCATAGTCAGGATCGAACCTGTGTCTCTGGTACTATAAAGCAGCAGCTCTACCACTAGGCCACTGTGCCACCCGCTAATGATGCTCTGACGCCGACCTCAGAGGCTGAGATCACAGGGTTGTCAGGGGCTACGATGGCTTGTGATGTTGTGTCATGAAATGTAATCAGTACACCACAAAACATGCACTGTTCCAGTTTTAATCCACATTGTTGAGGTAGACTCGACTTAGATAGCTTTAGAAATCTTTCTGTTGCTTCTGCAAAGACAACCGACAGTTTCCTGACTAACCGAGTCTTTTGCGTGATCTGAAAGATGACTCAATTGCAGAGGAAGGGATGGAAGGTGAAAATGAGAGGCAGTGTACAAGGTAGGTAGGAATGGTTCCCGGTTTACACATACGTTGCTTGAAGTGTTGAAGCAGAGTTCAATGAAATACTGCTGGCATGATTCAATAAAAACAGGGCCAAAGCAAGCACATATGCAGGAAGCCATAATGCCTACTTAAACAAATATCACCAGAAAAATAAACTAATTTTGCACAAAATTTCTGATCATTGCTTTGCATTTGTTTATCTGAATTTTTGATATCGACGCCCTAAAGTTTGACAATAAGCAATGCGTGGCTCTCGATTAAAATATTTATCAGCATGGATATATTTGTTGCTTAACTGTTTAACAATCTTTCACACTGATTCAGACTGAAATATTCCCAAAAGTTCCCACATGTATATAATCTCAATCAAATTTTCAATCAAAATTCTGACCTAACACACTGCAAGTTGTTAAATACAATCACCTGGAACAACGAGGTATATATGAATTAACTGATCTCAGGGCGGGTCACAATTGACTAAGTTCCAATTGAGAGATGAGAAATGTAAGCTCGGCTTCCTTTTTTTGGTTGTTATCCTGAAAGAAATATTTAAAAATTGGACAGTACTGAAGATATCAGGTGATAGCAGGTTTGGGTTTAATTGAAGTACGTATTATTTCAATAAACTCCTGATAGTCACTGCCAAACCTCACAATGAGCTTAATGTAAGAGGTGCCAGATGGCAGGTAGCTTCTGTGGAACAATACTCAGGCACGAGGCAACACTTTAGAACAGGAAGGAAGTTAGAACAATAAACATTAGCCACTGAAGTTTGTATGGAGAGCTTCATTTATTTTTGCACAATGGCTGCTGATTTTTGGTAAGAATTACATTGCTGGTGCACATTTCAGAATCAATTGTGCTTATTAGCAGCTGAGAAAATGCAATAGCAGGTGGTTTGCGTGTGGACAGTAAGCACACAAAAGTTGTCAGTTGGTTGATCGGATCTTGTCCAGTGCTGATACCAAAGTGGACCTCATCAACCCAGCCAACATACTGACGGAACCACCTCTAGTACGCCTGTATGTCTGAAAAGAGTTTGAATCTGAATCATTACCGATCTATGTTCTCCAGAGGTGATGCCTGACCCACTGAGTTACTCCAGCATGTTTGGTCCTTTTGTGTGCCTGCTTACTCAGGAGCTGGTATATACCACTGCACATCACAAGTTAAATAATTAATGCTGAATCCAACATATTGCCCTGGGTTAAAATTTTACTCAAATTCTATGGTCAATTTCTTTTAAAAAAAAACAATTTATCCTCAAGCCCCTGATGTGTTTGTAGTCAACAGTCTGTGTGTGCTGGAAGAGGCAACAGACTGGTTGCGTTTTGATGACCAAAGCTTCTACTGAGTCACTCTAGACCAACCAATACCCAGGCAACACAACTGAACAGGCAGTGGAGATGCTCTTATGTTGAGAGAATACAACCTAATAACGTTACTTAAATAATGCCACTGCCATGCCTCGAGAAAGGGCCGGGACCAGTCACATAATCTGTTCTATAAAAAATAGTAGGTTGCAGGTGGCTCTTTGAAAGCCCTTATCCATTCTCTACCATTCTCTCGGAGGAATGCACTTGAGGTGTCTCTATGATCTCCCTCAGCTCTACAATGATCCCTAATCTCTGTGCCCCAAGCAATGCCTTTTTAAAAAATAATTTCACCATTGATATAAACTCAAAGTTCAAGAATTTTCTGTTGAAACCTTTATTTCTCTTTTTCCTGTCTGAAATGTTCCACAAAACCTATTTCTATTGAGCTAATACCACCTTGTATCTTTCATAGTTCGAATTTGTTTGCCAATTATTCTATTAAGCACTCGGGAGATGTCTGTACGGAGTTTGTACGTTCTCCCCATGACTGCATGGGTTTTCTCCGAGATCTTCGGTTTCCACTCACACTCTGAAGACATACAGGTTTGTAGGTTAATTGGCTTGGTATAAATGTGAAAATTGTCCCTGGTGTGTGTAGGATAGTGTTGATGTGCGGGAATCGCTGTCGACATGGACTCAGTGGGCCGAAGAGCCAGTTGTATCTCTAAACTAAACTAAACACTGAGACAGTTTCCAAAGGTACAATAGAAATTACAATTATTGATGATATCAATCAGTGTAAGGCAGCTTTGGTATGGGGCAGTTTTAGGATTGAGGACTGATGATAAGCATATTTAATATGATAATACCGAGCACATCCTTTATATTTAATCACCTATTTTACTCTGCACTATTTCTGACTAGCAAGCTTTAAATTAACACGATAGATGAGTAAAATCCATAATTCACACACAATATATATCTGCGTATGATACGAGTCTATTTTTGCTTGTCATGCAATTAAATATTTTGCACTCAATACAATGGATTTAATTTATTAACATTTTGATTACATTTTGGTTTGCTTTTGTTAGTATGTGCTGTTGCTATGTTACCAATGCCACTCGCAGGCTATTGATTCTCACTGGAACCTGAACAGGGCAGGCAATGAGTTTTAACTATGTGGGATCTGATTGTTATCTCTCCTACATGCACAGTAAAAACAAATCCCTGATTATATGGAGGTTCCTTAAATGTTTTCAAATTTTAAATTCTGTAAAAGCATCTGCAGTAGGAAGTAATAGAATGTGCATTTAATTTATTCCCTCCACCACCTAAAACACATGTTTTTGATGTGCAATGCGATTCTCAAAGGTCCCCCTTCTTTTAGCAGCAATTTTGTATCCATTTTATTGGCTATAATGATGTAAAATACACTGGGCCAGATCTTGCTGGAACTACATCACCTCCACAACGCCAGCACATCCTGACTTGTATGGGCCAGACAGGGCCGACAGTCACTCTGATCCTTCTCCCCTGAAGTTGGACAGTGAGGTCTGAACCTTGCTACAGAAATACCCCGACCGTCTTTAAAGGGAGGCCAATCTAAGGGTCAGGCTCTGATGTTTTAAATCTAGCTTCCATTACCGATTGACATGTTAATGTCATTTCAAAAAACGGCTGCAGGAAGAATTGATTCTCCATTTTTTTTTAAACTCCCTGATTTCTCCGCAGCTCTTTCAATGATTTAGTTCTTCTTTCATCCAATTTCTTGTGCACTCCAGCTGGCCAACACCAACTGCTTCTCTTGCAGCCAAAGCTTGGCAGCCTGCTACCAGTCCCTTGCATACATCATGGCATGCTGCCTCCCAGTGTGATTCTGCTTCAGCACTTGGGTAACTACTAGAACTAATGATCTGCAGCCACACCCTAACAATTGTCCCACAGTGTCACCCAACATCATCAGCACTATGAATTATATTTTAACAAGAACAAGGAATGCAAAACATTTTGACAACTTTTAAAGATAAAAATATATAATGATCAACATACTTATAAATCTGTGTCAACTTCATCCTTTACTTATGCAGTTTGCTATACACAAATCTTCTACCAACCGCTTGGCGTTACTATGCAAACACTATCCTTGCTTTAGTATCACTACTAATTTGTATAGAGAGTAGGAAGGGAGTTAAGTTTCCACTGATTACATGCCAAAGCATATAAACATTCTCTTGGAACGAGAGTCTCCCTTATGTCTTTCAGAATGTCTGAATTAGCTACTAGAAAAGATGGCTCTCCCATTTTATTTACAGGGCTTCTCTAAACATTCCTAGAAGGAATAATCAGGCCTTATATTGCTCTATATTTAATGATTCCATTTAGAGACTGATGTGTAAATTGTTGCTTAAACAAAAGCTTTTCTTGGATAAAGCTCCTGTTAACTGTGGCCATAAATTAAACTAAAATCACAGTGTTCTTTGGAATGTAAACCTCCCATGAGGTTTTCAGGTCTGCACTCATAAGTACAGTTATGGTAAATGTTTCAGGTTTCAGGGTGCAGAATCCAATTTCGCATTTAACTCTGTACTGATCCAGTTGTGATTAAACACTTAGGCCATTTGCTGTCCTCTGGTGTTTGAGAAGTAATAAACCAATTCAAATGGTAAAAATTCAAGATTTTGTTTGCATGAATTGGAGGAGCTAAACACAATACTATCAGTGTTTAATTTGTTGTGTAAGTACAACTGCAGAGAATAATACTCTACTAAGTGAAGGTTGAAGAAATTAGCGGGTCAGGCAGCATTTATGGACTCCTATATATCGGTGACACCAAGTGCAGTCTTGGCGATCATTTCGCTGAACACCTCTAGACGTACATAATCTCCCGGTTGCTAAAATCTCCCCATCCTATTCCTGTTCCCATACTGACCTTTCTATCCTGGGCCTCTTCCACTGTCAGAGTGAGGCCTAAAGCAAAGTGGAGGAACAGCACCTCATATTTAGCTTGGGCAGCTTACACCTCAGCAGAATGAATATTGACCTCTAATTTCAAGTATCCCTTGCTTTCCCTCTCACTCTATCCATCCCCATCCTAGTTCTCCGACCAGTCTAACTGTTCTGATTAAATGTTATCTTTGTATTCCTCTTTGTTCATCTTCCCCTAGCTAACAATGATAATTTTCCTTGAGTTTTGTCATTTTCACACCTTGTCCTTCCATATCTCTGTGCGTCCCTCTCCCCAGATTCTTAGTCTGAAGAAGGGGTTTACCCGAAATATTACCCATTCGTTCTATCCAGAGATGAAGGGCCCACCAATACTTTGTGTATAGCGTAGGATTCCAGGATCTCGTTTCTTGTGTCTCTATTTTCTATTATGTTTCTGTTTTAGCTTCACTATTAGTCAGTAATATTATATTTGTATGGTGGAAGTTGAATCTATAACAAAATGAAATAGAGCTTTTCTATACACATTTTATCCAGGCCCCTCGCAATATAATAAAATCCATCCTCAGTCCCTCTTGGCATCATCATTGCCTCTTTAAACACCTTAACCACCTTTCGTGCTGCCTCGGGGATCCGTGGGCATGCACTGCAAGATCATCAATATTAACTTCTCAATATAATAACATTTATTCTGTATTCCCAAGTCTTGTTTTCACTCCCCAAATGGATTACTTCAAATTTCTTTGAATCGAATTCCATGTGCTAATTTTCCACTAAGCTGGCCAGCTGGTGGTATCTTCCAGTGGTTCACAGATTGTTAATATTTTCTTACAGCAGAGAGGGAGGGTATTTGGCTCACCAAGACTATCCTGGGTCTTATTCTGGGGGCAGAATAGTATAGAGATGCAGTTAATAGAGTGGACCTCTGGGGCTGTCAACATAGAAATTTCATGTTCTCCTTGCAATACGTGGTCATCTTCTAGTGCTCCAGTTTCTTCCCACATTCCACAGATGAGGAGGTTTCCGGGTTAGACATTTTAACTCAAATAGAGAAGTATGAAAGATAGTGAAAGATGAAATATTTGGGAACTCAGTAAGGTAGACATAAAATGCTGGAATAACTCAACTTCATTGAATAATGCAGCATCTCTAGAGATAAGGGTTTCGACCCAAAACGTCACCCATTCCTTCTCTCCAGAGATGCGGCCTGTCCCACTGAGTTACTCCAACATTTTGTGTCAACCTTTGATTTAAACCAGCATCTGCAGTTCTATCCTACAGGTTTGACTCTACCTGTGTACCCATCAACCATGTAATTCACTGATTTCTTAATATCTTAGCCTCCCTCACTTCCCAACCAACTCCACCCTGAATCATCTGCAGCACATATATACCAGAGATAATTCACTTTGCCCAATTCACCCATCAGTTAAGGGCCTGTCCCACTTGGCCGTTATTTACGCGACAGGCCGGTCATGTCATCATGCGTCCACACAGCCATCTGGAGCGCGTGACGTCATTTGAAGATCGACACAAAATGCAGGAGTATCTCAGCAGGACCGGCAGCATCTCTGGAGAGAAGGAATGGATGATGTTTCGGGTCGAGACTCTTCTTCAGTCTGAAGAAGGGTCTCGACCCAAAACTTCACTCATTGCTTCTCTTCAGAGATGCTGCCTGTCCCGTTGAGTTACTCCTGCAATTTGTGTCCATCTCCAATCGTCTTGTCCTCGCTCTGGGACAGGTTCAGCGATCGCTTGCCTGCTTCTGCCGCTGTTGGAGGTGAGACATTGCGGCGCGCCAGGGTGTCCCACTTGGCCATCATTTACGCGACAGGCCGGTGGGGTGTGAAAATTTTGTACAGAACGAAATCCTGGAGCGATACCGCGCGCAACTCCACACTCCCCCACGCCACCCTGTCCCACGCTACCCATACGCTACCCACACGCTACCACGTCGCATAAATGGCGCTTAAATGACGGCCAAGTGGGACAGGCCCTTTAGCATATATCATAGGATGTGGGAGGAATCTGCATCATCTGAAAGAAACCCACAATGTTACAGGGAGAACAAGCAAACTCCACCGTTCTTCACTTTCAACAGCACATCTCAATGTTTGATACATGCAAAAATAGTTATCCAGTACTCGCAACTGGGAACAACCTACCATTCACTTCAATACAAAGAGATCAGTTCTCTTTGCTTATTGCCACAGAAACGCTTTTGGTTCCACCTTCTACTTCCTGTTAGATCCTACTGGTTTTCTCTTTACTGATTATTTTATCAAACAAAACCTTGTTAAAAGTCCTGCAAAAGTCTTATAGCTCAAATTAAATGTGCTGCACTCAAAAAACCTTGCTTCTAACCATCACACAAACAAATCAGTCATACTAAGTATGCATGATCTTCCCTTCACCAATCCATGCTGAGAGGATTAATGCAATGTTCTATTAGCTGCACCACTATGTCACACTACCTCGAAAACTTACTTCCCTTTTGCTTTGCCTGTTTCCACTCTGAATCCAGGCTACGATTTTTGTTGTCTCTAGGCTAGATTGTTTTTCTCATGGAGACCAGCGGGATCTTCAGTGAGGTACATCCATGTTAATGACAATGATTGAGAAGATATTTAAATGATTTGATATCATTATGTGAGGTACATATCTAGAATTAACTCACTCAGACTAAACATCAGTTGTGGATTGGGGCACAGTCATCATGAATCCTTGTGGGCAGCTGGCAATGTTGGTCGTGTGTTCTTCATTTTGTGATAGAGGAGAAATTATAGCAGAGTGGTGCAGCTGGTGGAACTGCTGCCTTACAGCGACCGAGACCTGTGTTTGAAACTGACCTTGGGTACTGTCTATACGGAGTTTGCATGTTCTCCCTGTGACCACACGGGTTTCCTCCAGATGATCCAGTTTCTCAAAGATTTGTATGTTGATTAGCCTCAGTAAATAGCCCCTAGTGCGCAGGGAGTGGATCAGAAAGTCAAAGTCAATTTTATTCATCACATGCACATTACAAGCAGTGAAATTAATTTGCCAGCAGCGATACACTTAAAAAGAACACACAATACACAATAAAGCATTCTTCACTGTGGTGGAAGGCAACAAAGTTCAGCCAGTCCTCCTCCCTTGTTCACCCGTGGTCAGGGCCATAGACCCTCCGTAGTCGCCGCTACAGACGGCCCTCGATGTACAGACCCTCCCGTCGGGATGATCTAAACCCCGACTTCAGGAGGTGAAACACACTCCTTCTGGAGGCCGCAGCTTCAGGATGTTATAGGCCGCAGGCCGGCGGTCGGAGCTCTTCTCCGGCAATCCCTAGCGAGGGATCCCAGGCTCCAGATGGTAAGTCCATGCCACGCCCGTGGCTAGAAGCTCCGCAGACCGCGGCTTCAGAATGTTATCAGCCGCGAGCCGGCGGTCGGAGCTCTTCTTGTGGGATAACATAGATCTAGTTTGAACGAGTCATTGATGGCCAGCATGGACTCAGTGGGCTAAAGGGCCAGTTTTCATGCTGTATCCTTGAAACTAAACTCAGAGTAAGCTGTTGTCAGATTCCCACTGTTCCCTGGTATAATTGTGAAGACCCATGGACAATCCTCAAATGTGTGGCAGTGGGCGGCACAATGGCGCAGCAGTAGAGTAGCTGCTTTACATTGCCAGAGACCTGGGTTCAATCCTGAATACGGGTGCTGTCTGTACAGAGTTTTTACGTTCTGCCCATGACCTGTGTGGGTTTTCTCCGGGTGCTCCCATTTCCTCCCACACACCAAAGACGTACAGGTTTGTTGACTTGGTAAAATTGTAAATTGCACCTAGCGTGTGTGGGATAATGTTCGTGTGCAGGGATCCCTGGTCGGTGTGGACTTGTTGAGCTGAAGGGCCTGTTTCCACGCTGTTTCTCCAAACCAAACTGAACTAGCAAGACTGCTGCTTGTGTGAAGTATGCATGCTCCATATGACCGAATTGGTTTCCTTCAAGTTGTCCTGCCACATCCCAAACATATAGGTTTCAGTAAGTTGATTGTCCACTGTAAAATGTTCAGAATGTCTAGTTCAGTGATAGGATCTAGGCAGTTTTTCAGAAGTATGCGGGGAGAATAAAGTCAGATAAATTTAGGATAAGATTAAGTACAAATTTGATGATCTGAGCTGAAGGGCCTCTTTCCGTGCTCTATGGCCACGTGAATTTCATCTGTCAAGCTTCCCATGGGAGTTCCAGCCGCCTTTACTACCACAAGAAAATCAAACCCACTTTTAGTTGCAGGCACAAACACCAGACAATGGACCATATTGTAACCACTGCTGGCAGGTTTTAAAACATTCACTGGCCAACACCCTAACTTATAACCTAGCTTCAAACTTTGGACATGGTGCCTTCATATAGCTGCTCTAATCTAGATATGATCTAACTAGGAGTAAACATTAAAGGTCCAAAATAGCATTTTAAGAAAAAAAGTAAATAAAAAATGGAAAGTAAAGTGTAAAATGTAGTTATTTACAAGGGAAAGAACAAAATTCCCATCCTTTTCTTTGCAAATGCTGTCATGAATGTAGGAATGTCCATAAACATGTTTCAAGGGTGAAACATTCACTAAGAGAAGCCAACCAAAATATAGTTACAGATGCTAAATGCTGATGGAGCAGAGGTGATACAGTAACTAAACAAGATTCAAGTACATTTGAAACACTGCAAACAACAGTAATGGAATGTTATAATACATTACTAACACTGTGAAATACAAGTCAGAGGAACTTGTGATTAATCTGAATAGTACACAGGGTCAGGCCAAACTTTGAGCACTGTTCATTTCTGCTTCCATAGCCTGAGGTGCTCATTCAAGCATTGAATTCAATGCAGAACAAAGTCACAAGAATAATTCCTCATCTCACAGCACAAAGTAGGAGGCAGTCTGGAGAAAATTGAACTCTCACGAGCCAAACAACCCGAGAACTGATCTCAATGGTTTATAAGATGGATAATTAACAATTTGCAATCTTTTTGTGAACACACGATAACACCACTAGAATCTATAGCAATGACATCAATAATATGGCTACATCAGTGATACTTTCTTCCTGCCCCCACTCCCACATCAATCTGAAGAAGGGTCTTGACCAGAAACATCACCTATTCCTTCGCTCCATAGATGCTGCCTCACCCGCTGAGTTTCTCCAACATTGATGGATCATTTGTTAACTGATTCTCCATTGCACTCTAATCACCAGAGGCACTCAAGATTTGGGATCTGCCCAAGTATAATCCTTCTTTTATATGTACAATGGTCTTGAGTTTCACACTCTATTTACTACTGTATATTTTCCCTGATTGGTTTTGAAAAATATATTTAAAAACAAAGAGATAGCTTGTATTTGTCCACACTGCTCACCAAATATTTGGACAGGAATCCTTAAAGCAAGTGAAGGGAATGTTTGTACAGAGCCTGATCATCTGATAATTTGCAGCTGCACAAATCCTGAAAAATTACATTTTTCTTTGGTTTCCATGGCTATTCTGCAGCAAATGATGGGAAAAATTCCCATCGGAATTCACTTCCTTTGGGTACTCTTCCAAGATTTCACAATGAATTAATAGGCATCCACTTGTCTGTAACAGGAGGAAATGCTTTAAATAATACATAATGGTTCTACAACCCCACTCGATTAGCACATGGTGTTATGGATTATATTATTTATATAAAAACATATAGACCTTTGAACAATATATGAACGATGGGGTTAATGGCCTGCTCTTGTTATTTTCTTTCTCAGCTGAAAGAGCAGCATGAAACATTCATTAATAATTGTGTGACTATTTCCCATGTATAGGGTGGTGCGGTTGTGCAGTTGTAGAGTTTCAGCCTTACGGAGCCAGGGTTTGATCCTCATTACAGGTAATTGTCTGTACGGCATTTGTACGTTCTCCCCGTGACCTACATGGGATTTCTCCAGGATCTCCCGTTTCCTCCCACACTCCAAAGACACGCAGGGTTTGTAGATGAATTGGCTTGGTATAAATGTAAATTGTCCCTAGTGTGTGTAGGATAGTGTTAGAGTGCAGGAATCGCTAGTCGGCGCGGACTCGGTGGACTGAAGGGTCTGTTTCCGCAATGTATCTCTGAACTAAACTAAAAGTAGCAGTTTATATGTCCCCACATATGCAACTAGTAAGCTTAACACATTTGATTTTGATATGCGCGCACCAGCATATTCAAAAACAAGATTCTGAAAAACAAGTCAAACCTTGTGACTAATTCAAAGCATTTGGAGGATTGCATTTCACACATACATGATTGCTTTTTTTAAAAAGTTTGTTTTCCACAATCTGAGTAAATGTAAATGATAACAAGGGGAATGAACATGTAAAAGAAAGATATTACACTCCAGCAGTAATTGTAATCCACCCAGCTTTCTAAAGGAAACTCGATATTTGGGAGTACTCCTGACCTGAACATTCGTGGTATGCACAACAGCTGAAGTGAGCCTAGTTTGTCCATGTGCTATAGACCGTGTTGTTCAAAGTGGATTCCTATGAATTTACTAATATGGAGAAGCCTTTGTGTAAATGGACACGTGGCATGGAGAGATAAACTAAGCCTTTTCGTGATTTTTCCCTGCTGTTTTTTTTCTGTGCTAAACTCTTGCAATCATTTTCACATCGTCTGGACCTAACCCATGTTTTTGTCTTTGCCTCGTCATTTCATTTTGCCACACTCCATCATCACTCTGTCACACACCTCTCTTCTTTCCCTTCTGGCTTAGCATTTGCTTAAAAGATGTTCTTCTCGAACACATTTTGCATCTAATAAAAGCTCCTTGACCTCGAAAGTTGAGAAAAAATTTAACCCAAGAAACAGGAAAGTAATGCAGGCAGGTGTTAGCCAAAAAAATAATGAATTTCAATCCCCGTTCCAAACCATACAATCCTCCAAAGTTCCACTTCCGCTTATTGGAATTGGGAATGGTGGTTGCCAAGCAATCTTCCCTGAGGATGTGAGTTGATTAGCAAAATCTTTTAAGGAGGCTGAAGTTATTTATTTTAACAAATATTAATGTTTAACCCATGTTTTCTCATAGCTCAAAAATTCCAACAGTTAAAAAGAGGTAAGAAGGTTTATGAACATCAGGAAGCATGTTTGCATTGTTGCTCATAGGCCAAAAAAATCTGGAGGTGTCGCTCCTAAATGACCATCATTTTAAACAATTTCTGAACCAACCCAAGTCAATATCCCTGACTGTACAATCCACCGTACTGTTCCCAAAACCTGTGGTGCTTGCATGTCCCCTTTGATCTCCAAAGGTTTCACTCTCCACCGTGAGCACTGCTATTTCGAGCATCCCATGCTTCCTGGGATCTGCAGGGCATCCCATTCCTGTGGATCTCTGATGTCCACATCTGCCTGATTTCCAAATCCACATGCCTTACATGATCTCTGGCACTCCCTGGATACCTGAACTTCAGTCACCCACCACAATTTCCAATTCCACACTCATCCGTCTAATCTACAAATCAGACATCCATCACAATCTCCTTCTTACATAATATTGGCTGTGGAAATACCTCCTCATCTGACTTTTATATTCCTAAAGCTATTAGATGAGAAACCTGCTGAAAACATTTTAAAAGCGTATTGAGTTAAATTTGGCAGGAGTACTAGAAACCTCAGCCTTCCCCACCTGGGAATTCCTCCCCTTCCCTCCCCCTCCCCTTCCCTCCCCCTCCCCTCTTTCCCCAATACCGAGCAGACACTCTTTATGATTCCAATTAAATTCTCTCCACAGATGCTTTGTCACCTAACCTTGTTTCTGCCATTTACAATTCAATTTCAGAATGTTAGCTTTAGCTGCTTCTGACTCTTGCTTCTGGTCTCTGCATGTGACTTATCTTCCTCATCACATAAAATGGAGAGCACAGGAATAGACCATTTGACCCAGCAGGCCAGTGTTGGTGTTTGACTTCATAACTTCCTGTCCCATGCTATGGAAAGAGCCAATTCCATTATCTCCCCATGGGTGTTCTCCTGTTTCTTTGCTGGAACCTCAGGAAAACCAACCATTTTCCATGTTTGTGCTGCTTTTAATGGAGAACCTTCACAGAATCTCACTCCCTGGATTCTGCCAGCATTGGGTGGTGCATTTGGAAACATAATCAAAGAGTGAATCTTTCCAGAATCGTTAAAACAGTAAAGCTGTTTTGTGTCTTGTCTATGTAATTTACCCTTGGAAATGTTTTCCAGCATAGATTCTGGGATTATTAAGGGCCTGTCCCACTTTCACAACCTAATTCACAACCTCTGTCGTGTTTGCCCTTGACTCATACTCGCAGCATGGTCGTCACGAGGTCGGAGGAGGTCGTAAGTAGGTCGTAGGCAGGTCGTGATGCTAGTCGTAGGTACTCGTGGTATCAAGTAGGTCGGGGCGTTTTTTCAACATGATGAAAAATGTCCACGAGTAAGAAAGGTTGTGAATTATGTTGTGAAAGTGGGACAGGCCCTTTACTCTGTTACCATTGTGCATTGAATGGTTAGACAAATGCTTTGAATGCTCTAATTTATGAAATCACATAACACATATGTTAATGGTAACACAAGCATGGCACTTTACGTTTTCAGTGGTGCTATTGATTAACAATCAACACTGTGTAAAATGCTGTGTAAAATGAGCAACAAACAAATTTCAGCATCTGCAGTCTCTTGTGTCACTGCTGTGTTAATTTTTCTACTTGGTTAGATTAGAAAATTAAACCAATTTTAAATATAAGTGATGAAAACAGATTTTATCTCACCAATCTGAATTGTAGAGGTTTGTATTTTTCAGGAATCTATTCTTTTGTCATGCTGGTGACCAGAAATGGATCAATAATGTTAGCAGCTCATTTACAAAATCACACAGGCAGAAACATGCCCTTACTAAGAATAGGCCTGAGTGACGTGGCAACTAAAGAACGGTCTTGTTTTCACGCCATTTTGAGAATGTATTGTTTTAATACTTGGCTGTGTGATATTTTTGAAGTGGTGGTGATAGAAATAACTGTTTTTCATCTTGACAGCTTCTAAAATTAACTAAACTAATGATCTTGTACCTAAAAGGTCAACCAATCTCAGTGAACGCTTTTGTTTAGGAAAGCACACCCACCCTTTGCAGGCTAGAGGCCAGTAAGAGGTGTTTTTCTAATCTGCTCAGAACACTTGGTTTGTCAACCAACTGAATCTATAATCTTGTTACTGATTAATGTGTATATCAAGCAAAACCAAATGTGAAAAACACATTTTCTCCTGTTTTTGACAGTTTCTTTGAAGGATTTGAGACTTTGCCTGGATGCTGGATTGTTAACCAAATTAATCTAACAGTAGCCTCTAAATGGACGTTTAGGAGCCACCATTTCAAATAAAAATCTGCACCCTCTACTGAGGAGGTGCGGTTCTCTTTCATCATTGAAATAGTTATTGAGAGGTGAAAGATTAAATCTTGGTCCTGTTTCCCTTTACAGGCACTTAGACAGGCATCACAGATGGTGACTTGCTCCCGACTTATTCATGCCCATTCACTGGGGTTGGAGACAAATAATGTCATACCTATAGTCGGCATCTCAGAATGCTGTATTTCCCCAGCATTGAAGAACTATCAACTTCTAGCTGAACAGCTGCAACTTCTACAGGAAAAACTACCTTCAATTTTACTTTGGAGTCATGTGAGTGACTACGTGAAGAAGGCCCGCCAGGCGCATGCGCGTCATTACGTCCGCGCATGTCGCACTGAACGGGCTGGAGGGCACAGCTCCACCAGCGGGTAAGTAGAAACTTTGCAGGTATGGGTTAAACAACTTTTCCTGCAGGGTATTTAGCTCCGTAAAGCTGGCTCGCGAAGTCAGTTGGAATTGGAACATGGACCGGTCCGGTCGGAGAGTGCGCTCTAAGCGCGTGTCTAGCGAAGAGTCGCATTCTCGATCGGGTCGGGAGATAGTAACAGGACCTCCGGTTCCGATACCGGGGGCCGTTTCACCTTTAGCACCAGTTGAAAGTGCTTCCAGGCCAGTCCCTGAAACTCAACAGGCTGTGGCTGCTAAGAGGCACAGCAAGGCCACAAGGAAAACAAACAGGCCAGTACTATCTGATGATTCAGATGACGGTGGTGATTCTCCCCCAGAGGCTAAAGAGATGTGGGGAAAAATGCAACACATGGAACACATGCTCCAGCTTTTGGTACAGCAAGGGGCTAAGGCTGCAGAGATTCCTCAGGCAGTTGAGCAGCAGGGACCCTATGAAGAGGATTACCTGGAATACCGCCGTGGGGAATTCCTTCCAGCGCCTGTTATAGGACTGGGGGATGCCTCCCTAGACTATCAAATGGGAGATGTGGGGCAGGATGCAGCTGACCCTATGTCTGGTGTCCCTGCTTATGTGCAAACACCAGAGCACAAGAGCCTTGCTCCGGGTGCACCGGACATAGCAATGTCTTTTGTTACTCTGGAGGGAACTGGTGAGGCCATGGAGGAATACCTAGCAACTAATGTAAATTACTTAGTTTCTCACCAGCTACAACTATCTGTCATGCAGGAGACAAGCAGCAAATATAAAACACCTGTTAACTGTGCTTCATTAAAAGTGCCAATGGTGAACCCAGCAATATGGGCACCCATGAGTCCTTCCATGAGGGGGCAGGAGGTTCGTTATCAGCACGTCCTCAAACTGGTGGCGGCCACGATCACTGCATTTGGCATCATGGTCCGAGGGACTGTGTTATCTCAGTTACAGAAGGACATGTTAGGTATGATTTGTAACATCTTTTTCGAAATTAACTGCATTCGGAAAATTGTCATCAGGCCTACTTTAAACTAAAAATTTGCTGCGCTCTGTAAGGCGACCAACGTCCAGTCGCCTGAACTCCTCTTTGGCTCCGATCTGGTCAAGCAAATTAGAGATATTGATGAGGAGGCGAAAACTATGGGGCTAATAAAGCCGGCCGCATCTCGTCCGTTTATTCAGAAGTCGGGGGTCGTTTACCGCAAGTCCGATCCGGGTGCTGGGCCCAGCAGAGGGAGGCCAGGGTGGCAACGAGGGTATCCACCACGTCAGGTTCCCTATAACACCAACACGGCCAGACAACAGTTTTCCAAACCACCGGCAGAGGTACAGGGACTTTGTGTTCAAGTTACAAATTCGGGTGTGCAACCTCCTATTGGAAGTCGGTTACATTTATTTTATAACGAATGGTGTTGTATAACGTCTGATATCTTTATACCAAATACTGTGTCAGAGTCCACCATTGAGTTTATCTCAGGGATAGATCCCCCTTTCCAGAATAAGCCTAGTAAAGTGTTGGTGTTTTCTGTTCCGGAGACTGAGCAAATCAATGTGGAGATTCAGAATTTGTTCCGTAAAGGTCTGATTGAAAAAGCATTTCATCATCCTCAGCAATTTGTGTCTAATATTTTTCCCAGACCCAAAAAAGATGGAGGTTGTCGAGTAATTCTGTATCTCACTCAATTGAATACTTCAGTTCTTTATAGGCATTTTAAAATGGACACATTTTTTTACTGCAAATCAGCTGATGTCCCAGGGTTGTTATATGGCCACCATTGATTTACAAGATGCTTATTATTCGGTGCCAATTCATGTTGATTATCGGAGTTACTTGAAATTTAATTGGATGGGACAGCTGTGGCAATATAGAGCATTGCCTAATGGGTTAAATTCTGCACCTAGGTTATTTACTAAATTGGTGAAACCTGTGCTAGGGCAATTGAGGGCCCACAATCACATTGTTATGGTCTATTTAGATGATATCTTAATTGTTGGCAACACTAAAGAGTCAGCTGCAGCCTCTGTTACAGCAACCAAGAATCTCTTTGAATCATTGGGATTTTTGGTCCATCCACTTAAGTCCAAGTTACAGCCAACCCAACAGATTGAGTATTTGGGGTTTCTTCGGGATTCAGTTCATATGACAGTTACATTACCAGCAGCCAAGGTAATAGATATTGTTAATGTCTGTATTCGTCTTACACATACCCTTTATCCTCCCATCCGAGACGTTGCAAAGGTTATTGGGAAATTAGTAGCAGCCTTTCCTGCAGTACAGTTCGGGCCTTTGCATTATCAACATTTGCAAAGAGCAAGAGAACAAGCATTGAAACAGAATGCAGGTCATTTTGATCGGCTTATGCAGTTACCCACCACGGCTCTGGCAGAATTGCAGCGGTGGATTGTTTGTTAATGTTAGCCAAGCCACCAATTACATTTTGGTGGACGAACCTTCAGTGATTTTACAGACTGATGTTAGCGCTCTCGGATGGGGGGCTACAGACACAGTCTAGCTGTGGGGGTAGATGGACTGAGCAAGAGGACTTGCTTCTTCACACACATGGTATTAATTACCTGGAGTTATTGGGTGCTTTTTATGGGTTAAAAGCATATTTCTCCACAATGTCAGATTTCCATGTTCAACTCCAGATTGATAACACCACAGTTGTGGCATATATCAATCATATGGGAGGAACTCGATCGGTGTTATGTGATAATTTGGCTAATACTATCTGGGATTGGTGCATTTCACGCAACATCTGGTTTTCGGCCATCTACCTACCAGGCATAGATAATGTGGTAGCAGATCTTAGGTTGAGAAAGTTTAATGACAATATAGAATGGATGTTAAATGTCAGCATATTTCAAACCATTGTTGCTAGATTTGGATTGCCAGATATTGATCTCTTTGCATCCAGACTGAATCACCAGTTGCCTAAATATGTCTCCTGGGAGCCAGATCCAGGTGCAGTAGCTGTGGATGCGTTCTCGTTACATTGGGGACACTCATTCTTTTATGCGTTTCCTCCATTCTGCCTGATTCCGAAATGTCTTACTAAAATAGAGCGGGACTCCGCCAAAGGAGTTTTGGTGGTCCCAGATTGGCCAACACAATCATGGTTCCCATTGGTACTGAGAATGATGGCACAGCCATTCATGCGCATTCCCAGCAGCAGTCATTTGTTGGTGCATCCGGTTACAGGAGAAAGTCACCCATTACATGACCATATCAATTTGTTGGTCTGCAGGTTCTGACCAAACCATTTCAAGATCTTGGATTATCGAACAGGACCATGGAGGTTATGACTGCAGGGTGGAGAACTAGCACTAAAAAACAATACCTCGTGCACATTAAGAAATGGGAATGCTTCTGTGTACAGTCTAATATATCGTATGATACTGCTAGTATACGTGATGTGCTGGAGTTCCTTGCTACTTTGCATTTTGATGAGCACCTTATAGTGCTATTAACACTGCTCGCAGTGCTTTGTCCTCTTATTTAGGGCAGTCTTCAGCACGACAACCTATTGGGTCTCATCCATTGGTATCCAGGTTTATGAGAGGAATTTTTAACAAAAACCCTCCTCAACCCAGATACACCGCAATGTGGGATATCAGTATAGTTCTCACACTGCTTCGGCAATGGGCTCCAATTGCGTCCTTATCTTTGGAAAAATTGGCTCTTAAAGTGGTTATGTTAAACAAGTGTCCAAACATTGCACTTGTTAAGAATAGATTATATGTATTTTTCTCAAGATGTTACATTTTATGTCTGTGATTTACTCAAACAAAGTAGACTAGGAAGGTCAGGAATCAAGGTGACGTTTAAAGCATATCCTGTTGACCACCTGTTTTGTGTAGTTAAACATTTAACCCAATATATTGCGTTAACCAGGAGTCTGAGAGGTTCTGAGACAGGACTGCTCATTAGTCACAAAAAGCCATATAAGCAAGTATCCTCGCAAACTATTTCTAGATGGTTGAAACAGGTTCTCAGTTCTGCGGGTATCGACACTGATGTGTTTAAATCTCACATCCGCGGCGAAGGCTCAGGACGTGCCGTTAGATCAAATCCTCGCGGCCGCAGGGTGGTCTAGAGAGTCCACTTTTTCTCGTTTCTATGATAAACCTGTTCAGGCAGAGCCATGTTTTGGGCCTGCTGTTTTGGGTTCCATTTAATTTTATTGCTTTGTTTATATCACTTATTGTTTATAATTTCCCCCTGGGTCAGAGGGGTCATTACTCTGTTTGTTATTATTAAAATCGTTATTGAATTATTCATGCAATGTTCAATATCTTCTTTATTGTACTACTGCGTCAACCGAAGCAGCTTGTCGTACCGAGTGCATCTGCGGCATGCAAACACAGAGCTTTGAAATCTTCACGTAGTCACTCACGTGACTCCGAAGTAAAATAGTAAGATTAAACGAGAACTTACCAGTTCAAAGTTTGATCCTTATTTTATGAGGAGTGACGTTGAGGGATTACGTGCCCTCCGCTCCCACCCTCATAATCTAAGAAATTATCTGGTAGTTCTAGTCTTCTACGAGCCTTACTATGTTACTTTGGCTATTTGGTTTTCTGTGTTTTCACGCCGCTGCTTTGAAGTATGACGCGCATGCGCCTGGCGGGCCTTCTTCACGTAATCCCTCAACGTCACTCCTCATAAAATAAGGATCAAACTTCGAACTGGTAAGTTCTCATTTAATCTTACTATTTCATTTCCCTTTGACAATGTCTGAAACATTGTCACTTTCCACAGATACTCCATTCAGTTTAGTTTAGTGTCACATGTATCGAGGTACGGTGAAAAACTTTTGTTTCATGCTAATCAGTCAGCAGAAAGACAATACACAATTACAATCGATCTATTTACAGTGAAAAGATACACGAGAAGGGAATAACGTTTAGTGCAAGGTAAAGTCCAAAAAGGATAATCTGAGGGTCACCAATGAGGTAGATAGTAGTTCAGCACTGCTTTCTAGTTGTGGTAGGATGATTCAGTTGCCTGATAACAGCTGGGAAGAAAATGTTCCTGAATCTGGTGGTTTTCACACTTCTATACCTTTTGCCTGATTGGGGAGGGGAGTGACCAGAGTTTCTTTGTTTATGCTGCTGCCCTTGCCGAGGCAGCTTGAGGTGAAAATTGAGTCAATAGAAAGGAGGTTGGTTCATGTGATGCTCTGAGCTGCGTCCACAATTTGCTGCAATTTTTGCCTTTGTGGATGGAGCTGTTCCCAAGCCAAGCTGTGATGCAGCCTGATAAAATGCTTTCTATGGTCCAATTGGTGGGAGTTGTTGATGACATGTTGAACTTCCTAAACCTTCTGAGGAAGTAGAGGCTTTCTTGGTAGTTGCTTCAATATGGGTGGTCTAGGAGGTTATTGGTGATATGCCTGACCTGTTGAGTTTTTCCAATCTTTTCTATTTTTATCTCAATTTCTTTCCAATTGGATCCTTCCATCTGGCATTCTGTCACTTTTCTGCTGTTAGCCAGCTTGACTTTGAGGAAGCAAACATATCACAATTGCTCCTCTCAGAGGAGTTATGAAAATAATTGTCTTCCTCACAATATCCCTTTTCCTCACGACAGACGGTGAGCGTGGTATTTGTAGGTCAACTATCTTTTTTAAATGGAAGGGAGAGACGTAAATATGATAGCTTATTTTCCCCCAACTTATGCTAAGATCTCAAGCTTGGTTACAACAAGAACCAAAGTTGTTTATGCCTAGATCTTACATTTGGTGATTATGACACAGAATTAGGCCATTTTGCCCACTGCAGCAACAAAGAGTCACACAGCACAGAGACAGGCCCTTTGGCCCACCATATACATGCTGGCCATCAAGTACTCATCTATGTTAATGCCATTTATCAAAGTTTGGTCCATAGCTTTCAATTCCTTTGTGACATGTGCTTGTCTTGATAACTATTAAATGTTCAGACAGTACCTGCCTTCACCATTCACCCCGACATTGGGGCTCCAGATTTCATCCTCTCTATAGATGAAGAATATTATTCCTGAGATTTCCCCCCAAAATGTCCTATGTTTAAAGCTAAATCTGTGCCATCTAGTTGTATATACCTCTGCTATGAAATGTTTCCTGCTATCTCTCATATCCCGCCACCTCGTAATTATGTCAGGTCTCTATCACCTCCACCACTTCATGGAAAATAAATCCAGTCTCTCCTCATCGCTGAAACATTTAATCCCAGGCTTAATCATCTCTGCACCCATTCCAGTGTAATCAACCTCTTCCCATAGTGTGGCAAACTTGTGCATTCTGTTCCCTGGTTAATGAGGGTAACTGATCAACTTTAAAATTCTTCAGTCTGAAGAAGGGTCCCGACCCGAAACGTCACCTATTCCTTCGCTCCATAGATACTGCCTCACCTGAGTTTCCCCAGAATTTTTGTCTACCGTCGATTTTTCCAGCACCTGCAGTTCTTTCTTAAACAACTTAAAAATCTTGCTTCTAAGATCCACATCCAAATCATTCATGTGTACAACAAATAATAAAGGTCCAAGCATCAATCCCAATGATACACCGTGGGTCAGAAGCTTCCAGTTACAAAACCAATCTTCCACCATCAGTCTCCGCCTCCAATTTAGGATCCAATTTACTAACTTGTCTTAGATTCCTTGGGTTCTTACCTCTTCCCATGAGGTAACTTGCTAAAGACCGTGCTGAATTCCATTTAGATTGCATTGAAACGTCTTCCCTTAGAGTCGTGATTCACTGCCCTTGTGGGTGGTGGATGCCAGATCATTAGATATTTTTAAGATGCAGATAAATAAGTTTTTTTTTTTTTAATCAAGAAACCCTGGGGCTATTTTGGAACCTAGTACAGAAGAGGAGTTGAGGGCAGTATAGATCAGCCAAAGTTATATTAAACAGTGGAACATGAATGTGGGACCTGGTAGCCTACTCCACCTCCTGTGTTCTGTGTGTTCTTGTACACACTCATCAGTACATGTTGTTACCTATTTAAAACATTCAATTAGGTTAGCCAGCCAGTATTTCCCTCAACAAAGACCTGCCAACTCTTAGTTTAATCTCTCCCTTTTGAAGTATAGATTAATCCTGTTCCTCAGTTTGTTACCAAATAATTCTGATGTTAGACTCACAGGCCTATAATTGCCATATTGCCCTTCTTGAATAAAGGTACCACATTTCCACATTTACTGTCCTCCAGTCATTTGGCACCTCATTTAAAAACCATTGCCAGGGCCATAACATCCCCCCCCCCCCCCCCCCCCCCCCTTTACTTCTATTGCGGCCTGGGATACATTTCATCAAATCCTGGGGATTTATCCACCATAAACATGCTAGGCAATCTAATACCTTCTCTTTTTTAATGATAATGTGTTGTAGAATTTCACTGCCCCCCTTCCCTGAATTGTCCAACTACAATGTCCATCTCTTTGAGGTAATTCCATTCATCCAATTCGCTCTCATCTTAGAATAAGCTGGAGGGCTACAGAAATCTATCACCTGGTACCAACCTCTTTTTTGCTTTTTGTTTATATTGAAAGGAAATTTACAGCAGCTAACACCAGCCAAAACCCATATGGTCAGATTTAGATGAGTTTGTTATCATTTATGTCAGAATGCAATTAAATTCTTAGTTTTTATGAAGCTCATAGATTAAACCATAAATACAGCCAGAAAAAAATCAGTGGATGAATTAAATATCTGACAGGATGGGTCTTGACCCGAAACGTCTAGTGCCCATTTTCCTCGACAGATACTGTCTGACTCGCTGAGTTCCTCCAGCAGTTTGGCTTTTACTCGATTCCAGCATCTGCAGTCTTTTGTGACTCCAATAAACACAATGTGCTACAATAAATATAACAACAAATGCAAAACAGCATATTGTGCATAGCTTGTAATCTAGTTTCAAAGATACTAAAGTGCAATAATGTAATAACTAAGTGAGGTAGCATTAAGAGTAAGAACAGATTATTCCTTGCGGTTATCTAAGGGTGTGGGAAATAAATAACTGGTTTAGGAGTCTGATAACTGTAAGGAAGAAGCTGTTCTTAAGTGTGAATGCCTGGGCTATCAAGTTCCTGTATCTGTACCTGAAAGGTAGAAGGGAGAAAAGGGAACAACCAGAGCACTAGAACTCCTTGATGATACCTCCAGCCTTCCTGATACAATTCACCTTAAAAATGGATTGGATGGAAAGAAGTGAATAGCCTGTGATGGACTCTGCAGGTTCAGGTAGTCATGAGCAGAGCAGTTGCCATGCCATGCTGAGATGCATCCCATCAAAAGGGTCTCAACCCGAAATGTCACCCATTCTTTCTCTTCAGAAATGCTGAAATGTCAACCTTCTATAACACATCTTTTGAAGTTTGAGAGAAATCTGTTGATATACCAATTCTTCTCAGACACCGAAGAAATACACAGATGCACTTTATTGATCAACGCATCATGATGATATGGAGTTCAATAAACCTGGGCAAATGTGTAAACTTCACACAGACACAAGGTAACAATTGAACACAGGTCCTTGGAGCTTGCAGGAAGCAGTGCTTACTACTGTTCCCACCCCTGCTGTTATTTTGAGTGGCATCATCATCTACTCTGCAGCAATTGCTAAACAGGTCCATGCTCATGTGCTGCATCTGTGGCTTAAACGTGTCCATTCAGCAAAAACCTGCACACAATCCACCTCAGACTTCCATTGAGAACTCTGAATTTCCAGAGGTATCTCACACTTGTAGAGGGATGATTTGAAAAGACTCCCTTTTATGAGTTGATTGACCAGCTCACACTGGTCATCCGTGTGTTTCAATGTATCCCATTTTTTGTGTCTTTAGTTAGGAGTGGTGTAATCCAAGAAGTTTGTTCCTATACTAGCACATAGTGACTTACTCACCTTCATACGACTTCTATCATTGTATTTGAAAATGTAAGCTAATACATTGTGAAAGGATATTCTGGCAATGTACAGAGTAATGGACATACCCCAGGATAAACCTTTTCTTTCAGGAGAATTGGAGAAAAGCTTGGTGGAAAAAACAGTTGTTGTAATGTAATGCAGGCATCTGCTGGTCTCTGCAGAGTAAAAATGTAAATAACCATAAATTCTCAATAAAAATCAAAGCGTTGGGATAGTTTCAAACAGCAGTGTGTTTGGTATTCTGGACCAGCACTTGAATTGCCAAGGCATTGTAAACTATGGATGAAGAACTAGTAAAATAGGTTAGTATAGATAGATACTTGATGGTTAACATGTACATGTAAAAATGCATGTTTCTGTGCTCTATAACTAAATTGCTCTGTAATTGATTTGAGTCAACCATTCGCCATGGATGGCATGCAATTCAGGTCATGCTGACCCAAACTGTACACAGTTATTATGGCCTCAAGATCAATTGAGGCTCACAAAAGTATCACTTGACATTTATTTCAGCAAGATGTGGATTAATTTAAAAAGGACACCAATGTTTTTTTTTGCAATTTTCAGAGCAATGGAGATAAATAGCATTAATCCTAGTATTTTATTAAAAGTGCACTGAAAAGTAGAGTTTTGGGAGCTACAGAGTGTGTTGGCATGACGACACAGTAGGTAGGAGTTTTGAAACAGCATGCTGAACGGGAATCGTTATTCAGTGATTATCATCCACCTCCTGCAGAATGATTATTCCTGTTCTGTGTTAATTGAGTCCCATTCAAATCTAAAATTAAGCCATTCATTTCTGGACACATACCAGTTTCACATTCCTTTCATTTGACAAGGTTCTGATATAAATTTCCAAGAAACAGTGAATTTTCAGTTTTCTTTGAGTTGTATATGGCATTACATATTAAGTGCCAAAACATATAAGCAATTTATCAACAGGTGCATCTGAATAACATTAGATCTTGACAAAGCTCCAAGTTTTCTTATTGGTTTCATTGAGTGAACATGCCCAGTGAAATTAAATGGATATCATATTCTGGGATATAGTTTCATGAAAACATGAATGTAATAATGGTAGATCATAAACCTATTACACACCAACACTCATAAATTTAAACATTACTGGATGTACCGTGATCCTTTGCAAAGTAACTTGTTATTTCCATCAATTATATTGAAGTCTTAAACATTATATGTCTGGAATTTAGGAATGAAAATGATAATAGTCGTGGGTTGTGTTGATACATAGAAATAAAACAAAAAGTAGTACAACACAGGAACAGGCCCTGAGGCCCGCAATGTTTGTGCCAAACATGATCCCAAGTTAAACTAATCTCCTCCGCCTGCATATGATACATATCCTTCCATTCCCTGCACATGCATGTGCCTATCTAAAAGCATCTTAAACACCACAATTGTATCTGCCTCCACCCCCACCACTGGAAGTGTGTTCCAGGCACCACCACTCTCTGTGTAAAACACCTTGCACCGCACATGTCCTTTAAACCTTCTCCTTCTGACCTTAAAACGATACCATCTAGTTTTTGATATTTCAAGCTGGGAAAAAGTCAGACTCTCTCCTATCATTGTCCCTCATAATTTTAACTACTTTTTTCTGGATTCTGACACTCCAGAGAAAACAATCCAAGTTTGTCCAACATCTCCTTGCAGCTAATAAACAAGCAGCATTCTGGTAAATCTCCCTTGCACTCCCTCCAAAGCCTCCACATCCTTCTTGTAATTGAGGTGACTTGAACTGCACGCAGTACTCCAATTGAGGCTTAACTAAAGCGTTATAAAGCTGCAACATGACTTTCTGCCTCTTATATTCAATGGCCTGACCGATGAAGGCAAGCATACCATACACCTTTTACTTCAGGGGCGAAATTGCTGTCAAAACATGGGGGGGGTGACAGTTTTTTCGGTGGCCGCGCACATTGTGGACACACACGCGCGAGGCTTTGGAGGCTTCAGCCGTGGGCCCTGTGGATGGTAACATCGGGTGCTGATCTGGTTGGTGACCGACTCCGAACTCCAGCAACAGCGGCTTCGTCCACCCCGAATCATGGGGCTTGAATCAGCCCGTGTGCGGGACCTTTCATCGCCCGGCGTGGCTTAAAATCGGCCGATGGGAGCTTCAATATCGGGAGCCTCGATTGCCTCGATGCAGCAGATTGATTTTAAGCCATGCCAGATGATGAAAGACCCCTCGAACGGGCTGATTCAACCCTTAGAAAGGCAAACAGAAGAACCAACCTTGGAGGGGGGGAGGAGAGAGAGAGAGAGAGAGAGATGAGAAAAACATACTAAATAATGTGAGTGACCATATGAAGGACTTACCTGCAAGCCAGCCAGGAATCCCGTTCCACCGGAGCACTTAATGACCTGACCCGTTTAAATCCTATACCCATTTAAATCTTTCCCATCTACCAATACATCCAATTAGTTCAAATGGTAATTGTACCCGCATCAGACAGCTTTAAGAAATTCTCTGAATACCTTCAGTAATACTTGAAGGTCAAAACACAATTGGTGACACATTGTGTTAATACGATGTTAATAGAGACAATTAACAAGCGCTTAACAGTGACACCCACACTGGAAAGCGGAGATTTTAATAGATTTTTTTTCACCAAATTTCAAAATACGGATTACAAAACATGGGGGGGGGGGGATTGTCCCCCACCTCTCAAAACATGGGAGGGACGTGTATTCCCCGTCCCCCGTCTCCCCCCCAGGATTTCAGCCCATGTTTTACTTTGAGAGAGCGATGTGCTTGGACTCCAAGATTGCTTTGTACATCAATGCTGTCAGGGGACTTGCCATTAACTGTATTATTTCCTCGTACATTCGACCTCCTAAAATGCAATAACTCACAATTGGGAATAAACTCCATCTTAAATGTCTCTACCCATATCTACAACTGTTCTATATCTTGCTCTACCTTTGACAGCCTTCCCTACTCTCCGACACGACACCCATTTCCTAACCAAACCTACCCCATTAATGTCCAGGTCATTTATATGTATCACAAACAACTGAGGCCCAAGCACAGATTTCTGCAGAACACCACTAGTCACAGAACTACATCAAGAATAATAACACCCTTTCACCACTACCCTCTGTCTTCTCTGAATGTCAGTTCTGAATCCAACTCACCAGGTCATCGTGAATCCCATGCATCTTACTCTTGTGGATCAGCCTATCGCAGGGGACTTTATCAAATGGCTTACTAAAATCTATCTAGATAACATCCCCTGTCCTACCCTTATTGATTGCCTTTTGTCACCTCCTCAAAAAATGTGATGGTTATGATGCTGTGGACAAAGGCAAGCTGACTGTCCATAATTAACCCATTATTTTCTAAATGGAAATAAATCCGATCCTAAAGAATCCTCTCCAATATGTTCCGTACCACAGACACGAGACACAGTGCCGCCCCTTATCTCTACCTTCTTACTTAAACAATGGATCAACATGGGCTACTCTCCACTCCGATACCTCACCTGTGGCCAAGAAGATACAAAGATCTGAAGGTGGATAAGTTACCTGGACCAGATGGTCTGCACCCTAGGTTCTGAAAGTGGTGGCTTTAGAGATTGTGGAGACAGAAGAGGTCCCAGTTGATTGGAAAATTGCCAATATTCCCCCGCTGCACAAGAATGGAGCAAAGCAGAATAGTGGGAACTACAGGCCAGTTAGTCTGACTTAAGTGCTTGGTAAGATTTTAGAGTCCACTAGACTAAGTGGGACCCATTGGGTCCCATGTTCACATGGGAGGGCTGGTCCCCTGACGCAATATTCCACCTCTCCACCAATTCCAATATTGGTGGCCAGTGGGAGGACTTTCTGGAGCGCTGGTATGTGTTCTTGGGGTGGCAGCTCTATCCTTCAAGCCTGATGTGCTGGTAGCTCACTCACGACTGGTGGGCTGGCAGTTGACTCATGGCTATTCCTTGAAATTCCATTTCAAGCAGGGCACAAGGCCACCAAATTCAAGTGCAGTTTCCTACCACTTTCAGCAGGGTGCAAGGCCATCGAATTCGTGCAGTTTCCTATCACTTCAAGCAGGGTGCAAGGCCACCAAATTCAAATGCAGCTTCATACTATTTCATGCAGGGTGCAATGCCACCACATTCAAATGTAGTTTCATACCATTTCATGCAGGGTGCAAGGCCACCACATTCAAATGCAGTTTCATACCACTTTAAGCAGGGTGAAACCACCATAAAAGCAGCATAAAACCACATAAAACACCAAACTCACAGTTGAGTAGACATTCAGTGTGTTCAGTTGATTCACAGACAGTCGTGACCTCTCCCTCCCCCATCATGCAAAGACTGAGCCAAACCCACACTTCCAGGTTTTATAACCCCTCCCCCTCCCACCAGAAAAGGTGTGGCCTTCATGGCATGATTGACAGGAGAGATTCTCAAGATTTTTAAAACACTAATAACACCTTTATTTTTCATTGATGGGAAGAATCCTCTGCATCTGCTGAGCGGAGGGGGACTAAGATGGCCAAAAATCACAGCCGTAAGTGGTAGCATTTTATCTAAAATCATTATACAGTGCAAACAGGAAGTTAGCCAAAGCACCCAAGCCAACATTTGTGGGAGTGCCTTTTAACTTCCCAAAAGCACCAGCCACTATTTGCTGTAGTGCATTTTAACTTCAGCCCAAAGCACCCAAGCCACCATTTGTAGCATTTTAGCTTGCCACCATTTGCAGTAGTGCCTTTTAACTTCAACCCAAACACTCCAAACAAACATTTGCAGGCAGTGCCTTTTTACTTCAAACCAACCATATTTTCATTTTCAAATCACATTAAGGGCACTCACAGTTGAGTAGACATGTGTTCAGTGCTATTCAGAGAGACGTGACCCTCTGGTTTGCTCCATCTTGCAGAGACTGAGTGAGGCACACCACTTCCTGGTTTTATAGTCCCTCCCCCTCCCTCCAGCAGGGGCAGCAGAGAGAATGGGGATTTTTTTTTAAAAACATTAATATATCTCTGATTTTTCACCAATGGGAAAAATCCTCTGGTCCAGGAAGGCGGAGGGGGGCTCTGAGCGAGCTGGCTCGGAAATCACAGCACAGCAAGCCAAAAGTGGTCAAGATCAGACTTTTAGTAATATAGATTATAAAGGATGAGGTTACGGAGTACTTAGAAGTTCACATTAAAGTAGGCCGAAGTCAGTATGGGTTTGCTTGACAAATTTGCTGGAATACTTTGAAGAAGTAAATAGCAGGACAGGCAAAGGAGAGTCAGAAAGCCTTTGATAAGGTGCCATACATGAAGCTGCTATGGAAGATGAGAGTCCACGGTATCAAAGGGCACATAGACAATTGACAATAGGTGAAGGAGTAGGCCATTTGGCCCTTCGAGCCAGCACCGCCATTCAATGTGATCATGACTGATCATCCACAATCAGTACCCCGTTCCTGCCTTCTCCCCATATCCCCCTGACTCCGCTATCTTTAAGAGACCTTTCTAGCTTTCTCTTGAAAGTATCCGGAGAACTGGCCTCCGCTGCCCTCTGAGGCAGAGAATTCCACACACTCACAAGCTTAGCTGGATTGCAGGAGACAAAGAGCGGCAATAAAGAGGGATTTTTCTGGTTGGCTACCAGTGACTAGCAGTTTCGCTGGGGTCAGTGCTGGGGCCGCTTCACATGGTATATTCATGATTTGGACGAGGGGATTGGCAGCTTTGTGTCTAAGTTTGCGGATTATTCAAACATAGGTGAAGGGAAGGAAGTGTCGTGAAAGCAGGGACTCTGCAGAAGGACTTGGATAGGTTGGAAGAGTAGGCAGAGAAGTGGCAGATGGAATATAGTGTAGCAAAGTGTGGAGTCATGCATTTTGGTAGTAGAAATAAAGTAGAGAATCCAGACATCGGAGGTGCAAAGGCACTTGGGAGTGCTAGTGCAGGATTCCCAAAATCTACAAGTCGAATCAGTAGTAAAGAAAGCAAATTCAATGCTAGCATTAATTTCAAGAGGACTACAAAAAACAGTGATGTAATGCTGAGGCTCTATAAGGCGCTGGTAAGGCCGCATTGGAATATTGTGACGAATTTTAGGCACCATTTCTGAGGAAGGATGTGCTGGCTCTGAAGAGGGTCCAGAGGAGGTTTACAAGAATGATCCCAGGAATTAGGATAAGAAATACTTTATTGTCACATGTGACTAGGCACAGTGCAATTCATTGCTTGCATACACAAAGGATACAAATAGCAGCCACCTACGACACTGACAAAGTTACAAAGCATGCCGGATTTTAGTAGGTTTTAGTACCTAAAATTAGTAGGTTAACATATGATGAGCATTTGTCAGCACTGGGCCTGTACTCGCTGGAATGAGGGGGAACCTCATTGAAACATACAGAATAGTGAAAGGCTTGGGCAGAGTGGATGTGGAGAGAATGTTTCCACGAGTTTCTACTCGGATGTTTCCACTAGGACTAGAGGTTAAAGCCTTAGAATTAAAGGACGTTCTTTTAGGTAGGAGATGAGGAGAAATTTCTTTAGTCAGAGGGTGATGAATCTGTGGAATTCCTTGCCACAGAAGGGTGTAGAGGCCAAGTCAGTGGATATTTTTATGGCAGAGGTAGATAGATTTTTGATTAGTACAGATGTCAGAGGTTACGGGGAGAAGGCTGGAGAATGGGGTTGGGAGGGAGAGATAGATCAGCCACGATTGAATGGTAGACTTGATGGGCCAAATGGCCTAATTCTACTCCTTTCACATGACTTATGATCATCATTGAGGTCCCTGCAACTTCTCTCTTGCTCCTCTCAATGGCCTAGGATAGATCCCATCAAGCCCTGGCGCCTCTACTTCCTGAGAAGATTACGGAGAGTCGGTATGTGAAGGAGGGCTCTCTCTAACTTCTACAGGTGCAAAGTAGAGAGCATGCTGACCAGTTGCATCGTGGCTTGGTTCGGCAACTTGAGCGCCCTGGAGAGGAAAAGACTTCAAAAAGTAGTAAACACTGCCCATTCCATCATCGGCTCTGACATTCCTTCCATCGAGGGGATTTATTGCATTCGCTGCCTCAAAAAGGCTGGCAGCATCATCAAGGACCCACACTCATCTCCCTGCTACCTTCAGGTAGAAGGTACAGGAGCCTGAAGACTGCAACGACCAGGTTCGGGAATAGCTACTTCCCCACAGCCATCAGGCTATTTAACCTGGCCCGGACAAAACTCTGATCATTAATAACCCATTATCTGTTATTTGCACTTTATCAGTTTATTTATTCATGTGCGTATGTATTTATATAATGATATATGGACACACTGATCTGTTTTGAAGTAAATGCCACTATTTTCTGTGTGCTGAAGCAAAGCAAGAATGTCATTGTCCTATCAGGGACACATGACAATAAACTCACTTGAACTTGAACTTGATTTATCCACCTTAATGCTCCTCAGGACACACACCACTAGCTCTTTCTTGATCAAACTGCCCTAGCATATTAGTATACCACAGTGATCTCAGTATACTAGTGATAGAGAAGTCGATGAGGAAATTAAATCCATCTATGAAGAAACTCCAGATTCCCAAACGAAAACCATTGTAGTATTAGAGACAAACAGAGTTATATTGCATGAATGGTTGTGGCAGAGTTTGAAGACATCCATGTTCAATGCTGTTTTTAATATAAATGTATTTAGAATGAATATCATATAATGTTGTCCATAATGTTCCAAATATTGTAATCATTTCAATGAGTATTTAAGCAGAACTAGGTGCCGTATTCAAAAAACATATACAAACAAGCGGACTTTGTACCTTTTATCAAGAATGAATGACTGCCTCACAATTGAAAGATTCACAAAGAATAAAGGACTAGTAAGTATATCAACTTGTGGAAAATTTTGCAAGCAGGAAGGATGTACGATGTGCTAGAACATTCCCTCTTCTGACACCATTGCAAAAATCTTATTAAAAAAGGTTTGGGATTTTTTTGAGCTTCTTGTAACCTAACCTCTTCTTCCCATTATCGACACCAGACAGGAAACCATGATATCTTCCCCACCCAAGTCATTAATGAAATATTAAGTTCACTAAGCAAAAATAAAGTCACGGTCTAAGAATGCCAACAGACATGTTTCAAGCAGTTGTTCCTGGCGCTTGCCTAGGTCAATAGAAAACAGAAGTAACATATTTTGGTCAGTATATCTTCTGCCAAGCTTCAATTGCTTGTGGTCATTTGGCTTCTATCACACACCATACTAAAGTTGTGGCTTTTAACTCTCAGCTGGAAACTCCACATTGAGCAAAACACTTCCACTATTCAGAACCTTCTGAGTGTCCAAAAAAGAATGTTTAGTAGAGTAGAAAATATGGCAATCAAATTGTACACAGCAAACCCCCACAAACAGCAGTGGGATAATAACCACACTTTTTTTGAGATGTGGATTGTATGATAATATTGTTCAGATCCTGGAAATGTCCCTGCTCTGCTTTGAGATGTTTAATGAAGCAGATATCTCACCCATATGAAATCTCATCCAAAAACCACATCCCCAACATGGTAGCGTCCCCACAATGCTGCACTGATCGTTCAGCCGAGATGTTTCTGTGCTTTGGATGAATAATTTAATGTATAATCTTTAACGCCCTAGAATAACAGTGTGATCAACTGAACCATGGGTGACACTGTATTGTACCTAACATACGCCACAGCATATGTGAGTTAAACAAATAAACTCAACAGAATGACAGAAATAAATCAAAAGGTTGCTAGTGAAGGCTTTCACTTTGTAATTTATCTTTACAAGGAAGTGAAATGTTAGTATTTAGTTTCTGATTTACTGAAACATTCAGGTTATCTATTAACCTATTCAACAAATGAACTTAGGGTTCACAGCAACAGGGGAGCCATAGAAAAACATTGCCGCGTGATTAAGATTTTCCGGATACCACTGATTATATCAACTGTTAAGTTAACTTTTTTTTTACTTGTTCTGAAGCAATATTCCATACCCAAACAGAGGTAAAAATTTTAACTAATTGCCTCGTAATTAATGTTTTTTCATATTTCATGGTCATTTGTAATTACTCCAGGTAGTTAAAGAGTGCCAGTTTTGTCAAACATAACAGACTAAGCAATGCCCACAAATTTATCTAGTAGGAGACCTCATAATTCCCCTTGGTTACAGCTCATTATTAGAATTTCAGCATTTTTCTGAAACTACAAATAAAAATAAGGATATGCCTATGTTTTAAAAGCCTAAACACATTCTGGTATTCTGTTATAAATATGGATATTGAGTGAACCTCAATGCCCCCCAGAGGTTAGCTTTGTTTAAGACTTTACCTACATTTCTGTTCCATTCCTCATTCACAGACTCCATTTTGAAGCAGGATTCTGCTCAGCTGCTGAAATAGAACTGTGTTAGGCCCTTGCAATTCTTTTAAATCCTATTACTTACATGTTCCCTGCGAGGAAGTTCTCGATATAAACACAATAAGTCTATACACAACACAATAAGTTGACTATGATCAAATACACAATTTTTCAAATTGATAGGAATTGAATTATTATCGTTGTGGAAAAACATCAGAATCAGCCGTCTCTAGTGATGCCAATAAACACAGTAAGCACAACAATAAATATAACGCCAAATGGGAAACAGCAGAATGGTGCAAAGATTGTATAGCAATCTACAACAATGCAAAGAGAATACTAAAGTGTCTTTCATTCAGTTTGATTGTATACAAATGAAAGAATATTTAATGTACTTTATAAAAATTGCTTTTGGCATTCTCATTGATTTTGACACATCTGCACAATAGTACAAATCATATGCCTTCCTGTAATGCATCAGTTTTAATTGTACGTTTCTATCTTAGAGACACAACAAATCTCTTTAACGCTATTTGTCTTCACTGATATTGATGTAACCATTTTTAAAATAGCATTACAGTACAGAATTTTAAATAATTATAGGTCGGAACAGCAGACAGTGAATTGCAATTGTTTACATTATGCTGGATATTCCTTTCCATTGATTCCTTGGCAAGAGAAAAGGTCTTGTTTGCATTTCAAATTAACATCAAATTAACAGTTGGCTATTTGATGAATTCCATTCTGATATATTCAATGATAGCAAATACAGGTTTAACATTATTGGAATGGTATTGATTTTACTGTAAAATAAAGGAAGCTTCATAGACCTGACGCAACAACTCTATGTCACCATTAAGTTCTAATTATGCTGTTTTAGAATTGATTACATGGAAATACAGTAGCTGAAATGATTTAAGATGGTATAAAAAGCTACAGCCTTTTCGATTTCTTTTTTAAAAAAAACACCCTTTCCAATCCTCAGTCTTTAGAATTATTAAATGCATGATTATTTAATTCTCCTAATTTAACCAGCAATTTTGCTCGTGTTTGCATTTCAGCATTACTGCCATTGATTTTTTTATATTTCCTTTGGTAACAGTTAAACTCAGTTAAACTCTGTCTTTGCTTGTAAAATGAAGGATTAATCATTATTGAATGAAAGAGTATAACAACATCAGTCAGCAATGAATAAGAAAATATGGTTAATGGCAAACTTGTGTATAGTTTTAACCTCACGAACTGTTATAATGGTCTCCAGAATTCTTCATGACTTTCTAATAGAAATTTCCATTTATAGTACAAAGCATGACAATCAAATCCTTTATTTTATTTATCAAGTTGTAATTTAGCATGGTTTCTTTACAATTAATAGATGAGTTAATATTTCTGGAATATAGCGATGTCAGACATAGAACATAGTTTGAAAAGTTAACTGTACTATAGCATATTGAGACACAGTGTGTTGCTGAATGAATAATTGAATACCCATTTTCATTTCACCCATCTATCTCTTCCTGCTTCCACCTCATCACAACCTTCTCATCTAAGTTCCTAATCTTGCTTGAAAATAGCGCACAATGCTATAAAATGTAATTCATTGCTAGGTAAGTGAGGAGTGGTGTAAAACGTGGCTATCGGCATGATGTATTCTGGGCCTGACTAGCTCACTGCATCAAATACGTACAGCTCAATTCCTGACCTCAGAATGCTCAAATGGTATTTCTTAAAATATCACAGGAGGCCGCAGTCGGGAAATGCAAAATGCAACATCATTTGAAGTTTAAAAAAAGCCCTTGTATCGTAAACAAATTGAACAAAGAGACTCTTCTGCATTTTTGTCGGTGTGTTTTCCATCTACAAGGAAAGAGGAGGGGATAGCATATTAAAATACCTTCCTGAAGTAACTGAACTATGCCTGCCGATATATTCTGATCAGCAGCATAGAAGAAGGGTGGGGTGTCCTGACAGGAAAGCAAAGCAGAAGTCTTTGTTGGTTTGTGTTATATGCATATGCTGCTCACTCATAAAACTCAGATGCAGCAAGAGAAAGTTTATGTTGGAGAGCAAGTTGGTCTGCTGGTGATAACATGTGATCATTCCATGTTTTAATAATGATTTCAAACTCATTCAGCACCTTTTAGATACTACTGTATCCAAATATGGATCGTCAGTTAATTATAGTAAAACCAAGTTACCCAGGAATATAGATAAAGTGGCAGCAAACCATTGTGTCATTTGTAATTATCATACCATTTTGATCAATTTACATTGTGCAGGAGGATGTCACAGTGTAAATGGTGCAGGGTGGCACAGTGGTGCATCTGGTAGAGCTGCTGCTTCACAATGCCAGACACTTGGGTTCGAACCTGACCTCATGTGTTGTCTGTATGGAATTTACATGTTCTCCCTGTGACCACATGGATTTCATTTGGGTGTTCCAGCTTCCTCCCACATCTCAAATACATTTTTCTGAAACTACAATCGCAGGGCCGAATGGCCTCCTCCTGCACCTATTTTCTATGTTTCTATGTGCGTGTGGTTTATTTTTAATTAGTTGATAGTTATTTGGGACCCAGTATGGAGTACATCATTCCCACCATTTTCAATGAAGGTCATATTAAATGAATTATATTTCCTTTGTAAACAGTTAAACACAGTTAAACTCTGTATTTGCTTGTAAGATAAAGGATTAATCATTATTGAATGAAAGAGTATCAACAACATAGTCAGCAATGAATAAGAAAATATGGTTGATGGCAAACTTGTGTATAGTGTATACTATACTTTAGTGTACACTTGTGTCTTGCAAGACACAAGATAAAAAGCAACACAAGTATTCCATTGAACAATTGCTGACTGAACAAATTACAATTCACAGCCGAACTTTATATATCTGGTTACGTAAAACATGTTTAATTTTGGCGAATAATTGATTTTCTAATTTAACAGTTATGTTATTAAGAATAACAGTGAGTCTCTCCATGTAGAAAAATCAATGCAGTCAAAACCTTTTTAGGGCCCGTCCCACTTGCCGATTTTTCTTTGGCATCATATCAGTGTCGCCAAAAGATTTTGAACATCTCAAAATCCAGCGGCGACAAAAAAAAACATTGCGACACTCGAAAAAACACTGCGCGTCATACGTCATCACGCCGCGTGACTGCGCGCCACCGCTGCATCACGCCACATCACACTGCGACGTTTCGATGGCCAGATACATCAGTCAATGACGCCAGCACTCGCCGAAAAAATCGCCAAGTGGGACATGCCCTTTTGTTAGGGTAGAAATTTAAAAAACTTGAGAGCATAGGTTTATGGTCAGATGAGAAAGGTCTAACGCAGATATTCGGGACAAGTTTTTTTACACGTAAATTGGTGGATGCCTAGAACACAATGCCAGTGATAATCATCCTTCAGTCTATCCAGAATACCGAGAATGCTCCAGGTAGTATAGTCCAAGAGATTACTGGGAACCATTTATCCAAAGCTACTCTTTCCCTTTTAAACACTATGTCTACACCACATATCATGTCCCAAATTACTAATGTATGCCAAATCATGTTAAACTAAAATTAACTACACCTCCAAGCTTAGTTTATAGCAGAAATATTGTTTCTATTGGTTAATCTTGAGTTAATCCCCTTTCCCCAACCTGTACTCACACAAACCAACACAGTCTCCACTAATGCTAACATAAAAATATTTAGGGCTTATTTAGTATCAGAGCAACGGATTCAGTAGTTTCCTTAACATTGAGTCAGATCAGATTTCAACTTTTCATTTAATTTTCAGTAATTAACTCACTGTGACTGCAGTGTGCAGGAAAAACATCTCACACAATACACCAAAAAATGTGCCTGCCAACCCCTGTGGTCTCTCACATCGTGTGATCAATATGATTCTAAATTTCTATAGACCATTTCAAATGTTTTGTCCTGTCAGTTGTTTGTTCTGTTCTTTGTGCAAAAGCAAAACTACAGATAATAATGTGAAAATGCTAAAAATATCCAGTGGGTTGGGCACCAGCTTTGGGAGAGAGAGATGTGGAGATACCGAGGGAGAGGGGAGAGAGAGAGACAGAGACATAGATGGACAGAAACATATCAAGGGTTTCAGACTAATGACCTTTCATCAATATGGAAGTTCTTTGACGTAAAATGTTAACTCTATTCTGCTGTGGATGATCCCAGTTCTTCTGTGTATTTCCAGCATGTTCTGTCTTTATTGCCGTTTTCTCTTTGTTCGTGACTATCTTATGCGTAATTATGGCCAGTTGCTTTATCCTACGCTCAATACCCATGATGCAATAATTGCTGTTTTTGAAATAACAATACCTTTAAAATCATTGTTCTTGGGAAACATTATCTATTTTAAAATATGTCTTTGTGAAAGGCCTTATTCACTGAACATTTGGTTGGCTAATGACAAACATCTTCATCATTGAAGCATTAGTTATTCAACTTGTTATTATGAAACATCTCCAACGGCTGGTTTGGATGAGAGATGTAACATCATAGAGGATGGAAGCACGGCCTTCAGACAACCAATCCATTTACGCACACTAATCGCACACTAATCCCATTTTATTCTCCCCAGATTTCCATCGAGTCCCCCTATATTCTCCCACTCACTTGCATATACAATGGCTGGTTAACCTATTAACCTGCACATCATTGAGATGTTGGAGGAAACAGAAAAAGCTAGAAGACACCCATGCACTCGCAGAAAGAATATGCAAACGTCACACAGATAGCACGCAAGGTCAGAATCAAACTCAAATCACTGGGCCTGTGAGACAGCAGCTCGATTAGCCACTGCTGCGTCACCATGAGAGCCCCGATACTTTATCCAATCTTCCCATTGTGCTTACACAATAGCTTTTACAGAAAACAAAACCATGTACATAACCTGATACCATTTGTATTTCAGTAGACTCTCAAATTCCAGTTAGTATGAATTTCGTGGACTGACGTTAGCATTATTTCGAATCCAATTGTCTTGGAGTGCTGGAATAATTCAGGAGTAAGAGCAATTGAACAAAATCCATCTGAAGGGCATTTCCAACTTCAGCTTTCCAAGCAAAAGTTTGTATATTGAAACAATAAATTGCAATCACGCACATCATTCAGAGTGTAAATCAACACTAGTTTTCTGGGTCATGTTTAATAAAACTGGACACTGCTGCTTCTGCTGAGGATTATGACAGATTATGCTATAATGTTTAATCAACATAGTTTTGCTAAAGACTTGGTTTTCACAAAGCAATTTATAAATTTCAGTTCTAGGTAGCTCTCAATATCTGCTCGCAAAATTCATTATTTTGACCCAATATCATTGGTGAATGTTTTTCATCATAATTGGGCACACAGGTTAACATTGATGATGCAATGACCGTTTTAAAAACAGATCCCTTGTTCTATTCACTTGTTTTGGTTATCAAAAGTTGTCTATGTTTCAAAAATGAATCCCTCAGCTGAACATTCTACATGGTGGCCTTAGGCAGTGACTAAAAAACAGGTTGCACAACAGGGATAGAGTTGATTCATTAATCATCTTGCACTTTTTTTCAAGCTGCTATCCATAATTCTAATCACTAGCATATTCCAATGGATTTGACATAAAGTATGGAATTATGGTGTATGCAAGTATCCATTATGTTTTTACAGTTTAATCTTCCTATTTTTTCTATGTTTAATGCTATAATTTAAAAAATCAAGTCTATTGATTTAATCTGTGGCGATGAGTGATTTCACAGCTCAAAAGCACTCAAAAGATGGGTAAGGCCAGCATTAATTGAGCATCTGTAATAACCCTTCAGAACATGGTGGTAAACCAAAGTAAGGGTAAAGGTTTACCCGAAGCGTGGTTGTTTTTTTCCAGAGTCGTTTTAGATCAGTTATTTGAGAATTTCAATCCTGTGAAGAAGAAAGAGCATCAATGTACTTTGTAACAGTATTGTGTGAATCTTTGCGGGGAGACCGATAACACTGCAATTAACTATACTGGATTTGTCCAGCGTGAATGGTCAAGGCATACCTGGGCAAAATTCCACATTTTCGGGTAGCTGGCAATGTTTGTAATTCTACTGGAACATTTGAATTGGAGCATGCCAGTTATGGAATGTATGTCTCCAATACTACAGTTGGGATGTTATCTTGCTCCATAGGTTTCATTGCATCTAATCATGTCTGTCGTTTCTTGGTATCAAGTATAGTAAGCAGAATAAAGACGGGATGTCGTCTCCATCAGGAGTGTGTGGAGGTCACTCATGTCAATACAATTATAGACAAATAGAACTATAGTAAGAAAGGTATGAGGTTGATGTCAAGTAGATTTATCCCTATATATATCATTGACGTCAAGTAGATCTATATATTCATTCAAACTGCCAGCTATGTCATTCGTAATTTGATCAGTGACATTGCGATCAACCTGCTCAAAATAATAGATTTTGGTCCATTACTCAGGGTGCATTCCATGCTGCATTTTGTACCCCTGCTAGGTATTTTTACGAAGATAGACACAAATTGCAGAAGTAACTCAGCGGAACAGGCAGCATCTCTGGAAAGAAGGAATGGGTGATGTTTCAGGCAAGATCCTTCTTCAGACTGACATTTTGTGTCTATCTTCGGTTTAAACCAGCATCTGCTGTTCCTTCCTAGATATTTTTCTGATTAATTTGGTGGAAGGAGGCAGGAAAACATAGAAACATAGAAATTAGGTGCAGGAGCAGGCCATTCGGCCCTTTGAGCCTGCACCGCTATTCAATATGATCATGGCTGATCATCCAACTCAGTATCCTGTACCTGCCTTCTTTCCATACCCCCTGATCCCTTCAGCCACAAGGGCCACATCCAACTCCCTCTTAAATATGGCCAACGAACTGGCCTCAACTACCTTCTGTGGCAGAGAATTCCACAGATTCACCACTCTCTGTGTGAAAAACGATGTTCTCATCTCGGTCCTAAAAGACTTCCCCCTTATCCTTAAACTGTGACCCCTTGTCCTGGACTTCCCCAACATCAGGAACAATCTTCCTGCATCTAGCCTGTCCAACCCCTTAAGAATTTTGTAAGTCTCTATGAGATCACCCCTCAATCTTCTAAATTCCAGCGAGTACAAGCCAAGTCTATCCAGTCTTTCTTCATATGGAAGTTGTGCCATCCCAGGAATCAGTCTGGTGAACCTTCTCTGTACTCCCTCTATGGCAAGAATGTCTTTCCTCAGATTAGGAGACCAAAACTGTACGCAATACTCCAGGTGTGGCCTCACCAAGACCCTGTACAACTGCAGTAGAACCTCCCTGCTCTTGTACTCAAATCCTTTTGCTATGAATGCCAACATACCATTCGCTTTCTTCACAGCCTGCTGCACCTGCTTGCCTACTTTCAATGACTGGTGTACCATGACAGCCAGGTCTTGCTGCATCTCCCCTTTTCCTAATCGGTCACCATTCAAATAATAGTCTACCTTCCTGTTTTTGCCACCAAAGTGGATAACCTCACATTTATCCACATTATACTGCATCTGCCATGCATTTGCCCACTCACCCAGTCTATCCAAGTCATCCTGCAGCCTCCTAGCATCCTCCTCACAGCTAACACTGCCCCCCAGATTCGTGTCATCCGCAAACTTCGAGATGTTGCATTTAATTCCCTCGTCCAAATCATTAATATCATCAGGAAATGTGAATCATCTGGAGGTTTCTTTACTTGTGTCCAATCCAGTGGGGTCTGGAGCTGTTGTTGTTGCAATTAGATATCACTTCACACAATCAGTGGGCTTGTTGCACCCGGGATAATAATGGAGAACGTGGAATAGACAATTTTCCCCCATCAAAAATATGCAGTGTTTTGGTAGAAGATAGGTTTCCTTTGTCTGTAATTTTACTTGTGAAAGTAACAGGGTTTACAACAATACCGGAAATTATTTTGTTCTTTAGGTGCAGGAGGTGGCCATTTGGCCCTTTGAGCCAGCACCACCATTCAATGTGATCATGGCTGATCATCCCCAATCAGTACCCCATTCCTGCCTTCTCCCCATATCCCCTGACTCCGCTATTTTTAAGAGCTCTATCTAGCTCTCTCTTGAAATCTTGATTGAAAGGTATGATTCAACTTCTTCAAACTATTGGTGGACCACTATGTGGAACAGCAGACTACAGATGCTTTTCAAGACAACTTTGCAACATCTGTATGGCTGGAAGTGATTTATATTTGTCTGAATTTAATGCTTTGGTCAAAGCTGGGGAATCCAAGAAATTTTCTTCTTATTCTATTTGAGTATAGCAAATCATTCTGGGGCAACTAAAAATCAACCATATTGCTATGGATTTGCAGTCATATATACCCCCAGACTACATAAGGGGCCCGAAAGGTATAGGAGAACAAAATGTACCGTTATGATATTCTGGTACTTTCACCTTCACTATCACTGAGACGAGTTTTTTTATAAAATGACGTATTTGACCAGTATGACTAACCTGCCATTTGTCAACTCTCTGCCTGTGTGTGACATCCACATTGCAGGCTGCTGGTGAATACTTGTCATTCCTGCTGTAGGTGCGGCTATCTCTCCTTCCTGTGATCCTGTGCTGGCTGGTCTCCATGTTCTCCCAGGAGATCATGTGATCAGACCTCATCTACACCTATGTCACCACACCTGCTAAAATGGCGGGCAAAGCCTGACACCTGAATACTCTTTATTGTTAATGAATGTGAATATTAAAATATATCAAAGTTAAAGAGGACAATAATTTATTTTAATTACTGGAAACTTGGAATCAGGTCAACCTCAAATCACATGCAAAATATATTCATGAATTAAAGCTTTGGTCCTGTAATTGAAAACCAGCAACACATACCGAAGGGAAACAGGCCACCCGACCCACCACATCCATGCCGATGAGCGGACATCCATCTGTACTAATCCCATCTTCCAGCATTTGGCCCGTAGCCTTCTATGCCTAGCCAAGGCAAGTGCTTCCCTAGACATTTCTTAAATGCTATCTGTGACCAATCACTGCCTTCTCCACTCTCTGCAGCAGGTCATTCCCTCTCCGACAATACATTCACACTTGGTGAAAACTACCCCCTTACAGCCCCTTACAATAAATCTATATCATTCAGTTTTACTCAGCTGTGATCAGGAGACATTTTTCATGCAGACTACCATATCTCTACCTTTCATAATTTTTATATCTCAGTCATGTCCTCTCTTAATGTCCTCTGCTCCAGGGAAAATTGATCTCACTTCTCCAGTCTCTGCTCCTAACTGAAACCTATTGCCTCCCTAAAATTATGCAATGATTGAAATATATGTTTCTATGTACTGTAACTCATTTGAAAATGCAGATTAAAATCCAAACAGGAGGTATGGAGGAGGGATGATTAGTAAATTTGCAGATTGCATGAAATTGGTGGTATTTTGGAAAGTAAATAATGTTTTCTAAGACTACCTAAAGACATACATAGATTGATGAAAGGTTGGGCAGAGATTGGCAGATGGAATTTAATCCTGACAGGAGTAAATTCATGCTTTTTGGAAAGTTATTTTGAGGGTAGGAAATATACACTAAATGGTAAGGCACTATGGACAGAGTTGGGGTTCAAGTAAATAGACCACTGAATGTGACAACATAGGTAGAAAGGATGGTGAAAAAGACATATGGCATGCTTTCCATCAAAGGATATTGAAGTTGGGATGTAGCATTGTAACTTCACAAAATACTAGCACTTTGAGTATTGTATAAAGTTCTGCTCACCATGCTGTAAAAGCGATAAGTTTACACTGGAGATTGAGGGATAAATTCACCAGTTTGTTGCCTGAATTGTAGACCTTTAGATATGGGGAGAGATTGGATCATCTGGATTGTTTTCCCTGAAGTGAAAGAAGCTGAGGGGTGGTCTGATAGAGATATATACAATTAGAAAAGATACAGTGGCTTGCAAAAGTTTTCATACCCCTTGAACTTTTCCACATTTTTACGTTACAACCACAAACGTAAATGTATTTTATTGGGATTTTATGTGATAGACCAACACAAAGTGGCGCATAATTGTGAAGTGGACGGAAAATGATACATGGTTTTCAAATTTTTTTACAAATAAAAAAACTGTGGCGTGCAAAAGTATTCAGCCCCCTTTACTCTGATACCCCTAAATAAAATCCAGTGCAACCAATTGCCTTCAGAAGTCACCTAATTAGTAAATAGAGTCCACTTGTGTGTAATCTAATCTCAGTATAAATACAGCTGTTCTGTGAAGGCCTCAGAGGTTTGTTAGAGAACATTAGTGAACAAACAGCATCATGAAGCCCAAGGAACACACCTGACAGGTCAGGGATAAAGTTGTGGAGAAGTGTAAAGCAGGGTTAGGTTATAAAAAAATATCCCAAGCTTTGAACATCTCACGGAGCACTGTTCAATCCATCATCCGGAAATGAAAAGAGTATGGCACAACTGCAAACCTACCAAGACATGGCCGTCCAACTAAACTGACAGGCCGGGCAAGGAGAGCATTGATCAGAGAAGCAGCCAAGAGGCCCATGGTAACTCTGGAGGAGCTGCAGAGATCCACAGCTCAGATGGGAGAATCTGACCACAGGACAACTATTAGTCGTGCACTCCACAAATCGGGCCTTTATGGAAGAGTGGCAAGAAGAAAGCCATTGTTGAAACAAAGCCATAAGACGTCCCGTTTGCAGTTTGCCACAAGCCATGTCGGGGACACAGCAAACATGTGGAGGAAGGTGCTCTGGTCTGATGAGACCCAAAATTGAAGTTGTTGGCCTAAATGCCAAACGCTATGTGTGGCGGAAAACTAACACTGCTCATCACCCTGAACACACCATCCCCACTGTGAAACATGGTGGTGGCAGCATCGTGCTGTGGGGATGCTTTTCTTCAGCAGGGACAGGGAAGATGGATGGAGCCAAATACAGGGCAATCTTGGAAGAAAACCTGTTAGAGTCTGCGAAAGACTTGACATGGGGCGGAGGTTCACTTTCCAGCAGGACAACGACTCTAAACATACAGCCAGAGCTACAATGGAATGGTTTAGATCAAAGCATATTCATATGTTAGAATGGCCCAGTCAAAGTCCAGACCTAAATCCAATTGAGAATCTCTGGCAAGACTTGAAAATTGCTGTTCACAGATGCTCTCCATCCAATCTGACTGAGCTTGAGCTATTATGCAAAGAAGAATGGGCAAAAATTTCAGTCTCTAGATGTGCAAAGCTGGTAGAGACATACCCCAAAAGACTTGCAGCTGTAATTGCAGCGAAAGGTGGTTCTACAAAGTATTGACTCAGGGGGGCAGAATACTTTTGCACACCACACTTTTCAGTTTTTTATTTGTAATAAAATTTGGAAACCATGTATCATTTTCCTTCCACTTAACAATTATGCACCACTTTGTGTTGGTCTATCATATAAAATCCCAATAAAATACATTTACGTTTGTGGTTGTAACGTGACAAAATGTGGAAATGTTCAAGGGATATTAAAACTTTTGCAAGCCACTGTATATGGAGATAGGGTAGATGGTCAGAATCTTTTTCTGTGGGGGGGGGGGGTGAGGCGTTTCAGAGAAATTAAAGGGGAAAAAGCCATCAGGTCGCTGTCAGAGGGTGCCGAGCGAAGCAGCAATTGGCTGTGGCTGAAGAGGAAGGACTCCAACTGGGCTCCAAAATGACCAGCAAGAGGTGTAAAATGGAGGGGAGCGCACCTGGAATGCCAGGTGTTGCTGTTGAGACATCTGGAGGTGTCGTGGGCCTATCAATGAAACACCAAGGAAGGAGGGTGCCCAGCTGATGACCCCAATGAATGTTTTGCCCCTACCCCCACTCAGGATAGTAAGAAGGTGCCTATTATAGCAGGGATTGTAATATCAAGTCCTATAAGCACAACTACAACTCACTGCCAGAGGAGGTAGTGGAGCCAGGTACAATCACTTGGCTTAAGAGACATTTAGATGGGACTTAAATAGGCAAACCATAGAAAGATACATATATAATGCAAGCAAATGTGATTAGTGTAGATGGGTGTAATAAGCGTGGTGAACCAAGGGGCCTATTTATATGCTGTATATCTCTATGACTCCATAATTTACTGTACAATTCATCCTATAAACAAATAAAAAAAACATTGGTAATGCAGACTTCAATGTGCCATGTCTTGATGTTGCTAAGCATAGATTGACATGCACTCTACCATCATTTCATTGAATGTCATTAGCCTGTCAGTTGCATATATTCCAGATTAATAACTAGATTTAAAACAGCTTTTTTGTGGCCCCTTCCTGGTGAGTAAGTAAGGAACATTGTTTCCATTGCCTGCCGAATGATCGAGCTGTCGCCTCCCATTCTCTACCCAGCCAGTCTCCTAATACTCTCTCTAAATCTCTGTCCATCTGCCATTATCTACATTATTTTCTCTGCTCCACAGTTTTCTCTGCCGTATCTAAATAATGCAGTTCAATGATAATGCTCAGGTTATGTTAAGCCCCTGCACTTAATTTCATTATCCCTGAAATTGTCAGATTTGATCTCCTGAGTAGACATATTTAATCATTTCATCCAATTGTGTCTCCATTAAAACAGTCAACAGTTCAAATTAACTATCTTAATATTTTCCTCTCTTTGCAGAGATGTTTTAAGTAGAGCAGAGCTGAAATCTGATTTCACCCTGACCACCTTCTCCACGTGGAGAGATGCTATATTTGGATATACACCAATGGCTTTTGGAGATTGATAGCTTTTATTGAGGGATATTTGATCCCCTTTTCAGAGCCAGCATTAATGTAATGCTCTCCTTCCCTTTGGAAAGTTATTGGTTTTGAATGTCAGAAAGGTAGCCAGACCACAGATTTCCTTTCCTTTTTAACGTATATTTTTCAAGGTATGGTTGACATTGATTGTCAGATAATGTAATACATCAGGCTTTGTAGCATTGCTCTCCCATCCTACACAGAGACAAAGATCTCATTATTTCCCAAGGTCTCACTTAGACAATCCTCTTGCCTCTGTGGTGATCCAGGTGAACCTAAAGGTCTTGGCAATGGCTAGAGCACAACAAGTAGTGGTTGGCTGAGAACACAAAATCAGCCGCCTCCTCACTCCTGGCCTGGTGCTCGAGGACAACTCGATTAATGACTCTACCAATCTCAGTTTTATAATCTACTCACAACCAAGATAAAACGAACATAAGTACAGGCAGTTGGCAAATCGGACATTCACGTAAGCACTGTTTAATTAGCTACCTTTAAATCCCCCATAGTCATGCTGGGATCTGACTAATGTCTCGTTATCGACAAACCTGGCCAGTAATTCCACCTCCGCACCACTATTCCCATCACTTGCCACTACCACTATTCCAATTCCTTGGCTGAAGAGTTGCACCACAGAGAAGATTTTATAAATAATTCTTATCCACAGTTAGTGAATGAAGTGATATTACCAACTGCTTCTTCAGTCTCCTAATTGAATTGGCAGGTCAGCCAGAGTGCTTGACAAAGAGACAAGAAAGGGAGTTCAGATAACAATGAAACATAATATTTAATGTTTATTTCATGTGAATGATAGTTTTTGTATAACTACTTGCTATCTTCAACCAGTGGCAAGTTCAGCCAACAAAAAGGAGCTTTACCTAACTTATAATGATCATTAAACTAGATGTGAAGAACTGTTGACGAATGTGGTTGTAGTATAAACTGGCCTGACTTGCAGGCTGAAACTTGAATGTGAGTGATAGAATCTCCTGGATAAGTTAGCTTATCACAAATTGATTGCCCCGAGGCTTACGCCGAAGCATTTACCACCATAGCCGGGGACTTCAACAAAGCCAATCTTAAGAAATCACTCCCTATCACTCCCTATCTTCTCCCAACATATCTCCCGCAGCACCAGAGGATCAAACACCCTCGACCACTGCTACACGACCATCAAAGATGCCTATCACTCTATCCCTCGTCCTCACTTTAGTAAATCCAACCACACTGCGGTGCTGCTTCTTCCTGCCTACAGGCAGCAATTGAAGAGTGCACCCCCAGAGGTGAGGACTGTACAGAACTGGTCTGTGGGAGGGGGGTTGGGGGGGGGGGGGGGGGGGGTTGGCAGAGGAACAACTCCAGGACTGTTTGGCATCTGTAGACTGGGCATTGTTCAGGGACTCGGAACGGACCTGAACGAATACGCCAAAGTCGTTACAGACTTCATAAAGACATGTGTGAAGGACTGCACCCCAACAAAAACCTTCCGAGTGCTTCCTAACCGGAAGCCTTGGATGAACCATGAGATCCGCACTCTTCTGAAGTCCAGATCCCGGGCATTCAGGCCTGGTCTACAGGAAGTCCAGATATGACCTTGGTAAGGCCATCAAAAAGGCCAAAAGGGACTTCTGCTCCAAGCTGGAAGATGAGACGGATGTTTGGAAACTGTGGCAGGGCTTGAATGCATCACCTTCTACAAAGCGAAATCAGGAGGCAGCTCAAATGTCAGCGAAGCATCACTCCTTTTACGCACGGTTCGATGGGGAGAACACTGATGTGCCTTCCCGAGCCCCCATTCGCCGTGATGCTATTTCAGTCACAGTCACAGAGACCGACGTTAGACGATCCTTCAGGGGGATGAACCATCGGAAAGCGCCTGGACCTGATGGCATACCCGGTCGTGTTCTAAAAACCTGTACGAACCAACTGGCTGGAGTTTTTACGGACATTTTTAACCTCTCACTTCTGAGGTCTGAAGTTCCCACCTGCTTTAAAAGAGCACCATTAATACCGCTGCCCAAGAAGAGCAAGGTGACGTGCCTCAATGACTATCGACCTGTGGCACTAACGCCTGTGGTGATGAAATGCTTTGAGATGTTGATCATGGCGCATTTCAACTCCAATCTCGACAAGAACCTCGACCCACTGCAGTTCGCTTACCGCCACAACAGATCAACGGTGAACGTGATCTCACTGGTTCTCCACTCCGCTCTGGACCACTTGGACTACAAAAACTCATGTCAGGCTGTTATTCATTGATTATAGCTCAGCATTTAATACCAACATCCCCTCCAAGCTGGTTTCCAAGCTCTTAGATCTGGGTCTTTGCGCATCCCTCTGCAACTGGATCCTCGACTTCCTCATCCACAGACCACAGTCTGTCCGTATTGGTGGAAATGTGTCATCCTCTGCTTTACTCACTCTATACTCATGACTGCGTAGCCAGACATAGTACAACTCTATCATCAAGTTCGCCGACGACACCAATGTTGTGGGACGAATCACTGATGGGGACGATTCAGAGTATAGAGGTGAGATTGACCGATTCACTAAATGGTGCCAGCACAATAACCTGGCTCTCAACACCAGCAAAACCAAGGAACTGATTGTGGACTTTGGAAGGGGTAGGACCCACAATCCCGTTTATCTCAACGAGACGATGGTGGAAAAGGTCAAGAACTTCAAATTTCTGGGCGTGCACATTTCTGAAGATCTTTCCTGGTCCCAGCACTCTGATGCAATTATAAAGAAAGCACATCAGCGCCTCTACTTCATGAGAAAACTATGGGGAGTCGGTATGTCAAGGAAGACTCTCTCGAACCTCTACAGGTGCACAGTAGAGAGCATGCTAACATGGTTGCATCGTGGCTAGGTTGGGCAAATTGAGCGTCCAGGAGCAGAAAAGCATGCAGCGGTTGTGACCACTGCCCAGTCCATCATTGGCTCTGACCTCCCCACCACCACCATCAAGGGATCTATCGCAGTCGCTGCCTCAAAAAGGAAACCAACATCATCAAGGACCCACACCATGCTGGCCACGCACTCATCTCTCCACTACCATCAGGCTATTAAACTCGCCAACAAACAGACTCTGAACTGTAACAGCCTATTGCACTTTATCTGCTTATTTATGTGTATATTGAACTGAACTGTTCTGTATATTTGCTTACAATATTCTGTTGTGCTGCAGCAAGCAAGAATTTCATTGTCCTATCTGGGACACATGACAATAAACTCTCTTGACTTGATTTGATTTGACTTGACTTGGCTTACTATTATCCATTACGTATATTTCTTTGTTAAAGAAGGAACTGCAGATGCTGGAGAATCGAGGGTACACAAAAGGCTGGAGAAACTCAGCGGGTGCAGCAGCATCTAAGGAGAATGGGCGACGTTTCGGGTCTTGACCCTTCTTCAGACTGGCCAGGGATCAGGGAAACGAGAGATATAGACAGTGATGTGGAGAGATAAAGAAAAATGAATGAAAGATATGCAAAAGTATCGATGATAAAGGGAACAAGCCATTGTAAGCTGTTTGTGGTGTGAAAATGAGAAGCTGGTGCGACTAGGGTGGGGGAGGGAGATAGAGAGAGAGAGAGGGAATGCCAGGGCCCGAGGGCTGAGGGAGAGGTGGGAAGGGGAGGAGACAGCAAGGGTTAACAGAATTGAGAAAATTCAATGTTCAAGCCCAAAGGATGCAGACTCCCCAAGCGGAATATGAGGTGCTGTTCCTCCAACTTGCGGTGTTGCTCATTCTGGCCGTGGAGGAGGCTCAGGACCGAGAGGTCGGATACGGAATGGGAGGGGGAGTTGAAGTGCTGAGCCACCGGGAGGTCGGGTTGGTTAATGCGGACCGAGCGGAGGTGTTCGGCGAAACGATCGCCAAGCCTCCGCTTGGTCTCACCGATATAGATCATCTGGCATCTGGAGCAGCGGATGCAGTAGATGAGGTTGGAGGAGGTGCAGGTGAACCTCTGTCGGACCTGGAAGGACTGCTTGGGTGCCTGAAAGGAGTGGAGGGGGGAGGTGAAGGGACAAGTGTAGCATTTCTTGCGGTTGCAAGGGAAAGTGCCCGGGGAAGGGGTAGAGCGGGAGGGAAGGGAAGAATTGACAAGAGTTGCGGAGTGAGCGGTCTTTGCGGAAGGCAGACAGGGGGGGAGATGGGAAGATGTGGCGAGTGGAGGGGTCACGTTGGAGGTGGCGAAACTGGCGGAGGACTATATGTTGTATTTGCCGGCTGGTGGGGTGAAAGGTGAGGACCAGGGGGACTCTGCCCTGTTTGCGAATGGGGGAATGGGGAGAGAGGGCAGTGTTGCGGGGTATGGAGGAGACCCTGGTGCGAGCCTCATCTATAGTGGGGGAGGGAATCCCCATTCTCTGAAGAATGAGGCCATTTGTGATGACCTGGTGTGAAACACCTCATCCTGGGAGCAGATGCGGCGTAGACGGAGGAATTGGGAATAGGGGATGGAGTCCTTACAGGAAGCAGGGTGGGAGGAAGAGTAGTCCAGGTAGCTGTGGGAGTCAGTTGGTTTGTAGTGGATGTCGGTCAGGAGTGTATCACCGCTCGGTCCGCATTAACCAACCCGACCTCCCGGTGGCTCAGCACTTCAACTCCCCCTCCCATTCCGTATCCGACCTCTCGGTCCTGGGCCTCCTCCACGGCCAGATTGAGCAACACCGCAAGTTGGAGGAACAGCACCTTATATTCCGCTTGGGGAGTCTGCATCCTTTGGGCTTGAACATTGAATTTTCTCAATTCTGTTAACCCTTGCTGTCTCCTCCCCTTCCCACCTCTCCCTCAGCCCTCGGGCCCTGGCATTCCCTCTCTCTCTATTTCCCTCCCCCACCCTAGTAGCACCAGCTTCTACTATAGTTGATATCTACTATAGTTTAGGAATGGCTGCGCAAGGGTATGATTGTACCCAGTCGGTCTAATCATATTAGCGGCTCTGCTAAGCACCCCATCTTGTGGTTGACTTAAGAACTGTTCATAGACACAAAAAGCTGGAGTTGCTCAGCACGGGACAGGCAGCAAGAGAAGGAAAGTGTGATGTTTCGGGTTGAGACCTTTCAAGACTGGCACATGTGGAAAATTCTGACTGTCAGTTAAAACTGACAGATGAACATGCAGCCTCCATGTAAAAAAATTCAGAACTATAACTACAAGCTAAAAAATATCATCTTCAGTGTGACTTTCTCGTCAGCATTGCACACCCAATGCTCAATAGACAAAGCATGTTTCTGTTTGCAGAATCAGGTCATCATGTCAGTTTTTTCTTCTGTGCAATTATCCTTGCTAGCAGCAATGCATTTCACCTGATCCAATGTTACCTGTAGGATTGAGATATATTTTCAGATCTTGGTTGTTCGATTATTTGCATTACTATGTGAGTATTAAAATCAATTTAGATTTCTTTACTTGACTCACTTCAAACTTAGCTAAATTTGCTTTATTCAGCTTTCTTTTAATAAAGTGTAGACATTTCTTAATTTTTTAGCAGAGCATACCTCTTTTAATTACTGCCTGTCCTTTATGGCTGATTGTACTGGCATTTTTCATTATAATTTTTAATAATTAATGTCCAATTCATAAATAATTAATTAAAACATTATGGTTAATTCAATTAATACAAAACTTTATCAAGATTTTTTTGACATCCTTTGGAACAAAAAGATAAAAAAGAAAGAAACTAATATTCTTTAGCAATTTTCTTTACTTGATATTGGAGTTCATTCAAATTGAACCTGCCTGCTGAAATGTTGCAACTATTATGCTATAAAGTCAATCAAATATTTTACTGAGGACTGACAATCTCATTACACCCTTTTCCCCATCATTCATTTTGAATTGTAACTATTTTGATAATTTTATTCATTTTAAAACATTTAACTCCACAATTTATGATATTCACCGGTCTATTACCTCAGCATTCAACATTTATGGGCTTCAGCGAGATATTTCAAAATAACAAAAATAGACAATGCTCGAAATGCTCAGCATGTCAGGCAACATCTGTGGTCGAAAAATAGTGTTAATATTACAGGTCAAAGACATTTCTAGACATTCCCTTTTCTGTTACGGGTTCTTCAATCAGAAACATTAAAGGGCCTGTCCCACTTGGGCATTATTTGTGCGTCATTTACGTGACATCATTTACGCGTCACGACGCGTACGTAACGTGTGCATGCCGTGCATTTCGCCAGCATGGCTCGTGGTGAGACGTGGTGGCGTAGGCAGTGACGCGCCCCAGGATTTTGGGATTCTCAAAATCCTCGTGCGCCACCTGCATGACGTGCAAATGATGCCCAAGTGGGCAGGCCCTTTACTCTGTTTTTTCTTTCCACAAATGCTGCTTAATGCAATTTCAGTGTAGTATACTTTCTGTTTTAGTTTCAGATCTCCAGCATTTGCAGTTTATTTTATTTACATTTGCTGGTTTAGTTAAAGATAGTCTGTGTTTTACTTTGAAGCTTTTTTAATTAATCCTGATATTAGTGACAGCCAACTTTTAACTGTACTGCACTGACTTTAAAACCATTGTGGGTTGTATGCTGAATATACTGTTGAAGGAATAAGCAACCTAGAGTGAATATATTCTACAAAGCAACAAAGATAAAAAAGAATGGTGATGCATATCAGAGGTGGCAAAGCTGGATAATAGATTAGCTGTCACTATCCTGTTCTTTGAGATCAGATTCTTCCCAATAAGGAAGATGTAGGTCAGCTGTCACTATTAATATAGGATGGCATAAACAACAGTCACACAATCCAAGCCTTTACTTAATAAATTAGAGGACTAGTTTTTGTCATTGTTAATGACACTAACAATATTGTATTTAAATGCAACTGCATTTCTGGATTTTCCTTATTGTGTACATGTTAAATTGTGATTATTGTAGTGGTCAACAGCAAATATATAATATGAAAAATGAAAAGAGACAATTAATGTAATTTTTATAGGTTTTAGTAATCCATTAAGTCTACTGGATCCTTTAAACAAAAAAAGGATTAAAATATCAGAACAGTGCTGTTCCTAATACCACACTGCATTATTCACATAATAATTTGAAAAACTAGTATTTAAATTTGTGTTACAGTGTGATTTTCTCAATGCTTCTTTTATATTTTATCATATCCTACTACACATTACAGACCACACCTACTCTGAGTAAAGTATTATATAACAGATGGTTAATCGCATATCTCCAACTGCCAATAGTATAATTCAATTCTTGTGATGAATAAATGTTAAATAAAGTTTTCTGTAGTGTTCAGCCTCCCGAATCAAGTTTTGTCTAGATATAGCGAGGAAACAGGCCCTTCGGCCCGCCAAGCCCATGCCAACCATTGATCACGTGTACTATCTACTACCTGTGCTATGTTATCCCACTTTCTCATCCTACACACTAGGGGCAATTTACAGAAGCCAATTATCCTACAAACCTCCACATCTTAGGAATAGGGGAGGAAGCCGGCGTACTTGGGGAAACCTCACGTGGTCACAGGGAGAGCATACAAACTCCGCACTCACAGCACCAGTAGATAAGATCGAACCAGCGTTCCTGACGCTTTGCGGCAGCAGCTCTACCTCTGCACCATTGTGCCACCCACAGTGTTCCATCATTGTTCCATGTACAAACATCAAACTAATTTCTTGCAAACATTTTCAATAAAACTCACAAGAAATGTATTCTAATTAAAAGACTGAGTGTGCTGATGAAAACATTGAGTTATATATTATCACGGGATTGTTTTTGAAAGAAATAGCAAGGGTTGAGCTATATATAAGGTGCTCCATCAATAAATCTGCACCAGACCATCTAGTTGAAAGGAATTGAAAGAAAAACTGCATATCTGAAAATTGTATTGCCACAAGACTATATCAGAACATTTGTTGATTTCATAGTAAATACTAAGAAATATTATATGTATTTTCTTTCTATATTTAGAACTCATCTTTATTTTGCTGGTGAAAACCCCAAATATTCAAATTTGTGACCTTTTGCTTCCTAAAACAAAAACAGGAAATCCAGCAAATTTGTAATTTGATCATTTATTCATCAGCAGAAATGCCTTGGTTCAGAATGGTAATGGAGAATATTTAAAAATTGCAAAACGTTGTTTCATAAGTTTCATAAATAATGCAAAGATTCAAACGTACACATTTATAAAAAAAAACAGTTGAGCAATTCCAATAATGCGGAACTGAGGAGATCACAAAACCAACAGTAACCTTAGCAATACTACTCAGAATTAAACTCCAAACGGGAAGTGAGATGTTAGACCTCACCAAACTATTTTAGTCATACCTCCAAGTCCTCATTTTGAAAATATTTTCATATAAATGGCATGTAACAAGAAGTGAGAAAACAAGCCTGGAGGGCAATTACTTTAGACTTCAGGGATACAGCGTGTAAACAGCCCATTGGGTCCGTGCCGACTAGCGAGCACCCCGTACACTAATACTATCCTACACACAAGGGGCAATTTACAGAAGTCAATTAACCTACAAACTTATACATGTTTGGAGTGTGGGAAGAAACCGGAGCACCCGGAGAACATCCATGCAATCTCAAGCATAACGTACAAACTGTGCAGACAGCACCCGAGGTCACGATCTAACCCGGGTCGCTGGCGCAGTGAGACTGCAACTCTACAGCTGTGCCACTGTGCAGCCCCAGTTCTTGAATCTTTGCTCCAATCTGGACTTTCCTGCCAGTCATTCTTTGCCATTTGCATCTTAGTGACAGCGGAGAGGCATGTATTGATGCTGCCGGGGATGTTTTTGTATGCAAGCAGATAGAAGTTTACTGATGCTCCTGAATATCCACTCTGGAAGTTTAGTTAACATCCACACTGGTCTTTAGGCATTGTGTTGATCTTCAGGGTCTTTAACCATTTGCAACTCCAGTGGATGTCCTCTTGTTTCATACTTGGCACAATCAAGGTGGATTTTGATGCACAATCTCAAGAAGAGAATTGCCAAATCTAGATAAAGAGCCCCAACCAGAGAAAGTTGCTCAGAGTAATTCAAGATTAGGAAGAGCAAGTAGGTAAATTATCCTAACCCTCACCTACAATGAGTGCAAAATCAAGTTCAAATGTTTTTAATCTAGGTTCCATACTTATAGATTTCCTTCTCTTCCATTGTGGCAAAAAATACCACTTAATTGAGAACGGTTGTTAAATTCAACATTTTCAGGGTAAGCAAGATACTTGAGAAAATATAGGGAAGAAAGGGATGTTCAGATAAAGTATGAGGTGAAAGATAATTCCCCATCTTGCCCCCATTTCCACATACAGTAAATGATAGCCACCATGTTTATCTGCCATTCAAACTCCTTGGTACCTGCTCACATCCCTCTAGTGATTTTTTAATGTTTTCATTTGCTCAAAGATTGATCACTAAAATTGCCTTTCAGATTATCAATGCCAACTATTTTCTTGATGATTGATTTCCTATCTTTTGGGAGAATTTTAAAACATGGAAAATATGCCAACTAGATTTAAAAAAAGACAGAAAGACTCGAAAGAAGAAAAAGGAGAAAGTTAATGAGATACGAAGAGAGGGTGGTAGCATAGAAAGACTAACGAGGTGGATTTGATGTTCATAAATGCTATTCATTCTCAGATATTATAGAAGTAATCTGCCATTAATATTATAGGGATCAGCTGATGGCTCATGTGAAAGTAACTATACCATTATTTGTGGCATATTGCAAAAGATGAACACATAAAAGAAGCTGGCATGATTATTGTTTTAAAAATCAATAAATACAGATATTTTAAATTACTCATTTAGAAGGAATATCAACTAAATTGCTACAAAGTACTGGAAGAATTCAGCAGGTCAGCCAGCATTTCTGGAGGATATGGATAGATGACATTTCGGTTTTGGACCCTACTTCAAACTGAACCTGACCCATCTACAGTCTGAAGAAGGGTCTCGATCTGAAATGTCATCCATCCATGTTCTCCAGGGATGATGCCTAACTCACTATGTTACTCCAGCACTTTGTGCCTTTTTTTTTCTAAACCAGCAACTGCAGTTTGTTGTTTCCACTAAATTGCCTCTTGTATGTATCGGAGTGTTTTACGTGCAATGAACAACCATGCAGCCTAATATGCAGACTGAGAGATGACATGATAGACGTATATAAAACTATGAGAGTCAAAGATAGGATAGATAGGTAATGTCTATTTCCCATAGTAAGAGTATCTAAAACCTTAGGACATAGATTTAAGGTGAGAGACGAGATACAAAGGGGATCTGAGAGGTTTGTTTTTCACACCAACTAATTGATATTGGGTATGTTACCAGAGGAAATGGTAGAAACAGGAAAAGTAACAATATTTAAGAGGCATATGAACAGTGGTGGGTATGGAATTAAGGGCGTGGGATTGGTTTAGATAAGCATAATGGTTGGCATAGATGCAGTAGGCCAAAAGGTCTGTTTTTATGCTGTACAACTCAAAGAGCATAATCATATGAAGAGCAATGAAGTGAATACTAATGAAATTAGTTTCCTATGATATTGATTCAAGGAATCATACTCGTCAGAAACTGCCCTGTTTTTTCAAATAGCATCAGCCATTGAAATATGGAAAGGGAGAACTTGGTTCAACATTTCATCCAAAGGGAGCCACCTCGGACAAGTTAATGATCCTTCAATAGTGGTCAAAGGATTAATTTTGAGAACACCTTTATTTTACTACAGTGTAAAAGAGGAAAGAATGCATTTACAACCCATTTTATAATCTCCTCGTTTTGAATTCCATTGTCAACTAATTCCTCACTACCTCTTATTTCTCAAAATCAAAACCAGTTCCTTGAAATGAAGCTTATGAAATGCTTTCCAGCTTTAGAAGATTGGTGGTATGACAATGGCACGAAATAGATAAAATCAGACTGCTATCCTAATTTTTTTTTAAATCTTCCTTCTACTTAATTAAGAAATTATAACATTTCTATTTTTTGTTTTTAACAAATATTAATACGCAGTAACTAAAAACCTGATAAAGCTTACACTCTTCATTCTAACGTTTACCAGGATTTTCCATAAATTTTGCCGGGTCAGCAATTACCTTGTTACTTTCCCCTTCCCTGGTTTTAATATTGTGTAAAGACTAGAATGTTACTGCTATTCAGCAGGGATATTTGATTGATGTGCATGGTTTAATTTGTTCACTCAGTGGAGCATGGTAGTGTTTACACAATGCACAGGTTCATTTTCTACAAATAGATCAGAAGCAGGAGTAGGCCACTTGCTCCTCCAGCCTGCCCTGTGATTTAACATGGGACTTTTGATTGTTACCCTGACTTTTAATTCCCAGCTACCCATGGTAACCTTTCACCACTTAGTGAGCAAGAATCTATTTGACTGCTTTAAAAATATTCAAAGTCTGATTGCATGCAATACTGTACAATGTACATAAAGCAGGTTACTTTTGCGATTAAAGTATTTGTTTACCATGCTGGGAACCAACTGCACAATGACAATATGTGAATAAAGCACTTAACAACATATGTAATCTAATTAATTGCTGGCAGTGAGCCAGTGAAGCTGTATTGACCTCCTGGAGTTCTGATATTCATTAACTTCTTGACTAAGTTATAGTGCCTAATGATGATATTATTCAAATAAAATCTCATATCTCATTCCATTTATATTCAGTACAGTCATGTGATTATGTAAAACTGGAATTTTATGTAGTCAGTTACAGTTTTGCTGATTTCAATCAAGCTGGAATTTCCCAGATCTAGATCTCTTGGCAATATTATTCCAAAACACCCTTAGCCAGACTTCCCATTTTACCCTTCAAAATCTTGAGCTCTTCTGAAAATCTGTTTCTTGTCCTAACTTGAACAGACCTGATCATCCATCATCACCAACCTTCACTGGATACTTATTAACTAACATCTTATTGTTATTCTCGATCCTTCTTTCAAATTTTTCAATCCATTACATCTCCCTTTTGTAATCTACATGGTAGATTAACATCTTGTAATCTACCATGTTCCTATTCTGTATACTTCAAGCAAGTATTCTTTATCATTTTTATGGGGCTTTTAGCTATCAAGATACTAAATATAGGAATTTTCCCCATTCCCAACAACATAGACGAGAGTCACACACTACAGAAAAAAAAGAACTTTAGGCCAATTTGTCCATGCTGTCCATGTCTCATCCAAGCTAGTCCCATTTCCAGTGCCTGGTCCATATCCCCCTCAATGTTCCTATCCATGTACCTGTCCAAATGTCTTTTAAATACTGTTATGGTACCAGCTCATTTCATATACCACCCACTCTATCAGGGGACCGTTGTGCACTCACAGCACTAGAGACAAGTTTGCATGTTCTTCTCCCTGTGACCATGTGGATTTATAAGAGAGTGGATGAGAAAGTGGGATAACGGACATGATGTGATCAATTGGTCAATGGTCAGCGTACACTCAGTGGGCCGAAGGGCCTGTTTACATGCTGTTTCTCTAAACTAAACTAAACTAAATTAAAAGATGCCCTTTGCATTCTTATCAAATCTTTCCAGTCTCCCTGAAACCTGTGTCCTCTGGTTCTTGATTCCCTTACCCTGGATTTAAAAATACTCTACATTCACCCTATCTATCCCCTCATGATTTTATATACCCCTATAAGATTACCTCCTCAGCATTGTGTGCTCCAAGGAATAAAGACCTAGCATGCCCAAACTCTCCCTATTGCACAGGCCCTAGCAACATTCTCGTAAATCTTCTCTGCACTCTTTCCAGATTAATGACACTTTTCCTACAGCAGAGTGACCAAAACTGACCACAATATTCCAAAGGTAGACGAAAATGCTGGAGAAACTCAGCGGGTAAGGCAGTATCTATAGAGAGAAGGAATAGGCGATGTTTCGTGTCGAGACCCTTCTTCAAAAATGGTTTAACCAATGTCTTGTACAACTCTGACAAAACATTCCAACTTTTGAAGAACCAGAAACGTTGCCCATTCCTTCTCTCCAGAGATGCTGCCACACCTGCTGAGTTACTCCAGCATTTTGTATCTACTTTTTGATTTAAACCAGCATCTGCAGTTCTTTCTTACACATTCCAACTTCTATGGTCGGTTCTCTGACTGATGAAGGCCAGCATGCCAAAAGCATTCATCACCACCCTATCTACCTGCGGCACATCTTTCATGGAAATAGGTACTTCTACTCCTAGGTTGCCCTGCTCTATAACACTCCCCGGGGCCCTACTATTTTCTGTAAAGGCCCTGTGCTGATTTGACTTCCCAAAATACAATATCCCACATTTATCTGAATTAAACCTCATTTGCCATTCCTCAGCCCATTTACCCAACTGATCAAGATTTTCTTTCTCCATTTTTAATTCTCCAAAATCTTCCATTTTGACAAATTTTTGGCCAACTGCTTTATATTCATTTGTGGCTGAATGTCAAATTCCTTTGTTTACGCTCTTGTGATGTAGCCTGGTTGTATTTTGCTGCCCAAAGAACTAAATTAACACCAAAGTACACATCAATCTTTTAAAAACGCAATATGCTGGAAACACGGCCCAAAATCAGGCAGCTTCTATGGAGAGATATTCTGTAGAGAAATTAGAATTTTGTCGTTCTATCTAGGATATATAAAATGGGGCAATAAAACACTCTTGACTTGAAATCAGGCAGCATCTATGGAGAAATATTATATTAAATGTTTCTAAATTCATTTGAAACCGATTTCATTTCCAATTCTGTTACACAAGAATGTTTAATGCTAATGAATTAAATGTCACAAAAATACCAAATTTGAAAAAACAAAGTTCTCACTGATCAGGATTGCCGCCTGTCTCCTTTACCATGTTTCACTTCTTGTTTCTTTACACTGTCAACCAAGTCTGATTTCCCTTCTTCACCCTATTCTCCACTCCCTGTTCTAAAGAACAACACCTCGTATTCAGCTTGGGCAACTTAATCAGTATGAATATTGATTTCTCTGACTTCAAGCGACCCCTTCTTTCTCTCTCTCTCTCTCTGTCACTACCCCACCCTAGTTCTCCGACGGGTTTCACTGCCATTCTGATTAATTCTACTGATTGTGTGCCTTCTTGTCACCTTCCCCTCAGCTAACAATGAGCCATTCTACATTTCCTTCACATCATCTGCTTTGATTTGTTCTTTTCTCACCATACCACTTCATACCTCTAGATTACCTCACCCCTGACTCTCAGTCTGAAGAAGCGTCTGGACCCCAAACGTCTCCCATTCCTTCTCTCCAGAGATGATACCTGTCCCGCTGTTACTACAGCATTTTGTGTCTATCTATTGTGTTTGAGTCGAGACAGTCACTGTTTCCCTCTCCACATTACGCTGCCTGACCTGCAGAGACTTTCCAGCGTTTTCTGCTTTCATTACTTCTCTAGTCTACGGTGAAGGTATCGCAGAGGTTTACTCTATTCAATAGATTCCGTGAATCATTCCTAAAGAATGATGTAGTATTTACACCAAACCAGACACAGATTAAGATTCAGATTTCTGATCACTAAGTGACTGTATGTGTGTGTTCGTCGGGTGGGAAGACCCTTTGACAGAAAACAATGAGGATGTTGGTTCTGCGTCTGGGGCTTATCAGTGGGTTTTAACATTGGCTGCTTTCTCCAAGCGATGGGCTTGAAGTGCTGAAAATCATCGCGGGATTGGCGGCATGGGTTTAATGATTTCAGTGCGGTGGGAGACGGCGACGAGAGATGGGCAGCGCCGTTGCTAGGATCATTATAGATTGCAGTCGGAAGTAGTTGACTTTTAACAAGTCGGGGAGCAGTGGGTTGGCGAGGCGTCGCCTTGTGTGTGTGTGTGTGTGAGAGTCTCACGGCGTGGCCATTTCCACACGGTGCGGTTGCAGAGATAAACCGGGCTTGGAGTTTCCCCGATGGTGATCAACGTCCGCGACCAGCCTCTCGTTGCCCAGATTTCTTTTGTGTGGAAAGTAGGCGATGCTCCGGAGATTCCCCTCTGAGCTGCAAAACCTCCCCGCTCGTTTTGTTCCTCTTAAAAACAAAACCAACTCGCTTTCACCCGAGTGGATGGACCTTCTGAAGCCAAGAGGAGAGATCACAATCCTGGTCATATCCACACAGAAAGACCCTAGCTCTGCCTTGCGTTAGATGAAAGGAAGTGATGGGAAACAGTGTTCAGAAAACACATGCAGGTAGGAAGCTCTCTCTCTCTTTCTCTTTCCCTCTCTCCTTTGCTCCCATCTTCGCTCTCATTCCGTGCGCTACGGGGCTTTAACAACAAGCTGCGAACAGCTAAATGTTTCCCATTCAAATTGGGGAATAAAGTGAATTTGGCATTATTCTGCGGTTTGATATTTCTGTGGGGTAGATCGCGCTTGCTAACGTGTGCCACCCCAGTGAGTGAGGCACATTTCACACCGCCGAGGCTGCGGGCGGGGGTTTCCTCTGCCGGGGATTGTGAAGGAGAGGGTTTTCCGAAACCATTCCTGATTTCCAGGCGTTGTCTGCGCTGCGCCCAGTATCGGTAGAAGCTCGGGGTCTCGCTCCCACGCCCAGCCCCGGCAGCTTGTGAGCCGGTTAACGTGGGCGTAAAGCGCAGTCTCGACGGACAGTTCACCTCCCATCGGTGAACCAGTTGCCCCCGCATTCTGTCGAGAATGGTCAATTATAACCAAAATGAATCTGGATTTATCAGCGCCAACCCCCAGGAAGCCTTGGGAACTGGATAGACTCAAATACCCGGGGCTGTCATATGTGGTTTGATCACAATTTTTGTTTCAATGCACACACTGATAAACAATGAAATTAGATGTATCAACTTCTCGCAGATTAGACACTCAAATCTTTTTCGGGCAGTCACCTCTGATCTTTAGTCATTGCAACGAAATCTAAACAGATGTAGAAGACTTTTCCTGACTTAACAGGTTATTAATGTAAAGGTATGGGGCGTCGGTTATAGATATAAAGGTTTGGTTGCCTAAGGGCGTTTTTTAATGTGAAAAGCGGGGGCGAGGGGGTGGGGGTGGGTTTGCATAGAAAGAGATAGGATACTTGAAACCAGTTCCCAGAGCTGTCAGTTACCGTTTAAAAAAAATAGATTTATTGGTGCCTTTGTACTAAGCTCCGTGTGACAGTTAAAGATCTGCTATCTATAGTTACAACCAACTGCTACGTGGGGATTTCCATTTTTCAGCTGTCGGAGGGCAGTGGGGGTTTCAGTTAGAGGGTGTTTCATTGCATTGAACGTCGGAGAAAAGTTCCGAACAGGTGAAGAAGGGATGATGTGTCAGTTGCTCCTGACTACCAGCGCTGCGATTAACAACCTTCCTCGCGTAATAAAGCCACGAGGGCGGGGGGTGTTCGCCATCTGAACGCGTGTGGAAGAAGGCTCATTCAGTATAGCAGCGCCACTTATTTGCAGGAAACAATATTGTTAGAAATAACACTTTCACATTTCATCCTGTGCAGTGTGAAACATGGTGTGCCAACCATTCCATGAAGTATTTGTTTCCAGGCATTTGGCGAAATTAGCACTGCGGGCCTTTTCAATTCAAGAACTGCAGTCTCTGAAAGCATCAAACTGTCTGTACACGCTGTCATTAAGGCTGTTCGTTGGAGTGAAACTAACCGTGATATGGCGGGGGTGTGCCCTGGAGGATGTTTAATGCTGGTTCTATTTGAGGGGATGATACAGTCAACATGTGGTCGGCGGAAGCTTCTGGCGGATTAGGGAAAGCGAGAGTGGGTTGGAAGATGGTTGTTGTTTTCGTTGCACTGCCGAAGTTTTTTTTTGTATCTTTCGATGTTTGGAATGATTAAAGCAACGTTTTAACTAAAAGTACCACAAAGATGTTTGCGCGTGAGGGCGCCTTACATTTTGAAATTGACCCTTGTTAGGCAATGGTCAGCTGGATTTTCTGATCTTCCACACGTGTTGGTCATATTTTAACTTTTCATTTAGAATAGCGAAAGTACACAATTTTTACCAAATATTTTTTGGAATATTTAGGTGCAGAAATACAGGTTATTTTTACACCAGCTCATATGTCTGAAGGAGGGTCTCGACCGGAAATATTACCTATTCCTTTTTTCCAGAGATGCTGTCTGACCCGTTGAGTTACTCCAGCATTTTGTGTCTGTTTCCAGCTCATAGAAAGATCGATTCACCACATATCACCACCACCACACCGTTCTCTTACATGTTCCTTTCCTTAACATAAGTGCACTTCCTTGTTTGAAAAATATAACGGGTTGAACTTCCAACATTATTTCGGATACTCCAGTAGTCCACAATCCCGTGTAGAGTCATTTAAATAGCTCTTCCTTGGAGATGGTAGTTGGAATGAGGGCCAAGAACCATTGGGAGATTTATGGGCAGAGCTCAGCACAAGTGGAAACCTGGCTTAATTATGGTGAAAATATCCATAACTCTCCAACTGAATTCTGTAAAATCGGCAAAAAAAATGATAAGCAATAAGATTTTTTTATCAACAAAATTTTTTTTGGGAAAGTTTATTATTTTTTTCTCATTTTTTTGTTCAGGTTTTTTAATGTATGTCATTAGAGTCACATACACACAGCATCAGATTAAATAATTGGATGCTTCAATTTCAAAGGAGAGTAAAAGTAAATGCATTCCCATGGAAAAACTGTTCAAATATTTAGTCACAGCACTGAAAACGTATCAGCAAAACAACCCTAAATCTATAAGAACAGCACTAATACCAAGAACACCCACCAAACAAACACCGTCCAAAAGATATAATACAATTATTATTGGGGTTACATAATACTTTCTCTAAAATTATGAATCTCTTTAATGCAGAAGATAAAGAGAAGATGGCTTAGAAATTTGCCTTTGACTACTGATGCTAAAATATCAACTGCCCATATCTCCTTCACCACCACCATGCATGCCAGAGAGGGTTCCATTAATTGTTTAGTGCTGGGTGAAGAAGACAAGTTTCTATCTGATGTTCTACCTGTAGTTTCTACTTGTGTGGGCATTTCAAACTAAGGGTCAGAATTCTAAGATAGTCACAATGTATGACACAAAATATTAAAGAGAAATATGTTGGCACTTGGAATGATTGTACCAATGCTGGCACATCAATATTAACATTTCAATGATGTGCACTAGCACAATCAGTGTTTGTAGCTGTATTTAAAGAAAATTATTATTAGTCAAGGTAGGTTTTTATGGGAGAAAGGGAAAGAGGCCTATATTGTTAGACAAAAATGGATATGAGGTGGGTCAGAAGCAGCTTTCACTTTCACAGTACTCTCACTTTCACCATTTCACAAGCTCACATTTTATTAGGCAATTCGGCCCATCGAGACTACTCCGCCATTCAATCATGGCTGAGCTCTGCCTCCTAATCTAATTTTCCTGCCTTCTCCCCATTACTCCCCACCTGTTCTAATGAAGAATTTATCTTCCTTAAAAATATCCACTGACGGCCTCCACAGCCCTCTGTGGCAATGTGTTCGACAGATTAACTACCCTCTGACTAAAGAAATTCCTCCTCCTCCTTTCTAAAAGAGCGCCCTTTAATTCTGAGTCTATGACCTCTGGTTCTAGAATCTCCCACCATTGGAAACATCCTTTCCGCATCAACTCAATCTATACCTTTCATTGTTCTGTAAGTTTTAATGAGGTCCCCCCTCAACTTTCTAAACTCCAGCGAGTAGAGTCCCAGTTCTGTCAAACTCTCATGCTAACCCACTCATTCCTGGAATCATTCTTGTAAACCTCTTCTGTACCCTCTCCAGAGTCAGCACATCCTTGCTTGGATGTGGGGCCCAAATTTGCTCACAGTACTCCAAATGTGGCCTGACCAGCACCTTACAGAGCCTCGTCTCTGTTTGTGATAATTTGTGATCAATGATTTGTTACTGTACTGTAAATCTTGTGGCATTGAAGAATAACAATGAACACATATAAGAACTGAAGTAATGGATGTGTGAGTAGGCTTCATAACCCTTTGATTATGATCTGCCATTCATCAAGATTCTTGAAGAAGGGTCTCGACCTAAACATCACCCATTCCTTCTCTCCAGAGATGCTGCCTGTCCCACAGAGTTACTCCAGCATTTTGTTTCGATCTTCAGTGTATACCAGCATCTGCAATTCCTTGCTACACAAGATTTGAGAGATCTTTGACATCAGTGCCATTTTCCCACAGTATCCCCATACTCCCTGATATCATTAATCGAGTACTATTTGCTTTGAATGAACACAATCCCTGTTTTAAATTGAAATAGAATTGAAGCAACAAGAGAATAATTTAGGAGATGAAAATCCTCTAAAGTTAGTTAGAGTCATAGAGTGATACAGTGTGGAAACAGGCCCTTTGGCCCAACTTGCCCACACTGACCAACATTTCCCAACTACACTAGACCCACCTTCCTACGCTTGATCCATATCCCTCCAAACCTGTCCTATCCATGTACATGTCTAACTGCTTCTTAAGCATTGGGATAGTCCCAGCATCAACTACCTCAACTGGCAGCTTGTTCCATACACTCATCACCCTTTGTGTGAAAAAGTTACCCCTCAGATTCCTATTAAATCTTTTTCCCATCATCTTGAACCTATGTCCACTGGTCCTCGATTCCCCTACTCTGGACAAGAGACTCTGTGCATCTACCCAATCTATTTCTCTCATGATTTTATACACCTCTATAAGATCACCCATCACCCTCCTGCGCTCTAAGGAATAGAGACCCAGCCTACTCAACTTCTCCCTATAGCTCACACCCTCTAGTCCTGGCAACATCCTCATAAATCCTCTCTGAACCCTTTCAAGCTTGACAATATCTTTCCTATACATGGTGTCCAGAACTGAACACAATATTCTAAATACATTCACCAAAGTCTTATACAACTGCAACATGACCTCCCAACTTCTATACTTTATACTGTGACTGATGAAGGCCAATGTGCCAATAGCCTTTTTGACCACTTTACCTACCTGCGACTCGACCTTCAAGGAACCATGCACCTGCACTCCTAGGTCCCTCTGCTCTACAACACTCCCCAGAGGCCTACCATTCACTATGTAGGTCCTGCCCTTGTTAGACGTCCCAAAATGCAACACCTCACACTTCTCTGTAGTTGTGGTAACTAGTGATGCTTTATTTTCCTACCTTTCTCTCCTGCAAGTGTTAAATCCTTTTAGAATTCTCAGCCTGCAGCACATTAGAGAAATCACTGAACGTCATCGATGAGCATTGAAGATGACTATCGCGATCTGTTTGAGCAAGGAGTCATTTAAATTCTGTTATCAAACAGCAAAGTGCATTTCCACCAGAACACCAGGTACTTTTCTTTGAATCATAGAAACATACAGCACAGACGTGGACCCCTTTGGCCAACATCCTCCATGCCAACTGTGATGCCTATCTGTGCTAGTCTCATTTGCCTACATTTGGCTGCATCCTTCTATGCCTTTCCTATGGAAGTACACCAAACAGCTTTTAAATGTTGTATTTGCATCTGCTTCCACAACATTTTCTGGCAGCTCATTCCAGACATTCATCACCCTCTATGTGAAGATCCTACCCCTTACATCTCCTTTAATTTTTTTCTCTCTCACCTTAAAACCTGTGCCTCCTTGTTCTAGACTCTATCCTATTTGACAAATTTATGTAATGTCACTCCCTCGGGCTCCTACCTTCCAGTGAGAATAAACCCAACCTTTCCAATCTCTCCTAACAACTACAGCCCTCCATTCCAGGCCACATCCTGGGGTGAACCTCTTCTGCTGACTTTCTATTGGTACCATATCATTGCTGCAGTGTGGTGACCAGAATGGTACAAAATACTCTAATGGATCTCTAACCAATATTTTGTCCAACTCTTAAGCTGATTGGCTCATCCCCTAAAGCCAAGCATGGCAAATGGCTTTGCACTACCTTATTTCTTGTGCCACCACTTTCATGCTAATATGGACTATTACCCCAAAATATCTAAGTACATCAACACTCCTATGGTTTCTGCCATTTACTCTATATGTCCACCCACAATTTGACCTCTCAAAGTGCATTAGCTGGCTCTAGATTAAATGACATCTTTCACTACTCCACACCACTGAACTATGTTCTGCTGTATCCTTTTGAGTCTTCTTAATCTAATGTCTACTAGATGGATTGTTTAATGTGGCAGAAAGACTGGGTTTATTCTCAGAGGAATGTTAGCATACTGAGGCACCTAAGACAATATTATGACAGATTATTGTTTTGATCGAAGGAGATAATAAAAATAAAGGACTTCAGGGAGAATTCCAGAACTTTGGCCCTTGCTTCCAGAAGGTATAGCTGTCAGCCATGGGGTGATTAAAATCTGGAATGTGCATGATGCCAGAATTGGAGGGGAACAAGATGAATTAGGGAGTTACAGGCAGGATTGCAAGCATAGGTTGGAGTAAAGGATTTGGAAAATGTTTTAAATCTAGGGTCTTTGACTTGGGTAGGCCGTTAGGATTGAGGTTATTTTGTTGGTTCTGCGGTGGCTAATGTAACCAATGTGGGATGTAATGTAACCAATGTGGGATCCACAGACTCTTTCACAGGAAGTGGCTAATGGGGTGGACAGGATGGTAGCCTGGAAAAGGACACTGACTGACATTGGTCCATTCAGGTATTGCTCAAGCAAGAACTCGTAGAGTCTGTGAGGAAATACACTCCTTCCTATGCATCTGATCTATGGGCATGAGCTTGTCAATATCATGTCAAATGCTCCTTTTCCTCTCTGAGCGGCCATGAGCCAGGATTTACTAAGGGTGCTCACCTGATAATCTCTTTGAATGACAATGTTTGGAATTGACTTTGTTTGTCTTGCTCATCCTGATTACAACTCGGGTCTCAATTCTAGGTATGGTAGCCTGGAAAAGAACACTGGTCCATCATTGTATTGGTCAAGCAAGAACCAATATAGTCAGTGAGTGAGTACTGGGTATTTTGGATCGAGTTACATTTGAGTTGAACTTGGCAAGTCTAGGGGTAACAAAGGCATAATACATGGCCGACAAAAATGCTGGAGGAACTCTGCGGGCGAGGCAGCATCTATGGAGAGAAGGAATTGGCTACGTTTGGGGACGAGACCCTTCTTCAGACTGATGTCGGGAGGGTGTAGTGGGGCGGGAAAAAGAAAGGAAGAGGCGGAGACAGTAGGCTTGTGAGTGAGCTGGGAAGAGGTAGGGGTAGAAGGGAGAAAGCAAGGACTATCTGAAATTAGGCATAATACATGATGGTTCCGGCATTAGATGAACTAAGGCAGATGGGGTTTAGCATTATTATGGTGTTTTAAAATAGTGCAAGATCAATACAGCAATCTTTGATGGACACTGGTCTTCCCAAAGTGCTTCAAAGTTAAATTTTCGACCTTTTGAAGTTTAGTCATTTTGTGCCATAGGAAATGCAGCGCGAAATGTGCAGACAGCAACTCACCAAAATATGAAACTGACATGTTTTTGCACATTTGAATAGACACGAGAATAATTCCTCTGCTCACCTTCAAAATAGTCATAATTTGCATTTTCTGGGCCCATAAACTAGGGTATTAGTTTAATGTCTTGTTCAAACAATGGCACTTCCAACTGCATTGGATTTCCTGCGCCATATACTGGAACATTACGTTGTAGGAAGGAACTGTAGATGCTGGTTTAATCCGAAGATAGACACAAAATGTTGGAATAACTCAGCGGGACAGGCAGCATCTCTGGATAGAAGGAATGGGTGACGCTAAGGGTCTGAAGAACAGTCTCAACCCGAAACGTCACGCATTCATTCTATCCAGAGATGCTGCCTGTCCTGCTGAGGTACTCCAGCATTTTGTGTCTATTATTGGAACATTACCTTATACATTCGTGCTTGGGATTCTGGGATGGGACTGATCGGGTTCTTATGACTGAAGAAATAATAAATCTGAAGAAGGATCTTGACCCAAAACATCACCTATTCATTTTCTCCAGAGATGCTGCCTGACCCACTGAGTTACTCCAGCCTTTTGTGTCTGTCTTAAGAAATCTAGTCTGGCTGACAGCAAATATTTAAGATAGGTATATGAATAAATAGTTAACAACTCATCCCTTAATCAATTTGACAACTGGATAATGAGGCTATCTGAAGCTCTTTTATAGGTAGTCCAAAAAAATCAGTTTGGTCAACACGGACTACTAAATAGAGGACGCACAGGCATCATAGACCCTTGAGATCTTACTGGTGGAGGATGGAGGTATAAAGGGGCAAGATGTCCTTGGAAAAGATGAGGCAATGGAGGCCTAGGAATAGAAAGTTATTGAAGAGTTGAAGGATTTGTACGGTGTCTCGGATGTAGATCAGAAGAGAATGGTCAGGGGGGATTGGATGGAATCAAGGTTTGTGGAGATGAGTTATGTGGAGCAGCAGCAAGGAGAAACAATGGGTCTGCCATGGCAGTCCTATTTGTGGAATTTTGGAAGGAGATAGAAGCGTGCAGTGCAGGGCTGGGGAACTATAAGGTTGAAAGCTGTGGAGGGGAGATGATGAGATGTGGAACAGTGTTTGTCCATTTCTCTCCACTGATTCTGCTTGACCCGCTGAGTTCCTATCTTTGCATTTCCGCAATAGCGATAAAGTCTGTTGGGAACAGATAACTATTATCAGAAAACTTGATAGTCACTAACTCATTCTCAGCATGCCCTTGCAAACTGCAGTTTTGTACTCAAGACCAGCGACGGACAATCTAGCCGACTGCGACGCCTAAGAAACGGAGTCTCCCAAGGCTCGGTACTGGCCCCCATGCTCTTCACGGGTTATCTAGAGCCTATAGTGTCAGCGATCTGAACCAAGCTCATCACCCTCAATGGGTCACCCCTACCCTATAACCCATTTCCTACATACCTTGGGGTGAACCTAGATTGGCAGCTGACCTGAAGCTCTCCGTGCTAAAGTCTCGGCGCAGAACAACCTACTGCGTTGCTTGGCTGGATGTCATGGGGCGCCAGGACATCTACTGTCCGAAGCAGAGCTCTTGCACTCGTGTACAGCGCCGCTGAGTATGCCGCCCCAGCATGGTGCCGCAGCGCTCATACTCGCAAGCTAGACGCCATCCTCAACGACACCATGCGGATCATCACCGGCTGCCTACGCCCTACTCTGACGGATCTTCTGCCGGTGCTCACAGGTATCGCACCCGCCAAGCTTCGCAGAGAGTACTTCACTCACAGGCTGGTGTGCAAGGCCCCATTGGATGCCAAGCATCCGCTACACCAACTCGCCCAGGACTCACAGCAACTGGGACCTCAACACCTGTCATCTCGTCGCCCCTTCTCCCGTCACGCAGCGACCGTCTGTGGCTCCGGTTTCAACACACTAGGAACATGGAGAACCAGTTATGAACAGACTTCACGACCTCCGCTATGCACTGTTGCACTGAACACCACAGGCCCACCCAGCCCGGAACTGTCCCGCAAAGAGTGGGTCGACCTGAACTGGCTCCGCACGGGGGTCGGCCGGTTCAACGCCAACATGCATCGCTGGAGGCTGCGTTCATCAGCAGCCTGCGTGTGTGGCGCGGTCCAACAAACAGCGCAGCATGTCATTTTGGACTGCGCTTTCCTCCGCCCCAGTGGTGGAGGGATAGACCTCACGGCCCTCGACAACAGTACATTGAACCGGCTGCAGCGCCTGGAGGGCATTACATAACCTCTGCTACCTCAAACGCAAGGAGCATAAACATTGTCTGCTTTATTTCCAGATCACTATAGCTGTTTGAAGTTAAATGTTAACAAACTTTTAGATTGTTAGAATCTGTAAGTAGTTTCTTCCAATACTCTGTGTTAGAATAAAGCTGGAGTGCTCAATGATATTGGTGGGGAAAATGGCAAAACGTAAGCTACAGTATCAGCAGCTGTTCTCAGACATTTGATCTGCACTGCACTAAATAATTATTTCACAGAGACGTGTAGTTGAAGCTTCTATTGGACATTCTGATGGATGACCATGCCAGTGACACTTTTAACTGTAGAATAAAAATTAAATTTACAACTTGCTGATAACATGCAGTTATATTTTAATTGTGTTTTGTACTATTGACCTAATTTTTGTGCAGTTGTCTTTTCTTTTTGCTGTCACATAGAATGTTATGTATGATTTATGTATGTTATGTTTTGTGTGTTTGTTTGGATCTGTGTGCTTGTGAGGCTGCTGCAAGCAAGATTTTCATTGTACCGTACTTGTGCAAATGACAATAAACTCGACTTGAGTTGACTATCTGTTCCATTTGACCTGCTGCTCTAACATTAATTCTGTTGACCACAAGTCACTTAGTAACTGCTTGTAGAGACCCTTCACTTGTTACTGTGTGGGCAGCCCAACAATGCCTTCTATTCATCAATTAAAGTCACTGACATGCCTTTACATGCTCCAAAGTGTAATTTACTATAAAGACATAAAATGACTTGGCAACAACGTTGGAGTATGTCGGAAAACACAAAGTTGAAAACACAGTTCTTTGATTGGATTTCTCTAGAGCATTTGAAACGTACCATAAGCTCTAGCTTTCATATTTGTTAAATTAATTCCTAATTATTAAAATTATGGTCCTTTCTTGAAAATTAGAAAAAGTGCAATGTCCTAACCAACCATATCGAGATTAAGCATCATAAACTATTTCAGCTGGTGGGGATTTTTGTTTAAAGCTATAAAATGTTTATGAAATGAAAACATGTTCTGGCATTTAAGATACAGCCGCCTCTTTGTTGTTTTTAACAAAGAGCAACGCTGGAGCTGCTGAGACAAAGGAAAGATTGGAATGTTAATGGAATAGCCATTGAAAGTAATATCCATAGCTATTTGGGACAATGTGTAATTTCTTATCTAGCTTCAGTTTTCCTGTTAACCATTCACTGGGGACATAGTGCTTTTCGTGTGCGGATAAAATGGAATTAGTAAGAATTTGCTTTTGGGTGACTTGAGGCTAATTAAGTTGGCAGCTCTACCAGTCAACCTTGCATGCTCCATCAGCCATCACCACCCCATCACCGTTGTTCTCCTTACAACCAACAACTCCTAGACCATTATAATCATCAAATTAGGTAAAGGGTACATGGCACCGAATTCCTATAAACACAAGGAATAAAAGAACAAGCACCATTCAGAGTTAATCAGAGGGGGAAAGAGATGTGGCGTGGGCATTTATTAATAAATTCAAACTGATCAAGTCAAGTATGAGGCATGAGAAACTGCAGACAGGTATCCATAACCCAACTGTGAGTCGTTACTGGTTCAATTGTCACATATGCAACTGCACAGTGAAATTCTTTTACACATGCAGCCTTTGTGTGAATATGACATTTTGGATAGCTAGATAGGGCTCTTAAAAATAGCGGTTAGGGCATATGGGGGGAAGGCAAGAATAGGGTACTGATTTGGGATGATCAGCCATGATCACATTGAATGGCGATGCTGGCTCGAAGGGCCGAATGGCCTACTCCTGCACCTATTGTCTATTGGATCAGGACCCTACTTAACTGGCTGAAGAAGGGTCCTGACCCAAAACATTGTCTGTCCATTTCTCTCTTTAGATACAGCCTGACTCGCTGAGTCCATCAGCACGTTGGTAGATAGCCAAATGACTGACCAAACACAAATATTTTAATCTCAGGCTAATTATTTTTTGCCATCACATAGGAGGAATATTTGATGATAGTTTAGAGTAAGAGAGAATTGTTATAACATCATCAGTAAGCATTTCTGTTGACTTTAAACTAAGACAGCTTTGTATCTGGTCATGCCTCACTAACGTCTTCATCAGTGTGTCTCTCAAAAGATCATAAAAGTGAAAGGAGCAAGACTGCTCTTCCATTCATTAAGATCATAGCTGATCTTATTTTTGTTCCATCTTACATTTCCTATCTGGTTGATTCTTCAAAGATTTTCAGATTTCCCCATGTATTGAATGTCTAGACTATCTTCCCCTTTTTTGAACCTCAGTGAGTGTAGGGCTATTCTGTTTTATCTCTTCACCATCTTTGTGGAGCTCTTCATATCAGAAATCAATACAGACCTTTTTCAGCACTGCCTCTAAAGCAAGTATGTCCTTAAATTAGACTAAAATTGTACCTAGTATTCCATGTCAGGTCACCAAAGTCTTGTAAAGTTGTCTCAACTTTTTTTTTCAAATCTTGCACTTCATTCCCCGACATTGAAATTGGAGAAATTATTGTTTTGACACAATGTTAGTTTAGATAACAACTAGAACATCCTGTTGCACCTACTGAGTAGATATTAGACACTAGAGGTAAAATTTAGTGTGTAATTTAGACAGTACCTTCATTTGAGAGTGACCAGTGTTGGTTGATCAAGGGAAAGTCTTTGGTAGACTAAATATGATGCAATCATCCATATTAATTTAATACTTTGGATATTCATAATCAATATAAAGTCCTTGAAGTAATCATTCATGATCTGGTGAAAGAGGGCGTAATAATTGATACAATACTGCTGCCTATTTAAATCTTACTAGTGACTTCAAGATTCTATCAAGTTACAGATGTTTCAGCTTCACATTGTGCGTTCTCTCTCTATTCTTTGAAAACATTGACAATTTGCAATTGTTTTTTCTACGGACTTCTCAAATATTGTCACATTCTTGTATCGCAGTTTGAAACTGCATAATTCTGAATGTGGGGGATTGTGGTTGATCTACAAATTAACTTTATTTCAAAGTGAAAGCACCATTAGCCCAACACTGCAAATACATTTTCACCACTTAGCTGACATAGTTGAAAATAAAAAGATGGTCTGCGATGGATGTGAAACTGGAACTTGAAAACTGATTTATGCAAATGTCTAGGACAGATTACTTACTGCATGTGATGCTGCTTTTATTGATGATATTCAGTGACAGAATTTCCCAACTTAATGCAGTGGTGAATCTTAGAATAAATGTTTCCTGTTAGTCATAAAACCCTTGCTTGATGCATCAAAACACCACACCGTACAAAGATGTTTTCAGAAATGCATTGCTTTATCCCCCTGAAGATGTATCCCATCATGTGAGAAGGCACTCTGGGTGGATTAGGCTGCACTAATAAAAATACAAGATGATGGATTTCTGAACTTCTTGATAGTTATGTAATAATTATGAACAAACAGTTTGAGCAACCAGTAAAATAAATTCAATTTTCAACAAATATTGGTTTTATCAAGATTTATTATAGTGCCATTTATAACAGGCTAGTAATCCAATGATAATATACTTTCTCATTGGGACCCTATTCTGAGAAAATAGAAAACAATGGTGTTTTTAAATAGAAATCTGTTTTTTATCATTGTGGATTGTAGGTTTAATGACATTTTGTTTTCTTTGGAATATGAAATCTCTCTTCAGCATGATTTTAGCTGAAAGTCCTCACAGTTAGAGCTGACAGTTTCCTAAAATGCTTTCTTAATTTGTTTACTCAATAATTTTCTTCAAAAAATGCTGACTATATAAATGTCCACCGAGAATAATTCCAACCATTGGGGTTAAACTATTGTAAATATATGTTACAGTTACTTCTCATAATAATTAGGTAAAATTGCTAACACAAATGTTTATTGTTCAACTTTGGTATAATAAGCTTAATTTCTTTGCATGATGGTCAAGACTTTGAATGTGTTGCAGCACTGGCATATTTCCATTTTTTGTTTTACTTCAAGAAATATTGTTTGCTTGCTTTAGAGAATTGATAATTAGGTAATTGGTTGGAAAAGAAATGGAAATTAAATGAAAAGGGGGGAACAAGGGTAGGATGTTGTTAAATAGATCTAATAATAAGTGATATTCTGAGCCCCAAGTGCGAAATCCCCAAATGCATGCGCACTTTCTATTACCTATAAAAGATGAGTGGAAAGAGAGTGTATCTTTGAGGAGCATCGTGTGAGAATAAGAAGTAAAATTCCTGCGACATTTGATATCCCTCTGCATAGAAGCCTCTATTTGTGAACACAAGCTGAGCCCTTCAGTGCTAAGCGTCCAATGTAAACACTTTCTGCCCTTGAGGACTTTTGGTTTTGTTCTGTTTGATCTTCTCCTGTTTCTCCCCAATTGTTTCTTCACCTCTTTGTTTTTGTGTTTGACACCACAAAAACAATTCAGAATTATTTTCAACTCTCAGGAGAACATCCGAAGCGGAATGGCAATGTGGCATGTAGTTTTGTGTACTTGTCACCATAGCACAAATTTGAATTCCAGTGATACTTGGCTTACTAATGAAGGGCTGGCTCTTTGGGGTGAGGTTGGCAATGGTGCTGAGGGTGGGAGACTGTTGGATAGTCTTGTAAAAGACTGACATTCTAAGCTTCTAGATAGATTTTACAGCAGTACAAAAAATTTATGATAAAGTTAGACGGTGCCCATTTTGAAAAGCCTATTATGGTGTAGAATAGGGGACTTATAGAGTTACATTTTCTGTTTCTAATTAGTTTATTCTATTTCAATAGTGACTGAAGACAGTTAGTTGGTGGAGACTGATATGCTTATCATAAGAGAGCAGTAACACAAATTTTCTAGAATTTAGAAAATAATGAATGTTTGCCAACATCTTGGAACCAGATAATTTGGCATTGTCCTCATCTAGTAAAAGTGACCTGAAAAAGAGATAAAGCATGTACATTGCTTTGGGTTTTAATATGACACAAAAGCTAACTTGTATTAAAAGTAATACAATATTCTTAAGTAAAAAGAAGTTTAGTCTGATCTCCAATCAATATCTTACTTTGCTTTAGGGGTTTCTCCTCTGCTTCATTTCTCATGATCCGAAAACTCTGCCTTTAATATTTGCCACAAATCGCTGCTCTATCATTTCATCTCATCATTCAGCCTCCTGCAGGAGAATGTTATATGCCCATCAGGATTTTCCATTGTCTTAAAATGTACGAGTAGTCACGTAACTGGAACAGGCTAAAACCTAATTTCTCTTCTTTCTCATGATCCTTTATCATGAGATGTTACCTATTTGCTCTGATTAATGGATCTTAGACTGGCAAGACAACTACAGCACATGATTTCATGTTGTCACTGTTTGAAGTAGACTAATAATGAATATATGAACATTATTTACCAAGTTACTAAGGAAACCATGAATCTGGAATAAAAACAGAAAAGGCAATAAGCATTCAGCAGATCAGGTACCATCTGTGGATTGATAAACAACTGAAAGTACGGATCAATTACTTTTCATTCCCAAGTCACCCGCAATGCTAGTTTGGTGGGGTTCAGTGACAATGCAATGGTTAAATTACCAGACACGTAATTTAGAGGTTCTACCCAAATTCACATAAAGTTATGAAACTTAATTATGTGGCTAAGAAACATCGTTGATCACAAAGTCAATAGTTTGTCAGAAAAAAACCCATGCGGCTCCCAATGTCCTTCAGGGGAGGAAATCTCTCACTCTTATCCTGCTTGGTCTATATGTGACTCAGATCCGCAACATTGTGGTTGACACTCAAGTGTCCTCTAAAATGGCCTAGCAAACTCTTTTCAGAGCAATTTAAGCAATTGGCAATAAATACCGGCCATGTTACTGGTCCCATTTCCAGAAAAGTGAATACATATCTTTGAAAATCCTATTATCTTGTATTTATCAGAACCATTCCAATGCAATTCGGTGATCTGAACTGTCTTGCTACCTGAAGATGCATCTGATCTGCTGTGCATTGCACCATTTTAGATTTTAATAAGCATTATTTATAACATTACGAGACAAAACAGAAATGCTAAATTCATTTTTGTAAGCTAAGCATTACAACCGTGGCCATAATGCTACATTTATTAATATTTTTATCCTGCTATCCCAAATGTCAGTGTAATTGTTTTAATGAATTCTAAATACATGTGTATTATGAGCAGACTGTCTGTCTCCTGACTCATTTTGAAACTTGGTAAGAATAGATCAGCCTTCAATAAATAAAAGATGTGTGCTATCACAGCAGAATCTCCTGTAGATACTAATAGATTTTCATCCTTATATTTTGTGCACGTGCCATGATTCACTCAAGTCCATTTCTGCCATGTTGCATTTTTTAAATTGACTACAACATTTGCAATGCAAAAGAAAATTACTCCATACAATATGTGCACTGTTTAGATCCCAGATGTTTCCTTTTGCATGCTTCTGTGGTAAACAAAAAAGCATTCTCTAGTTGTCAGATTTTCCATCTTAACAATATGAATTAACAGCAATTTTTCTTGAGATCAAGCCAAAGACCCAGGCATTTTATATGATTTGCAAATTAGTTCTGTAAAAGTGCAGCTCAGGGTTGGTAGGCCCCAGGCAGGAGCGGTAGTGTTCCTGTTTATTATTGTGTAGCAGCGATCCCTAATTAGGTGACTATTAGATATTCCTGCCTCCATACTCCTATGCAATATACCACATATGAGGAAATCGTGCATGTACAACCCAAGCTATTCAATGTTTTAATACTTGAGGAAAACGTGACATGAGGTACCATGCAGGATTTTCCAAGAAACGGCCAGAATTGCTGGCATTACTTTTTAAAATGTTTTAAAGTTTGCAACCCAATAGTTCTTTTATCAGTTTTTTAAATTTGTCAATTTCATGAAGGTAACTGTAATGTAGTACTTCTGTCTTGGTACCATCTACTAGCATGATAAGACTGTTAATGGGAAGGTTCAGCTGTGATATTCTTTTTCATTAAGCTTGGCCAGAACAGGAGCATTAGTTTGAAATATACGCTTATAATTTTCTAAAAATAAATCTTTTTGTTTTTAATCTAAAAATTATTATTATTTGTATAATTTACCATTAAAATTAGCTGCAACAAACATATAAAAGGTGACCAGAGCAGTGCTTTGGAAAAAATGCCCCTTTATTCTTGTGGTTAATCTTTCTTTGTAATCACTAAAAAATCACCTCATTTTTAAAATGTAAGAAAATATTTACGAAAATATGTTTTGCCTTCAAATTTGTAAATGGCAAAGAAAGAGCAGTAAAGTTATGCATTAACAAAAGCATTTTTCTGCAGGGCTGAATCTCTTTTGTAATTAAACAAAAGCTGTCATCTTATTAAAAATCTTTTCACAAAGTGGTTTCTGCTTCATAACATCCCAGGCTAAATATTATTATTAGGGATTGCCAACCCATGCAAACTCCTGTAACCTCCTTGTATTGTGAATGCATTATTATAAATAGCAATTATCTCCCCACCCATGTCATCCTATAAGAATACTGTTTGGTTTAAATGTACATGAAATGTGTAAGGGTGAAAACTAACAATCGGGTTATGTTCATTATATTGAACCTTCTTATGAAGTTTACATAGTTCACCATCTGTTTTTCCTGGGGGGAATTTTCAATAGAGGGAAATCAATTACAAAAATGCTGTTTGACTATGACACTGTTAACTTCCCAACTCAATTACAAAGCACATTTTTTGTACACTGATTTACCACTTGAATGGAGGTCAGTTCTTTAATGTGATCTGAGTTAATACTGCTGAAATATTGTCCGTTCTCAGCTGGACTCTTGTAAGGGAAAAGCATTGTTTATATGCATTCTAGTAGCTTTGCTGAGAACAACAATGTTATATTGTTTAGACAACTATAGCCTTGCCTCTCTTACTGATTATCGACAACATCTAATCCAAGGAGACCTCTGAACATGCAGAAAATGGAAATGGAAAAATAAACTAGCTAGTTGCCTGCAATTAAATGGATGGATATCATATTTATCGTTTGCAAATAAAAGCAAATTAATACTAATCTATTTTGGGAAAAGGAAGCCCATTTGTGGCAGAATGTATAGGATGTTAAGAGAGGTTACCAAGTGAGGGTGGTGAGTATATGGAACAGGCTGCCAGAGGAGATAGTTGAGGCAGGTACTTTAACAACATTTAAAACCTTTTGGACATATACATGGATAAGAAAGGTTTAGAGGGATATTGTCCGTATAGTGTTGATGAAGCATCTTAGGCACCACGAGCAAGTTATGCCGAAGGCCTTGCTTCTGTGCTGTGTGACTCTATGCCTGTATCTTTGATACTTAATGTTATCATTGGCTCTCGCTGTAATTATATAACAAACTAAGGAAATGTCACTGAATCGTCATTTAATTTTTTTGTGGTTTCATTTTAAAATTCTAATAATTTACATTTAAAGACTAGTAACTTAAAGTAATTGTTCAGTTAGTACCCAATAAATATTCAAGTTTTCATTATAATTACGAGCTAATTATGTATAAATATATACATAATTTCTTCTTTAATACACTTGTTATGATTACATAAGATAATTGTAGTTTTGTGTATTTTCCATTTCCATTTCATGCACATCTCTGGATTAAAATTAATAGACCCATTAATAATCCAGATAATAATGCTACTCATTCTCATTTCAAATTCAGTGGGAGCAACCGGTTTATTGCAGGTCAGATTCCTATAAATATTTAGAAACCAGTTGTTCATATATCGTTGTCAATAACTTCTAACATTGCACTAGCTAAAACCAGGGTCTCGTGCTTATGGCTACCATTAGACATGCCTGAAATATGCAGGTTATCATCTCATTATGTATGCTTGAAACTGGATTAGTTTAAAGACATTTTCTTTCATCATGCCATGAGAACTTAACCCCTGGTTTATTATTCTGCTGAAGGAAGTCAATTTTCTTTACAAAGTTGTGCCTGTCTTTACACAGCAAATCTCACATAAACTTTAGACAACAACTGGTCTAATGTCCACGAGGACCTGAAAAAAAAATATCAGTGCAAAAACAGAATTGGAGAAATTTTCCAAACAAAAGCCAATATTCTCCAGAACCTAATAACTTACATCACACAGTTTTGAAAGAGGTGGCTATGGAAATATTTAATGCACTGAATTATTTTATTTTAGATTATAGAACTGTTCCCACAAAATTGGAGGTAGCAAATGTATCCTCACTGTTTAAGAAAGTACAGTGATTGAGGAGTGGGAGCTATACACTATTTAGCCTTGGCATCAGCAGTGGGGAAAACACAATATAATTAATTATTAAGGAAAGACTCAAAATGCCTGAATAACTCAGCGGGTCAGGCATCTCTGGAGAACATGGATAGTTGATAAATGTAGAAACAAAGAACTGCAGATGCTTGTTAATGACATAAAGTCATTAATACACAATGACACAAAGTGCAGGAGTAACTCAGCAGGCTAGGCAACATCTCAAGAGAACATGGATAGTGATGTTGAGGGTAAACGTCCTTCTTCAGACTGATTGTAGGGTGGGGGAGAAGAAAGTGGGAAAAGTGAAGAGGCAGGACAAGGCATGGCAGGTAATAGGTTGACATAGGCAAAATGGTTTGTTTTGATAGGCAGACGGTTGGAACAAAGGCCAGAGATAAGAAAGGAAGGTGTGATACAGGTTTGAAGAGTTGAGAATTGTGAAGCCAGAATGAAAAAAAGTATGGGGGGGTAGAGATATAGGTGGCAGTCCAGGGTATAGGGAAGGGAGCGGAGAGAGATGGTGGGAGGGGGGTAGGGGATGTAGCAGGGGGGCAGGGGGTTGGGGGAAAGGGGTTTACCTCAGAGAGGTAAATTTCAGCGGAAAGGGGTTTACCCCAGAGAGGCTACCTGAAATTGGAGAATTCAATGTTGAGTTGTGAACTAAATTGGGTGAAACAGGTTCTGATGAGGGGAAATTTAACACAAAGAAAAGCGCAGGGAATCAAAAAGTTTAATTATAAATGGAGAATACTGGAAGGGATAATACAAACGTTAATGTATTTAGGGTTATTGGAATGAAGAATGGTAAAAAGCCAAACTGAAGGCTTCTTATCAGAATATGTGTAACATTCATGAGAAGGTAAGTGAATTAATGAAATAGAACTAAGTGGGTGTGATCCAATGCCATTAAATGGTGATGTAGCAAATTAAATGTTCCATGATAACCAGTGTAGCAAATTAAATGTTGCATGATACTGAACTTTAAAAGGAGATAGGCAGAACAAAGCAAGAGTCTGTACAACTTCAGTATTATTAAGTGGCATAAACGGAGTAAAAAGAAATGATTTTTGTTTGGAGACTGCACGCGACTGCAAGAGGTGGAAAACATTGTGGGAAGTTTAACGTAGACCACAAACACTAGTAGATATACCAGCAGAGTATATATCAGGAAATTACAGGTCCAGCAGTTATACCGTGATGATCAAGTACTTTGATATACATGTAGACTAGGAACCTGAAATGGCAGTAATCACATAGAGCGTGAATTCATGGAGTGCATAAGAGATGATTTTCTTCATTTAAAACAACATTTAGGAATTAACAAGGGGACATGTTATTTTTGTCCTATTTGTTGTTACAGGAAAGGGCTAATTAATGATCTGGTAGTTAAGGGACCTTCGTGGGACAATGGTCACATAATAAAATTGACAGTGGTTGAATTTAATCAGAATTTATTCAGGGTGTTAGAATTGGATAAGACACATTACAAAACCGTGATGCACGAGTTTATGGTAAACTGAAAAATTGCTGTAAAATACATGACTGAAAACAAGCTACGCTAACATTTAAAGAATTTATATATAGTTTACAAAGAAACCCAATGAGAAAATTATGGCTTTCAAGAAAAGTTAAAGATAGTAACAGATCAAAGGAAAAAGCATAAAACGTTGGCAAAAAAAGCAGTACTGGGAAAAAGTTCCGAATTTGTCAAAAGAGTCAGAAAATTGACAAGGAAAGAAAACGAGAAAGCAAGAATAGGCTTGTGAGAAACAAAAGCAAATTGTAAAGTCATGTATTGTTATGACTGAAAGAAAAGATTATCTAAAGTTAATGTGGTTCCTTATAGATAGAGACAGAATTTTTGAAATTAAACAATTTCTCTATTGTTCAAATAAGCAAATAAGGAGTAAAAAGAAATTAGCAAAAGTAAGATAAAGGCCTTGGAAAAAATAATGGCATTTTAGGTTTAAAATCCCAGAGCCAAGTGACCAAGGATTTTGAAGGAGGTGGTAATGGAGATAGTGAATACACAGTTCCCACACATTGGAAGGGAAAAGTCTTACCTAGGAATGGAGGAAGTAGACAAACAAATGGGGTGCTATAGGGATTGAGTCTGAGGTGCTAATTGATCATAATCAACAACAGTGATTTGAATGAGAGGATAATGCACAATATGTGCATTATCCTCTGTTGATGATACAAAGCTGGGTGGCTGAATGGGCTGGGATAAGGATTTGCAAAGTCTTCAGAAATATACAGTGACTTGCAAAAGTATTCATACCCCTTGAACTTTTCCACATTTTGTCACGTTACAACCACAAACGTAAATGGATGTTATGTGATAGACCAACACAAAGTGGTGCATAATTGGGAAGTGGAAGGAAAATGATACATGGTTTTCAAATTTTTTTACAAATTAAAAACTGAAAAGTGTGGCGTGCAAAGGTATTCAGCCGCCTTTACTCTGATACCCATCAATAAAATCCAGTGATACCAATTGCCTTCAGAAGTCACCTAATTAGTAAATAGAGTCCATTTGTGTGTAATCTAATCTCAGTATAAATACAGCTGTTCTGTGAAGGCCTCAGAGGTTTGTTAGAGAACATTAGTGAACAAACAATGTTCCTTCAGCATCATGAAGCCCAAGGAACACACCAGACAGGTCAGGGATAAAGTTGTGGAGAATTTTAAAGCAGGGTTAGGTTATAAACAAATATCCCAAGCTTTGAACATCTCACGGAGCACTGTTCAATCCATCATCTGAAAATGGAAAGAGTATGGAACAACTGCAAACCTACCAAGACATGGCTGTCCACCTAAACTGGCAGGCCGGGCAAGGAGAGCATTGATCAGAGAAGCAGCCAAGAGGCCCATGGTAACTCTGGAGGAGCTGCAGAGATCCACAGCTCAGGTGGGAGAATCTGTCCACAGGACAACTATTAGTCGTGTTCTCCACAAATCAGGCCTTTATGGAAGAGTGGCAAGAAGAAAGCTATTGTTGAAACAAAGCCATATGAAGTCCCATTTGCAGTTTGCCACAAGCCATGTGGGGGACACAGCAAACATGTGGAGGAAGGTGCTCTGGTCTGATGAGACGAAAATTGAAGTTTTTGACCTAAATGCAAAACGCTATTTGTGGCGGAAAACTAACACTGCACATCACCCTGAACACGCCATCCCCACTGTGAAACATGGTGGTGGCAGCATCTTGCTGTGGGGATGCTTTTCTTCAGCAGGGACAGGGAAGCTGGTCAGAGTTGATGGGAAGATGGATGGAGCCAAATACAGGGCAATCTTGGAAGAAAACCTGTTAGAGTCTGCAAAAGACTTGAGACTGGGGCGGAAGTTCACCTTCCAGCAGGACAACGACCCTAAACATACAGCCAGAGCTACAATGGAATGGTTTAGATCAAAGCATATTCATGTGTTAGAATGGCCCAGTCAAAGTCCAGACCTAAATCCAATTGAGAATCTCTGGCAAGACTTGGAAATTGCTGTTCACTGATGCTCTCCATCCAATCTGACTGAGCTTGAGCTATTTTGCAAAGAAGAATGGGCAACATTTTCAGTCTCTAGATGTGCAAAACTGGTAGAGACATACCCACAATGCTGTAATTGTAGCAAAAGGTGGTTCTACAAAGTATTGACTCAAGGGGGCTGAATACTTTTGCACGCCACACTTTTCAGTTTTTTATTTGTAATAAAATTTGGAAACCATGTATCATTTTCCTTCCACTTCACAATTATGCACCACTATGTGTTGGGCTATCACATAAAATCCCAATACAATACATTTACATTTGTGGTTGTAACATGACAAAATGTGGAAAGGTTCAAGAGGTATGAATACTTTTGCAAGCCACTGTATAGGAAGGTTAAATGAACAGATGTGTGCATGCCCAATGAAACAGAATCTGGGAAAAAATGTGAAGTCATCCACTTTAAAATTAAACATTGATGTTCAAAGGGATCTTGCGAGTCCTAGAACATAAATCATTAGCAAGTCGTATGCAATTAGGATACACAATTATTTTACCTTTTATTGCAAGAGAATGTGTACGGAGGAGTGGAGACAATTAGCTCCAATTATATAGGGATCCTGTTTGTTTATATCGAGATTATTATGTGTAGAGGCCTGTTCTCCCAATTTAATACAACTACCTAATAAGTATATACTTGTGAAGGTAGTGCACAATGGTTGGTTCCTGAAATGGTGAGTGTCATATGAAGGATGGTGGAGCAGACTATGCTGGACTTGAATTTGGAATAAAAAGAAGTTACCTCATTGAAACAAAATGTTTATGGGTTTGACAGGGTGAAACAGGGAGTTGTTTCCCTTTGTGTAAGAAAGAACTGCAGATGCTGGTTAAAATCGAAGATAGACACAAAATTCTGGAATAACTCAGCGGGTGAGGCAGCATCCCTGGAGAGAAGGAATGCTTGACGTTTAGGGTCGAGACCCTTCTTCAGACTGATGTCAGGGGAGGGGGCAGGACAAAGATAGAATGTAGGTGGAGACAGTAGGACTGGTGGGAGAACTGGGAAGGATGAGGGGATGGAGAGAGAAAGCAAGGGCTATCTGAATAAATCTTTGTCCCACCCCCTCCCCTGATATCAATCTGAAGAAGGGTCTTGACCCGAAACGTCACCCATTCCTTCTCTCCAGGGATGCTGCCTCATCCGCAGAGTTACTCCAGCATTTTGTGTCTGCCTTAGATGTTTCCCTTTGTTGTGTTGTCCAGAAATCATTGTCTCAAAAATAAGATGTTCAGCATTTAGAATTAAAGTAAGAAGAATCTTCTTCATCCAGGCAACGGAAAACCTCTGGGATTAAAGGAATGAAAGGATATGGGGCAATTGCAGGAAAGTATGCAAAGTTAAATGATATGGGATAGTGCAGCGGTAGAATTGCTGCATTACAGCAGTTACAGCACCTGAGACCAAGGTTCGATCACAACTACGGGTGCTATCTGTACGGAGTTTGTGCGCTCTCCCTGTGATCGCGTGAGTTTTCGCCGAGATCTTTGGTTTCTTTCCACACTCCAGAGATGGACAGGTTTGTAGGTTAATAGGCTTGGCATAAATGCAAATTGTCTCTAGTATGTGTAGTGTGTAGTGTATGATAGTGTTACTATACGTGGATTGCTGGTTGGTGCGGACTCGGTGGGCTGAAGGGCCTGTTTCTGTGCTGTATCTCTGAACTCTACTAAACTAAACCACAATCAAGGGGCCAAATGGCAATAACCTGCTCTAGGTTTTATATCCAATTCTGTGAATAAGATTTAATGCTTATAAAACATAGAACCATAGAAAATAAGTGCAGGAGTAAGCCATTCGGCCCCTCGAGCCTGCACCGCCATTCAATATGATCATGGCTGATCATCCAACTCAGTATAGAAACATAGAAAATACAATCAAATCATTCTTTTTTTATAGTTAGCCCACAAAATGGGCATGATCATATCCTTGCATTTTATTGTATTACTAATTGTTTGAAAGTGGTTGAAAAATTGGAAAACTTGCATTTTCATATGTTAACTTTGATATACGTGGTCCATCAACTTAATTTTATTTATGTGATTCATAAAATTAATTTACATTCATGAAAATCCTAAATGTCCATAAAGCCCCGTGAATTGCAATCTTTTTAGTGAAAGTACGCCCACACTGTTTTTTAAGTAGGGTTATGCGTTTATTCATACATTCCTTTGTTCTACCTCACACATTGCAGAATACACTTGACCCTCTGTTCACACAGCAATCGCCCTCATGAAAAAAATGTGCAAGTAACGTAACCAGTCACCTCTGGGAAATATCAGTTTACGTTGCAGGCTTGCAAGATGACTTCGCTGATTTATCCTGCATAAGTATTTATTTAAAAAAATTCATGCAATTTAATTTTGCCACGTACCCAAGGAGGAACTTGATGTGATGATAATAATACTGATGCTTAGTCCTGAATCTACCTGTTTAGGACTTGTTTTCTTTAATGTATAATAGTATCAGGAAGATAGAATGCCATCTTAAGATCTTTCAGTGGACTTGCAGCAACACTTACTCTATTTTTGCCTGACCTCTCTTTACTGTACATGTAGTCATTTCAATAAGAGTGTAAGCTCTAGCCACAGATGACAAATCTTTAGCGAGTCTATTCGACAGTTAGATCATAAAATCCTAAGAATTAAGGATAGAAGTAGGTCATTCATGCCTGTTACTCCATCCTGTTAGGACACGACTAATCTTCCATCCCTCAATCCAATTTCCTGCCCATTCCCAAAGCCTTGATATATTTACTAATTAGAAATCCATGTCAGCCTTAAATATACTCAAGAACTTTGCCCTATAGCTATGGAAAGATGTTCCAAGGACTCTCAAACCTCTCAAAGAAATTCTTCATCTTGGTCTTAAAAGGGCACTACCTTATTCTGATCATACCCTCTCTTACTGGATTCTCCCATAAGAACAAACATACACTGAACATTTACCCTGTTTAGCCTACTAAGCATCAAATGTGTTTCAATAAGATCTCCTCTCATTCATCTATACTCCAGCGACTAGAGTTCCAACCAAACAAACCTTTCTTCATAAAATAACCCCTCCATAACCGTATAACCATATAACCATATAACAATTACAGCACGGAAACAGGCCCTCTCGGCCCTTCCAGTCCGTGCCAACCATTTGTTTTCCCCTAGTCCCATCTACCTGCACTCAGACCATACCCCTCCATTCCCTTCACGTCCATATACCTATCCACTTTACCCTTAAATGTTAAAATCGATCCTGCCTCCACCACTTCTGCTGGAAGCTAATTCCACACAGCCACCACCCTCTGAGTAAAGAAGTTCCCCCTCACGTTACCCCGAAACCTCTGTCCCTTAATTCTCATGTCATGCCCTCTTGTTTGAAACTTCCCTACCCTCAATGGGAAAAAAACGTATCCACGTCAACTCTGTCTATCCCTTTCATCATTTTAAAGACCTCAATCAAGTCCCCCCTTAACCTTCTGCGCTCCAAAGAATAAAGACCTAACTTGTTCAACCTTTCTCTGTAACATAGTTGCTGGAACCCTGGCAACATTCTAGTAAATCTCCTCTGTACTCTCTCTATTTTGTTGACATCCTTCCTATAACTAGGCGACCAAAATTGTACACCATACTCCAGAATTGGTCTTACCAATGCCTTGTACAATTTTAACATTACTTCCCTACTCCTATATTCAATGCTCTGATTTATAAAGGCCAGCACACCAAAGGCTTTCTTTACCACCCTATCCACAGTTATTCCTAGATCCCTCTGTTCCACAGCATTCCTCAATTCCCTACCATTTACCATGTACGTCCTATTTTGATTTGGCCTGCCAAGATGTAGCACTTCACACTTATTAGCATTAAACTCCATCTGCCATCTTTCAGCCCACTTTTCCAAATGGCCCAAATCTCTCTGTAGACTTTGAAAATCTACTTCATTATCCACAACACCACCTATCTTAGTATCATCTGCATACTTACTTATCCAATTTTCCACCCCATCATCCAGATCATTGATGTACATGACAAACAACAGTGGACCCAACACAGATCCCTGAGGCACCCCACTGGTCACCGGCTTCAAACCTGACAAACAGCCATCCACCATTACTCTCTGACATCTCCCATTCAGCCACTGTTGAATCCATCTTGCTACTCCGCCATTAACACCCAAAGATTGAACCTTCTTAACCAACCTTCCATGGGGAACCTTGTCAAAGGCCTTACTGAAATCCATATAGACAACATCCACTGCTTTACCCTCATCAATTTCCCTAGTTACCGCTTCAAAAAATTCAAGAAGGTTTGTCAAACATGACCTTCCAGGCACAAATCCATGTTGACTGTTCATGATCAGACCCTGTTTATCCAGATGCTTATATATATTATCTCTAAGTATCCTTTCCATTAATTTGCCCACCACTGACGTCAAACTAATAGGTCTATAATTGCTAGGTTTATTCTTTGAACCCTTTTTAAACAATGGAACAACATGCGCAGTACGCCAATCCTCCGGCACTATTCCCGTTTCTAATGACATTTGAAATATTTCTGTCATAGCTCCTGCTATTTCTACACTAACTTCCCTCAATGTCCTAGGGAATATCCTGTCAGGACCTGGAGACTATCCACTTTTATATTTTTTCAAAAGTGTCAGTACTTCCTCCTCTTTGAATCTCATAGTTTCCATAGCTACTCTACTTTTTCCCCTTAACTCACCGAGTTCAATATCCTTCTCCTTGGTGAATACCGAAGAAAATAAATTGTTCAATATCTCCCCCATCTCTTTTGGCTCTGCAGATAGCTGTCCATTCTGGTTCTCTAGTGGTCCAATTTTATCCCTCGTTATCCTTTTGCTATTAATATAGCTGTAGAAACCCTTTGGGTTTACTTTCACCTTTCTTGCCAAAGCAACCTCATATCTTCTTTCAGCCTTCCTAATTTATTTCTTAAGATTCTTTTTACATTCTTTATACTCCTCTAGCACCTCATTTACTCCATGCCTCCTATAATTATTGTAGATATCTCTCTTTTTTCGAAACAAGTGTCCAATTTCCTTGAAAACCATGGCTCTTTCCAATTTTTACTATTTCCTTTCAACCTAACAGGGACATAAAGATTCTGTACTCTTACAATTTCCTCTTTAAATGTCCTCCATTTCTCTTCTACATCCTTCCCATGAAACAAAGTGTCCCAATTCACTCCTTTAAAATCCTTACGCATTCCTTCAAAGTTAGCCTTTCTCCAATCAAAAATCTCTACCCTAGGTCCAGTCTGACTCTCTCCATAATTATATTGAAACTAATGGTATTGTGATCACTGGTCCCGAAGTGCTCACCAACGCATACCTCCGTCACCTGACCTGCCTCATTTCCTAACAGGAGGTCCAGCACTGCCCCTTCTCTGGTCGATACCTCTATGTACTGCTGCAAAAAAAACTATCCTGCACACATTTTACAAACTCCAAACCATCCACCCATTTACAGAATGTGTTTCCCAGTCTATTTTTGGAAAATTGAAATCTCCCACAATCACTACCTTGTGCTTACTACTAATATCTGCTATCTCCTTACATATTTGCTCTTCCAATTCACGCTCCCCATTTGGCGGTCTATAATACACCCCTAAAAGTGTTGCTACACCGTTCCCACTTCTCAGTTCCACCCAAATAGCCTCCCTAGACGAGCCCTCTAATCTATCCTGCCAAAGCACTGCTGTAATATCTTCTCTGACAAGCAATGCAACACCTCCCCCTCTGGTCCCTCCAATTCTATCACACCTGAAGCAACGAAATCCTGAAATATTTAGTTTCCAATCACAGCCCTCCTGCAGCCATTTTTCACTGATTGCCACAACATCATATTTCCAGGTGTTAATCCAGGCTCTAAGTTCGTCCACCTTACTTACAATGCTCCTAGCATTAAAATATACACATTTTAGAAACCCACCATCCCTTATTCTCGGTCTATTATCTTTTTCATCTTTCTCGCCTACATTTTGGATCCGAGTGCTTCCCTTCTCTGCCTCTTGCCCCACACCCTGACCCCTAGCCCCCTCTACCAGAGTCCCTCCCCCCAGCCTTTCTAGTTTAAAGTCTCCCCAGTAGCCTTTGCAAATCTCCCTGCCTGGATATTGGTCCCCCTCGGGCTCAAGTGCAACCCGTCCTTTGTGTACAGATCATGCCTTCCCCAAAAGAGGTCCCAGTGATCAAGAAACTTGAATCCCTGCCCACTGCACCAGTCCCTCAGCCACGCATTTATCCTCCACCTCATTTCATTCCTACTCCCACTGTCACGTGGCACAGGCAGTAATCCTGAAATCGTTACCCTTTTGGTCCTTCTCCTTAACTTTCCCCCCAACTCCCTAAATTCTCCCTTCAGGACCTCATCACTTTTTCTGCCTATGTCATTGGCACCTATGTGTACCACAACATCAGGCTCCTCTCCCTCCCTTATCAGAATCTTTTGTACACGTTCTGACACATGCGAGACCCTGGCACCAGGGAGGCAAACTACCATCCGGGTCTCCCGACTGCGTCTACAGAATCGCCTATCCGACCCCCTAACTATAGAGTCCCTATTACAATTGCCCTCCTCTTTTTGCTACCCTTCTGAGCATCAGGGCCGGTCTCTGTGCCGGAGGCCCGGCCGCTGTTGGTGCCCCCAGCTAGGCTGTCCCCTCCAATTCGTACTCAAACCCGAGTACCTATTTTCCAGGTGTACGGTCACAGGGGTACTCTCTAGCCCCTGCCTCTGCCCCTTGCCCTTCCTAACCATGACCCACTTGTCTGCCTCCTGTGGTCTGGGAGTGGACTACCTCCCTGTAGCTCCTCTCTATTACCTCCTCACTCTCCCTGAGGAGACGGAGGTCATCGAGCTGCTGCTCCAGGTTCCTAACACAGTCCTTTAGGAGCCCCATCTCAACACACCTGGCACAGATGTGGACGTCTGGAGGGCTATCAGATTCCCTGACCTCCCACATCTGACATCCAGAACAGTACACTGCCCTGGCCTTCATACTGCCCCCCCCCTACACAGGATACAACAGCAACACAATACAAAGTACACAACAAACTGCTGGGATCTGACTGCCAATCAGCTGCTTACCCTGGTCCACTTCCCACCAATCAGCGGCTTCCTCAAAAAAAAAACCCACTTCTCCAAATGGAATGTTATGGATTTGGGTAAGCCTCTACCAGGATCATCCTTGGAGAAACCCATGGGAACTGTCTCAGTCATTAACCTTATTGGTTTGTCTAATACCAATTCTCAAATGGTGATTCCTCAAATTCCTCCCTCAATGTGATGTTCATTGCATCTTCTACCATTGGAACTTATGCAAAATATCTATTCGACTCATCACCCACTCATCACCTCCCACAGTTATTTCCTGGTTTCCCTGACCATTTCCCCGGTCTCATTCTTGAATGGACAATTATCCCACGGATAATTTTCTTCTTTTCTATGTACTTAAAAAAAGTGAATTGTCTGCTCTTTTACTTCTCACTAATTTACCCTCATGGACTATTTTCTGTTCCTTTACTATATTTTTGTCAATCTTTGTTGGATTCCGAATATATCCCATGATCTACTTCTATCTTTTGTACCCCAATATACATTATCTTTTATCGTAATACCTTCCTTAACTTACTTGGTAGGCCATGCCAGTTGCATTACTCCCTAAGAATTTCTCCTCTTTATTTTTATGGAGTGTCATGAATTGCCTCCATAAATGTGTGCCACTTCGCTCTTCCTGATTTTCCGGCTAGTCTATCAACCAGCCACTTTAGCCAGGTCTACCCCCATCAATTGTTATTCCACATATTCACATTAACACAGTTTCTCCCTCTCACGCATCTGGTTTTAATCCTGTTCCGATCCTCACTAACAGGTAGCACTGGAAATAATCTGTTGTTACTGCCTTTGAGGATTGGTTTTCTCAATTATCTCCTTACTTTTGGTGTTCATTTTGCAGGGTCTTTTCCCTTTCAGTCTATGACGCTGGTACCAATCCAAACCATTGCCACAGACTGACGCGTTCACCCTTCCCTTCCATGATGCTGTTCATCCGTTCCATGATATCTTTGATCTAATCACCAGGGAGCTAACGTACTATCCTGCAGTCACATCCTACAGCTGCAGAAACACAGTTCCACTTACAAGCAAACTGCCCATCACTGCAGCCTACAACTCTTCTTTTTTCCTTCCTGTGCAACAGAGCCATCTACGCCTTCCCAACCTCGGTTCACTGCAAACCCATGAAAACAATGTGTCTGTTGGAGAGGGGTGCTATGTGATCATGGATAGTCGAAGTGTACATTTCTGCTGCTGACGGCAGCCCACATCACCTCGTGATTTGTGTTACCAAATCTGTTCTCTCCCATTTAGCAGTATTGCTGCCACATAATACAATGGCGAATGGTGTGAAGAAGGGACCTTTTCTGCATATAATTGTGTGGATGTCACTTTCTCCAATACTACGATTACTCATGTTGTTCCACTCATCACCTCCCATACACCCAGTGTGGCCTCTATGTCCTTAGGAGTTCAGCCAGTTCAGTCGGTGAGCTTACTGCCCAGCCATGCTGTGAGGAGTTGGGTTTAGTTTTAGTTTAGATATACACCGTGGAAACAGACCCTTCAGACCAACGAGTCCATGCCGACTAGCGATCATCCATGCACTAGTTCTATCCTGCACACATTTACAGAAGCCAATTAACCTACAAACCTGCGTATCTTTGGAATGTGGGAGGAAATTGGAGTACACGGAGAAAACCCACGCAGTCACAGGGAGAAGGTAAAATACTCCATAAAGCACCCGCAGTTAGGATCAAACCCAGTTCTCTGATGCTGTAAGGCAGCAACTCTACCATTGTGCCACTGTGCAGTAATATTGAAGAACTTATAAAGAGAATACTTTGTGCCCTTGCTACTTTCAGGGCTCCGTCAAAGTCTTTATTAACAGAGAGAATCACTCATTCATCAGCTGAGGAGGATGGTAGATTGCAAGCAGGAGGAGGTTTTTTTGTTCATGTTTGGCTGGTCAATGTTGAGGACACCAGGGATCCTTCTCCATGCCACCATTTTGTCACCTCTAGTGCATCTGCCCTGACAATGGCCTAGACGTGTCCAGGGATTGCAGTTGTGGATGCTGGCACTTTGCCTGTAAGGTCTAATTTTGTGCGGACAAGGTTATTCTGCATTTGCTTGACTTACTTGTAAATTAGCACTTTCCAATGTTAGATCCCACCCCTCGGACATTCATGAGAAGGATTTTACAAGGTTGGCTGGATTGAGTGTGACTTTTTAATATCTGAATTTAGTGCTGAGGCTGATCCTGAATGTTTTATCACGTTGTATTCTTATTCTGTTTTAACAGCACAGTTTGAATAGAACTATATTGCTGGGCTATTTCAGGGGGGCAGTTAGGAACCAATCACAGTGTTGTGGGTCAGGAGTCACAAATAGAAAAACAAAGTAATGATGGCAGATTTGCAAGCCAAATTGTTGCCTAACAGGTTCCAGGAATAAAAATAAACCAATGTATTAGTATTTTAAAGATTTTTACCACTGATTTTGACCATCTTTAAATTTCAAGGAACATATTTCTGTGAAATAACATGAACAAGGCAGATTTATGAGACGAGTTATGTTCTGGTTTAAGTTTCTTTGATGTAGAGAACACAAAAAAAAATTGTGATGGTCTTCACTAATCGTGAAAGAAGCACTGTTGTCAGTATCTCCCTATTCCAAACAGATGTGAGTTGTCAGCTGCAATAAACTAATGTTTAGAATCAGGAGTCAAGAGAGTTTAGTTATCATATGAATCAGATATGAACCGGAACAATGAAAGTCTTACATGATTCAGTTTTAGAGACAATATTATACTGTACATGCAAAGACAACAGCAGCAATAATAATACACAATATATTATCAGTTATTTCAAGCAAACTAGACCATGACATTGCAAAAACTGAAGTATGTGGAGCCCCAAGCATGGTAGTGCAGACTCTGTAATGGTTCAGTCGCGTTGAGGTGGTTGAGGTAGGGTTGTGCAGGGTAGTTCAGGAACCTGATGGTTGATATGATGGATACATTCTTAAACCTAGAGTTCTTAGGCTCCTGTACCTTCCTAATGGTAGCAGCAAGAAGGGAGCGTGACCAGGGTGCTGTGAGATTTTGATGATATCAGCTGTCTTCTTGAGGCAGCTGTTCCTGTAGATCCCTTTGACAGAATGGAAGTCAATACTCGTGATGAATGGGCAATGCCCACCAGTTTCTGCAGCCTCCTTCATTCATGTGTATTCAAATTTCCAAATCAGGCCACGATGCAACCAGTCAGTATGCTTTTCAATGTACAACATGCTGAATCGCCTCAGACATCAGAGGAAGTGGAGGTGTTGATGAGCTTTCTCTGTGCTTGCATTAACATTCTGGCCCAGGACAAATCATCAGATATGTGCATGCGCAAGAACTTGAAGTGTTGACTCTCTCCACCATCATCCCACCCATGAAGCCAGGTGCATGGTCTCTCGGCATTCCCATGCTGAAGTCAACAATCAGCTTCTTGGTCTTGCTAAAAATGAGAGGAAGATTGTTGTTCTGGTATCACACAATCAGTGAGTCAATGTCCCTCCTGTACGTTAACTCATCGGTTATCATTATTTGTTCAATAGTGGTGGTAGCCTCGGCGAATGTAGAGGTGAGGTTGGATCTCTGTCTGACTATACAGTCATGGGTTTAGAGAGAGTAGAGCAATGGACTGAGCAGGCAGTCCTGATGTGCCCCTGTGTTGATAGTCAGTAAGGAGGAGGGTTGTGATGCTAATCCATGCCTGTGGAAGCCTTGCTTGTTATGGGGTGGGGCTCCTGGTATTACGTTAAATTCCTCCAAATAAATTCTCCACTGCTATTGTTCCTGTTTCATATTCAATATTGCTATTTTCATTTACGTACATACATTTCAATTTAATGATTGATAAATGTATGTCTTTTTATAACATGCAACCCCCGTTGCCCGCTGGCTTTGTTCCATACATCTTGTAACAGGTCAGATCTGTTTTCGGAAGGTAAACTCTTGGAGCGCGGACAGCCAGGATGGAATTGCTGGATGAGTTCTGAAATTGTGCATCAATCCCACAGTCTTCACCAACATCTCAAACCTTTAACTTCTACAGTCTACTCTCCCTATCTGCTTCAAGAAAACCTCCATCCAGTCTCCAAGAAAACCATTCTCAATGACTACTGCCCAGTAGCTCTAATGAAATGCATTGAAAGATTAGTACTGACCCTCATCAGCTCCAGTCTTCTGGATAACCTAGCTCCCTGCAATTTGCATACAGGAAAAAATAGATCTACGGTCGATGGCATTTCCCTTGCATTGTATTCATCTCTGAATCACCTTCACAAAATAAGAATACCTGTCAGGATGCTATTCATTGAATATATTCCAGCCTTCAACACTATAATACCAGTAAGTTCACTCTTAAACTTCTTCACCTTCTACTTCCATCTGCAACTTGCTTCTGGATTTCTTGACCGACAGACCTCACTCAGTCAGTTAAAATTGGACATAACATTTACTCCACCCTGATCCTCAACACCGGTGCCCTTAGGGTTGTGTGCACAGTTATTTGCTTTGTCTATGCCCATGACTGCATCACCAAAAACAATGCCAACTTATCTTTTAGTTCTTCAATGACACCATTGTTGTCGACCGATCAACAAAAATCAGATAGTGGAGAAAAGTGACTGAGAAATTTGTGCCATTTTGCCATAACAAAAGCCTAGCCTTTTACGTCAGGCTGTTGTCCTGACAATACAACACAACACAACATTGGCCTTTGACCTAAGGGTGAACACTAATCTGATAGTTGTTTCCTATGATAAAACTGTAAAATGTTTTTGAAAACATTTAACTTCTATAATGTAGCATGGCCAACACTATAAGATAAATCTTTGAATTCTTAATATTAAAATTATGTTACTAACAGGGTACAATGCCATCAAAGGTTTAAATGTAAACTAACGCCTTGTCGAAATGAGTACAGAAAAGATGAACATCCTCTTTATTTGAAGTATATGAAAGCATATTTCGTCCCAATAACATTAAATAAGATCTGAGGCCAGCATAGAGCAGCCATGTTCATGTTGAATAGCTGGCAGATGAGAGGTTTGATGGTCTACTTCTGCTCCTCTTCTCCTGTTCGTCTTGTGTTATATGGTAGAAAAAGCAAACAGAATTAATGATTTTGTGCCTTTTAATCACTTTTTTCCATAAAGACTTTATTTTTTTAACACAATTTATATCCAGGTCCTAAGATAGCCTTATTTAAATAGCAGATAATAATGTATGTGGGGAGAGGAGTTGCAGGATGCAACAGTGAGAATTAAAGGCATTAGAAGCTGTATCCATGTGGAGCTTCGGAAATATGCCAGACTAGATATTCAGGTGTTCTTTGCCATTAAATTTGCTCTTAACCTGAACATCGCTGACCACTCTAGCAAAAGAGCACTCCTGAAGTTCTACAACCTTCTCTATGTCTGAGACGAGTTGTTTCAAGTTGTTGGTGGGGTGGGGGTGGGATGAGTTCCAATTCTTCTGGACAGAGGAATGTGTATATCAAATGAATCTTACTAATGAAAAGTGGATTCACCAAAGATTTAGTGCAGTAAAATCCATTTGCTTTCTGTATGCACAAGGGGATTTCTGGGCTTGGATACTCTGGAATTTAGAAGGATGAGAGGCGATCTTATAGAAACATATAAGATTATTAAGGGTTTGGACATGCTAGAGGCAGGGGGTGTCCAGAACCAGGGGCCACAGTTTAAATGATGCCATTTAGAACGGGGATGAGGAAAAATGTTCTCACACAGAGGGTTGTGAATCTGTAGAATGCTCTACCTCTGAAAGCAGTGGAGGCTAATTCTATGGTTGCTTTCAAGAGAGAGTTAGATAGAACTTTTAAAGATAGCGGAGTCAGGAGATATGGGGAAAAGGCAGGAACGAACGGGGTACCAATTGTGGATGATCAGCCATGATCACATGATCACAGTGAATGGCGGTGCTGGCTCGAAGGGCCGAATGGCCTACACCTGCACCTATTGTCTATTGCCTTTTGTCTATTGACTACTGACTCAGCAGGTTGCTGCTATAAATATACACTGAAGGAACCACAAATGCTGGTTTACAACAAAAAAAGAAAGTGCTGGAGTAACTCAGCTGGTCAGGCAGCATCTCTGGAAAACATGGATGTGATGTTTCGGGTCTGGATCCTTCCCTGAAAGTCAGTTTCCATTTCTGACAATCCTGACGTAGCTGGGGATTATGGGATTCATTTTCTTGGCAAGTGGGATTTGAAAAACACATTTAATCTACTTTATTCAGGGTCAACTTTCTAGTTTACATTCTCAGCCTTCCACCTCCACAGCATTAATTTCCATTTTTAAAGCTTGACTTTGCTATTCCAGTAATCCATTTGCTAATGTAATCGATTCAAATTCACCCAGCCAGCTATTCCGTAGCAACTCAATGGCATTGGAATCTATTCCTCCGATTATCTGGGTTTTTTTTTAAGAGTTATTAGCATGGAAATGTTAAGTGTAAATAATTCTTATTGACAATAGTAGCCAATAAAATGGCTAAAAGCACACCATCAAAGTATGCAATACAATTAGAGGCATGATGGCCAGTTAGCAATGATAAAGTAATGACTGTTGCCAATTTTGGAAATATTCTTACATCCTGTGATTTAACTACTTTGCAGTTACTGCATGAATGCAGACTTACTAAGCACATAACAAGTCCGAAAAGTGTGTCGATATGGTATGACAAAATGGTGTGTGTTTCTCAATCTGATCAACAGCTTCAGGTTCTTAGGCATCTGTATCATAACCGACCTAATCTGGTCCCTTCACACTGATGTAATGATCAAGAAAGCACATCAGCATATTTACTTTGTTAGGTGTGTGATAAAATTTGGCATGTGCTATAGAAATAGAGTTATTTCTATATCCCCATCTGATATGGCAACTGGTCTGCTCCTGGCCATCTGAAGCTGCAGAGACTCATGGACACAATGTGATGAACATAGTCTATCAAAGACTCCTCACGTCCTTCCATCCAGCCCATTTTCACAGCACATTGAATTAGGAAGACTGGAAGTAGCGTGAAGATTGCTTGTCATACTGGCCATTCCCTTTCTTCCTTATGCCTTCTTTGAGAAGATACAGGTGTTTGAAACACCAGACGTCCAGACTATCCTCCGCTATCAGACTCCTTAACCAATCCTTAACCAATCATAGAAACATAGAAATTAGGTGCAGGAGCAGGCCATTCGGCCCTTTGAGCCTGCACCGCCATTCAATATGATCATGGCTGATCATCCAACTCAGTATTCTGTACCTGCCTTCTCTCCATATCCCCTGATCCCTTCAGCCACAAGGGCCACATCCAACTCCCTCTTAAATATGGCCAACGAACTGGCCTCAACTACTTTCTGTGGCAGAGAATTCCACAGATTCACCACTCTCTGTGTGAAAAACGATTTTCTCATCTCGGTCCTAAAAGACTTCCCCCTTATCCTTAAACTGTGTCTCCTTGTCCTGGACTTCCCCAACATCGGGAACAATCTTCCTGCATCTAGCCTGTCCAACCCCTTAAGAATTTTGTAAGTCTCTATGAGATCACCCCTCAATCTTCTAAATTCCAGCGAGTACAAGCCAAGTCTATCCAGTCTTTCTTCATATGGAAGTCGTGCCATCCCAGGAATCAGTCTGGTGAACCTTCTCTGTACTCCCTCTATGGCAAGAATGTCTTTCCTCAGATTAGGAGACCAAAACTGTACGCAATACTCCAGGTGTGGCCTCACCAAGACCCTGTACAACTGCAGTAGAACCTCCCTGCTCTTGTACTCAAATCACCCCATTTACACCCACTTCTCTGTCATGCTACCACATACCCTTACTGTTAACTCTACCCCATTCAGCATTGTTCTGCTTTATAATACGTCAGCATTGTTCTGTTCTATTTGGAGTTGCACTGCGATCTTGCACTATTTTGCAGTTTTGCACTCATAGTTAAATTTATTGTTTATTTTCATTAATGTACTGCTTTCCTTTTATATTAACTGCTTTATTTGATTAAAGAATTTCATTACACCTTGGTGTTGATGGCAATAGATGAATCTGAATCTGAGATTGCACCAGGTTTGAACAATCTGGCCAAGAAACATTCCCAACGTCATCGATGAATGCCTTAATTAGGCAATGTTTTCAAATCTATCTGCTACACACAGTTTTCCAAAGTAGGCTTGATGTACATAATTACATTGTATGGATATTAAACAATAAATTGATTCTCACACCACTTTTACCTGAATATTATATATATCTTTTACCATCTTGTGTAGGAGATGTGATATCTGATTTGATGAGCCAGGTTAAGCTAAGATGTGAGTGGCAGCTGTTCCCATCAATAAGATCATAGGACGTAGGAATAGAATTGTGCCATTCGAGTCTTCGAATCTGTTCCGCCATTCGATCATGGCTGATCGAATTTTCCCTCTCAATCCCATTCTTCTGCCTTTTCACCCGAACCTTTGACGCCCTCGCAAATCAAGAACGTATCAATCTTCACTTTAAAAATACTCAATGACGGTCTCCACCAACATTTGTGGCAATGAATTACACAGATTCACCACCCTCTGTCTGAAGAAATTCCTCCTGATCTCCATTCTAAAGCTACATCCTTTTTTTCTGAGGCTGTGGTACATCTGCCATCTCTTGGATGCTTGGCTGATGAACCAGTTACAAATCCTCAGCTCTATGTGAAAATGACGCCTACATTAAAAAAAAATGTTAACTTTATGAGTTTATTTTTTCACTATTACACTATCCTTTTAATTCATTTGCCACAGTTTTAATATATTAACATTTTATTTGTATTTTATTTATTTATTGTTTAAATCCATTTCAGCTGTTTTTAAAAGCCTTGGAATATCAAAGCCGGCTTTAGAAGCAGTAAAATTGCTCTTTATAGCAACGAAGTGCCACGGCGTCATCTTCTGCTGCCTGAGGCTCGGTCAGACACGCCTTCCTACCTCATGGAAGGCCATGTGGAGGAGGCCTCCAGCACAACTGATCTCGTGGGGCCTCAAAAAGTTGTTTCTGTTGTGAAGATTAACAGGGCTGCCAACACTCATGCATTGAGTGTGAAACTCGCGCAGTTCACGAAATTCTCACGCTCTCATGCTGATCACAGAATTTCTCATGCTCAAAAAAATAATTTGAAAAATTAAAGAAAGAAAGAAAGAAAGTCACGAACAATTCAATTCGCCCAAGGCTTCCAGACCTCCTCCACAATGAGAATAGTTTTCTGTTGGTGGGTTTCCCGTAAAGAACGAGCAATTTGATTGTCATAAGCCCATCGCACAGTATTTAAAATGGCAATGTAACTTCAGTACTAATGATTGCATTTGACATTCATGGAACCACAATCAGCAGGTGCTGGAAATTCAAAATAAAGCAAAAATTGTTTTAGAGGCGAGTAAAAACCACGAGGGGAATATATAAGATGAATGCAGTCTTTTTTCCCGGGAGATGTGATTCAAGAACTAGAGGGCATTGGTTGAAAGCACGGGTGTCAAACTACCGCGGGTGTCCAATCTGACCCGCGGAATGATTTGGGGAAAAAAAGTATTCTACACATTCTCGTGCAGATAGTGTGATAGGTGAGACACGGCGGTGGACCCAGCACCAATCCCTGAGGCACCGCTCACACCTCCCACCCTCATCTCCGGCGGCTCTATGTCTGTCGACCGCTCTGTCCACATCCCCATGGAGTTTTAACACTGGCCCGGAGCCAGGAGCGGACCGGGTGAGTGGGGGTGTCGGTGCCGCCTGAGTCTGGAGCCGCTGGGATGAATCTCGGGCTAAGGCTCCACTCCGATGCCCGACCCCCAGGTCACTGACCCTCACTGCCCATGGACCCTGGCTGGACACAGAGCACCTGGGCGGGCCCGCATTCCCGGGGGGGCGGTGGGGGGGGGGGGGGGGGAGAGACACACTGACACACACTCTCACACACACTGACACACACTCTCACACACACTGACACACCCTCGCACACACCCTCACACACTGACACACCTTCGCACACACCCTCACTTCAATCACTTCAATAAAAATGAGAGGCTAACTGTTTTCATTGTCTGAGTTTGATTGCTGGAATCAAGCTAATAAAAATCAGGTGCATTTGTGTTGGCTACATTTGCAATTTGTTTCGTTAGGTCTACATTTGTGTCTGCTAATGTTAAATTTCAAATAGTTTATTAATGGAAAGGGTGCGTTCGCGCGTGCACAACTGCTCGCATTTTGCCCAATCCGGCCCATGACCTAAAATGAGTTTGACACCCTTGGTTTAAAGTGAGAGAGGAACGATTTAATAGGAACCTGAGGACAACATTTTCACGCAGAGGATACCTGCCTACTGCCAGGGGAAGTAAAATGACAGCATTTATTTGGACAGGTACGTGGACAGGAACGATTTAAAGGGACATGGGCCAAATGAGGATAAATGGGACTAGTCTAGATGGGGCATCTTGATCTGCATGGACAAGATGGGATGAAGGGCCTGGTTCCATGCTGTAATTGTACACATTGTAGAAAAGGTGCAATTGCTCTGGAGAGGATCCAAGAGCTATTTATGAAGATGTTGGCAGGGCTGGAATTATGTTTCCACTTTGAAGAAAGATTTGATAACTGGGATTGTATTCTTTGCAGCAACGGAGGTGAAGAAAATACTTAGTTGAGGTGAATAATATTATGAGAATAGAACCTGTTTTGCTTAACAAAAGTGTAGGAAGGAACTGCAGATGCTGGTTTAAACTGAAGATAGACACAAAAAGCTGGAATAACTCAGCGGGACAGGCAGCATTCCTGGAGAGAAAGAATGGGTGATGTTTCGGGTCGAGACCTTCAGACTGAAGAGGTTGAAAACCAGCCATATAGATGTAAAACACAATGACTGGAGATGTGCGTTATCCAACTAACGGCAGAAATCAGAATCATGTGTTCATCTTTATTGGCGTGACACCATAATAAATATATTACAGAAAAAACAATTTAATGGGGTGGCAGTGGTGCAGTGATAGAGTTGCTGCCTTACAGCACCACAGACCCAGATTTGATCCTGACTATGGGTGCTGGTTGTACAGAATTTGTACATTCTCCCGATGACCACATGGGTTTTCTCCAGATATTCCGGTTTCTCCCACATCCAAAAGAAGAGCAGGTTAATTTGCGTCTGTAAATTGTCCCTGGCGTGTAGGATAGAACTGGTGTATAATAGATTGATGGTCAGTGTGGACTTGGTGGGCTGAAGGGCCTGTTTCCATATATATGTTTTACATTTATATCTTAATTTAATTGAACCATATACTTAGTTGAAGATGTGGCATTATTTTTGTCTTGTTTCTATAGTCAAAGAGTAAGGTTGATTAATTTATTTATGCAGAACAGTGATGGAAGCCCGTCTCCTCGTGCCTTGTTTCTCTCTCTCTCTCTTTATAACAACTTGAATTATAATCTGATTTCCTTACATGAACATACTAAGGTCATTCATGTGCTACACCTATTGATCAGAGCCTGGCCCCACTGTGGAATGTAATTAGGAATGTAATTTAGCCTAACCTTATTCATACCTAATCTAATTTAAAGCATAAATGTTGCATTCAGCGGGGACATTCCGCTACAGTATGCACCAGATTGCACAATTTCAAGCTAATAAATGCAAAAGCTCCCTACTGTGGGAGGGGGAACACCACTCCCCTCGCACACCCTTCCCCCCTCAGTCGCTATGCTCCCTTGGGCTTGGTCGGTGGACTCCATCGCAATTTCGCACTCTCAACTCTCGCCCAATGTTGGCAGCCCTGAGATTAAGCAAGGGGTAAACACTTGCAGGCCAAGTCCAGATCAGGCAGGTTCAATGACTATGCAGTTAACTCTTCAAGTAACCAATGAGGCTTGGCAATTCTAAGCGTTATGCCCCTGTCCCACTTAGGAAACCTGAACGGAAACCTCTGGAGATTTTGTGCCCCACCCAAGGTTTCCGTGCAGTTCCCGGAAGTTTTTGTCAGTCTCCCTAATGGTCGAAAGTGGTTTCCGCTTCTTCTATGTTCCGGTGATTATTTCAAAACATTCAAGACCGGCCCCGACTAAAAATAGGTTGCCATTTTAAAAATCGGTAATTTTTTAGTCAAAGCTGGTTGCGGTGCTAGTTGAAGGTGGTTGCCGGAGGTTGCAGGTAGAGGAAGGTAAGACCTTTTTTTCACCCAGTTTTTTTCCACCAGGGAGGTCGTACCTTCCACTACCTGCAACCTCCGGCAACCACCTTCAACTAGCATCGCAACCGGCTTCAACTAAAAAATTACTGATTTTTAAAACGGACGGTTTTGAATTTTTTGAAATAATCGCCGGAACATAGAAGAAGCGGAAACCACTTTCGACCATTAGGGAGAGTGACAAAAACCTCCGGGAACCGCACGGAAACCTTGGGTCGGGCGCAAAGCCTCCAGTGGTTTCCGTTCAGGTTTCCTAAGTGGGACAGGGGCATAAGCTTGTAGAAACAAGGAACTGCAGATGCTGGTTCATACACAAAAGGAAACAAAGTGCTGAAGTAACTCTGCAGGTCAAGCAGCATCTCTCGATATGGATAGATTAGGTTTTTGGTCAAAATTAATACATTATGGGGTGAAGGCAGGAGAATGGGGTTGAGAGTGAAAGATAGATGAGACATGATTAAATGGTGGAGTAGATTTGATGGGCCGAATGACCTAATTCTGCTCCTAGAACTTATGAACTTATGATCTTATGAATATGAAGCAGTTTGAAGAAGGGTCCTGACTCGAAACATCATCTGTCCATGTTTTTCAGAGATATTGTTTGACCTGCTGAGTTACTCCAGCACTTTGTGTCCTAAGTGTACATTTGATTTGTTTATCTTGTTAATCTGTCCACAACAGTTAAAGAAGTCTGTTAAATCTGAAACAAAAGCAAACTGTGAGAAATTTGATTGAAGACATGGTTATTCCTAGTTCTATCCAATGACTTTGATTGTTAAATTAAGGGCGCTGAGTGTGAATACCTAGATTAGCAGATTTCTTAGAAGCTCACTGCCTCTGTTGGCAAAATTCATCAAGTAGGATTACCAACAAAGAGTTCATGTTTTGAATAAAGAAATACAGTGCCATGGTCTTTAGGCTTGGTCACATTTCTTACAGGGAGGCTGTGGCACACTGCTGAGGCTTCATTGACATGGATTATTCTATACCATTTCTGGAGGAAGATCTGTGCAGGTATAATGAGACTGAGATTGCACATGAGAAATTAATGAAGAATAAGGAACCAACCCTACAAACCAACCCGATTTCCTTTGATAATAATCAAACACTCGTATCAAATTCCTTCACATGTTAAATCAGTTATAATAATAATTTTTCTAGAAGGGTCAAGAGTGTTTTATTGTCATATGTCCCAGATAGGCCGATGAAATTCTTACTTGCTGCAGCACAACAGAATATGTAAACATAGTACATAACGGGAGAAAAAAAAGTTCAGAGTGTACACATTGACATACTCAATAAATAAACAAATATAGTGCACTAATAATAATAGTCTGTTATAAGTTAGTTTGTTATTAGAAGTTATTACTGGATATCAGTATGAAATAATGTAGTTAATTATATTGATGTAAGGTCAGCCGCCCTTTATAATGTCAATTATTATTATTTCACAGATGCCTCTCACCATGCCCGCTCGGGATCTGCTCGGCAGTATTACACACTTCCACCTAGCAGTCATGAACGGAGAGGACATACAAACATTACCGAGCCTCCAAGGTTTCACTCACAGGCCAAAGGAAAAAATGTTCGTCTGGACTCGCATTTCAGAAAAGCGTCCCGGAAGAACAGTTTCTGCAATGGTGTAACCTTCAGCCACCGACCAGTCCACCTTTATGAAAAAGTGAGGTTACGATTATCAGTGGTCCTTCATGGATGGAGCGGTGCTTTGCGGTTTGGTTTTACATGTCATGATCCCTCTCTGATGAGCTCTGCAGACATCCCAAAGTATGCATGTCCTGACTTGGTAACCAGGCCTGGTTATTGGGCCAAGGCGTTACCGGAAAGGTTTGCTCTGAAAGACAATGTCCTTGCCTTCTGGGTGGACAGACATGGACGAGTGTTTTATACTGTGAATGATGAAGAGCCTGTTCTTTTCCAGTGTGGCATTAATGTTTCAGGACCACTCTGGGCGCTGATTGACATCTATGGAATTACACAAGAAGTCCAAATGCTTGGTGAGTATCCAACATTAAAACTAATACCAAAATAGAACCTGTAGATGATACCTAGTAGAATATGGCAGAATGGTGGTGCAGCGATAGAGTTACTGCCATATAGCGCCAGCATCAGTGACCACGGTTCGATCCTGACTACGTGCTGTCTGTATGGAGTTTGTACGTTCTCTCCATGACCTGCATGGGTTTTCTCCAGGTGTTCCGATTTCAGATTTCAGATGTACAGATTTTTGGTTAAAAAATTGTAAATTATACCTAGTATGTGTAGGATTGTGCTAGTATGCGGGGATCGCTGGTCTGCATGGATTTGGCAGATCGAAAGGCATGTTTCCGCAATGTATCTCTAAACTAAACTAAACTAAACGCAAATAGTAAAGTAACTATTCTCCAACGTTTAAATTGCCTATTATTTAAACCTTTTTATGCTGTATCTCCTGAGTAAAGTTTGGGATTTATTGAGTAGGCCAGTTTGTTTCCTTAAAAATATTCTATTTTTAAAGTGCAGATTATGTACATTACACACAGACAATTTTCAATTGTCAGGCAACATTATTTGCCACAGGGATGCTAGGCACAGTCATTAACTCCTCCTGCTACATAAATGAGATAGCAGTTCACAGTGCATCTGAGCTCACTACATTCCTTCAAAATTAGTGCAGATAATGCATCTATGCAAGAGCAAATCAATTGATATATAGGTAAATTCATGTTTTATGCATGGGATTCCTCGAATGATTGGAGGATGTGACTGAATGAGTTGTTATTTATAGAAAACGAAATGGAAAAAAACAGAACAAAACATATGAGTTTAAAAATACATATGCCATTAGCTTTGTGCTTTAATGATTGCTTTCTTGACGTGATATACAGCCTCAGCAGCAGTAGATTTAGACCCAATAATTATTGGATTCCGAATCTCTAGTCTGGGTCTTGTTTTCCTTTAGAACCACTTGGTGCTCTTTGCATTCCTAGGTTTTAGGTTTATCATTGCCATTACGAAAGTACAGTAAAAAGCGTTTTGTATGCCATACATGGATCGGACAGGTTTGTTGGGTTATGGACCAACCGTGGACAGGTAGGACTAGTGAGCTGGGACATGTTGGCCGGTGTGGGCAAGTTAGACCAGATAACACTATGGATAAATACAATCAAGGCAAACTCAAGTTCAATAGATAGAGCAAAAGGTGCAGAATATAGATCTCAGCATTGTAGTACATTAGTTTCATTCACTATCCATTGTCATGTGAGAAAGCAGACCATAAGCTGAAATATGCAAGCTCAGATACAGGAGACATGTGGTTTAAAAAACTTAATAATTCTTTCCAGCATATTACAAAAACAAAAGTTGAGGTTGATTGCAAATTGGTATTTTTTATTTGAAATAATCCACCGTCATAGTGATATATCGCCACCGATCTGTGCTTTAACTTACTGCTATTTAATCCTTAAATAAAATGTCATCAGAGGTAGATGTAATTGTTTATTTAATGCAAAAAAATAATTAATTTGATTCCAGATGGCTGGTAAATATCTTGGACTGTTCAAAACAAGGGAAAAAAATGATTTGCAGTTGCAAAAATACTCCCTTTTCCAACCTCATGATGCAGAGGAAACATCTGGAACCAAAATAGCACATCATTCCCAATACGTTACCATGTCCGGACATCAGCATGAAGTCTCCTTGGGGACAAATTAAAATGATAATTAGCTGTATCTTTTGTGACTGTTGTTTTAAAGGAAGCACATTTCCATCAGTAACTGGATACACGCATGGTGACCATCCGTCATTTATGAAAAACAACCAATAGCAATTGAAAGCTAAACCAAGTATTATGTTTAACGGCGAAAAACAAATCAATTTCAGAAAACCAGTGCTAATATCCATAAACTATAAAGTGTAATACTTCATGTTAACTTCAAAGACGAGAGACAGTGTTTGTTGCCATGGATTTAGTTCCTGCGTGAAGAGCCTTAAACATAAATAGAGTTTCATTCCAAGACATTCAGTGGATGAGCGAGTGAAGGAAAGTGATTAAGAGCTTGCCCATGGCACGTTATTGATATACTCGGACAGCTACCCCATTTTGGCTCAATAAGGCAAATGCTTTCATGAAAGGTAGTCATTTGAAACCACAACATTCAATTTCATCAACGTGCAAGATGTAACATATTATGTACGTTTGCTGGTACTAAGCTTGTCGTTTGTACCAAATACAGCTGTGAAAGTAGCTCTAAAAATAATGATTTTATAGCAGACAGGCATTGAAATCATGCTCACTGTCGAACTGATAACGATTTCCTCCACAGTCCTTGTGATTCATTCTTTGGCCTTATTGTATTTTCTATAACTACTAGTAACAGTCTTTAAAAGGATCTCAATAGTTAGGGTTGCAGCACTAATTAAAACAAAAATATCCTAATAATTGAGATTGCAGCAGGGATGTTTTGTTTACAGGTGTATACAGAATGCTGGATGATTGGCTAGCTGAGCCTCTGTTAAAAGTAAATAGTTTAAATGCCACTTCTTGGTGAACTTGGTGAACTTCTGGAGTGCAGCTCTATTTTTGAATAAAAACAGAAAAGGCAGCAAAAACTTAGCAGGTCAAGCTGCTCTGTGGGAGGGAAAAGGTGACATGTTAGCTCTGTTCTTCTAACTACTGATGTGACTTGAGCTGCTGAGTATTTCTTGTATTTTCCGTTTTTATTTTAGATTTCCAGCATTTGTGTTTTTCGATGTTCACATATTTGCATTTTTCCTAGTTGATTTTCAAGGATTTATTCAAGGGCTTCCCCACACTCCATAAGGACGCAGGAGAAACAAATTAAACCTTTCCAACCCAATCCTCACAATTCCTCCACCGTTATTAAGGAAGGATCTTCAAGTATATGACTCATTGCAGTCCAATCTGTATTCAATCATCTGTTACACAGTCTTGATCAATGGTTTTCTAGTGTGGAACACCCTATTTATCTCCAAATAATATTATTTTAGTTCTCTATTGCTTACATGCTTAGTTGATCTATTAGATTCTCCACTGTATAATTTGATGGATCGCCTCAATCTTCTCAATGTCAGCTCAAACTTCCAGACATGTTAGTGAATGAATGTGTCAAATTTGCTTCTGCACATATTGAGATATTTTGGAAAAATATTATGTAATTTAGATTTAGAGTAATGTAATCTATGTAATATTTTAAACTGTATAAGAGAATGTTTGTTTAATGAACAATAATAGTAAGATTATTTGGCCTAATGAGAATTTCTTATCGTTTTCCAGATATTGAAGTTTGAAATTTCTATCCTTATTATGAGGTTTTATGTGGCTTTATTTTTCCATTGTGATCCATCGAGCTTTCTTTATTTGTTTCATATGCGGCTTCTATTATGATTTTCACTATAAGACTTTCTTGATGCTACCTTGATATTATTAGCTAATTTCAGATTTGCATGATAATAAAACATATAGTCTTATGAATCTTATAATCCCAAATAAAATCTTTTTTTAAAAAAAATTTTTGGAAGGTATATTTTAAGCTTATTTTGGTTCCAGCCATCCCTGGCCTGCTCTGTTTGATTAGATCGTATGCATAAAACACAATATCATCTACAGAAGAATGCATTCCAGTCATACCTTTTGCAATATTTGGACCCATAATGCTGCACCCTGAACATGATCACTTTGAGCGTTAACTTCCTGAAAGGCAGATTTGTAATTGGAGCCCATTGTCAAATCAGTGAGAACTATGCTCACATCCCAGATTTCTGAATATGTATGTCTGGGAGGGTTTTGTTAAAATACCTCCTGTGAATCGGCCACCAATAGATGAGATCCGACAGAGTGTTGTCTGGACCCTTGCCCCAAGTAGGGCAAAGTACTTCTAGCACTATAAATTGCACTATAGCTTAACTGCTCCTCAAAATGCCTGGAGCAGTCTGGTCAGAAGATACAAATCAATAAATCAATATACTCATGTAAAGGGGAACTTTCCTCCTGTCCCAGTGTGAACCAACAAGTTACTGTAATTGGGATGATCATGAATGCTGTGCCATCCGTCTCAAACCAATGGGACCATGCTGTGTGGACCAGTTTAGAACCCAATAAACACCTAAGTGTAGTCATACTCTATTTTGGTGAGACATTGATTGAATGAGGAAGAAATGGGGAAGCGTAAGAACATACATCCCCAATGTAGCGAGAATGTATCCTCCGCTACTGCCCCTAGATTTAGTTCACATGCCGAATACAGGTACTGATAATTTAACCCAGATATAACAGATCTATGTCTGGCAATCCATACCAGCTAACAATGATTTTGAACTTTTGGATTCTTAATTCACTTTATGTTTGTCATGGAATTTACATGACCTGGTGTCTGCAACTTTCGCATTATCTCTACCTGATAGGTAAATATCTCAGACCCAGATATTCCTTGTAATGCACCAGTGCCAGATAAGGCTAGGCAGACTGTTACAAAATAATGACTTCATTCTACCCATGTGATTGATATGGATACCAGCTGTGGTATTGTGAATCTGAAGCTGCACATGCAATCATGCTTTGTTGAGCAGAATTCTTTAGGCCATAGAATGCAATTCTACGCAGTTTACCCCAGCTTCTGCAGCGTTAATGCTTCTTTCACATTTTATCTGCCGTCCCAGCCAGACTTGACATCAGTGGCTCCTCATCCTGAAGCTCACATCAGTTTGTAAACTAAGGTTATTGAGTCAGAATGTCGCTAGTACATCTCGAGGCATTAGTTACAATTTTGGCCATAGCCAAAGTACTGTCATGTTAATTAACCAATGATGACCTCAAATAGCCAATCATTCTAAATGGTACTAATCTAAGTTTAATTGGATGGGTGAGGACCTAACCTCTCAACAGGTGTGTGGTAGCTGAATATTTATCTTTCAGATCTATGGCTGCCAATATAACACCCTTTTTTATCCCAGTTACAATACTGAAATTTTTATTTAAACCTTTTATACTGGACCTTAAGGGTTAAGTATGTTCCGGCCCAGAATGATTCAACACCCACCATCGTCCTTTTGGCTGGGGAATTGGACACAATTGTTAATGCTGATATGCATGATCCACCTATAGCATTAGTGGTATTGAACCCCAATACCAAACTGTGTCTATTTTGTACAAGTGGATGTAATTCCGAGATACATATTCGAGATCCCCGGATACAGTCCAATATTCACTTACTGTTTCATAATCTGAAAGGATACGGTTTTGATGTGGCATCCTGGCCTCAGTTTTAGTCTCATCGTCCAGGTATTCCCCTGGGTACTAGAGGATCTGCGCAAGGCTGTGAACTGTGGGTTGAGCGTAGGCTGGATATTTATTTATTTATTTTTTAGGTCTTTTGCAGCCTTAATTCCTGCGCCCTGACGATGCTCTCCTTTAGAGCGATGCAAGTGTAAACAGGTGTTTGATATGTGAATTTTTCCCCATTATGAAGTCCTGGAACTGGTGAGAACCATTAATTTGCTGGCCAAATTGTCATCCCCGACCACCGGTATGGTAAATTGCTAACCACATCCGGGACACCTGGAGCGTGGCTCTTGTGCTTTGGTGTATGCACATAAGCAGTGACACCAACTTCAGGGTCAGCATTCTATTGCCCAGGCTCTCCCGGCTGATGCGCACGGGAGGTCACACACAGCCCTAAACGAGGTGCTGGTGTGATGGGTCCCCAAACTTCAGGGTCAGCATCCTACTGCCCTGGCTCTCCCGGCTGATGCTCACGGGAGGTCATACACACAGCCCTGTCAACAGGGGTTCTTGTGGCACGGCTCTTCCGTAGGCCTGCGCTGTGAAAACGTCATGGTGTCAGCAACCCATTGACCCGAACTGGTCTGCCCTTTCCCACAGGGAGACCTTGAGCAGCCCTCTCCTAGGCGCTGCTGGCATGGCTCTCCCATAGGCCGGCATTTTCACACATGAAGCAGCCCTATCGCAGGCGCTGCTATCACGGTTTTCCGTAGCCCAGCGCTGTGACAGATATGGCGTCAGTAGAACACTGACCCGTCGTGGTCTTCCCCTCCAGCAGGGAGACCTTGAGCAACCCTGTCCCAGGTGTTGCCGGCGCCCCTCTCGTAGAGACCGGTGCTTTTTTACATGAAGCAGCCCTGTCCTAGGCGCTTCTAGTGTTGCTCTCCCATAGGCCGGCGCTTTCACACATGAAGCAGCTCTGTTCCAGGCGCTGCTGGCGCGGCTCTCCCGTAGGCCAGTGCTGTGATAGATTTGGCGTCAGTCGCACAGTGACCCAGCCTGGTCTCCCCCTCCAGTAGGGAGACCTTGAGCAACCCTGTCCTAGGCGTTGCTGGCGTCGCCTCTCGTAGAGGCCGGTGCTTTTCCCTATGAAGCAGCCCTGTTCCAGGCGCTACTGGCGCGGCCTGTCCCATAGTCCCGCGCTATTATAGTGGAGTTTCATTAATTTGGTAGTGTAAATTTGTAAAGGGTGAAATACCCTTATTATCGAAGAGGAACTCTTGCAGCCCGACTCACCTGTGTTCCAATAGGGCTGCACAAGTTCTCTCTCCCTCCAATTTACCTCCATGCCTGGGGCACCGTGTCTGTGAACCCCCCCCCACCCCCATAGCCGGCTTAGGCATCGGACCTCCAATAAATTCGGCAGGAAACCGCCGTAAAGAGAGGCTCCTGCTCGAACAAAGAACACTGGTAAGTAAAAAACACTTACCTTCTAGGTTAAAACTTACGTGAGGAGCGTTGCCTCACCAGTCCGGTGCTTGCCAATGCTTCTGACGTAATGACAAGCATGCGCTCTAGCGGGGCTTCTTCACGTAGTCACTCACGTGACTCCGAAGTAAAATTGCCCTTAACTGCTACACTAACCATTATTGTGAGTAGCCATGTGAAGTCTTTGGAAATTGCATTCTGCTGTAGTGCAGGAATGTGTTTTTCAATTTTGAGAACTTGTCAGGGTGACTTAAAGGTTCTTTATATAATATTTGGCTTTCTGAACAGAGCACTTTTTTTTCTGTTTGCATTAAATAAATTGCCTGTTTTCCCAACACTGTTCCCTCAACAAACAATATGAGCTTCCTAAATGCCTTCAGGACAACAGTCAGTGTTCGATAGTTCTGCAAATTTGTGTAAATCCCAATTTTTTCTTGATGAGTCCACTGATTGTTAAAACAAACGTAAATGGTAATTTGGGAATATACCACCAAAATAGTCTAATTTACAGCCCGATACCTGTAGCGAGGTGAAAACAGTATAGTATTAATCATTGACTAACTAAAGTTGATGAGTGTATGGAACAAGCTGCCAGAAGAGATAGTTGAGGCAGGGACTATCCCAACGCTTAAGTAGTTAGACAGGTACATGGATAGGACAAGTTTGGAGGGATATGGACCAAATGCAGCATGTTTGATTAGTGTAGCTGGGACATGTTGGTCAGTATGGGCAAGTAGGGCTGAAGGGCCTGTTTCCACACTGTATCACTTGTTGGCTCATGTGACTCCTTGACTGTTCTGTGAGAAGAATAAGCAAGAAACTAATTAGACAGAAACTATCAGACAGGACAAATTAGAGTAGATATTGTCAGAGTTAAAAGGTGTGGGTGTTTTGATTAAAGTGAATGGCATTTGGGCAAAATCAAAATGTACAATGCTGAGTATTGTACCTGTCCACAGATTCATACGTTTAAAGATGTAACGTCAATGATTTTGTTTTTTCTTGTTGCAGAGAGTATGTTTGCAGAAATCATCACATCAGCACGACTCAGCACAGCACGGCTCAACAATTGCCTTCCTCAGACCAGTCATGACAACGCCAACTTCAATAATAACGAACTGGAGAACAGTGTTGTGGTGGCAAAAATAACAAATCTAAACCTAAGCGAAGTTCCCAGCCTTGCGTCAGACAATCACAATTTACCTTGTTGTACCAACAGACGGCTTAGATCGCGAGGCCTGCCATCTTTTCTCGACACCGACCTTCACTTTCACTACATGCGAGGGCCTGATGTTACCCTTTCTCAGGATAGGATGGGAGTGTGTACGAACTGGCAGGAGAGCACTAGGACCCTGGTGTTCTCGGATCGCCCTTTGCATACTGGGGAAACCCTGTATGTGGAGGTGGGGCAGTTAGGGTTACCATATTATGGCGCCCTTCTCTTTGGCGTAACGTCTTGCGACCCCAGCACGCTGCGAACAAACGAGCTCCCAGCGGATCCAGATTTCCTACTTGACCGTAAGGAATATTGGGTAGTGTGCAGAGGTTTCTCAGTGCCCAACAGCAGTGATATTTTCAGTTTCACTATTCTGCCAAATGGAGAGCTGCATCATCGTGTTAATGGAATAAACATAGGGATGCTGGTCTATGTGGACACCACACAGTCACTCTGGGTATTCTTCAGCTTACATGGAGTGGTCAACCAGCTGAGGATACTGGGTAAGTGTGCACCTACTTGTCAATTTGTCCTGCTTTTGTTTAGAAGATAACCAACAAAACATATTGAAGTATTTCCTTTGTTTAAATGCTTTTAAAATGTGTTCCTCCGTGGAATACTCATCGATAAAGTTTACCGCATGTTATTCCCAACTACGTGGGCTGGAGGAGCCTTGGGGATTGTGCAGGAAAGTTGGCCAAGATTCGTGCCATTAGCTGATAGATGTTAAATTACCCATTGTAAAAGTTCATTGTTGTGCCTCCTGACCAAGGAGATGTTCACGGGTATAGTACATTGAAATACTTCTCTTCGAGAGATATTGGAGGGAATCATGTAAAATGATTTGAGGATTAAATTATTTTCACATTCACTTATTGGAATCTGTGCAGGGATTTCTATCTACAAACAAATCATTTTTATATGGGAACATACGTCTCATACATCAAAGATATTTAAATATATGTGTATTTTATATATATACTTAAGTGTGTTCTTCAGTGGTTATGCCTTTGACTTTCACTATCATTGCTTTGGAGAAATTTAGCAGCGAAATTCACGAAGCCTGAAGTAATGGACTCAACGCTTTATTGAATTGCTAGGCTCTGAATCACAGATGTTTTATCATTGACTATTATGACAGGCTTTTTATCCAGTTAAGTGTATGAGTCACCGAACTTGATCCCATTTCCAATAGTTTTTAGTAGGCTTTCTTTTAAAGCTATAACTTGATTCTGCTTGAAAAAATGAAAACGTCTTAACTTCAACACATCTTACGATCGGTATTTTAAGCATGTTCTGTACAGATCTTTTTATTTCCAATTTCCTGTCTGATCTCTTCATAATTATTTTAGACTCATGTCCTTTGTTGCAATGTTACCAAACAGTGGAACTACCTATTATTATTGAATAAATAGTAGATTCTGGTTTATACCAAACATAAAAACAAAATGCTGGAGTAAATCTGCGAGCCAGATGATGCCGAGTTACTCCAGCATTTTCCGCACATCGCACAGCGGTAAGAGGATTGAATTTTAAATAATACTCCCCTTCCTGTTCGCTCTTCCCCGTTACCCCTCCATCCAGGTCTTCACCTATTTGTCCCATTATCCTGCCCCTCTTCCCTTCTCCCGTCCCCTTCCACCTATATTCTTCCCTTTCCTTATCTGACTGTTTTTCTTTTTCATCTTGAGCACTTGTCACTTACTCCACCCATGTGCCAATGTGATCCCCCCCCCCCTCACCTGTGTCCACCTATCAATTGCCAGGTGGACACCCCACTTCTCCTTTCATGCTTTCTCCCCCCTACTACAATCATTTTGAAGAAGAGTCCCAGCCCGAAGCATTGCGTATCCCTCTGCAGATGCTTACTGAATCGCTGAGTCAATCCACAACTTTATGTTTTGCTTTCAGCTGTGGGGGATGGGTTATTAACCTGCCAGCTTGCATGTTTTTTTTCCCATGTGTAAGAAACTAAAGCACCCATTGGAGACCCCTTCATTCATAAAGGGAACAGACTACACACAGACAGCAATAGAGATCAGGAATGAATCCAGACCCATGGCTGTGAGGCAGCAGCTGTAACAGGTTGGGTCACCGGGCTGCCCAGAACTAGTCCTCATCCCCTTGTTGCTAATATTTGTATTTTTCTGAAGCTTTCTGATTATTTTTGTGTTTCTTCAACGTTCCTTTTTTCACTCTCCTGTTCAACTTTTCTGTTTCACCCAAAGATTCTAAGAGCAAGAAAAAAACATTGAGTCAAAAAAGATCACAGGTAGTTTCGAAACCACTGAATATCCCTGCTTTATATTCTATCCACAGAAAAAATACTCAGTTGCCTCTTGAGGTGATTTTGAAATAATTTATGCTTCTTTTTTTCAGTGGCCATCCTTAATAACGTATTTAAATAAAAATGTTTTATATAAAAGTTCTTCCTTCTCCTTGGCAGAGATTCACAGATTTTCCATTGGTAAATGTGTCAGGGACTATGGGGTGAAGGCAGGGGAATTGGGTTGAGAGGGAAAGCTAGATCAGCCATGATCGAATGGCGGAGTAGACTTGATGGGCCGAATCTCCTTATTCTGCTTCTAGAACTTATGAACCTCTGAACTTCTGATTGTATATTTTTGATTTAACATTGACCATGGTGAACAGTTAAACTACATGAACTTTAACAGAAGTCGTCATGTTCTTGAAAGCACTAGTTAGTTTATCTTGAAGCCATCTCTTTACTGGCCCACAGTTCATTGCTTGTGGACTGCTTTATTTATCTGTCTGCCTTTGCTAGATATCAATTGCAGTTTTGAAACAAAAGGCAGTTAGGATTTGAACAATTCCATGAAACACAAGTAATCTTTTTCACATTTTATTTAAACATTAAATGGCTTGAGACAGATCGTCTGAAATAAATCAAACAGAATTGTAAATTATATTCATTAGAGAATTATGCCACCCTGTTTGACTCCATTATCATAAATTATTTTGATTCTGAGCAGAGTTGATTTTCTCAGGAGCCATTGCAAGTCAATCAATATCTTTTGGTCCTGAATGCTCCATCTGTTACCTCATTTATACATGATCACATGCATGCCACTTTTATAATATTCAGTAACATTTCAAATATGAGTCTCATTTCCAAATGACATAAAAGATTAGTACATGGAATATAAATCTTGACTTTGAATTGAGTCTTAATGAGCAATTACCTATTTTAATGCAAACTGTTCAAGATCTACATTGTGTTTTCTGTGCATGTTATTAGTTGAGGAATGAATATTTGCCTGTTCAGAGGGAAGAACAGATTTATGAAAACAGATCTTTGAAACTTTCTGCACTCATTTGGCTCGGAAAAAACAGGGTCTCATTATAGTAATTTAATTGAGTAGACATAATAGATCCTGCTTTTACCCATATCCCTTGATTCCGTTAGCCCTAAGAGCTAAAATATGTCCTCACTTGGGCAGATTTAAAGACCATATCTCCAGTTCAATCTAAATTTAATGGTGGTGCGTCAAATATTGCCTGCAAATGTATACCTGTGTATACAATTAAAACCGCACGGAAGCCAATCCAAACATAGTCTGAGAATTTATAGTGTTTTACATAAATTATCTGAATCCTATTGACCCAAAGTTCGGGATAAATGTACAATGGCCTCTTTATCTGCTGACCTACTGTTTGCAGATCCACACATTGCCGAGATCCATTCATGATTACGCTTCAAATTAAGTTTTGAGGTGCATGGAGCAGGAATGTGTTAGGAACGTAGGAGATTAGTCTAGAGAGTGTGATGGCCAGGTATGAGGGGAAGTAGGGTCTGGGTGCATTGAAAAGCAGAAAAACACAAGATGAAACTTCTTTACATACAAGTTATATCTGTGAAGAGGTAATTACCAGCAGCTTAAGTGCTATCTCAATTTTCTGTTCCCCTAACCCTGCTGAATATTGAACATGCTGTTGATCCCTTTTATGGACACCAAGCACTGATTAGCATTAGAGAATATATGGAGGTAGGATTTAATATTATTATTAGTAGTAGTAGTATTTGCTAATACTAAGGAAATACTAAGCTAATACTAAGCAAATAATGCTAACCTGGATAAAATACTGACCTGGACCAGCAAGACACTGCCAGATGGGAATAAATGCCAGACTTTCTCCTATAGTTAGGCACTTTAGGGCTTTGGTTGGGGTACTCTCTTGCTGTAACTGAAATAGCATTTAGTTGGAAAAAGATGTGTAAAGTGGTTTGTACTAACTGCAGTGCCTGGAATTGTTGATAAAGGCTTGGTGCCAATACATTTGGTACAAACATGATGAATACAATAACATGCATTTTATTCTTTGGTGCTGCCACAAACCTCAATTCTGTTTAATGACAAATACAAAATACAGATCAAGCTGATATGGAATAGATGTTAACATGCTCTGGGGGTACTCCCGTGAGGTTAATATCAAGACATTATTAGAGCAGAGCAGAGAAGGTTTCACTTTTCTTCTCGATGTTGGGCATTTGTCCTTGGTGTGCTGCCAAAATGGTCCCTGATTGTCCAAACTAGAATGCATTCTATATTCCAGAGCTAGGCATCATTGTCTTGATATACTCACAAAACAAAAATGTTTAGTGCCACCATCAGCCACAAAGTTTATTACCAATGTAGGCCATTTAAATAGGCTGAGAACAATGTATTTTTATTTTTTGCCTCAACCGAGCGTTAATAATAACTGAAGTCAGTTTGTATCAGTAGGTTAAATGTAGATATCTCTTCTTTTTACCCAAAGGTACATTGCAATATATTTTTTAAACTATGCATGATGTGCATTTGCAACAGAATTCATATCATGAAACTGTCCAGGCCCATGCTGAGAATTGTAAGAAAAATGTGCATGAAATGAAACGTACTCACGGGAAGTATTATACCCTTTACAGGTACATCCCAGTCGACCCCTGTGGATGTATCTCCTTCAGGTTCTCCGGGTGGATCGCACTATGACAGTGACTCTGACATGGCATTCAGTGTTAATCGGTCTTCATCTGCATCTGAATCATCTCTGGGTAAGTAAAAATGTACACTCGTTCGGATAAAAACAATACACCCTATTTTCCATATGATTGAAAACGTGCTTCCCAAAGTAGTATAGGAATTAATTATATAATATTTGTGACTGAGGTAGTCTGTGTACTAACTTACCTCTTGGCTGAATTGACAGCTGGATAAAACTATCATTGTTCCATTTGCAAGGGCCCTGCTCAGAAATATTTAATGTGCTCTCAGTTTTCTGTGAGCACAGTTCAACAACACTGTTTTCTTGCATGCCTTTTCTACCAGAGTGACTGGTGTAGGGAATGATCATATTAATGAATTAAAAGTGGCTGCTATGTGTTAAATGGTGGAAATGAGTAGTTGAAAGAATTAGATTGAGGATGTCAAATTGGGTATGTTCTCTATGGCCTAGCACTGAACTCAGTCAACTTAAAAAAACATGCCATTGTTATTTTTTTAATTTAATTTATTGTTTGGCAGGTTCTTTTAAGTTCTACGTTGTAATATCATAGCGGGGCAGATAATTGTTCGCCCACAATTTCAAGCAAATCTCTCATTTTAACAAAGTGCCTCAGTTGGTGCCATGGGTTCTAATGGCAACTGAGAAAAAAACAAAAGTCAATTGACCATGGGCTGCTTGCACTGGAACTTAATGGGAGCATACTGGCTAAATCAAAACCACAGTAATATGTTATCATTAACTTTAAATGTTGTTGTAAAGTTGTAATACTTCCAGGCTTCTTTTTAATGTTTATGGATGTCAAAACCATCAACTAAATTGTTGATTTGTGCTACAGCTTTAACAACTGTTGAGCCTGGGTATAAGGCTATAGAGATAGTGCAGAGAAACAGGTCATTCGGCTCCTCCATTCAATCATGGCTGATCTATCTCTCCCTCCTAACTCCACTCTCCTGACATCCATACTAATCAAGAATCTATCTATCTCTGCCTTAAAAATATCTTGTCCAAGCTAACCATCAGCAACCCTTTTATGCTAACCCTACATTCGCTTGGGCAGCTGACAACCCAGCAGTATGTATTGATATCTCTAATTCAAATAACCTTTGCATTCCCTCTCTTTCTGCTCCTCCTCCACCTTGGTCATCCTGCTAGTTCCATTGTTTGCATCCCTTCGTTATCACCTCTTCCACAGCCAACAATGGACCATTGTACGCCCCACCTATCATTGGTCATCGGTGCCGCCTCTGATTTGTTCCGAACCTTTTAGTAAACTTTGGTTTCCCTCTCACCTCTCTCAGTCTGGAGATGGGTCTCGACCTGAAGCGCCATCTATTCCTTTTCTCCAGAGACGCTGCCTGACCTGCCAAGTTATTCCAGTATGAATTACCTATTCCAGTAATAAGTATTTTGTGTCTATCTTAAGGGGAAAAAAACAGCATTTGCGGTTCCTTCCTACACATTAAACTCATTCTTACATTCCCCACATTCTCAAAAACTATTCACAAATATTACCACTCAGTAACACACCAGGGTCAATTCATTGCAGGATCTACCGATCCTCACTTCTTTGCTCAGTGGGAGAAAGCCACAACACCTAGAGGACATTCACGTGATGATTGGGAGAAATTTCAGACTCCGCACAGACAGCTCCCAGGATAAGGAATGAACACTGGTCAATGGAGCAGTGAGGCAGTGGCTCTGCCTACAGTACCTTTCCAACATACTAAAGGCATGCTTGCTCGATCTACCTGGGAGAGCAGAAAAGAGAGTAAACAAATAAACAAATTGCAGAGGCTGGAATCTGGAAGAACTCAGCAGGCTGAGCAGCATCGATGGATTGTTGTCGTCTCAAACGGGCTGAGAGAAAGCAAAAGTTAGTTTTAAGTTGGAGAGGATGGGGAAGTGGAAGAGGTTTTTCTGAAAAGGTGTGGACAGGGTTACCATAGTGATAAAATAAGTGGATGGAGCCACCTGGTTGATAGAGTGGGAGACAACAAAGAAACATGTTAAAAGCTATGAAATGCAAGCCAGAATTGTAGGAAATAGCCAGTATGCCAGAACAAATAGTGGAAAAAGGAAAGCGGTGTGAATTTTGTAGGTGGATGGCCTATATTAGTTCTGATACTGAGAAACTGGGTTAACTGTAATTGTTGAATTCAATATTGTGTTCAAAAGCTGCAATGTGCCTAGATAGAAAATGAGATGCTGTTCCTCCAGCTTGCATTGGGTATAATTAAAAATAATACAGGGAGTCATGGACAGATGGATCATAATGGGAGTCGGGTGAACCTGACATTTGTAATGAAAACCACTTAAGAAACAACTGTTTATTTTCACATATTTTACCATTAGCAAAATTTGAATTGTGTGCAAGGCCAGTTCTTATCTACAAAGAAAGAAAGCCTATATTTGTACAACTGGAGAGTCCTGCTGTATGTTGCTATGTGATGAATAAGGTTCATGGACTACTCTGTACTTAAACAGAAATAGACATGGAGGCCAAAGGACTGTGTCAATGTCATGGGAATTTTACAACAGATTATGATAATGCCAAAGTGAATTTCCTGGAGAAAAACAGTTTAAGACGAATTCACTGCATGGAAAGGAAAACCATGAGTGCCATCTAAAGGAATATTTGCAAAGTACTTTCATTGTTCTGATTCTGTGTTGTCCTCAGCCCTGACAGGCGATGACTTTTTAAACTGATATATCCATATAATTTTTCAGCTACGTTATTCCAGGCTCTGGACTCCAGGAATTTCTCTGACCACAATGATCTGCCAAAATTTCATCATATTCCACCTTCCGCATGGCATTATCTAAATAAAGAAAATACTATCAAACGCAGGAATATGGTGTATCAATGCCCGCACAAACAGGACAGCACAATACCTTGCAAAGCAGAATCCTCTGCAATGCCTGGAAAAACTTCTACCTAATTTTTTATTAAACATGTTTAAATTCAGGACACAGATTAGTCAGCTGAGCAATCATAATTTGCATTGCATCCCAAGGCCATTTACCAGAATAATCAAATAAAATTTAACGTGAGGAGCCACTAAAGTAGATTTGGAGCAGATGACTAAACTGCTTACCAATTCATTGGTGAATTAAAGGCAGGAAGCAAGGTAGAGAATTGAAGAGAGTTAGGAAGGGAATTTCAGGGCTTATGAACTTTACAAATGAAGGGTAGAGTGAAACAGATGAATTCAGGAATGAAAAAACAGTCCGGAGGGTTTCGGCACTGGAGGAGATGATTGGGATGCAAAATAATGGAGGGATTCAAAATCAAGATTACATTTTGTTTTGTGAGCCAGTGTAGGTAACTGCACAGGGGAATCAATGGTGAACTCAATGGTGTAAGTAAAGGGCCTGTCCCAATTGGCGATTTTTTCGAAGACTGCCGGCATCATATCAGTGTCGCCAAAAGATTTTGAACATTTCAAAATCCAGCGGCGACAAAAAAAATATTGCGACACTTGAAAAAACACTGCGCGTCATACGTCATCACGTCACCGCCACGTCACGCCGCTAATTTTTTGGTGACCGGATAAGTCAGTCGATGATGCCGGCAGTCGCCGAAAAATCGCCGTGGGACAGGCCCTTAAGAACACAACCAACCAGTGGAGATTCAGGTCAGGGGAGAAGGTGAAAGAGCAGCTGGGAGTGCATAGGAATTAGCTAATCTGCAATAAAAAAAGACATGCATAAAGACATCAGCAGCACATGGGTTAAGGACAAAAGGTTGTGTGAGGTTACAAAGGAACAACAAAACAGAACTAATGATAGCACAGAGATATGCCAAATCCAGAGATGAGCTTGTGACCAGACTGGCTCAGTTTCAGACAGTGGACGGGGAGAGAGGCAGAGTGAAAAAAGAAACCCATACTGCTGGAGGAACTCGTAGGAAGGAACTGCAGATGTTGGTTTAAACCGAAGATAGACACAAAATGCTGGAGTAACTCAGCGGGACAGGCAGCATCTCCAGAGATGCTGTCTGTCCCGCTGAGTTACTCCAGCATCTTGTGTCCATCTGCTGGAGGAACTCAGCAGGTCAGGCAGCATCTGAGGAGGCAGGAAGACAGTCAACATTTCAAGTCAAGACCCCGCATCAGTAGAGGTGGAATTGTGGCTTGAGTTCAGAGCTAATGACAGGAACAGAAGAAAATGTTTTTCAACTGCCCCTTAGTCAGAGGGAGCAAAGTTTCTGCTTATTTTGTACTCATTCTGTGCTCATTCATGGATTGATTGCCCGGCAAGCTGGCAACAATGGAATTGCAATAATGCAAATCCAGAAAGTGCAATAACCAGTGGATACCTCAACTTTTTTTTAATGTTATTTTTGGGTAGTAGAAAAGTAGTTCATTACAAATGTTTCAATGTGCAATACAAGATCATGCCATCTTAATATTGGCATCTATAAAGTAATACATCTCCCTCAATCACAGAAGACTTGATCCGGCCATCCTGCTTCATTTAGCCACCGATGGGTTATAATTATGTCCAATATAAAAAGTAAATTAGTCAGCAATTTAGCATGTCTTGGATGCAGGAGTTGTAGATAGTTGATAAAGTTACTTTATTCAGTGAGCATGGTCAATGTAACCAGGCATTTTAAGCCAAATGCCAGTCCCAAACATTCAAAACATTAATTAGGTGAAGAAAGACAGCTTTACAAATTTACTGGTTCCAGGTCGAGGAATTTTTATGTTAACAAATTATAAAGTTTGAAATAAGTTAGGTATATAAACATGAGTAATTCCTTGACATTTTTAGAACCATATGACCATGTGTTACTTCTGCATAAGACTATGGACATTCATCTTTTCATCTGTTTTTTTGTAATACCAAAGAGCAGATAAGAATTTCAATACTTTGTAAATGCTCTTTTTGTTCTGCTTCATAGACTTCCTATTCAGGAGTAGACATTTTTGCTTTTTTCGCCGCAATGTAGCTTTGAGTATGGTTGACAATGCTTTTTTCCTGTTTTCCACAGTGACTGCGCCCAGCTCCCCACTGAGCCCTCAGCTGTCACCGTCCTTCTCCCCGCCCGATCCACCGGACAGCAAAAACGGCGAGTGTGCTGTTTGCTTTGACAGTGAGGTCGATACGGTTATTTACACCTGTGGACATATGTGTCTCTGCTACGAATGTGGTCTTAAGCTGAAGAAGCAAATCAATGCCTGCTGCCCTATCTGCAGGAGAGTCATAAAGGATGTCATTAAGATATACCGTCCATGAAACCTGGCCTTTTTCATAATCCACACTATAATTTTTTTTTTAATATAGAGTTTTTATAGATAAGGAAAGCTACTATTGCTAACTGTTATCTCATCTATATGCGTTCACAAAGTGTGGCTGTGTTTATTTGACTGATTTTCTCACACTCTCTCTCTCTCTTCATACTCTTCTTCCTCTCTCCTCCCTCTATCCCTGTGGTCAATCACCTGCATGTTGATCACCAAGCTGGATGCTCACATCTCCATCAGTAGCAACAATGTCACTCCATGTTTGACCAACATGTTGGGCAACTTAAATGGAGAAATGTGGACATTGTGTAGCAGTTAAACTGAGCAGAGCTCAAACGGACTTAAATAAAACACAGCAAATCAGATGAAGAGCAACATTTCGTGTAATTAGCTTTTTTGTCTGTGGTTACAAAAATAAAGATATTAATCATTAACATTGACCAATACATTTGAAAAAGTAATGTATTTTTCCATAATTATCACCCTATGTTTTGATCATACCAAGCACAATATCCATGATGATTCATCATAAGCAGGATACTTACTGCAAACAGATACCAGTTGGTTTGCAGAGGTTAGAAATGGTCCTTTCTCTGCGTGTTCCCTGCAAAGACTTGTATTTGTAATGTCTGATTCATATACAACAGCCTGCAATTTGTTTTCAGAGAAAGCTCAATTGTTCACACTCAATTGAAACATGTTTTCAATGTACATTTTCAAAACTAATCTGAAGAAAATACACACTTCTAACAGATTAGTTAATATAAATTTGCTATTCTGTTGTTTATGTTACATACATGCCTGGATTGATAGATCGCAATAGTGATGGGGCCCAAATCTATTTTGTTTGAGTGTTCAAAACAACAAGTAGTGACTTTTATTCAAAGATTAAGGAGTTTGATAGGTTTAGTGTAATGACTAAAACTGCAATATCTTTTTTTGGCATAAATGCAAGTTTAATAATATTTTGCAATCTAATGAAAATTGCAATAACTTGTCCCTTGATTTTTAAAAGCAATGCCATTTAATTATTTGTTTAGAAGTTGGCATTTTACTTGCATATGTTGACAAGGACTGTTCATGTGTTTCAGTTCTACATCAGCTGGTCATTATGTTGTGAGTCGCTGTAAGGAGTCAAGCCCTGCAATTTGTTTATGCATGGAGCATTGCCTCCCTATAATCCATGGGTTAGTACAGAGAAGAATTAATTCCAAAAAATGGAAGATAAACTAAAAGGGAACACACTCTAGAAGGCTGGGATCCATGAGGTAAAGTTTAAATTGACCTGTATGTTGCAGAGTCCAGGCTAACCTGCCAGCAAAGAGATATTGCAACTTTAGCATGACTTTAACAGATATGAAGTGTTTTGCTGGATTTTTTTCTGTGATGATTTATAGCTACAGGTGCCTTACATAGGAAGGTGATGCACTTTGTTTTCCAATCTCCCCATGAATTCTGACTGCCACTATAATAAATTCACTGATTAAAGGCAAAGTAGTTTTATAGAACTCACATGACAGCCACAAAAATATTTTCCTTTTGATAATGGAATGAAAATGTTATGTAACACAAATATATTTAATATCTTGCCTAATTTACTGACTTTGTACAAAAATAGTATCTAGTTTCATTAGCTTATTGTTTCAGTATTGAAGATGATGGTATATATCCTAAACTTCAACAGAAACTTTGTACGAATTCTGCCTGCAATATATAGCGTAAAGCATTATAATTTGGGGGGTTTTTTGCACTTAATTTAAATGTTTTTTGTTGTCCAAGATTGTGTTTCTTGTGTGACACTGATAGAAAGTGGAGAAATATAGAATACGTGTTTTTGTCTGTGCTAGCACTGTGAATGGTAAGATTAATAGATCAGTTATAAAGGACAGAATGAAAAATGTGAGTATCATTAACCTGGGAATGACCAGATTGCCACTGAGAACCGAATAGTGGTTACATCATTTGGTAACACATTCTTTGAAGAAAATATGAACAGGTATACGTTAAATCCGTGATTATTTTTGGATGTTGAAATTAGGATTTAAATATGTAAATATGTTCAATTAAAATTCACAGCTAATTTCATGTTTTTTTTCCCTCACTTTATATTCATCTTGTCCTCTTGTCCTCCCCAGCATTATTTACCTGCACATTATTACTTCCATCTCTAATTGCATGACTACCTTGCATGATCAGTAAATTCAATTCAATATTTACTTTCATTTTAGTGCTTGTTTATTTCCTTGCATGAGTTATTGAGTTGAAAAACTATGCTTTCTACTTTTCCCGGTTTTAATGTGCCATTTTTATCAATAAACAAAGGAGTCGTGAGCAATTTGTGTTCAACGTTAATTACATTACCCTCGTGCAGGAAGAAATCTGCAATCTAAATGATCAAAGTATCTGCCTGAAAGTGTGCATCAGCAAATCAGATTCAGAAAAAAAGACACTGTTTCTTAATGAAGGGTTAGCATTCTTTGGTAAATGCAGGAATGTTCTGCCCAGAAATATAGATTTATTGTAAACACTGGCAGAAAGTCAAGAAAATATGAGGATTGCAATGCTACCAGAACTAGAAAGTGCTTGCAGGTATAAATTTTAATAAAGGCAGAAAATGAAAAGCTTTCATGACCTCAGGTTTTACCAAAGTGCTTTAATATGTGCACTGTGTGTACTAGTTTAAAATATTGCCTTTATTATAATGTGGAGTAACCTTTTAAATTACACAGAGCAAATATCCGTGAGATCTTCTGTTTTTTGTTGCTGTTTGTTGAATAATTAATATTGGCCACAACATGGAAGGAATCTCCTATTCTTCATATGGGATATTTTATTGCCTGAGAGGGAAGATGTAAGCTTGGTTTAACATGTCAAAAGCTCTGCATCTATGTGCTGTTTGAGATTATGTCATCAACTCTCTGGTATTGACCTTCAGTAGATTTCCAGCAGAATTTGCCCGGATCTGACTATGTTTATACATTTCCTTTTCTTCATTCCTCTCACTTCCCAAGGCACTCTCATCATGTTTAGTCCCATTACTGATGTCTCTCTCTCTCTCTCTCTCTCTTGTGCTCTCTCTCTCTCTGTCTGTCTGTCTCTATCATTATCTCTCTCTCTCTCTCTCTCTCTCTCTTTCTCTCTCTCTCTCTCTCTCTATCTCTCTCTCTCTCTCTCTCTCTCTCTCTCTCTTTCTCTCTCTCTCTCTCTCTGATAATCTTTCACACTGCAGGAGCTGACGGAGCAAAATGCCAGATTTTATGACAGTGAAAACATTAGAGCTAAGCATGAGAGCAAAATGCCACAGAAATCTGAAATGGTGCAGAAAATGTTGAAATATCCAGCAGATCAAGCAGCCTCTGTGAACAGAGAAACAGTTAACATGTCAGGTCACCGATCTTTTCTATTTCCAGCATTTTCTTCTTTATTACAGTTAAGTGGAATTCAGCCTCCTCCCCAAACCTATACTGTTTTTTTAGATGAGTAGGTACCTAGGTTAGTTTTCAGTTCCTCATTTACCACACAAGGATTAATTCTGCCACTATTGCTCCCTCCTGCTGCCCCCTAGTGTTATGCTCCATACATTACAAGCTTTTTAAGGATTGATCAAGGAGCTGTCCTTGCCTAAGATAGACACAAAATGCTGGAGTAACTCAGCATGATGGGCAACATTTCTGGAGGGAAGGAATGTCCTACTCCCCAGAGATGCTGCCTGTCCCGCTGAGTTACTCCAGCATTTTGTGTCTATTTCCGTTTAAATCTGCACAGTTATCCTTGCCTGTTCAGAATCTGTTAACGCTGTTGTTCATTTTATAAATTACTGACTATTTAAAGTTAAGGCTTGAATCCATGGTGTACCACATGCGGGCTTAGGTCACATCCAACCTACACGACACTTCCATCTGGCCTTTCTGGACACTAGCCGCCCCACATTCCCACGGGGTGTGCTGCAGTCTCATTAGGCAACCCGTGTACTCAGCACGCCAGCTGTCCCAGCCACATTTACGGACCTAAGCCATGGAATTGGCTTCTGCCCTGTGAGGTTTTCTGCTGTCCATAAGGTCCTAATGCTAATGGTGTTAACTTTCTAATCTCGATGAGTTGAGAAATGGGACTTAATCAGATGCAGCTACAGTACTGTGAAACCATGGTACGTAATACCTGTCTCAGGGTCTCCCTGGGATCTAATTAGTGGTTGATACTTGTTTCAACTGTTACTACACAACAATAAGAGGAAGTCTTTACTCTTTAAATACATTTTGATGATGTTGATGTCATTGGTAAGATGAAAAGAAACTCTAGAATGTGACAAGTGTAACAGCAAGGGGTTAGTGAGGGGAACAGAGAGAACTGTGGCATTTGTGTGTTTAAACATAGTTTAAGTTATCAGAATATTGTTGTGTATATTTAAATAAAACTGGTTTCCTGTGAGTGGCCATCAGAAATGGCTTGGATTGTAAATCTGGCTGCCTCCTAAAAACAACATTGTTTCCCACTGATTTACATTTAGAGTTTCATTAAAACTGTATTGTTCAGGCTCGTTCATCTTTTCTCTGATTAATGTGTTACCACATGAATAAGGCCAGCGTTCCAATGTAAAACAGGTACAACTGTTGGAATGTAACCTTGTACAGGCCAAAGATGACAGTGTTTAACTATTGTATACTGCTGTCAACTCTTCACAAGATACGCTTCACAGTGTGTGTAAGCTTAGGTAAGATGTAAAGAAACGGCGTCGATTTGATTGAACAATTCTCAGCTATGTTTTGTTCTTAATCCTCCAAGTTTCAAGTTATTATCTATCTGGATTTCCACTATCTGCATCGCTTTCTTGGTTTCCGTCTGTTTTGAGAAACATTGTAACTTTTTTTTTTAAATCAAGGCACCAGCATTAATTGATTTGTAAGCAGTTTTGGCATCTCTCTTGCACTCAAAATATAATGGTCCCAATTTTAACCTTCTTCTGATGTTGGTAATGTAGATCTTGATTGGGCATCAGCCAATGATTTAATTATCTGTGGCAAGATTTGACTTAATTCCTAAAGTAGGCTAACAATAATAATCAGAGCTCACAACTTTTCTTGCATTTACTGGGAAAATCCTGCAATAAAGTTTATGTGGCTGTTGGGAAAAAAATGTTGATGTAAGTTGGTATGGTAAGTTATTTATTATCCCTTGATTTGATCACACCAAGCTATAAATTACACGCAGCTTTTTAGCACCTTAATATCTTAATTGACCAATATATATATTGATTGCTTGTCATTGCCACAAATTAGGTTAAAATCCTGCCCATTATTTGAAGATATTTTCTGAGCTTTTTTATAGGAGCTAGAAAGATGCTTTCAATTAAAGTGTTTTTATATTTGTTAATTAGGAAAGAGCAAATTTTATGGATATTCCCTTTACTAAAAGCATAACGTCAATATTTCTGATGTTCATTTGCCTAGCTGAACCTGACAATACATGACCCATCTTATTTTTATACAGAATGGTGATTAAAAATAACCAAGGTAATGTCAGGATGAAATTGCTCAAAATATCTTGATAAATTAAACATTGATTCCATCTGGAATTTAACAATGAAAACAAGTGAATTCATACACGTTTCTCAAAGGGAGTATCAGATAAAAGTTATTTTTTCTCATCCCTTTTGTTGTGGGTTAATTTTATGAATGCATTTCAAAAAATATGTTCCTGAAACCTTTTGTAAAGATAAACATTATGTTGATTCTGGTTCTTAATAAATACATATTGTACAGTTTCACAGTAGACTGCTTCACTATGTATACTGGGTTTTTAAGAAAAATAACGCAGTTTTGTTGCTGTTGTAAACAGTTGCATAATTGTAACATTCCTCAGTTCTGTGACCAAATGCTTCCCATGTTGCTCACATGATCAGGTATATAAAGTCTTTTTGAGACCTATCCTGTGCCATTTAGTGTGTTTATTATATCTTAACCAGCTGAGAATAATTTATTGCTCTTTCATCTATTCTAGATTCACTAAGTTTCACAGTCTAATCAAATTACCAAATACAAATAGTTTTCTGTTTGACATAAAATACTGCTTTCTGTACAAATTTATGTTTCACTCATTTTGGCTCCACTGTTGTCAGGCCGATTTATAACAAAAATAATATCTCCTAATTAAGCTTTATTTGTACGTGAAAAGTATTTTCCCATCCAATCCCCATCATTTGTTAATTGCTTTTAGAAATATTAATAATAGGGCAAAATTTGTCATTAGGCACTGTAGGTATCAACTTGTTTCAAATAAAGTATCCAAAGATGTGGTATAACCCAGCATCCTTCATACTTTGGATTATTTTTTTAGTTGAGATTAGAGATACAATGCCGAAACAGCCCCTTCGACCCACCGGGTCCACGCCGACCAGCGATCCCCGCATATTAACACTATCCTACACACACTAAGGACAATTTACATTTGCAAACACACTATTATTTCATGTTTTTCTACGTGATACACAGCAGTGTGATACAATCCAATAGAATCATAGAAAATAAGTGCAGGAATAGGCCATTCGGCCCTTCGAGCCTGTACCGCCATTCAATATGATCATGGCTGATCATCCAACTCAGTATCCTGTACCTGCCTTCTCTCCATACCCCCTGATCCCTTTAGCCACAAGGGCCACATCTACGTGATACACAGCAGTGTGATACAATTCAATTGAACCCATTGAGTTTATAGGGAGCATGAAGTATATAAGATCTCTTGATCCTGGCTCCGACCTGAAACACAGCTCTGGTCGCTCATCCTACTTACACCCTCATCCTCTTGTCTCACATCGTAAACTAACATGGGAGACGGATGCCAGGCTAACATGGGAGACGGATGCCAGGCTATCAATAATTCTGAACAATCAGATGCCGGTTTATCAGAATTTTACGTCATGAAAGGTAACCTGCCACCATAATGGGAAAATGTTGAGGCACACCATGCAAATGCTCACTGATACAGGAATTTGCCAACAGCAATGTTACCTGGAGCTAAAAAAAAAATAACATTCAATGAACACAGAGAATCAAGCAGAAAGATGCAGATGAGACAAACTAAGGGTGGCACTTTGGTGCTTCTGGTCGAGCTGCTGTTTCTCAGTGCTACAGACCCGGGATCAATCCTGACCTCAGGTGCTGTCTGTGTGGAGTTTGCATGTTTGCCCTGTGACTATGTGGGTTTCCTCCCATATCCCAAAGGCATGCTGGGTTGTCAGTTAATTGGCCTCTGTAACTTGCCTCTGGTTTTGAGGGAATGGGTGCAAAAGTGGGAAAAGATAAAACTAATGTGAACGGGTGATTGATGCAAAGTGTGGACTCTGTGGGCCAAAGAGTTTGTTTCCATGCTGTAACTTTCAATTCAATTCAATACTCATCTCTCACTACCCAACCCTAGAACAGTATTTGAAGGAATCATCAACGACTTCCAAGCTAGCTGATGATTGATTTTGACTGCATTGCTTCGATTCAACTAGTATTTGGTGCTTCTTTAATGTCTACAGGTAACGGGATTGCATGAGCAAGCGCATTTAGCCATGAGATCAAGGAATCTGTAAATACCTGTCAATCCCAGGTATATGTAATTTAGTAGTCATTTTGTGAGAGCACATCTTGGCAGAGAATCAGCAAAGGCCATTCAGAGGAGGGAAAGCAGATCAGAGAGGGGGAGGAGGGGAGGTTGTGAAAAATTTGTATTAGGCAATGGCCCCAATTCCATACTTAGAAATGTGTGAAGACCAGAATGTCTATGGCTATCTAAGTGACAAACAATCTACTGGAGGAATTCAGTGGGTGAAGCAGCATCCATGGAGGGAAATGGGCCGTTGATACAAGGTCATGTCATAAGTGACAGGTGCAGAATTAGGCCATTCGGCCAATCAAGTCTACTCCACCATTCAATCATGACTGATTTATCTCTCCCTCCTAACCCCATTCTCCTGCCTTCTCCCCATAACCCCTGACACCCTCACTAATCAAGAATCTATCTATCTGTCTCTGACTTTAAAATATCCATCGACGACTTCCGGTGGCGCCATGGAGGGCTAGAAATTAACGCCAACCAGCTCCGTGGAAAAAACGAGGAAAAAAACGGGGAGAAAAGACCTACCTGCTGCCTGCTGTTTCTGCACCGGCTGCCGTGAGTGACGTCATCAGGCGTGCGACTCGTAATGTCAACACAGCGCAGCCCACCCATGAATAAATCAAAACTCCAGTATACAAGGCTAAAAACGGCAGAACAAGAACAAGGCCCGACTGGAGCCTCGGGCTCAGGTAGGACACTATCCCTAGAAGAAAAAATCGAAGAAAAAATCGGAAATTGAAGAACTTAAAGTTTTTTTTGCACAAGAATTGGCAGAGTTAAAGAAAGAAATAAAGTTGGAATTAAAAACTGAACTGGCAAAGATGAATTTTAAGGAAGAAATAGAAAAAATCAAGGAGGAGATGAAAGAGTTAGTTTGAAATCAATATCTCGGCCACGGAATTATCTGACACATTGCGAAAGGAAATTACAGAAATATTAATGGATAAAGCTGTAAATATAGTATAAGAGATGAATGATAAAATCCAAAATAAGATGGAAATTGAGCTGGAACCTGTGGAGGAAGAACTCAAGGGGCAGTTGACAGCCATAAAGAACCTTGAAGATCTAGTCGAAACAAGTGCTCAGACTATGAAAACATTCCTCAAAGAAAATCAACGTCTATCTGATTTACTGGGCAAAATAACTGATAAATGTACCGAGTTGGAAGGACGCCAGAGAAGACAGAACCTAAGGATCGTGGGTATTCGAGAAGGGAGAGAAAAGTATCAAGATACCCAAGAGTTTACTGCAAACTTATTGCAAAAGGTTTTATCTCTGGAACAAAAGCCTTTATTAGCCCGAGCACACAGAGTAATGAGAGTTATACAAAGCAAGTCGCCCCTCCAAGACAAATGATAGTAAAAGTCCAGTATGATCATGTCCTGAAGGAGATGATGAACAAAATTGTAAAAAGTAGAAATCTTACATACGAAGAAGATTCGATCAGCATTTATCGAGACTACCCAGCAGAGGTCTCCAAGAAACGAAATGCGTTCAAGGAGACCAAAATAATTTTGAAGGAAGTGAAGAATTTGAAGTACAGTCTGAGGTACCCAGCCACCCTGAGAGTCACCTACAACCAGGAAGAACATTATTTCAAAAACCCAGCGGATGCAATGAACTTTGCCCAGGGGATTAAGGAACGAGAGGAAGACTGAATGAAATCTTCAAAGATGAACTATATCAACAAATAAATTGTATTTCAGGATTGGGAGTGGACTATGGACTTGTGGCACCTAAAGAAGATGGAGAAGGATGCTGATTGGAGACTCGGATTGGAGATATGGATTGGAGACTCTCCTATGGATACTAACAATTAGAATAATAACACTACTAATATTAATAACTAACAAATACTAAAATTTATACAGCGGTATTATTAATTAAAGCTGATAACTACCAATTAATGATTAACAACTAATTATAGCTGATTTACTTAGAATTAGGTAAACAGTAAATATAATCACACAGAATATAAGGTTTGACTTCATTTATCCCCCCCCCTGGCACTTTTTTTTTTTTTTTTTTTATTTTCCTCCCTCTTTTTAATTTAAAAAAAAAATTATATCTTTTAATATGTAATAAGTATAATCATAAACTTGACCGATGGAGCCTGTACACATCAGAGTTTAATATTCCCGGTTAAAAATTTTTTATGGAATAACAATTTTAAGGAACCATGGAGATGGATAAGTTTGTAACATCGACTACGGAAGTCAGTAGATTGCTAGCCATGGTAGTATGGCTAACACTAACTACACTAATATTAGATGTAGTTTTTTCTCTCTTTGTGCACTCTATTAATCTCTTAATCTACCTTTTTTATATATTATTCTTTGTTATTTTGTTTTATATTTGAATGGAGTTATAAATTAATGCAAAGGAGATAAATATGTGAGAGATACCCAAGGGTCTTGAAATTCATCTATTCGGAGTTCGGGTGTAAGGTCGGGTATGTCGAGCTGAACCATTTGCTCTATTACATACCTCCTTAGATAAAAGATGCAAGACTTAAAAACGAATGCGGGGAATGGAGGAATAACGTTTTGTAGCTGGAATGTTAAAGGTATTAACGAACCAATCAAGAGAGGTAAAGTATTAGCACATTTAAAAGCACTTAAAGTAGACGTGGCGTTTATCCAAGAGACATATCTAAAAAAGATGCAGAGCATAGATTAAAGGCTAAATGGATTGGCAAAGCGTATCATTCTTCTTTTACACACAAATCTAGAAGTGTAGCAATATTAATTCATAAAGGCATTTCATTTAAACACATTTCAACTATAACTGATAGTGATGGTAGATATATTGTTGTAATAGGAGAATTATACACACAAAAAATGATTTTTGTCAAGGTATACGGCCCAAATTTTGACAGCCCACTTTTTTAAGAAAATATTTAATACTATCCCAGAATTACAACACAACCTAATAATTGGAGGAGATTTAAATTGTACGCTAGATCCTTGTTTAGACAGATCATCAAGACAACGGAAATTTAAATTGCATTCCTAGTGATCTAATAAATGCATATACAGAACCAGTAATATTAAAAATGTTTGGAGAATGCAAAACCCAGCTGGTCGAAAATATTCATTTTACTCACCTGTGCATAAAACGTATTCAAGAATAGATTATTTTTTGGTAGATTTAAAGCTTATCCCATTCACTTATAATTCAAAATATCATAATATTATAAATTCAGATCACGCACCTTTAACTTTTATGATTAAAATAACTGGTAAAACGGAAAAACAGGGGCAATGGAGATTTAACCCACAAATTTTAAAAGACAAAATAACTCAAGAATACATCACAAAACAGATTAAGATTTTCTTTGAAATAAATGATAAGCCAGAAATACCTTCGTCCCTATATTGGGAAACCTTTAAAGCGTATGTTCTGGGAATTATGATATCCTCTCAAGCATTTTATAATAAAGAGAATCAGAGGGAACAACAGGCATTGGAAAAGGAGAACAAACAATTAGACACAGAAAACGCTGCTAACCCAACCATGATAAAACATAATAAAATCTCTGCATTGAAATATAAATTAAATAAAATACAGTCAGACCAAGTTGTAAAACTCTACCAATATACTAAACAAATACAATTTGAATTCAGAGATAAACCACAAAAATTATTGGCTCGTCAATTACGAAAACTGGAGGGAGAAAAATTAATCCATAGGATTAAATCAGACAAAGGTGAATTACTAGTACAAACTAAAGATATAAATGAGAGATTTTTGCAATATTATAAAAATTTATATTCAGCCAAAACGACAGAAAATCGGACAGGAATAGAAACATTTAAAAAAAATTGTAATCTAAAAGGACTGGATTTAGAAAATAGAGAATCACTAAACGTTGAAATAACTACTAAAGAAATCGAAGAATCTATTAGGTCATTAAAAAATGGTAAAACTCCAGGACCGGATGGTATTGGTTCGGAATTTTATAAAACATTCTATGATCTGATAGCACCACGTTTGAAGACACTTTATGAATATATTTATGCACAACAGAAATTACCAGAAACATTAAATGAATCTATTATAACGCTTATACCTAAATTAGATAAAGATCTGGATGATCCAGGGTCGTATAGAGCCATAGCTCTTTTAAATACTGATCAAAAAATATTAACCAAAATACTAGCACAAAGACTAAATACAGTGATAATAAATAATTCATCCAGATCAAACAGGATTTATACCAAAACGACACTCCTCATATAACCTGAGACGATTATTCAATATTATATACTCGAAAAGAAATATTAATAAAGATCTAGCAATTATTTCATTAGACGCAGAGAAAGCTTTTGATCAGGTTGAATGGTCTTATTTATTTTCGGTTATGGAAACTTTTCAGTTGGGAGAGAAGTTTATAACATGGGTTAAACTACTATATACTAATCCAACAGCTAGAATATTAACAAATCAAATGTTATCAACTAAATTTAATTCATCCAGAGGCTGTAGACAAGGTTGTCCTCTATCCCCACTACTGTACGCACTGGCAATTGAACCATTAGCACAATCCGTGAGATTACATCCTGAAATATACGGGTATGAAACCAAAGAACTGAAAATAAAATCTCTTTATACGCAGATGATGTATAACTTTATATTACAAAGCCTGAAACTAGTATCCCTAACTTATTAGATTTAATAACTCAATTTGGCTTGTTTTCAGGATATAGAATTAATTGGAATAAAAGTGAACTTATGCCAATAATGGGAAATAACGCACATATATTACAACAATTTCCTTTTAAGATAGCAAATGAAAAAATCAAATATCTTGGAATTTATGTAACAAAAAGATATGATTCTTTATTTAAATCTAATTTCCCACCCCTACTGAATAAACTACTTAAGAATATCCTATATTGGAAAACATTACCTATTTCAATGCTAGGTAGAATTAATGCAATAAAAATGATTTTTCTTCCGCAATTATTATACCTGTTTCAACTGATCCCGATATATCTTCCTAACATTTTTTTTAAGAAAGTGGACTCTATAGTTACCAATTTTATTTGGGATTATAAGAGCCATAGAATGAATAAAAAAACATCTATGTAAATCAAAAATAAATGGAGGTTTTGCACTGCCTAATTTTATGTTTTACTACTGGGCAGTTAATATTAAAAATATGAATTTTTGGTTGGAAGAATTAGATAAACAGCCAAACTGGTTAAAAATGGAAAAGGAAGATTGTTCACCTTTCAAAATTAGCTCGATTTTATTTGCCAATACTAAAATACGTAAGAAAATGTATAGAGGAAATCCAATAATAGAAAGTGGGATACGTATCTGGAAACAATTAAAGAAAACATTAAAATTGGAAAGTATACCACTGGCTCTTCCCATTGTAAACAACATAACTTTTAAACCCTCAATGATGGATAAAGGTTTTTTACAATGGAAGAACTATGGAATTAATAAGTTGGGTGATCTCTAAAGGGAAAGTCTCTTTCTTTCATTTCTGGAATTACAACAAAATTACGGATTACACTCAAAAGAGTAGATATTTACAAATTAGAGACTATGTTAAATGAAACACACAGGATTTTAGAAATAGAAAGACAGAAATTTTAGATGAATGTCTAAATAAATATCCGAACACAGAAAAAATAATATCATATATTTATAATATTTAATTTAAAATGATGTGCCAATGTCGGAAATATATAGGCAAGCATGGGAAAACGAATTAGGTCAAACAATTAGTCTAGAAGTATGGAATGAAAGTTTACAACATATACACCACTGCTCATTAAATGCCAGACACTCTTTGATACAATTTAAAGTTTTACATAGATTACACTTTTCAAAATCCAAATTAAACAGAATTTTTTCAAATGTTTCTGCTATATGTGATAAATGTCAGCATTTAGAAGCTAATCTAATGCATTCATTCACAAAATGTATAAAAATTATTAACTTTTGGATAGAAATTTTTAAGATAATCTCGAATGTAGTTAATGCAAATCTGACTCCAGACTCAAAATTAATCATATTAGGAATATTAGAAACGGATCAACTACTAACAACACAGCAAAGAATTTTTATCGATTATAGTTTAATAATTGGTAAAAAATGAATATTAAGATTTTGGAAAGGTCCTACATCCCCCGCAATCAAAATGTGGATTACAGAAATGTCGGAGACACTTCATCTGGAAAGATTAAGACTTGTCCTTTTGGACAAGCTAGATCAATTCAGAGGAATATGGTCTCCATTTATTGAATATTTAAAGGGTCAAGGTGGTCCGGTTCGAGGGCCTGACTGAAACCTGAATGAAGGAATAGATGAAGAACTATATATAATAGACCACTGATAAATCTCCAATGAAGAATAGCCTGCTTAATACTCCACTCATATTATTGATTTTCTACTTTTATTTTATTTGTCTTTATTATTTCTCTTTACTATCTTCTTTCTGTTATAAAATAATAAAAAGTATAGAAGTATAAATAAGACGAATACGTGACGAATACATTCTTTTTATTTTAATTCCTTCTTAATAGTATTTACTTCATTTTACAAAAAGAAAAAATCCATTGACTTGGCCTCCAAAGATTTACACAGATTCACCATCCTCTGACAAACAAATTCCTCCTCATCTCCTTCCCAAAGGAACTTCTTTAATTCTGAGGCTATGACCTCTAAACATAGAAACATAGAAACATAGAAATTAGGTGCAGGAGTAGGCCATTCATCGAGCCTGCACCGCCATTCAATATGATCATGGCTGATCATCCAACTCAGTATCCGTACCTGCCTTCTCTCCATACCCTCTGATCCCCTTAGCCACAAGGGCCACATCCAACTCACTCTTAAATATAGCCAATGAACTGGCCTCAACTACCCTCTGTGCAGAGAGTTGACTCACCACTCTCTGTGTGAAGAAAGTCTTTCTCATCTCGGTCTTAAAGATTTCCCCCTTATCCTTAAGCTGTGACCCCTTGTCCTGGACTTCCCCAACATCGGGAACAATCTTCCTGCATCTAGCCTGTCCAACCCCTTAAGAATTTTGTAAGTTTCTATAAGATCCCCTCTTAATCTCCTAAATTCCAGAGAGTATAAACCGAGTCTATCCAGTCTTTCTTCATAAGACAGTCCTGACATCCCAGGAATCAGTCTGGTGAACCTTCTCTGGCACTCCCTCTATGGCAATAATGTCCTTCTCAGATTTGGAGACCAAAACTGCACGCAATACTCCAGGTGTGGTCTCACCAAGACCCTGTACAACTGAAGTAGAACCTGCCTGCTCCTGTACTCAAAAGGTATAATCTAATCCTAGACTGTCCCACTCTCCCACTCCAGCCGCAGGTCCGGTGGACGGTGACCTAGGGAGCTCGCGGGTCCCCGGTGGGAAACCCATTTTCGGAGCTCCCGCAACGGCAACTTCTCCCGCCCGAGTTGCGGGGTTGAAAGTGACCTGGAGCGGGGCCTTACAGCACCCGGCACGGCTTTAACGGCCGCGGGGCTTGCTAGCTCCCGCCGGGGGCTCTAACATCAAGACCTGGAGCAGGGCCTTACATCGCCCGGCTCGGCCTTAAATGGTGGCAGACTTGCCATCGCCCGCCGGGGGCTTTGACTTTGACATCGGGAGAAGAACGGAGAGCAGGGGAGAGACGAGACTTTGACTTCCATCACAGTGAGGAGGAGATTCACTGTGATGGATGTTTGTGTAAATTGTGTTGGTGTGTGTCTTGGTTCTTTTCTTGTTGTATGACTACAGAAACCAAATTTTGTTTGAACTTCATTTGAGGTTCAAATGACAAACAAATGGTATTGTATTGTATTATTGTAGTGGAAACATCCTCTCCACATCCACTCTATCCAAGCCTTTCACTATTCGGTAAATTTCAGGTTGGGACTCTTCATCTGGGCAACCCTCCACAAATTTAGCTCCACCCACAGTTCCTCTAACAGATTATTTGTTATGTGTAGGAATGTGCAGTTGCTGGTTTAAATAGAAGGTAGACACAAAATGTTGGAGTAACTCAGCAGGACAGGTAGCATCTCTGGAGAGAAGGGATGGGTGACGTTTCGGGTCGAGACCCTTCTTCAGACTGATGTCTGGGGAAGGGGCAGGATAAAGATAGAATGTAGTCGGAGACAGTGAGACTAGTGGGAGAACTCGGAAGGGGGAGGGGATGGCGACAGCAAGCAAAGGATATCTGAAGTTAGAGAAGTCAATGTTCATACTGTTGGGGTGTAAACTACCCAAACGAAATATGAGGTCAGATTAGGAATGGGAGGGGGAGTTGAAGTGCTCGATTCCAGCATCTCCAATCTCTTGTATCTATGCTGTTGATAATGCATCCTTGGTAACAAGCTTTGACTCTAAGCATATTTTTTCCACACTGAAGTTAAGCCCCTGTCCCACTTTCCCGAGTTACTCATGAAGTCTCCCGAGTTTACCCCTTGATTCAAATTCAGAGAATGTCGGTAGGAGGCCGCAGGAGTCCGTAGATATTTTGTAGCAGCTCGTAATGCCAGCCATAGGTACTCAGGGCATCAGGTAAGTCGGGACTTTTTTTCAGCATGTTGAAAAATCTCTCTCTCTCTCTTTACATAGAAACATAGAAAATAGGTGCAGGAGTAGGCTATTCGGCCCTTCGAGCCTGCACTGCCATTCAATATGATTATGGCTGATCATCCAACTCAGTATCCCATACCTACCTTCTCTCCATACTCCCGATCCCTTTAGCCACAAGGGCCACATCTAACTCCCTTTTAAAATATAGCCAATGAACTGGCCTCAACTACCTTCTGTGGCTGAGAATTCCAGAGATTCACTACTCTCTGTCTTTAATTCTGAGAGAGACCTTATGTAATACCATCAAAAGTGTAAGGGGGTAGAGGAACTGAAATAAATTTTCATTAGGTGAGAAATAGTATTGGGTAGGCTAATGGGACTGAAGGTTGATAAATCCCCTGGGCCAGATGGTCTGCATCCCAGGGTTCTCAGGGAGGTGGCTCTAGAAATAGTGGATGCATTGGTGATCATTTTCCAATGTTCAATAGATTCAGGGTCAATTCCTGTGGATTGGAGGATAGCTAATGTTATCCCACTTTTTAAGAAAGGAGCGAGAGAGAAAACAGGGAATTACAGGCCAGTTAGCCTGACTTCAATGGTGAGAAAGATGCTGGTCAATTATTAAAGAGGTAATAATGGGGCATTTGGATAGCATTAAAAGGATTAGTCCAAGTCAACATGGATTCATGAAAGGGAATCCTTGCTTGACTAATCTTCTGGAATGTTTTGAGGATGTGACAAGTAAAATGGATGAAGGGGAGCCAGTGGATGTAATGTATCTAGACTTTCAGAAAGCCTTTGAAAAGGTCCCACACAGGAGGCTGGTGACAAAAATTAGGGCACATGGCATTGGGGGTAGGGAGTTGACATGGATAGAAAATTGGTTGGCAGACAGGAAACAAAGAGTAGGAGTGAACGGGTCCTTTTCAGAATGGCAGGCCGTGGCGAGTGGAGAGCTGCAAGGCTCGGTGTTGGGGCCGCAACTGTTTACCATATATATTAATGATTTGGAAGACGGAATTAGGAGCAACACTAGCAAGTTTGCAGATGACACAAAGCTGGGTGGCAGTGTGAACTGTGAAGAGGATGTTAGGAGGTTGCAGGGTGACCTGGACAGGTTGAGTGAGTGGGCAGATGCGTGGCAGATGGAGGATAATATAGATAAATGTGAGGTTATTCACTTTGACGGCAAAAATAATGGGGCAGATTATCTCAATGGGGTTAGGTTAGGTGAGGGGGAGGTGCAACGAGACCTGGGTGTCCTTGTACACCAGTCACTGAAAGTTGGCGTGCAGGTACAGCAGGCAGTGAAGAAAGCTAATGGAATGTTGGCCTTCATAACAAGAGGTTTTCAATATAGGAGTAAAGAGGTTCTTCTGCAGTTGTTTGGGGCTCTGTTAAGACCACATCTGGAGTATTGTGTGCAGTTTTAGTCTCCTAATTTGGGGAAGGACATCCTTATGATTAAGGCAGTGCAGCATAGGTTCACGAGATTGATCCCTGGGATGGCGGGACTGTCATATAAGGAAAGATTGAAAAGACTAGGCTTGGATTCACTGGAGTTTAGGATGAGGGGGTATCTTATAGAAACATATAAAAGGACTGGAGAAGCTAGATGCAGGAAAAATGTTCACAATGATGGGCGAGTCCAGAACCAGGGGCCACAGATGGCGTTTCAAGATGCCGTTCCTCACAGCCTTTCAAGATGGCGGCGCGAGCACATCGCGACACCCTGTGTCCCACCAGAATTTGTGAATTAACAGTAATTTACTTATTAGTCTCAGACTAGTTCACTCAGTACAGTCTTGCGTACGTATCGTACAGCCGACAGGAACTTTTGAACATCAGTTCCTGCAACTCTGACAACTTTTTCGGCGAACTCCTTCTCGCTCCTGAACTAGCCAGAACAGCGGAGCGTACCAACCCAGCTAAGCCGACCGGAAGCGCCCATAGATGGCATCGCGAACGTAAACACTTCCACAGATACCGAGGTGGCTTAAGGGCTAGGCTAAAGCTAACTCCACCCAGGCTATCAATTCCTAACCTTTTCCTCGCCAACGTACGATCACTGGCGAACAAAATGGACGAACTCCGGCTGCGGATTACCACCCACAATTGGATTAAGGACTGCAACATCATGATTTTGACGGAAACATGGCTCAACAACGACGTTCCTGATAGCATCATCGCACTAACGGGGCGTCAAATACTCAGAGCGGACAGAACTATAGACTCCGGGAAGACCAGAGGTGGAGGTCTGTGCATTTATGTAAACAAAGCTTGGTGCACGGACACTACCACCATCATCGAGAGTCACTGCTCAGCTAATCTAGAGTTTCTCATGGTTAAATGCAGACCGTTCTATCTGCCCAGAGATCACTCCAACTTGAAGACTGTACTCCCCAAATTCCACCAACATGTCTCCTTCGCCACTAGAGAAGACAAGATACAGGACAAAGTTTATACCAACATGGCTGAGGCCTACAAACCCTTCCCCCTCCCCCACCTTGGACAGTCTGATCACCCCTCATTGTTCCTGCTCCCCAAGTACTCTCCACTCATCAGACGTGTGAAACCCAGAGTGAGGACAGTTAAAGTTTGGTCAGAGGGAGCGACTCCACACTTCAGCAGCGTTTTTGAAAACACAGACTGGAATGTGTTTGCAGCGTGGGCCACCCTTGACTCCCACACGGACATTGACTCTTATACCTCCTCCATTTTGGACTTTATCAACTCCAACATTAACAGTGTCACCACCTTCAAACGGATTACCACATTCCCGAATCAGAAGCCATGGATGAACAGCGAGGTCAGACTACTGCTCATCAGCGACAACGATGAGTCGGCCTACAGAGATGAGGTTCAGCTCCTAGCAGCGTGGTGCGCCGACAACAACCTGGCCCTTAACACCAAGAAGACCAAGGAGCTCATTGTGGACCACAGAAAGACTAAAGGTGCAAAACACACCCCCATCCATATCAGGTGGAGCATGTTGCCAGCTTCAAGGTTTTTGGTGTCAGCATCTCTGAAGACCTCTCTTGGACCCACAATACCTCAACTCTGATCAAGAAGGCTCACCTGCGTCTCCTTCCTGAGGAGACTAAAGAAGGTCCATCTGTCTCGTCAGATTCTGGTGAACTTCTACCGCTGCACCATCGAGAGCATCCTTACTAACTGTATCACAGTATGGTATGGCGACTGCTCTGTCTCCGGCCGGAAAGCACTGCAGAGGGTAGTGAAAACTGCCCGACGCATCATCGGTTCCTCAATCCTCTCCATTGAGGCTGTCCAGAGCAAGCGATGTCTGCGAAGGGCGCGCAGCATCGTCAAGGTGACCAAAAAAGACCCCAACCACAGACTGTTTACCCTCCTCCCATCTGGGAGGCGCCACAGGTCTCTCCGTTCCCGGACCAGCAGGTTCAGGAACAGCTTCTTCCCTGCGCCTGTCACCCTACTTTAACTCTGCACCTTGGTGATTGCCAGCTACCACCCCCCTTTGGACACTCCGCACACTCCTTCCCCCAGTGACTGAACTCCCCCCTCCCCCCGAACATTGCACTACTGCTATTATATATATATATAGTGTGTGTGTATATATTGTACTGTTTATACTGCTCTACACTACTCCTTACACGACTGCTACTGTATATATATATTCTACGTCTGTTTATACTGTATATATCCATCCTTAATGCTTACTGCACTGATACTTCTGTCTATACTGTATATATCCCTCTCAGTATATGCATACTACAATGTCCCACTGTACATATATTTCCCTACCTATAGTGTACCCTTATCTATAGACTACTGTATATATGCTCTACTGCACTTTCTTAGATATTATTCCACCACATGCACTGTTTTTGCACTTCTGGTTAGATGCTAACTGCATTCCGTTGTCTCTGTACTTGTACTCTGCACAATGACAATAAAGTTGAATCTAATCTAATCTAATCACAGTCTTAGAATAAAGGGGAGGCCATTTAAGACTGAGGTGAGAAACCTCAGTCTTAAACCCAGAGAGTTGTGAATTTGTGGGCACAGACGGCAGTGGAGGCCAAATCACTGGATGGATTTAAGAGAGAGTTAGATAGAGCTCTAAGGGCTAGTGGAATCAAAGTATATGGGGAGAAGGCAGGGTTATTTGATTGGGGTGATCAGCCATGATCACAATGAATGGCTGGCTCAAAGGGCCGAATGGCCTCCTCCTGCACCGATTTTCTATGTTTCTAAAACTAATTTAAAAAATGAAAGTGAAAAACGAAATGAAGAACTATTAAATTATGCGTAGCGAGGAACTGCAGATGCTAGTATAAACTGAAGATAGACACAAAGTGCTGGAGTAACTCAGCGGGACAGGTAGCATCTCTGGAGAGAAGGAATGGTGATGTTCTGGGTCGAGACCCTTTAGGCTAATCAGGGGAAAAGGAAACAAGAGATATAGATGGTGATGTAGAGAAATACACCTGTTTCTTTCAAGTACAAAAAGTCAGTCCTTCAGAGCATGTAACCCTCACCCTTGAAAGATACACAGAAAAATAGGTGCAGGAGTAAACCATTCGGCACTTCGAGCCAGCACCGCCATTCAATATGATCATGGCTGATCATCTAAAATCAGTACCCCGTTCCTGTTTTTCCCATATCTTTTGCCCTAAGAGCTAAATCTAACTCTCTCTTGAAAACATCCAGTGAATTTGCCACCACTGCCTTCTGTGGCAGAGAATTCCACAGATTCACAACTCTGGGTGAAAAAATGTTTCCTCATCTCAGTCCTAAATGGCCTACCACTTATTCTTAAACTGTGGCCCCTGGTTCTGGACTCCCCCAACATCAGAAACATTTTTCCTGCATTTAGCCTGTCCAATCCTTTAAGAATTTTGTTTTTCTATAAGATTCCCTCTCATCCTTCTAAATTCCAGTAAATACAAGCCCAGTCGACCCATTCTTTCATCATATGTCAGTCCCGCCATCCCAGGAATTAACCTGGTGAACCTATGCTGCACTCCCTTAATAGCAATAATGTCCTTCCTCAAATTAGGAGACCAAAATTGCACCAAGACCCTGTACAACTGCAGTAGGACATCCATTAGCTTTTTTCACTGCCTGCTGTACCTGCATGCTTACTTTCAGTGACTGATCTATTTACACCCAGGTCTCGTTGCACCTCCCCTTTTCCTAATTTGACACCATTCAGATAATAATCTGCCTTCCTGTTCTTGCCACCAAAGTGGATAACTCACATTTATCCACATTATACTGCATTTGTCATGCATCTGCCCACTCACCCAACCTATCCAATTCACCCCTCAGCCTCATAACATACTCATCACAGCTCACACTGCCACCCAGCTTTGTGTCATCTGCAAACTTGAGATGTCACATTAAATTCCCTCGTCTAAATCGTTAATATATAGTGTAAATAACTGGGATCCCAGCACCGAGCCTTGCGGTACCCTACTAGTCACTGCCTTGTCAAAGATGCAATTGTTTTCCGGATCGTTTCTCTGGTCGCTCTGACGTCTAACATCATGGAGCTGGCGGCCTTGCTCGAGACTGACTTTGAGCCCCACGGCAGGGCCGTGGACTTACCATCAGAGCCTGCGATCCCTTGCCTGGAATCGACGCTCCAACCAGCCTGTGGATTGCAACATCGTGGAGCTCGCAGTCTTGGTTAGTGACTGATATCGGGAAGCTCCAGAGTAGCAGGAGGATTGACCAGTCCTGACCCGGGGTCCGATCACCCAGCGCGCGGGAGCTGAGACCCCCCCCCCCCCGACAACGGAAGGTTTAAGGCCCCCGACCACGGGAGGACAAAGACGGGAATAAGATTGAACTTTTTTTGCCTTCCATCACAGTGAGGAATGTGGGGGAGTCGCTGTGGTGGATGTTCTTGTTAAAAAAATATTTGGGTGGCTTGTTGCTCTTTATTGGTATGGCAAATCAAATTCTTCATATGTTGCAAAACATACCTAGCTAATAAACTATTATGATTATGATTTTTAAGTACTCGTTTATCTGTTCTGCCATTTCCTTGTTTTCCATTATATATTCACCTGTCTCTGATTGTAAGGGACCTACACTTGTTTTCACTAATCTTTTCCTTTTTACACAGCAAGAGAAACTTTTAGAATCCGTTTTTATATTCCCCACAAGCTTTCTTTCATGTTCTTTTTTCCCCCCTCTTAATTCAAGATTCAAAATTCAAGAGAGGACAATGAAATTTTTGCTTTGCTTCAGCACAACAGAATATAGTAGGGATGAATACAGAACAGATCAGTGTGTCCATATACCATTATATAAATATATACACACACATGAATAAATAAACAAATAAAGTGTAAATAAATTGATAATGGGCTATTAATGTTCAGAGTTTTGTTTGAGTTGAGTTTAATAGCCTGATGGCTGTGGGGAAGCAGCTATTCCTGAATATTGTTGTTGCAGTCTTCAGGCCCCTGTACCTTCTACCTGAAGGTAGCGGGGAGATGAGTGTGTGGCCAGGATGGTGTGGGTCCTTGATGATACTGCCAGCCCTTTTGAGGCAGCAACTGCGATAGATCCCCTCGATGGTAGGAAGGTCAGAGCCGATGATGGACTGGGCAGTGTTTACTACTTTTTGTAGTCTTTTCCGCTCCTGGGTGCTCTAGTCACTCAACCGGTCAGCATGCTGTGCACCTGTAGAAGTTAGAGAGAGTCCTCCTTGACATACCGACTCTCCGTATTCTTCTCAGGAAGTAGAGGCGCTGATGTGCTCTCTTTATAATTGCATCAGTGTTCTCTGACCAGGAGAGATCTTCAGAGATATGCACGCCCAGGAATTTGAAGCTCTTGAACCTTTCCATCATCGACCCCTTGATATAAACGGGACTGTGGGTCCCCATCGTACCTCTTCCAAAGTCCACAATCAGACAAATTAACCCATTTGTCCTCCTCTGTTGAGTTCTAAATTTCTCCCAGTCCTCCAGTTTGCTGCTTCCTCTGGCCAATTTATATGCCTTTTCCTTGAATTTAACACTATCCTTAGCCACGATTGAGCCTCGAGCAAGCCACGCCTTTCCCATTTATTTTTTTTCGCCAGATAGAGATGAACAATCTTTGGACTTCATCCATGTGGTCTTTAAATCTTTGCCATTGCATCTCCACCATCACTGCCAAACTCCCTGGGTTGTCCTCTGGTCACAAACTATGAACACATTAGCTCACAGTGCGTAAAAGGCAACTCAAACCACTAAGGTTGGTAAAGTTAAGTATCTGAGCTGGTGGCTGGGAACATCGGATCAATTGACAGTGTGTTTCTCTGTTCTTTACTTTAACATTGTCAACTGGCCGTTCTTTGTTTTCTGGAAGGAGAATGGTATAAGGGTAGCATTCTGGTAAGGAATGGGGCAAGGTAAGAGATTCCTGTTTACACCATCACCTGTTTGTACCTTTTAGTTTAGTTTAGAGATACAGCGCAGAAACAGAACCTTCGGCCAACCGAGTCCATGCCGACCGGTGATCCCCGCACACTAACACTATCCTACACACACGAGGGACAATTTGCAATTATACCAAGCCAATTAACCACAAACCTGTGGGTCTTTGGAGTGTAGGAGGAAACCGGAACACCCAGAGAAAACCAATGTTCACTCCCCTATCTGCTACTTAACTTTCTAATGATTTTGCTGCAGAGTTTACAGAGTACCATGTTTACATATCAGTTGTGCTGCTGTTCTGTTTCGAGACAAATGACAATAAAACACACTTGACTCTTGAAGAGGTTGTGAATTTTTTATATTTTTTTAAATCTTATTTATTTTTTTTTTAACTGGTGTGTCTCCACTGTATCCTGGTGTTAGGCACACTGACACCCTCTAGTGGCTGTTAAAGCCATTTGCTTGTTAAGCAGACAATAAAATGGACACAATTCCCTGCGGACCCTCAAAACATTGGAGATTTCTTTTGCTCCTGCTTTCAGCTATTTTGGTAGGCACCAAAATGTGGTTAATAATTTATGCATATTCGTTAAGTCTCAGTTTTACTTCAATAATTAAGCTATATTTATACCAATGTAAATGTCATCATTTTAAAACTTAAATCTTCCCCATTTTTATTAACACAGTGTGTAAATGTTATCTGGGCTTTTTTTCTACATGGAGAGGTAGAGGTAGTGTGGGGAACAGAGTGAGTGACTAATCACTGAAAAACTGACTCACCTGAGAGCTTTAAACCAACTTTTGCACTTGTATCTATGTTCACATCCTAAAATGTAGGAAGTAACTGCAGATGCTGCTTTAAACCGAAGATAAAACATAAAAAGCTGGAGTAACTCAGCGTATTAGCCAGTATCTCTGGAGAAAAGGAATAGGTGCTTTTTCGGGAACATGACACTTCCTTATATGCTTCTTATCTTTCTTATGATAGTTTGGATACATACAATGTGTATGTGGATACATTAATTTTGCATTCGTATATAATATGCTATAGTTTGACAGCACCAGGAGAGGCAGACACAATATTGTTTTATGTTTTCCATGGTGTGGCATGAACTGGTAATTATGTTCTGCTTGATTTAAATTGATGATTTTCTGCCACTGTTCGAATCATCCAGAGCAACTAATGGCCCCTTGGCAGATCTTCTAAAACAGCATTGAATGAGAGGGAGAGAACCCTGACCATCTTCCTATAACCATGTTCACTCTCAATAATGGAAGAAGCTCGTATGTAAATGGCAAAACAAAATTGCGACCAGCTTCATTCTGCAGTGTCACCTGAGTGATCCATTTTAGCCTCCCCCAGAGGTCTTCACCTAGGAAGCCTGTCTTAAATCAATTCAATCTGTTCCCTGTGTTATTTAGTTGCGTGCACTGGATATGTTTAATATAGTTGATGCCAGTTCATTAGCTATATTTAAGAGGGAGTTAGATGTGGCACTTGTGGCTAAGGGGATCAGGGGGTATGGAGAGAAGGCAGGTACGGGATATTAAGTTGGATGATCAGCCATGATCATATTGAATGGCGGTGCAGGCTCGAAGGGCCGAATGGCCTACTCCTGCACCTAATTTCTATGTTTCTATGTTTCTAAGGTCAGCCATCTTTCTCCGCCTGTTCCACCGTTGAGGTCTTGGTTGGATTGCTCTTTGTCAGAGTCCTCCCCCTCAACCTTGCCGTCATGGGTGGCCCTGCCAGGAGCATACCTCCCGACAGTTTCACTCAGGATCTCAGGACCACACAAGCTTCTCCACCACGACAAGATGACAATCCACAGAGTTAATCTTTAATCCAGGGTGTTAAAGAGATGTTTGATTTAGTTTAGAGATACAGCATGGAAAAAATTCCTTCGGCCATCTGACTGCACAACGATCATCGATCATCATTCGCATTAGTTTAATGTTATCCCACTTTCTCACCCATGCCAGACGCATTAGGGGCAATTTATAGCAGCTAATTAACCTACCGACCCATCCATCTTTTGGGATGTGGGAGGAAACCGGAGCATCCAGAAGAAACCCACACGGTCACGGGAAGAATGTGCAACCTCCACACAGATAGCACTCGAGGTCAGGATTGTATCCAGGTCTATGGTGCTGTGAGGAAGCAGCTTTCGCAGCTGTTCCACAGTGTTCCCCCATTGGTGCAAAATGTTATCAGGAATGAGAGGCAGTGAGGAGGAGATGCAGATCAATGTGTTGAAGGAAGTTTCCAATATAGTTTCCAATGTAACAAATTTTGGATGTGTTTAATTTACATAAATAATGCAGACCCAGGTGTGTGTACAATTCTTCTGAATTTATAATGCTAGAAAACATGACAACTTACTTTCATGGTCAATAATTCACCAGTAGACATCCAGATGTTAAAGATACATTGATGAAATAGATGAAGATTTGATTAAGGAGATGTGATGCATCTTAAGAGAAATAACATGACTGGCTGCAATCCAAAGTGATATCATCTGCCAATCTTAGATTACAGGGTGTTTTATATATTTTTAAAACAGCTTTATTTAAAAACACTTTATTTTAAAACATTTTAGAACAAGTTGGTCTGACTACCAGGGGAATAATTAGAAATTGATGTCATTTTCTATAATTGCCATATTTTATTGTTATTTGTGTCAATTATGATTCTACAACTTGTCAGTGTCAATAAGTGATTACATTACATTAAATCTTTTAACTAAGATGTAATCTATCAGGAAATAGGAATGATCGCAAGCCATTTAGCTAATTGGAATGTGGATTTATTAATTCATGTCTTGGATTCTGATTTATTGGCATGCTGTGTTGATGATATATACTGGAGTGTGCAAATTAAAATACAAAGGTTGGAATCTGAAACAAAAGCATAGATGCTGGAAGAACTCAACCAGTCAAAATGCATCTGTGAAAAGAGAAACTTTTAGGGTCAGGTACCCTTCCTCAGATCTGGAGGATGGGAGGAAGGGTCTCGTGTCATGATGGGCTGAGCTTCATGGAGGGCGCAGTCCAGGGATGTGTCGGGGACAAGATCAATGGAAAGCCTGACCCATGAATACATGAAAGATGCCCTGGTAGGATGCAGGGTAGAATCTCAATGTGAGCTCTTTGCAGATGAGCACATCTGTGCTTCCTGGCTCTTCCTTGGCCGGTCGTGGTTAAGTTGATACACCCAGTGATGGAGTGCTTGCTGCCAGCACTCCCTCTGCTGAAGCACCCATGGAATAAATATCCCTTCGAAAAAGCACTTTAAGTACATGTGGTGGACAGCACAGGCTGCTCAAACGCCTGCCAAACCTCTGAGATTGCCAAGACGGGTTTCCTGATAGACAGCAGGAAAACATAACAACAAACCAGTGCCATGTGTGCTTCTGACACTGTTCCAAGATACTGATGTTGTGAAGCTTTCAGCTCCGTTTGATGTCAGTATAGATGGTAATGAGCATTACATGAAATGTCATAATTAGTCGCAACCACATACTTGGGAAAATATCAGGCAAGCTAACATGAACAGTGCATGGAAGTACTTTATCTAACTTTATCTAATTGTGATTAGTATAATATTATGTAATCAGCAAGTGATTTATACAGCTTCTAAAATAGAATGTTTATGTGAATAGCAAATTTAAAAATACAGACATTGCACTATCCTATTTCTGGGCAACACTATGAAGCAGGGACAGTACCAGAGAGCTCCTTAGTCTTCCAATTTGCTCCATACCATACCCCTAATTTTCTAATAATTAGTAGTCCAAGCAAAATAGAAACAACATAGAACTTCAAAATGTCATTTAAAGTCAAGCTGCAAGATTTCTTGGCAATGCATTTCATTGTAAATGTAAAATAAATGGTGAGGGGTCTTATATAAAAAAAAAATGTTTGTTACTGCCACTATGTGGATTAATTTAGCAATAGCAAGAAATAAAAATCCTTATGCCTTTGGTACATTTATAGCTACACTAAATATCCAGAAGGGTTAGAATTGAATTGTTTTTTTCTTGGGGTGATTTTTATGAAGGATGAACAAACAAGTGGATTCATGTTGAGAGGCACAGAAATGCAATAGCAGGGGGATGGTAGCAAATTTATATGGATTGGTGGTTTGATCATAATTGGATCAAGGGAGAAATAGATTATAGACAATAGGTGCAGGAGTATGCCATTCTGTCCTTTGAGCCAGCACCGTCATTCAATGTGATCATGGCTGATCATCCCCAATCAGTACCCCGTTCCTGCCTTCTCCCCATATCCCCTGACTCCGCTATCTTTAAGAGCCCTATCTAGCTCTCTCTTGAAACTATCCAGAGAACCGGCCTCCACCGCCCTCTGCGGCAGAGAATTCCGCACTCACAACTTTCATAGGAGATTAGTGGGCAAAATTAGGGCACATGGTATTGGGGGTAGAGTGCTGACATCGATAGAGACGTGGTTGGCAGACAGGAAAAAAGAGTAGAGATTAACGGGTCCCTTTCAGAATAGCAGGCAGTGATTAGTGGGGTACCGCAAGGCTTGGTGCTGGGACCGCAGCTATTTACAATATACATCAATGATTTGGATGAAGGGATTCAAAGTAACATTAGCAAATTTGCAGATGACACAAAGCTGGGTGGCAGTGTGAACTGTGAGGAGGATGCTATGAGGATGCAGGGTGACTTGGACTCGTTGAGGGAGTGGGCAGATGCATGGCAGATGAAGTTTAATGCGGATAAATGTGAGGTTATCCACTTTGGTAGCAAAAACAGGAAGGCAGATTACTATTTAAATGGCGTCAAGTTGGCAAAAGGGGAAGTACAACGGGATCTGGGGGTCCTTGTACATCAGTCTACGAAAGTAAGCATGCAGGTAGAGCAGAGAGTGAAGAAAGCGAATGGCATGTTGGCCTTTATAACAAGAGGAATTGAATATAGGAGCAAAGAGGTCCTTTTGGAGTTGTACAGAGCCCTAGTGAGACCACACCTGGAGTATTGTGTGCAGTTTTGGTCCCCTAATTTGAGGAAGGACATTCTTGCTATTGAGGGAGTGCAATGTAGGTTCACAAGGTTAATTCCCGGGATGGCGGGATTGTCATATCCTGAGAGAATGGAGCAGCTGAGCTTGTACACTCTGGAGTTTAGAAGGGTGGAGGGGATCTCATTGAAACATATAAGATTGTTAAGGGCTTGGACACGTTAGAGGCAGGAAACATGTTCCCGATATTCGGGGAGTCCAGAACCAGGGGCCACAGTTTAAGAATAAGGAGTAAGCCATTTAGAACGGAGACGAGGAAACACTTTTTCTTACAGAGAGTGGTGAGTCTGTGGAATTCTCTGCCTCAGAGGGCGGCGGAGGCAGGTTCTCTGGATGCTTTCAAGAGAGAGCTAGATAGAGCTCTTAAAAATAGCGGAATCAGGGGATATGGGGAGAAGGCAGGAACGGGGTACTGATTGGGGAGTATCAGTCATGATCACATTGAATGGCGGTGCTAGCTCGAAGGGCCAAATGGCCTACTCCTGCAACTTCAGGGAACTATGCACAGTTATTCCTAGATCTCTCTGTTCCACAGCATTCCTCAATTCCCTATCATTTACCATATACGTCCTATTTTGATTTGTCCTGCCAAGATGTAGCTCTCTTTTTTCGAAACAAGTGTCCAATTTCCCTTGAAAACAATGGCTCTTTCCAATTTTTTACTATTTCCTTTCAACCTAACAGGGACATAAAGATTCTGTACTCTTACAATTTCCCCTTTAAATGTCCTCCATTTCTCTTCTACAACCTTCCCATAAAACAAAGTGTCCCAATTCACTCCTTTTAAATCCTTACGCTTTCCCTCAAAGTTACCCTTTCTCCAATCAGAAATCTGCACCCTAGGTCCAGTTCTGACTCTCTCCATAATTATATTGAAAATAATGGTATTGTGATCACTGGTCCCGGTGTTACTCCAGGTGTGGTCTCACTTGGGCCCTATTCAACTGCAGAAGGACCTCTTTGCTTCTCTACTCAACTCCTCTTGTTATGAAGGCCAACATGCCATTTGTCTCTTCACTGCCTGCTGTACCCACATGCTTACTTACATTTACTGATGAACAAGGACCCTCAGATCCCGTTGTACTTCCCCTTTTCCCAAGTTCACACCAATTAGATAATAACCTGCCTGCCTGTTTTTGCTACCAAAGTAGATAATCTCACATTTATCCACATTAAATTGTATCTGCCATGCATCTGACCACTCACCCAACCTGTCCAAATCACCATGCATCCTCATAGCATCCTCCTCACAGTTCAGACTGCCACGCAGCATCGTGTCATCTGCAAATTTACAGAATTTACTTTGAATCCCTTCATCTAAATCATTGATGTATCTTGTAAATAGCAGCGGTCCCAGCACCGAGCCTTGCGGTACCCCACTAGTCACTGCCTGCCATTCTGAAAGGGACCCGTTAATCCCTACTCTTTGGTTCCTGTCTGCCAACCAATTTTCTATCCATGTCAGCACTCTACCCCCAATACCACGTGCCCTAAATTTGCCCACTAATCTCCTTTGTGGGACCTTATCAAATGCTTTCTGAAAGTCCAGGTACACTACATCCACTGGCTCTCCCTTGTCCATTTACCTAGTCACATCCTCAAAAAATTCCAGAAGATTAGTCAAGCATGTTTCCCCTTCATAAATCCATGCTGACTCGGATCGATCCTGTTACTGCTATCCAAATGTGCCGCTATTTCATCTTTTCATAATTGACTCCAGCAACTTCTCCACCACCGATATCAGGCCAAATGGTCTATAATTCCCTGTTTTCTCTCTCCCTCCTTTCTTAAAAAGTGGGATAACATTAGCTACCTTCCAATCCACAGGAACTGATCCGGAATCGATAGAACATTGTAAAATTATCACAAATGCGTCCACAATTTCTAGAGCCACTTCCTTATGTACCCTGGGATGCAGACCATCAGGCCCTGGAGATTTGTCAGCCTTCAGTCCCATCAGTCAATCCCAACACCATTTCCTGCCCAATGTGGATTTCCTTCAGTTCCTCCATCACCCCAGATCCTCTGGCCACTAGTATATCAGGAACATAGTTTGTGTCCTCCTCAGTGAAGACGGATCCAAAGTACCTGTTCAACTAATCTGCCATTTCCTTGTTCCCCATAATAAATTAACCTTTTTCAGCCTTCATTAGACTCAACTATTTTTTTCCTCTTCACATACCTAAAGAAGCTTTTACTCTCCTCCGTTATATTCTTGGCTAGCTTACCTTCGTACCTCATCTTTTCTCCCTGTATTGCCTTTTTCGTTATCTTCTGTTGCTCTTTAAACATTACCCAATCCTCTTGCTTCCCGCTCATCTTTGCTACATTGTACTTCTTCTCTTTTATTTTTATGCTGTCCCTGACGTCCCTTGTCACCACGGTCGCCCTTACTCCCCTTGGAAAATGTCTTCCTCTTTGGAATGAACTGATCCTGCACCTTCTGTATTATTCCCAGAAATACCTGCTATTGTTGTTCCATTGTCATCCCTGCAAAGGTATCTTTCCAGTCAACTTTGGCCAGCTCCTCCCTCATGGCTCCATATTCCCCTTTATTCAACTGCAACACTGACACCTCCAATTTACCCTTCTCGCTCTCCAATTGTAGATTAAAACTGACCATATTATGTCACAACCTCCTAATAGCTCCTTAACCTCAAGTTCCTTTATCAAATCCAGTTCATTGCATAACACTAAATCCAGAATTGCCTTCACCCTGGTAGGCTCCAATACAAGTTGCTCGAACAATCCATCATGGAGGCACACCACAAACTCCCTATCTTGGGGTCGAGTACCAACCTGATTTTCCCAGTCTACCTGCATGTTGAAATCTCCCATAACAACTGTAGCATTACCTTTACGACATGCCAATATTAACTCTTGATTCAACTTGCATCCTATATCTAGACTTCTGTTTGGGGGCCTGTAGATAAGTCCCATCAGGGTCTTTTTATCTTTACAATTCCTTAGTTCTATCCATACTGACTCCACATCTCCTGTTTCAATGTCACCTGTTTCATTCCTCATCAACAGAGCTTCGGAAGTGGCGGCGCTGCCTAGCAGCTGCGGCTCACCTGCAGTCTGTCTGTTTTTTATTTTTAAAGTGGATAGGTATATGGACGTGAAGGGAATGGAGGGGTATGGTCTGAGTGCAGGTAGATGGGACTAGGAGAAAACAAATGGTCGGCACAGACTGGAAGGGCCGAGAGGGCCTGTTTCCATGCTGTAATTGTTATATGGTTATATGGTTATATGGTTATATGGTTATGACTGCAAGGTAACGAAATTTCGTTCAGACCAAAAGGTCTGAATGACAATAAAGGATAATCTAATCTAATCTAATCTAATCTACCCCACCCCCTCTGCCCATCTCTCTGTCTTTTCGATAGGAGGTATACCCTTGAATATTCAGTTCCCAGCCCTGGACCTCTTGCTGCCATATCTCTGTAATGCCCACAACATCATACTTGTCAATTTCTAACTGAGCCTCAACCTCGTCCACTTTATTTCTTATACTTTGCGCATTCATATACAACACTTTGGCTTCGGTATTCACCTCCCCTCTCGCACCGCTCACAATTGTCCCTGACCCTACTCTCTTATCCCTTCTGAACTTTCCTTCCCATTAATTTGGGAATCGTTTGTAACTTTTCCTATACTCACTTCCCCTTCAACTCCATCTTTATACTCCCAACTTGTCAATCCCTCCCCCCCACTATTTAGTTAAAACCCACACGTGTGGCCCTAGCAAACCTGCCTCCCAGAACGTCAGTCCCCCTCCAGTTAAGGTGTAACCTGTCCCTTTTGTACAGGTCACCCCTACCCCAGAAGAGATCCCAGTGGTCTATAAATATAAATCCTTTCTTCCTGCACCAGCCCCTCAGCCACACATTCAAATCCTCTATCTCCCTGTTCCTGTCCTCACTAGCACGAGATACTGGAAGCAATCTAGAGATAACCACCATAGTAGTCCTGCTTTTCAGTTTTCCTCCTAACTCTCTGAACTCACATTGCAGAACCTCCTTCCTCTTCTTCCCGATGTCGTTTGTGCCCACGTGCACAACTACTGCTGGCTGTTCACCTAGAAAGGGAGTTTGTGGAGTGCCTCCGTGATGGATTCTTAGAGCTGTTCTGGTTGCTTCACAATATGGAAGGGCAGGACCTGTGGAAAATATGAACAAGGGACACATTTTAAAGATCAGTATTAGTTGACTCTTACTAGAGGGCATGAGAATTAGCAGCAACTTGTCACAAATTGGCCATACATTATAGGGGGGACAAGTTTTCTGAAGTTAAAGGGTGTTCAATTATTTGGATTTCATGGCTATTTTACGGCTTGCTAGCCCTCACCTTTTAAATTCAATTTGAAGTAATTCAAATTGAATTACCTTTCCTATACAAAGGTTTGTAGTATCTGGGTTGTTTATCTAGTTTTATCATTATGCCTTCAAGAAGGGGAGTGTTCTGGGCTTCTATATTAAATATTATCACATGTTGAAAGAAAGGATTACTTGGCTACCTGAATGTGTATGTTTGAATGGTCAAATAGCATTGTTGAAGTGTGGTATAGGAATAAGACATCTAATTAATCACATTATAAGTTGAACATCCTTTGCATTAATCACAGAGTTTTGCAATAAGACTTACTGAAGAAGACTATTGAAAGAATCTTTGAATTTGTAAGTTATTAGGTGACGTTAGTGTATTAGTTAATTGTCTGAACTAGCAGCCAGAATTCTGCACCTCGATCCAGCTCCATGTGTTTGAATCAAAGGCAACAGTACATTTGAAATTGAGTAATTCAATAAACTTGAATTAAAGCTAATCTTGAACCGCAAATCCTAATGGGTTGTCATGAGCTTGCTGTTTTGAAACCAGCAGAATTGGGGTAGAGCTTTGCAGGATGTCAAAGGTTTTGGAGAGTTTTGGGGACACAAATTTTCCTCTGCATTTGCTTCAGGTTCAGGAGTCGTAGAGTCATACAGCGTGGAAACATGGCCTTTGACACAATGTGCCCACACCGCCCACCATGTCCCATCTACACTAGTACCACTTGCCTGCTTTTTGGCCCATATCCCTCCAAACCTGTCGTATCCATGTAGCTATCTAATTGCTTCTTAAATGTTGCGATAGTCCCTGCCTCAATTAGAACCTCCAGCAGCTTGTTCCATACACCCATCACCCTCTGCATAAAAAGGCTGCTCCTAGGAATTTTAAAGATTCATATAAAATCATTCCTCCTTCACCTTAAACCTATTCTCTCTGGTTCTTGATTCCCCTACTCTGGGCAAGAGACTGTGTGTCTAACTTGGCATTGTGTTGGGCACAAGCATTGTGGGCTGACGGGCCCATTGCTGTGCTTTACAGTTTTACATTCTATTAGTGAATTGTCTGGTTTTCTGCAAGTGACAATCACCAGGTTCGCATGATCCAGCCTGTTGGGTGTGTGACAAAGTCAGCATCTGAATATGCCTTTAATGCCCAAGAATTAAAGTCTGGCAGGCCTATTGATCCAGAAAAATTAGTTTTTAATACTCTTTGAATGCACAATTAAGCCTTTTTTAGCTTCAGTTTAAGGTTTTCAAAGATTTTAAAATATTACATTTCAGAGTTTTATAAACTTCTAATAAATAACCTAATAAAATGCATTTTTTTCCATGCAATTGTTTGCAAGCAATATGATTAATACTTTTGTTGACCAAGAAGAGAATCATCTGAAAATCGGCCTCCTCTCACTTCACATAATGATCAAATTTAACGTATAATTGGCACAGGCTTGGGAACAGATTATTTTCTTATTGCAGAACTGGTGATGATGCAGAAGGTCAGGAATATAGTAATGCAGAGAATATATAACTGCTGTGGGTTCATCACTTGATATGGTATAAATAATTATCACCTTCCAGTTAAACACAAGAAATCTTATTATACAGGTAGCTTGTTTGGTTTTGCTCAGAGATACAGCATGGAAACAAGCCCTTCAGTCCACAAGTCAGTGCCGACCAACAATCACCCATACACTAGGTTCTATCCTACACACTCGGGATAATTTACAGAAGCCAATTAACCTACAAACTTACATGACTTTGCGATGTGGGAAGAAACCGGTGCATCCGGAGAAAGCCCACGCGGCCACATGGAGAGCATACAAACTCCGCACAGACAGCACCCGTAGACAGGATCTAACCCCGGTCTCTGGCGCTGTAAGGCAGCAACTCTACTGCTGCTCCACTGTGCTGCCCTAGTGCTTGTAACACATCCTCAGGACTACGTTATATTGCATTTACTAATGGCGCTGAAGTGCCTTGAAGTTAGCATGAACTCCGGCCCTTGCTGTCATGCGGGTAGTGCCTAAAATAAAGGGATCGCTGGTCTCTGGAGCTCAGCAATCAAATCAAACAAAGAGAGGGGTAGCTTCCATCACCTAATGATGATGAAGTAGACCTGTGATCTTTTATTATTACTTCAAAACTAAACATAAATATATACAGAAGCACAATTCAGACGTAACATTTTTTTACATTCATGGTGTCGTCAAATCAATAAATTCATTGTGCCCTCAAACCAAATTCTATTTCCAAAGCAGCAATGCCATTTGTGGGGCCTCTATGAACAATATACCCATCAAATGTATGAGAGGCTGTTACACAGTGGCAGCACTTCTCCCTGTGACTCCACGGGTTTCCTCCGGGTGCTCTGGTTTCCTCCCACATCCCAAAGACATGCAGGTTGTAGGTTAGTTGGCTTCTGTAAGTTGTCCCTAGTGTGTTTTATAGAACCCGTGCATGGGTGTTCGCTTGTCGGTGTGGGCTTGGTGGGCCTAAGGGCCTGTTTCCACACTGTATCTCTAAAACTAAAACACAGGGCCCAGTCCCTTGGTGTCCAGTAGCAGTAGGATGTAGGATCGCAGTCCTTCACACAAAGCCTTTGTGTTGGCTGTATTGAGCCTCAGTGTGCCCTTTTGCATGTACCACTGCAGCCTGGAGTAAGACACTTGGGAGCATTCAGGTACAGACATCTTTTTGCGCTTGAAGACCAATCTAATTTTTGTGCAGTCCATAACACGTCTTTCACCGAGTTGATGATCTTCCAGCAGCAGTTGATGCGTGTCTCGGATCTGAGCGGTCTGTTGACAAGTGGGGAAAGTGTTGCTCACCCACACCATTGGAAACCCACACTACCAGCCAGGGTGCATTCCCCAGCCCTGCATCTGAGCACTCGCACAGCTCTACCCACTCTTCACTGAGAGTCTCCCCACACCAAGCCATGGACCATTCTCTGCTGTGGCACTATTATCAGATGGCAGAGGTTCACACCAGGTTTCTGATGCCAGCAATCTACAGCTCGAATGATCACCATTTTTTAAGTACAGAGAAGGGAAGAGGAAGTGTTTTTTACAGTGTTTAAAGTGAATGGCCAAGAACAACAGTGGAATAATGGAATCAAGGAATCAAGCCATGAACATATTGAATGGTGGTGGTGGCTTGAATGGCCGATTGGCCGACTCCTGTATCTATTTTCTGTGTTTCTATGATCCTAACATAATGAATTGGTTCTCTGTGGGGTAATGCTAAGTTGGGTACCAGTGTAGTGAAGGAATAAAAGTACATCCACTAGGTGGCAGTGTCTTGTATATATATTATAGATTTCACTGTCTCGTAATTTTAACAATCATAATAGGGACTTTTTAAATTTCCTTTATTTTTAAAAAAAATGGCACTAAAACTCCAGCACTGGTCAATTGGGAGTAGCAGCAGCAGGAGTATGTCTCTATCCAGCAGTGGATCCACTTTCTTTTCCATTTTCTCAAAGAAGGATTCTGTATCACATGTCACTACTTAGATCAAATCCCTGTCTGTCAAACACACCTGCATTTTATTGGGTGTGAGTTTAGTTTCAGGAAATGGAAACTTGGGAAAGTTGGTCAAATTCACAGCGATTGTGTTTCACCCTGTTCAAATTTGGAAATAGTTTTACATCAGAAAACTTTCTGCTGTACATGGCTTTAGGCAATACATTCTAGCCTTGCCAGCAATGCCCAGGTCTTGTAAGTGAATACGAAAATGCAAACCAGGGTTCAGTGAGTAGCCAATAAATTTTTTTGAGAATCAGCCAGAGGTTAGAAATTAGTAGATTACTCTTGGAGGAAAAAAATTGTCCGAGGATTATATGTTGCATACGACGGCTGATGGGGTGAAAGGTAAGGACTCTGTCTCTGTTGCAACTAGGGGGAGCAGGGGCGGAACTGCGGGGTACCGAGGGGACATGTGTGAGGGCCTGCACTTCGGTATGGGTGACAATAATAAACTAAACCAAATATGTACCGACAACAGAACAAATAGATTTTTACCAGCTAGAGCTCTACAGGTGCATTAACACACTCTAAATAAGCAATAATCAATAATGCATTAAATTAATAAACAGTAATACTCAGTTATCAGACCATAACGTTCAGAGCAAGACTGTTGTTCTGGGAACATTCAATCTGATTATGAATCTCCTCCATGTACTCTGACTCATCACCACTCATTATTCAGCCAAGAACAGTGGTATCGCCTGTGAAATTAAAGATGGTATTGGAACTGTGTCCAACTATAAAGTGATAGACAGAGTGAAGCAAGTGATTGAGCTCATGGCCTTGAGGTACTCCAGTGTCTATGGTTATCAAGGAGGAAGTATTATTGACAATTCATATTAATTGCGATCTGACAATGACCCAATAACACCTGGATGAGCAGAAATGCCAGTTCTCTCAGTTTGATGATGGGTTTAGATGAATAACAGCCTGACATACAGAACGTGTTGTTATTGTCTAAGTGATCCAAGTAGAGAGCCAACAAAATCACATCCTCTGTTAATCTGACGTGGCAGTCAGTGAATTGTAGTGAGTCCTGGTCCTTCCTAACATAAGAATTGATATGCATCATTATCACCTTTTCAAAGGTAACTTCATCGCCATGAATATTAGTGTCACCAGTTGGTAGTCATTGAAGCATAGCATCTTGCTCTCGTGCACAGGTTTTAAAACAGATGGGAAACTTTCATCATAGTAATGAGTGGTTGAAGGTGTCCACAAAAATACCAGACAGCTTGTCTGCACAGTTGTTCTATAATGCAGCCAGATTCCCACATCAGGACCGGACACTTTCCGAGGATTCATCCTCATGAAGGATCTTCTGAAGTCACCCTTGGTGACTGAGATTACAGAGTCACTGGGTGCTGAAGAGCCCAAGAAGGTACATTGATGTTATCCCTTCTAAAGTGAACTTAGAAGATATTGAGCTCATAAGAGAGTGATGCATTGTTGTCACTTGACCTACCGTTTGGTTATAGCTGATAGGAAGTAATGGCCTTGCAAGCCCAGCAATGCCTGTCGAATGCCTGGCTAATCCTCCAGTTTAGACTTAAACAGTTCATTGCTTTCTTGATGTTCTTATCAAGGTCTTATGTGGACTGGTTAGACTATGTGCAACCAGACTAGAATCCATGGGTAATAACTGTGGTGTATTTGTTCAGGTTCATTGCCGAGTCCTTGAACATCGCCCTGTCTACTGATGCCAAGCAGACGTCTCGCAGATGTTTTGCAGAAATCAAAAGATCAACTTACAAATGATTAAGACTTTTCATATTGCCTTATTTCCAAAAGAAACAGAAGCTTGAAACACGCACCACCAGACTCGGGATCAGTTTCTCCCCTCTGTTATCAGGTTTCTGAATGGTCCTTCTTTTAGCTGGGCTACTGTTTGATTCACCTCTATGCCATTGCAGACATTAAACTTTGCCTTTGGGACTGATGTGCAACAAAGCTGAGAACTATATTCTTCATTCTGCATCTTTCGCTTTGTTCTACCTAATGTACTTGAGTTTGGCTCGATAGCATTATATTTCATATTATTGATTTGATTGGACAGCATGCAAAATAATGGTGATGGGGTGATATGGCAAGATGATCCATTGAATGCAAGGAAGGGGAAGTGCTAGTATGGAAGGTGGTGATTCGAATAGCTACATCCAAAACTGAGAAACCATGAGTCCTTAAAGAAAACTCTTTGGAAATAAATATATTTAAGGTAAATGTGGCAACATTGGTTTGAACTGGGAATTCACAGCCTGCACATTTGCTCAGATTGGAAAATAGTCTACAGGAGGTGAGGTGTCAGAACGAGGTCATTGGAGAATGAAAAGAGTATTGAAGCTTTTCACTGTACCTCGGAACATGTGACAATAAACTAAACTCAACTGAAAACAATGTTAATGAAACTATACATTTTTAGTTGAGAGTGGGAAACAGTATCAACATAACAACCAATTTTCAAAAAGAGATAAGTAGAGGTCCATAACTAACATCTCATAGGTCATAACTAAACTTGGAACAAAGAATGCTTCACATTTCCTGTGAAAAGATGGACAACTTCTCAGAGCAATGTGTTTTTTATTTGAAGTGAATGGAGTCAAAGAATAAGATGTTCAATGTATAAACATGTTCAACCTGATGAAAGATTGGAGGCCCCGTGTGTAATCCTAGTTGGGAATTGTATGACCAGGGTGGAAAATGTGAGATTCCGGACCTGCAAACTGTTGAAATACAGAGGGTAATGTGATACTTGTGAATGCAAGTGGAGAGAGACGAGACAAGGAGAAAACAGTGAAGCGGAGATGGAAAGAATTATGATTTAAAAAACAGGTTGCAATAAGGGATCTATCAGGGACATTTTATATGGTGATATTAGGAATGAACTCAGTTTGGCAAAGGCTGTGGAGGAAAATTCTCAGAGGAGAACTTGTGTGCAAAAGAGTGGCTTAAAAAGTAGTGAGGACCAGGTCCAAGAGGAGGTCCAAGAAGATGTGAGAAGTGCCATCGAGCCTCCTGGGCGAGAATGGGTTTAAATTACACGATCTGGGGTACTGTGAGGCAAGGTTATTTTCAGGTATGACTGAGCAGCTGGGAGGAGGAGTGGTGCATGGGATTTGAAAAACAGGTATAATCATCAGTGAATGATTGATTCTAGTGGCATATAAAAGGATGGCAGGCACTAGCAGAGTGGAACTGTTGGAAATGGCTGTTTTGAGAAAGGCTGTGTGTTCAGGTGCAGATGCTGGGTTTGAGGATGTGTTGAGGCCTTGGCTCATGAGGCTTCAGCGGGATATGGCTGAGCACATGGCGATGTCAAGATAAGGTGACTTATGCAGTCTTTGTGCGGTCAGGATGACAGTTAGGTATGCTCCTCCTGCAGGATGTGGGATATTAGGGAAACATCAAGTATCCTTGCGGACTACACCTTTAAGAAGTGTGCCCAGCTGCAGCTACTGACTGACTGCATGTGGGGAACTAGTTCTGTGACATGAAGAGCTCAGGATTGTCCAGGATTCCAAGGGCTTCATAGATGGGAGTTACAGTGAGCTGGTCACACCTAAGATACAGGCAGAAAATAAATGGGTGACCACCAGGATAGGGAGTAGGCAGAAAGTGCAGGAATCCCCTTTGGATATTCATCTCGAAAACTGGTAAACCATTTTGAATACTGATGTTTCCACAAAATTAGGAGAATAAAATTGTGGGGGACATGAGAACAGGAGCAGCAGTCTATGGCCCCAGGCCCGGTTCTAAGCCGCAAGGAGATAGGCTGATGTCAGACAAAGCTATAGTGATTGGAGACTCATTAGTTAGGGGGCAGTCAGGAGATTCTGTGGCAGCAAATGGGACTCCTGGATGGTGTGTTCTCTCCCTGGTACCAAGTTCCAGGATGTCTTGGAGAGTCGGAAGAACATTTACTAGGGGAAGGGTGAGCAGCCAGAACCCATTGTACACATATGACCAAGGTAGGAAAAATGATGAGGTCGTGCAAGGAAAATATAAGTAGTTAGGCAAAAGTTTAAAAAGCAGGACCTCAGAGATAGTAATCACCAGATTACATCCAGGAACATACATTAATGATAGTAGGAATTGGAAAATAGGACAGATAAATGCTTAGGTTTAGGTTTATTATTGTCACATATATCGAGGTACAATGGAAAGCATGGCTGAGGAGTTGGCCCATTCTTATTTATGGGCCATTAGCATCTCTTCTGGGGCCGATGTGACTTGTGCAAGAAGGATGGGTTGCACCTGAGCTTAAAGGGGACCAATACCCAGGTTGCTCATAAAGGAAAGTTTAACCCGTGCTTAGTTACGCGTGCAACAGCTGAAGATAACTAATTTGTGGGCATGTCTGTCATAGATCACTCCTGGGACAAAATCTTTCCCATCCAGCACCAACCTGTGTAAATATTCATTTATATCATTGAGGCCCTCACATCACACTGCATAGCCCAACATTCGTAATCCCCAATGAATCCTGTTGGTTTCTGCTACCAACCCCAGCCATGCAACTGCAAGACAAGCAGGCATACTTTCACCTTTTGAAAACGTGCTATGTTTTGGTGTCATTTGCAATTGGAGTTCAAGGTTTCAAGGTCAGTTTATTGTCACATGTACCAATTAAGGTACAGTGAAATGTGAGTTACCATACAGCTATACTAAATGAAAAGCAACAAGACACACAACAACATAAAAGCTAACATAAACATCCATCACAGTAGATTCCACATTCCTCACTGTGATGGAAGTCAATAAAGTTCAATCTTCTTCCTCTTGTCTCCCAACGATCTGAGCTCCCGTCGGGGTAATCGAAGCGCCCACATCGGGGCAGTTGAAACTCGCTCCGCGGAGCTCCCGAGTCGACCTCTTCTTACCAGAGACCGCGGGTTTCATAATGTTATAGTCCACAGGGCCTGCGGTTGGAACTTAGATCCCTGGCAAAGGGATCGCTAGCTCCATGATGTTAAAGTCCCGCAGACATCCGCGGTTTGGAGCGCCCACCGGTCTCCAGGAGAGGCCACCAACTCCACGATGTTAGGCCGCAGTGGGGATGGAGATACGATACAGAAAAAAATCACATCTCTGTTGAGGTAAGAGATTGTTAAAAAGTTTCCCCCAACCCCCCCCCCCCCCCCCCCCCCCACCCCACACATAAAACAAACCAAGAAACACTAAAACATACTTTTTAACACATACTAAAAATAACAAAAAGAAGAAAGGACAGACTGTTGGCAGTTGGCACCACCCAGTGTCATGACTGAATAGTTTTGTGGACCAGTCAGGTAAGAAGACAAATTTCAGGCAGTCCAGCAAGGTCAATGGCAGAGAACATTTTATTTGCCCTGAACATTGATCCTATTCTCATGGCGCCTACGAGTGGATCATATTTTTTGTATGATTACATTGTTAATTCTGCCTTTTTAAACAAATGTAAGATTGTCTTTCATTTCAGAACTATTGGACCATATAACTTGTTAGTTCTGCTTTGTTTTAATTCCACATTGCTCCTGCAAAGCATATTGTGATATTTTACTATGCTAACTGCACTGCAAATCAATGCGTTATAGTGAGCCTAGCGCTATTGCACTTTGATGCTTTTCTGCTGCTGATCTCACCAATCAGCAGGACCTTTGCCTTCTTACCTGACCCTTGTCCATAAAAAGTCAAAGGAAGCACTTCTTCTTTGCCATTTTAATGCATCATGTCATAGAGTGATACAGCGTGGAAACAGGCCCTTCAGCCCAACCTGCCCACAACGGCCAACATGTCCTAGCTACACTAGTCCCATCTACCCGTGTTTGGTCCATATTCCTCTAAACCTGTCCTATCCACATACCCGTCTAACTGTTTCATAAATGTTGGGATAATTCCTGCTTCAATTACCTCCTCTGGCAGCTTGTTCCATACCCACACCATCCTTTGTGTGTCCTGAGAAGCAGTATATTTTGTTAGAACTGAGTAAAATGTATGAATGTCATTGTCCTGTGAAGTCGTGTGAAGCCTGCCAGATTATTTTTTTTATGTTTGCATGCAAGTTCAAATGAATAAGGGGGTGGTGAAATTACTTGATGTGAATTGATCAAAATTTTTGTATGGCTATTTTGTATATGATTGAGAGGCAGTCAAGATTATGTCATTTCCAAGATGCTTTAATATGTACAGGTAAAGACACACATTTACATTTGGCTGAGATAAAAAATAATCAGCATCTGCTTAGCAGACATGATGCTATTATTCTAAAAGCATCAAGGTTCCTGGGGTTTGTTTTCTTAACCTTTGCACGAGAGAGGATGACAGTGATAGATTATTGAGAGGGTGCACTACATATCACTATTTGGATTATTGAACTTGGAGCACATAATCACATGGATGCAATCAAAATCCCACATTTTTGGAACAAGTTCCTTGAAGTGATCCGACGGACTGCTCATGCTATTTGTGTTCATTGGCAAATTGCCTAATGAGGCATTAATATTGCAAATTACAGACTGAATTTAAGGCTGACTTCCCATTGTGAGATACTTTGCCCGTTATAAATTGTAACCAAATGCTTCTCCTTCCAATTTTTCTTGACACGACAGGAGACAAATCAGTGGAGGGGCTCCATAGGAAATTGGCAGGAAAACATAAGTTTCCCTCAATGTGTAACAAAGGTGACCAACGTCAGAGAAATCAACCTCAGAACAGTGTTGATACAGGGAAATGTTGAATTATTTGAAATTGTTCCATTCCTGTACCTCTTTGCATCGTTCTTTCCCTAACACTATTAATGGTTCTAAATTAACCATTAATTGGGAGAAAACACTTTACCCACCTTTTTTCTGGGACAGGAGCACTCTGCACCTACAGTTCCACGTTCTTCACATCCTCATCATCTTGTCATTTGTTCACATGCCTGTAATGGTATTCTGCTCTTGCAAACTCCCCCCACCCCCCACAATAACAATGCAATTCCTTCTTTCTTGGGGAGCACATTAGTTTAGTTTATATTCGAGATACAGGCCTTTTTGGCTCACTGAGTCTGTGCCAACCAGTGATCCCCATACATTGGGGCTAATTTCCAATAATTTTTGCTGCCCTTCTTAAATAAAGGAATAATATTGGCTGTCCTTCAGTCTTCAATCACTTTGCCTGTCGCAAATGAAGATGCAGTTATCACCTCACTAGTGCAGTAAGGTGAAGGGAAAAAGATTTAATAGGGATTTTAAGAGTAACATTTTCACACAAAGTGTGGTGGGTGTATGGAACAAGCTGCCAGAAGAGCTAATTGACGTATCAACGTTTAAGAAACAGTTAGACAGTTACAAGGAGATAGCCTTTGGAGCTTTGCAATTATAGGTGCTTCATTACAGGTAGGATATGGAGGCTTTGGAGAGGGTGCAAAGGAAGTTTACCAAAATGATATCTAGACTAGGGGGTATTGGATATAGGGAGAGGTTGGATAGATTTGGATTGCTTTTACTGGAATGCTAGAGGTTGAGAGGAGGCCTAATAGAAGTATAGAAAGTCAGAACCCTATTCCCAATATGGAAACATTAAATACTCAAGGGCATAGTTTTAAGTGGCAAAGTTTAAAAGTGATATGCAGGGCAGGGTTTCTTTAGAGTAATTGCCTGAAACCCATGGAGGAAGTGGCAGTAGAGGTAGATATGTTAGTGGCATTTCAGAGCCTTTAAATTAGGAACATGGATATGCAGGGAATGGTGGTATATGGATTACGTGCAGACAGATGAGTTGGTTATTGGCATCATGTTCTGCACAGACTTTGTGGGCCAAAGGGCCTGTTCCTGTGCTGCATTGTTTTATGTTCTTGCACTACCTGTCCAGTTTCATTTCCTACAATTAGATTTAGTACTGCCCCATCTCGAGTAGGATGCTCCACACATTGCCTCAAGAAACTAAACAAATTCCATCCCACCTAATTCCTTTGCACTAATGGCCCTGTCTCACAGTGCGAGTTGACCCACGAGGTACCCCGAGTGAAAGACTCGTGGTTGTGTACGAGACTTCAAGTTTATGTTCAAGTGTTTAACCGAGTTCCCATGGGTATGTCATTTCTGCGATGTTCCAAGTTCCTCCTCCGAGTTACCAAGTTCCTCTACCGTTACTCTTGAGCCAACCGTGAATTAAGGTATGTTTTGATAAAGCAACAATGTTAAAAGACATCTCCATCCTGTGACTGAGTTATTTCAGCGCGGCCGCATCTATTGATACGACCTACAATGGGAAAATGCGCACCCTCCAGCAACCAATAACGTGGTAAGTGCATTTCCTGGTGCTTTATGTTTTTAAATACTGTATTTCCCGGGGTGGGGAGAGAGCTCAGTTCATAGTATTTGGGGAGTCTGGCGTAGTGAAGGAGGGGATTGGGGTCAGTAACCCACTTGCCACGCTCCAGTCTGAGTGCAGGTAGATGGGACTAGGTGACAGTAAACGGCACGGAGTAAAAGGGCAGAGATGGCCTGTTTCCGTGCTGTCATAGCTATATGGTTTTATTGTGGCCAGGGAGTGAATTAGCTTGGGTGGCTGCCGCAGCGCTCCTGGCACGGACAGCAGAACCGGCCGCCACTTCCGAGGAAGGAAGCAGCTCGGGTGACTGACTTTGAGCGGCCGCCGGGACCCGACAGCAGACACACACACATACAGATACACACAGACAGACAGACAGAGAGAGAGAGACACACACACACACACACACACACACACAGATACACACAGACACACACAGACACACACAGACACATATATATATAGATTTGAAATGCAGGGGGATGATATTTCGCGGAGTTACCCAGCAGTAAGCAGCCCAGGAACCACGAAAAGTATATATACATATACACATACACATATACATATACACAGGTCTGGGGAAGACAGAGAGGGGAACAATGAGGACACGGAAGTTTAGTGGGGAATCTCATTGGTTATTATGTGGCAAAGAAGTCCAGATGCTGGTTTAAAGATAGACGAAATGCTGGAGTAACTCAGTGGGAATGGCAGCATCTCTGGGTTGTGGTCTAAGGAAGGGTCTCGACCCGATACATCATCATTCCTTCTCTCCGGAGATGCTGCCTGTCCCGCTGAGTTACTCCAGAATTGTGTGTGTGCGAGAGTTACTCCAGCATTGTTCGTGTGTATGTGTGTGAGTTACTCCAGCATTGTGTGTATGTGTGTGTGAGTGACCTTAGCATTGTGTGTGTGTGTGTGTGTGTGTGAGTTACTCTAACATTGTGTGTGTGTTACTCCAGCATTGTTCATGTGTGAGTGTGAGAGAGTTACTCCAGCATTGTGTGTGTGTGTGTGTGTGTTTGTTACTCCAGCATTGTGTGTGTGTGTGTGTGTGTGTTTGTTACCCCAGCATTGTGTGTGTGCGTGTGCGTGTCACCCCAGCATTGTGTGTGTGTGCGAGTTACCCCAGCATTGTGTGTGTCACCCCAGCATTGTGTGTGTGTGCGAGTTACTCCAGCATTGTGTGTGTGCATATGTGCGAGTTACTCCAGCATTGTGTGTGTGTGTGTGTGTGAGTTACCCCAGCATTGTGTGTGTGCATGTGTGCGAGTTGCTCCAGCATTGTTTGTGTGTGTGTGTGTGTGTGTGTGTGTGTGTGTGTGTGTGTGTGTGTGTGTGTGTTACCCCAGCATTGTGTGTGTGTGTGTGTGAGAGAGTCACTCCAGCATTGTGTGTGTGCGTGTGTGAGAGTCACTCCAGCATTGTGTGTGTGCGAGTTACTCCACCATTGTGTGTGTGTGTGTTTGTGTGAGTTACCTCAGCATTGTGTGTGTGTGTGAGAGTCACTCCAGCATTGTGTGTGTGTGTGTGCGTGTGTGCGTGTTACTCCAGCATTGTGTGTGTGTGTGAGTTACCCCAGCATTGTGTGTGTGGTGTGTGTGTGTGTGTGTGTGACTCCAGCATTGTGTGTGTGTGTGAGTTACCCCAGCATTGTGTGTGTGTGTGTGTGTGTGTGTGTGTGTGTGTGTGTGTGTGTGTGTGTGTGTGTGTGTGTGTGTGTGTGTGTGTGTGTGTGTGTGTGTGTGTGTGTGTGTGTGAGTTACCCCAGCATTGTGTGTGTGTGTGTGTGTGTGTGTGTGTGTGTGTGTGTGTGTGTGTGTGTGTGTGTGTGTGTGTACCCCAGCATTGTGTGTGTGTGAATCATGAATTGCCAAGACACAAGGCACTATAGATACAAATAATGTCATACACAAGAAAGGGCAGATGCTGGTTGAAAAAAGTGAACACATGGGGCTGGAGAAATTTGGAAATGTCATCCCGTCACCCATTCCTTCTCTCCAGAGATGCTGCCTGCCGGCTGAGTTAAAAGAGTTCCAACGGTACTCTTTTAACTCAGCTTTCGACAAGGTCCCACATAAGAGATTAGTATACAAACTTAAAGCATACAGTATTAGGGGTTCAGTATTGATGTGGATAGAGAACTGGCTGGCAAACAGGAAGCAAAGAGTAGGAGTAAACGGGTCCTTTTCACAATGGCAGGCAGTAACTAGTGGGGTACCGCAGGGCTCAGTGCTGGGACCCCAGCTATTTACAATATATATTAATGATCTGGATGAGGGAATTGAAGGCAATATCTCCAAGTTTGCGGATGACACTAAGCTGGGGGGCAGTGTTCGCTGTGAAGAGGATGCTAGGAGACTGCAGAGTGACTTGGATAGGCTGGGTGAGTGGGCAAATGTTTGGCAGATGCAGTATAATGTGGATAAATGTGAGGTTATCCACTTTGGTGGCAAAAACAGGAAAGCGGACTATTATTTAAATGGTGGCCGATTGGGAAAAGGGGAGATGCAGCGAGACCTGGGTGTCATGGTACACCAGTCATTGAAAGTAGCATGCAGGTGCAGCAAGTGAAAAAAGCGAATGGTATTTAGCTTTTCATAGCAAAAGGATTTGAGTACAGGAGCAGGGAGGTTCTACTTCAGTTGTACAGGGTCTTGGTGAGACCACACCTGGAGTATTGCGTGCAGTTTTGGTCTCCAAATCTGAGGAAGGACATTATTGCCATAGAGGGAGTGCAGAGAAGGTTCACCAGACTGATTCCTGGGATGTCAGGACTGTCTTATGAAGAAAGACTGGATAGACTCGGTTTATACTCTCTGGAATTTAGGAGATTAAGAGGGGAGAAACTTACAAAATTCTTAAGGGGTTGGACAGGCTAGATGCAGGAAGATTGTTCCCGATGTTGGGGAAGTCCAGGACAAGGGGTCACAGCTTAAGGATAAGGGGGAAATCCTTTAAGACCGAGATGAGAAAGACTTTCTTCACACAGAGAGTGGTGAGTCTCTGGAACTCTGCCACAGAGGGTAGTTGAGGCCAGTTCATTGGCTATATTTAAGAGTGAGTTGGATGTGGCCCTTGTGGCTAAGGGGATCAGAGGGTATGGAGAGAAGGCAGGTACGGGATACTGAGTTGGATGATCAGCCATGATCATATTGAATGGCGGTGCAGGCTCGAAGGGCTGAATGGCCTACTCCTGCACCTAATTTCTATGTTTCTATGTTTCTATGGTAGACTCACGAATCACTAAGGTAAACGCACGGGCCACCACGTTATAAACGAGTTTAAAATGTTTCAATTTTTAACTTGAACTGTAAATTTGACTCGTGGAAAAAATCAAACATCACTAAGTTGCTCGCAAGAGTTCCGACGTTCCCGCTACGTTTAGTGTACGTGATTACCACGAGTGACAACTCTGGGTCACTCGTGGGTCAACTCGCACCGTGAGACAGGAGTTTAAGGCAATCCCATCAATATTTGGCAAACTTAAGATCCCCAACTAGTATAGCTCTATTAGTCTTACATTTGCTTGCATATGTTCAAATCAGTACATATCTGTTACTAATCAAGCATGCAAACTCGACTTGACCCGTTCTTGTCTAACTGGTTAGGTTAAATCAGATCTGAGATTCTTCACATAATGGCGCACCAAACTTCCTAACTCTGTTGAAGAAACAGGAGGAATTAGGTCATTGTTCTGGCTTATTATGTCTGTGCCATTTCTTAGTTTGCCCCGTTGAATGCACATGAGCAGCTTAATCTGTTTAAACAATTTTGAATTGCTTACATGACAAAGAAACAATGACAAATTTCAGACATTTAAACTTCTTGATCCCTGTCATTCCTCAGAGCAATATAGTAGTGATATTTTTCATGTCAAACCTGTCGTTGAATCCCCATTGAAACAGACAATGGACAATAGGTGCTGGAGTAGGCCATTCAGCCCTTCGAGCCAGCACCGCCGTTCAATATGATCATGGCTGATCATCCCCAATCAGAACCCCGATTCCTGCCTTCTTCCCATATTCCATGACTCCGCTATCTTTAAGAGCCCTATCTTGCTCTCCCTTGAAAGTATCCAGAGAACTGCCCTCCACCGCCCTCTTAAGCAGAGAATTCCACACTCACAACAGTGTGAAAAAGTGTTTCCTCGTCTCCTTTCTAAATGACTTACCCCATATTCTTAAACTGTGCACCCTGTGGTTCTGGACTCCCCCAACATCGGGAACATGTTTCATGCCTCTAGCATGTCCAAACCTTTAATAATCTTATGTTTCAATAAGAACCCCTCTCATCCTTCTAAACTCCAGAGTATAAAAGCCCAGCACGCTCCATTCTCTCAGCATATGACAATCCCACCATCCCGGGAATTAACCTTGTAAACCTACACTCCCTCAATAGCAAGAATGTCCTTCCTCAAATTATGCGAAATGAACCAAAAACTGCGCACAATACTCCAGGTGTGGTCCCACTCGGGCCCTGTACAACTGCAGAAAGACCACCTGGTTCCTATACTCAACTCCTCTTGTTATGAAGGTCAACATGACATTTGCTTTCTTCACAGCCTGCAGTACCTGCATGCTTACTTTCATTGACTGTGAAACAAGGACTACCAGATCCCGTTGTATTTCCCCTTGTCCCAACTTGACACCATTTAGATAATAATCTGCCTTCCTGTTTTTGCTACCAAAGTGGATAACCCCACATTTATCCACATTAAACTGCAACTGCCATGCATCTGCCCACTCACCCAACCTGTCCAAGTCACCCTGCTTTCTCATAGCATCCTCCTCACAGTTCACACTGCCACCCAGCTTTGTGTCATCTGCAAATTTGCTAATTTACTTTGAATCCCTTCATCTAAATCATTGATGTACAGTATCTTGTAAATAGCTTGGGTGCCAGCAGCGTGCCTTGCGGTACCCCACTAGTCACTGCCTGCCATTCTGAAAGGGACCCGTTAATCCCTACTCTTTGCTACCTCTTCGCCAACCAATTATCTATCCATGTCAGCACTCTACCCCCAATACCATGTGCCCTAATTTTGCCCAATAATCTCCTATGTGGGACCTTATCAAATGCTTTCTGAAAGCCCAGGTACACGACATCCACTGGCTCTCCCTTGTCCTTTTCCTAGTTACATCCTCAAAAAATTACAGAAGATTAGTCAAGCATGATTTTCCCTTCGTAAATCCATGCTGACTCGGAATGATCCTGTTGCTGCTATCCAAATGTGCTGCTAGTTCATCTTTTATGATTGACTCCAGCATCACCCCACCACCGATGTCAGGCTAACTGGTCTATAATTCTCTCTCCCGCCTTTTAAAGAAAAGTGGGATAACATTAGCTACCCTCCAATCCACAGGAACTGATTCTGAATCTATAGAACATTGGAAAATTATCACCAATGCATCCACGATACCTGGAGCCACTTCCTTAAGTACCCCTGGGATGCAGACCATCAGGCCCTGGGGATTTATTAGCTTTCAGTCTCATCAGCTTACCCAACTCCATTTCCTGCCTAATGTGGATTTCCTTCAGTTCCTCCGTCACCCCAGATCCTCTGGCGACTAGTACAGCAGGAAGATTGTTTGTGTCCTCCTTAGTGAAGACGGATCCAAAGTACCCAAACTCATCTGCCATTTTCTTGTTCCCCCTAATAAATTCACCTTTTTCAAGGGACCAACTTTGCTCTTAACTAATTTTTTCCTCTTCACATATCTAAAGAAGCTTTTACTATCCTCCTTTATATTCTTGGCTAGCTTACCTTCATGATTCATCTTCTCTCCCCAGTTTGCCTTTTTAGTTATCTTCTGTTGCTCTTTAAATATTACCCAATCCTCTTGCTTCCCGCTTATCTTTGCTACTCTATACGTCTTCTCTTTTATTTTTATACTGTCCCTGACGTCCCTTGTCAGCCACGGTCACCCCTTACTCCCCTTGGAATATTTCTTCCTCTTTGGAATGAACTGATCCTGCACCTTCTGTATTATTCCCAGAAATACCTGCCATTGTTGTTCCACTGTCATTCCTGCTAGGGTATCTTTCCAGTCAACTTTGGCCAGCTCCTCCCTCATGGCTCCTTAGTCCCCTTTATTCAACTGTAACACTGACACCTTCAATTTACCCTTCTCCCTCTCCAATTGTAGATTAAAACTGACCATATTATGGTCACTACCTCCTAATAGCTCCTTAACCTCAAGTTCCTTTATCAAATCCTTTTCTTTACATAACACTAAATCCAGAATTGCCTTCTCCCTGGTAGGCTCCAATACAAGCTGCTCTAAGAATCCATCACGGAGGCACTCCACAAACTGCCTTTCTTGGGGTCCAGTAAATAACCTGATTTTCCCAGTCGCGTGCATGTTGAAATCTCCCATAACAACCGTAGCATTATCTTTACGACATGCCAATATTAACTCCTGATTCAACTTGCACCTTATATCCAGGCTACTGTTTGGGGGCCTATAGATAAGTCCCATTAGGATCTTTTTACTTTTACAATTCCTTAGTTATATCCATACTGACTCCACATCTCCTGTTTCAATGTCACCCCTTGCTAGGGACTGAATTTTGTTCGTCACCAACAGACCTATCCCACCCTCTCTGCCCAGCTATTTGTCTTTGGGGAAACAACTTTGCTTTTAACGGTAACTGAGCCTCCTTGCAGTTGATAAGCTCTGGCCATTGGGTGGCCATACATAATTTATGCCACTTCACAGGTCATAGCAGGCCACATCTTGCTAATGTGTAGAGGGAACTGCAGATGCTGGTTTATATCATAGACACAAAATGCTCAACTCAGCCGGTCAGGCAGCGATTCTGGAGAAAAGGAATAGGTGATGTTTTGGGTCAGATCCTTCTTCAGTCTTAAGAAGTGTTTCAACCTGAAACCTCACCTATCCTTTTTTCCAGAGATGCTGCTGACCCGCTGAGTTACCAGCATTTTGTGTACATCTCACTCATGATGGATTTAAGTGTTTTGTTCTTGTTGTCTTGAATAAGGTATGATCTGAGTAAAACAGGATTCCGAACAGGTGGGGTTTTAACTATTGCCCATTAACAGAGATGAAGGGAATTTCTGCATTGAGGATTTTGAATCTTTTAAAATCTTTACCCCAGAAAGTTGTGAAGACTGAGTCATATTCATATTGGAGATAAACAGATTTCTGGACTTCGGGGGAATCAAAGATTGTGTGAATTTAATAGAAATGTGAAGTTAAGGGCACGAGACTGGTAACCTATGATCTTGTGGAATGGTGGAATCATCTCCAAGGGTTGTGTAGCTTACTCTATTCTTATGGCAAAGTGGTGGTGGGGTGGAGGAGGAGAGGAGAACAGGGAGCAGTGATCAAAAAACTTCATGCATTGATCGGCTTAGAAGGTAGACTCTATGCAATCCCAAGAGCTGTCCATTTGAGATTAGGCCCCTTAATTGCACTGAACTAACCCTCCATCTATTGGTTAAGGTCTGTACTCTATGCATGGCATTCAGGAATTTTATCTGTGCAGATCATTTCAAAGTGAGTCATGTGTGGTGTTTGACATCAGAACTGAGAAGTAGGTTTCCAGCATGCATAGTGCCAATACGATTTATTTTTATTTACAGAAAAACAAAAACGGAACTTACAGAATTATTTAATGTTGTGCAATGTGAAATTTCCAAGCCCATGGGATGCTGATTGGCCCATATTGAAATTTCATGATCATGTTGTTACTTTTATAGTATTACATTAATTGTAGTTAATACCACTTGTTGAATCATGCCAATACTTTTCTCCTTTGAGTCCTGATTTCGAGAACCCAAAGCTTCATACTAGCAATGTTATGTTTTGCCCTCTAGCATTCTGATTGTTGAATTTTATCATTCCTTATCTTGCTTTATGTGCAGATCTTTCAAAATGTGGAGGATTTTATGGTCCTTCAATGCTGTTCTTAACATTTCCCTCTTAAAATCTCTTGAGTTTATAAGCAATTTTCTCCCTTTGATTTCTGCAATAAAAGTGTGATTGAATCGCTCAGTGAAGAGCCATGACCAGCAAGGTTTATGGAACTGATGATAGAATATAGGATTAGTTTGGATTGTGCCAGTTCAATTAGCACACAACATGATGAGCCAAATAGCCACCTCCTGTCACAATTCTTTTGTGAATCCATGTACCAGACCAGCTGGGATAGCCATAAACTTTTATCGCCACCAGGCCCGAGGCTAACTGTATTAAAGGATGGTTTCATGGCGATATTTTGACCGATGATAGATCTGGATTCATTTTGCACATAATAAAGCCAATAGAGACCCCTGCTGATGAAACATGACAGGGATAGCAAAGGCACACTGACATCATTTGTTTGTTATTGTTCATTTATTTGGAGTTTGAGTGTCAGCAGCAGGGCCCATATTCATTTTCCTTCTGCAAATGCCCTTGATGAGGTGATGACATTCTTGCATTGCGGCATTGCTTTTGTTCCCATTAATGCCATTGTGGAGGAAGTTCCAGGATTTGGACCCAGTGACAAGTAAGGAAATAGTTGTGTGTTTCCATGTCGAGATAATGTGCTGCTGATGGTTGTTCCCATGAAACCACTGTTTTTTGGTTGGAAGAGGGTGCAGGTTTGGCTAGTGCTGTCAGAGTAGCCTTGGTATCTACCTGTTGGGCATTTTGTACATATGCCATGCTGTAGCTGTGATGCACTGCTGGTGGAGTGATGTCACTGCACTGAATCCAGATTTCCAATGAATATCCTCATTGTAAATGTGCATGCGTGGGAGTCATGACAGTATGGTGATGTGAACATGTAACGGTCCTATTCAAACAATATTCTATTAACAGCGAAACTCTTTAAAATGAAGTGACAACATTTAGACTATGTCTTCTAAAAATATAGTGTACAAGAAATCTTTACAACAAAAGCTGTTTCCGTTTAATGTTCTACAAAATAAACCTTCATAACAAAAAACAGTGGCAATTTGAGAGCCCTTCTCTGAAATACAAATGAAAAACTGTCAATGTAAAATGGTTTCTTTAGTGATTGTATCTGAATTACAGCACAAGCACAATAATGGCACACATTACAATAAGGTCAACATCCCTTTTTATAACTAGTCAGTAACAAATAAGCTCTTGTTCTATCCATCACCTGTCACATAATGATCACCATAAGTCATTGATTTATCAATTAATAATCAGGATTTCACTGCTATTAAATTAACTTTCAGAGACAGGCTGCACTTACATACAGAGCACTTATGCATATTTGTGTTAACAATGACATTCTTCATTTTGATTACAAAATAATGTTGCAATCATGTGTCCTGTGGCATTTAGAAGTACCCTTAAATCAAACTGATCCAATCATCTTTGCACAACTCTGAAGTTCACAACTGCTCTCCACCGATACCAATGCTTTCATTCCCATTTTCCACCTGCAACTTGCCTTTTTGGGGGGCATTTTCTTAAACTTTCCTGGGTGCCTCACACACAATTACACCAAGATGTTAAATTAGAGCTCTGATGGGTAATTCTGAGCAGTGGTTATTACCTATAAAATGCTATTCCTTCCTATTCTCTTTTTTCTCTTTTGGATTTAGCATGCCAGTGGCAAATAGACTGCTTTCAAGTGTGCGCGCAGTGTCTCAGTGACTAGCTGAGGGATGTATCTGTTCTGCTTGTGCGTATATGGGTGATGGGAGTTTTACTTCCAGTTCAGGAAATTCTCAAATATAGTGATTTGAAATATGTCTAACTGGGATTATGTTCTGGCACTAAACACCTATCATTTAACACACTATCCAAGAGCATGCTCCCCTTTTTGATTATTCTTTGTGTAACAAGAATTTGAATGAAAACAAAACTTCATAGAAATTTTGGTATTTGTTAAACTTCTGGTACAATGAGTAATTTTTTTTTTGTATAGCTGATGATACTAGATTAGAATATAAATATCAGGCAAGAGGGGGAATTTTGATTATTTTAAATGTATTTGACTTTTCTGAAGGCTGGTCTTTAATGATAATCATGAAATTACTTGATGGAACCAAGTAGGGTTTTAAATTACCCTAATGAGAGGGACTTTGGCTGTCCTACATACAAGCTCAAATCTAGGAATGTGGATGACTCTTGCTGCTTCCTCAGCTCAGCAGTGAGCAGGCAAAGTCTATAATGTCTGCATTATTCATGAAAGGTACATATTGCCTGCATTTCTTTAATGACATTAAAAATAATCCTATTGAAGTGTTCTAACCTCAAACATGGGATGCCCCGGTAGGCGCTGTCATCAATAACAATCCATTTCTGAACATTTTCTCTTGTAACAAAAGACAGAATGATGTTTAATCTTTGTTCAAAACTTGTATGGGTAAAATAATGATAGGTGACCTCATCTTTTTTTACTAAGATGTGCAATATTAAACCACACATCCATCATTTCTGCAAAACTCAGTCTGGAGAAGGGTCCTGACCCAAAACATCACCTATCCTTTTTCTCCAGAGATGCTGGCTGACCCGCTGAGTTGCTCCAGCATTTTGTTTCTATCACTGCATACCAATGCAGCTGAAGAAATATCTCAAGCAATGGAAGTGGTAGCTTGTGAGAAATTTGAGGTATCGTGGTGTCGAACTTATTAACAGTCAAATCTTTGCCAGCACTTGCACAATTAAGGTTTATAATGTTTCAGGAGTGGACATGACACAATGTTTTTTTTTAGGAGCTGAGATTTTAGATTTTAGCAACTCAATATTTTATGTATAAACACACAATTTGGCACTGAATACAGGTTTGTTAATATCAAAATCTATTATTTCAGATACATCATCACCTGATGGGCAAACTCAAAAAATCATGGAAATTCCCTTGGTCAAGTTTCCATTCCAGTTACATTTGGCAATACACACATCACCTTCAGCGTCAAAGGTAACTTTTACTAACCAGTGTAGTTATGAAGTGCATGGATGAAATATACTAGTCACATCCATGTCTTTAAACACCCTGAATTAATGTTTTATTCTACAATACCTGATGTCAGTAGGCTACGTGCTTTAGAAATATTGACTGTAAGGCAAGAACAAAGTTAAAGAATAGGAATGGGCATCTGACTAATGTAATTTCCAGTGCTGCATAAACATTGATTATGTTGAAAAAATACTGTAAGTAAGCTCTATTTTGCATTGAGTTTATTTCAATATTCTTTCTTGGTGTTGCTTGACATGAAACTGTTTGATGAACCCAGGCTCAAATGTGAGGTATTCTACTTCTGCTACTTTGAAATGTTATTTAATTTTATCAAGTTATGTTAATACACAGTTCTAACAACATATTTCACATTCTAGACTCTTGAAGCAAGAGACTTAAACTTGATACCAGTCAAGTCCTCATAAAGTAAATAAACCCAATATATATTTGATGCTACATTACAACTAATGGGTTTAAGGTATTCTCTTATAAAGAAAGACCCAATGTTGTTTACATTTGAGGAATTAGCCAAAAGCATATTCTGTGTAACAAAACTGAAAAGAGAAGATGTTTTTGTTTAATTTGAGTTATTCTCAGTACACTGATTATAACAATGAATTTCAATGTTTGAAGCTGTTAATAAATCCAGCTGCTTTTATTTAAAATTCAATCTCCCTGATTATTACAGAACCTTGCAAAATAGCTGATTGGATGAAAATATCAGCCATCCACATAACAGCTCATTGTTCTCTAAACTATTTGAAATATACCACCAGTATCTCTGTATGTATAGGTTTTCACTATGTATAGGTTACATAAATATATATGTACTGTCTTTTTGTTGGGAAGCTTTACAACTAGCACACATTACATGTTGTCAGTGTGTATAAGTGAATGTTAAACCTTTTACGTGCATTATATCAGTGGCTAAGCTATTGCATCCTTTTTAAACATAGTTGTAACTTTTATGGCCTTCTGAAGCAAGATATATGAATGAAGGTGTTTTAAAATACATAATCTACTTTGGAACATTACTACAATATAAAATAATTGGAATACAAAAAGTGATGCAGATTAGTTATCATTTTTAAGAAGGAACAACAGTGTTGTGGCTGAGTGTATTCATACAAGATGTGCATTATAAAAAACCTGCAATTAGTACCTTTTTTAGATAAAATAGAGGCATTCAAAATTCTATCTGTTATTTATCCAACTGTTTGGAATAAACTAACAAATTTTCAATTCCTTGTTCGTCAGAAAAACCCAATATTATACATGAACTAAGTTTATTTCTTAGTTCTTGGTAATGACGATATTTTTCTTTCTCAACAACGCAATAGCTTGCTAGGTTATTTCTGTAGCCATTACATGTTGTGAGATATTTTTAACTGGACTTGTATTTGGGATGATTAGTATCCTTATAATCAGTGTTCTGGTTAAGATTTAAAACACTTTGGAATATTACTAAAGTGTGTTTCCCAAATACTAGCCGGCACCAGGTTACCAGCAGGAAACAACATGGTTTTCTGATGGCTGGTAACGCAATCATGACTAAATCATTCAATGTTATATAAAAATGAGTAAATGTAATAATCACAAATCTTTGTAACCATAAACACTATGTTGTTCCAACTTGTGTTGAAAATAATATATAAGGAATGTATTAAGTTGCTTTTGGAAAGCTTAAAACTATAAATTATTGATCTAATTAAATATTACATATGAAAAAGCATCTTGCAGTGTTTAGAAACAGAACTATACCAAGATACTTATTTTTTGACTAAATAATTGGAAGGGGCCCAGCCCTCCCATGTCGGCTCACTATCCAGCATTTTACAGTACCACCATCCATTGATATTCTTTTCAAATACTTCAAAAACAGTTCCCTCCTTAAATCCGGCTGTCTCATCGTCTCCTCCAAAATCTGCAAGAGCTACAAATAGAGATGGACTTGAGGATTCGTCATCTTTGGACATCTTTTTCTCAGTATGTCTCTCTGTCACATTTGGGGAACTAAGTGGCTCCTTTCTCGGTTCGTGAATTTTGGAAGCAACAGTTCCTTTTGCCAGGGGGAAGTCCTTTGATCCTCCTTTAGGTTTAACATCATCTTTGTTGTAATCCTGAGATGGGCCCGATTTAAATCTTGGTGGAGGTAAAGCAGGTTTATTTTGTCCCCAGGCAGTATCTTTCTGGGCTTTCACTTCTGCAGGTTCTGAAGAGGTTTTCTTTGGCAGTGGGGGCCTTCTAGGTGGCACAATTGGGCGAGGTGGACCTTCTTTGCTTGCCACAGGTGGGCCTTTCAGTTGTATATCATCTATTTTCTTCTCAATGGACTTCAAGCCCTTGGGAAAACAGGCTTTCTCATCAGCATTATCCCTGTGATTTATTTCATTTTGTTCATTTACACCATTTTGTTCTCCACAATGCACTTTCAAATTATTTATTTTAGAGCTTATTCCTAAATTCTGTTTCACTTGAGGTCCATTTTCTGTGTTTCCATGAGAGTTGTTACGTGTGTCCCCTGAGTCTTGATTATTTGAGTAGTTGTGATTGCTTATAACATTCTGGGAAGAGTCCAGCTCCCCCATTTTTTCCGGCAATTTTGCTCTTCTCAACTTGCTTCTGAGGTTAGAGATATCAACTTCAGATTCCAAATGGTTTTCCGTTTTTGTGATGGGCAGTGGCTTAGGTCGCAGCAGAGGTTTTGGCTTTAGTGGTAGATTTGGAGATGGTTCCACTAATTTGTCTTCTACATCAGACTTTATCTTTGTTTGCCTTCCTATGGGCCTAAGATTAGGCCTGGCAATTTCACTTGCTAATACCTTAGGCCCTGCCTCAGGTCCTTTCGGCTGTATTATTTTACTTGCTTCAGCAGTTGGCTTTCTGTCTCCTTTAGATGTCATTTTTGGAGGCAACACTGGTAAAATACCCCCTGGTACAGGGATCCTGGGTGAAAGCCCCTTTGGTTGTTTTTCTGCTACCTCCAACTCAGATTTGTTATTAATTAATTCTTTTTTGAGTGGGTGGACTGGTTTCTCTTTGTTAAACTTGGAAGCATCGTTGTTCATTATATTTAAAGGTGAACATGACTTGGGCTGGCATTCTATATTTGATGGAAAGTTGAACTTGTCAGAAGATGGACTCTTACTTGTATCCCTTGCTCGCCGATCCTTCAGTACGTCAAAATCGTTTGATTGCGGTTCTTTAGGCAAAGGTTTGTTTATAAAGGCACAGTCTCTGTTAGTGCTGCTTCCTGTGGCTGCATCTGGAAGTTTAAGCTTTGCCAATTCTTGTGCTATAGGCAGCAGGAAATTTGCCCTTGAAGCATTACTTGATTTCTTGTATTTATCAATGAAAGAAGCTGGAGCCCACCCTTCTTCATCATCTATCTGTATATACCACCAGCCACTTAAATTCTTTTCAATTACCTGCAAGCAAACAAAACAAAGTTTGAGTATCTTATCTGTATAATATAATAGTATAACCAATGGCAATCTGGAGACATTTTCCCAAGTTATAAGGACATGGTCATGTAATTTAAGTAAAAAATAATAACCAATGTGCAGATGATCTTGAAAGGAAATGTTTTATCTTTACATTTACTGCATCACTTGAATACAACAAAAATCAAATCTGCAACTTAATAAAGCAAATATTGGAATAGAACACCCTGTATTTCAGACAGCAAGAATGGGTACGAAGCAGAGAAAAGCTCATTCAGTTCTCTGCTACTGTCAAAATAAAGTGGCATTCTTTTCCCCATTGGTTATCTAACACTGCATTTAGCTACTACTTTCTTACCAATCTAATTTCAGTGGTCCACCATGCTATCTCCCATCGGTTTCTCTCAATGTAGCAAAAAAACATGTTTCATTGTCATTAGTCGATATTGAGATAAATAGTCTTATTAAAACTCCATCGGCTCATCTCCCCCTCCGCCTTCAAAAAGGCCAGGAAGTGATCCTTCATTTGTCTTACTGCCAACCAGTAAAAAACAGTGATTTCTGGCCAGTTTTTTTGAAGGCCATAATAGAATGAAATCATGTTGACAGTTAGATTCCTAATAGGTCTGCAGCATTTAACTGCTTACCTCAACCTTTTGTCCTGCTTGAAAGCTGATACCATCTGGAATTGTTGTCTGGAAAGCAGCTATTGTGTAAAACTCTTCTTCCACTTCTGGAGGCGTTGGTGGTTTGGGAAGATTCAGTCCACGTGGCTGTTTATAAAGTTGGAAAGATGTCAAGTCATTTACTGTCCAGATGCACGGACATTAATGATTCACATTCTCTATGTGAATTATTGATTTTCCACATGAGGCTAGTAAAACTAGTTATTAATGCCCACTATATTTTCAATCAGTCATTTTAAACAAAAAACAAAGCCATAGATTATATTTATTAATTGCAAGGCTTGAACCAGATTTTTTTGTCTGGAATTGCTTCAACAAAAGGGGAAAGAAATGATACATATTGTGCTTGTTTTACCCCGTCTAAACATGCTGCTTGATTAGGGGCATGCTGTCCCACTTCTGGTATACCACAATTGTAAATGTAATACATCTCGTCAGATGCGAGTGCTGTACTGTTCCTAATACCCGACACAGTGGCGTAGCAGTAGAGCTACTGCCTTACAGCGCCAGAGACCCAGGTTCGATTCTAACTACGGGTACTTGTCTGTACGGAGTTTGTACGTTCTCCCCATGACCTGTGTGGGTTTTCTCAGAGATCTACGATTTCCTCCAGACGTACATGTTTGTAGATTAATTGACTGGGTATAAATGTAAAATTGTCCCTGGTGTGTGTTGGCGTGCTGGGATCGCTGGACGGTGCGGACTCAATGGGCCGAAGAGCCTGTTTCTGCACAGAGATTTAAACAAATCTTACTTGCATCTTACTGCAAATAGGGTATACAGTTAAACAGTGAAAGTATAATTGCACAAGACATTTGTTAAAGTGCCTCAGGAGGCATTATAAAAATTCACTTGTCCAGTGACATTAAATCCTTCAACCTTTACTGCAATTAATGTAATAAGTTCTTAAAATTGAGAACAATCATTGGTATAGAAACATAGAAAATACGTGCAGGAGTAGGCCATTTGGCCCTTCGAGCCTGCATCGCCATTCAGTATGATCATGGCTGATCATCCAACTCACTATCCCGTACCTGCCTTCTCTCTATACCCCCTGATCCCCTTAGCCACATCTAACTCCCTCTTAAATACAGCCAATGAACTGGCCTCAACTACCTTCTGTGGCAGAGAATTCCAGAGATTCACCACTCTCTGTGTGAAAAATGTTTTTCTCATCTTGGTCCTTAAAATGTGACCCCTTGTTCTGGACTTACCCAACATCGGGAACAATCTACCTGCATCGAGCCTGTCCAACCCCTTAAGAATTTTGTATGTTTCTATAAGGTCCCCCCTCAATCTTCTAAATTCTAGCAAGTACATGCCAAGTCTATCCAGTCTTTCTTCATATGAAAGTCCTGACATCCCAGGAATCAGTCTGGTGAACCTTCTCTGTACTCCTATATTGAACTGGGGAAGACTAAACATACAAAGGGGGGGGGGAGAGGGGAGAGGGCAGGAGGAGGGGAGAACATTTCCAATGTTCCAATGCATCACCACAACACAGGGATGCCTGCCTCATAAATTATAGGAGTAGAATGAGGCCATTTGGCCCATCGAGTCCACTCCTCCATTCAATCAAAGCTGATCTCTGCCTCCTAATCCCATTTTCCTGTCTTCTTCCCATAACCCTTGACACCTGTTCTAATCAAGAATTTGTCTATCTCTGCCTTAAAAATATCCACTGACTTGGCCTCCACAGACTCCCATTCTTCTCACATTCTGCCTCTATTAGAAAAACAAGCAGGAAAAGCAAAAAAATAATTAAAAGCTAAAGGGAGCAAAATCCTATATGTACTAAATTTCGGTTTTCAGGAATCCACAGATTTAACACACTGATCAACCAACCACAAATATAGCATGTCTACAAAAGTAGGTCAAAGACCCAGTAACCTTTGATGAGTAAACTCTCTTCCCACTTTGCCACCCTAAAATACACATTGGGACTGTGATGGAACACCTCTTTGGGTGAGTGCAGTTCCAACAACATGCAAACAGTTCAACAGCACCCAAGTCATCAGCTACTCTAACACTCACACCCTCCGCACAATACACAGTGGCTACATCATGCGTTGCCTACAATGTGTACTGCAGTAACTTATCAAAGTTGCTCCAACATCATCTGAATCACAAATATATCGTCAAGAGTATTTAATTGCCATATGTACAGACAATGGAACAATAACATACTTAAACCCCTGTCTCACGGTGCGAGTTGGCCCACAAGTGACCCCGAGTTTTCACTCGTGGTGATCAAGTAGTGAGAATGTCAGAACTCGCACGAGCAACTTATCGACTCGTGACGCTAATGGCAGGTACCCGGGAAACTTGTTAACTCGTGAAAAAAATCAAATATGTTTGATTTTTTCCACGAGTCAAATTAACTGTTCAAGTTAAAAATTGAAACATTTCTTATTACTCGTTGTAATAACGTAGTGGCCCGTGCGTGTACCTTAGTGACTCGTGAGTCTACCGTGGGAACTTTCTTATAATCTGTTCGTTCGCTCGAGTAAATACTGAACGAAAGATAGACACAAAATGCTGGAGCTCAGCGAACCAGGCAGCATCTCTGGAGAGAAGGAATGGAGTCGAGACCCTTCTTCAGACTTACCCGAAGCGCCACCCATTGTGTTAAACCCCTGTACAATATTTTAAAATATTTATAACCTGTGTTGTGAGGTAAATGAAACTTTCACTACTTGTAATTTACTTAACTTTATTTAAGCTTTAAGCAACTTATTTATTTAAAAATTACTCAGAAACGTGTGGCAAACATGGCTGATTCCGCAGGCCTTTCCCGCCCGAAATACTTTGCACATGCGCACACTCTAGAAGAGCCCCACACATGCGCCCACTTCATTCTCCCCTCCGATTTATAAGTTGAGACGGTCAGTAGGTTTAATACATCTATGATGACCATTGCAGAACTGGAGCTTCAGGAGGTAATGGCGTTTCAATAGCTGGTGGTAGATATATTGCTTGGTCATCAACTTCACTCATATTGTTATTTAGATTTACAATTTTAGAAATTCTTATAGAAGTTTCCATAGGGGATGCTGGAAGTGTTGGAGGAAGTTCTCGATTAGTGTTATCAAGAAGTGGCGGAGCTGATGGAGAAGACGGACATGGTGCAAGGTCACGAAGTGAGACAGTTGACTGGCGTCCATCCTGATACTTGATAGTTGCATAAGGAGGGTTGACATCAGTCAGTTCAATTTCATCAACAAAAGGCTCGTTCTTATTTAATCGGACATAACGACGAAGCAACACGGTCCCAGGGCTAGTCAACCATGATGGCAGAGAAGTACCACTAGAAGAACGCCGTTTGAAGTTAAAGAACCGCTCATGTGGAGTAGTATTGGTAGCAGTTGACTGTAGAGATCTGATGGAGTGTAATGCATCTGGTAGAACACATTCCCAATGTTGATCTGGTATGTCATTTGACTTTAAAGCCAGTTTCACTGCTTTCCAAATGATTCCGTTATACCTCTCATCCTGACCATTTCCAATAGGATGATATGGTGTTGTTTTACTTGTTGCAATTCCTCTCTTAGAAAGGTAGTCCTTTAAATCTTTCGACATGAATGAGGTGCCCCTATCAGAATGTATGTAACTTGGAAATCCACAGAAAGAAAACAGTTGATCTAAACATTTGATATCCATAGCAGCTGACATATTTGGACAAGGAAAAGCAAATGGGAACCTCGAATATTCGTCAACTAAGGTAAGTATATAAACATTTAGAGAGGAGGATGGTAAAGGCCCTTTGAAGTCAATACTCAAACGTTCCATAGGTTGAGTAGCTTTGATAAACCTTCCTTCTTCAGGACGGAAGAACCTTGGTTTTAATTCAGCACAGATTCTACATGAAGCACACGTCATCTTCACATCTTCTGTAGAGAAAGGTAAGTTTTTGGAACGAACATAGTGTAACAAACGAGTGACTCCACGATGACACAGCCCATTGTGAAGATCAGTGAGTGCAGAAGAATGAACAGAGGCACAAAATGCTCGGGTTAATGTATCCGGAGCAACATTATCCTTACCAGGGCAGTACTCTATATGCAGATAATTCTGTCCTCCATTCATGAATTTTACTGTTCTTAATCGTCGTTCGTTTCCGATTATCCAGCATAAAAGCTACTGAACGCTGATCTGTTATCAAAGTGAAGTGCTGGCGAGCAAGGAAATGACTCAATTTTCTCACTGCTTCAATAATTGCTGTAGCTTCCTTTTCGATGGGTGGGTAGTGCAATTCACTTCCTTGGAGAGTATGAGACATGAAAGCCACTGGTCGTCCTCCTTGATTTAATGTTGCTGATACTGCTAAATCAGAGGCATCACATTCAACAACAACAAGGGGAGATCCTCGTCGATGGTGTGAAATGTCGCAGATTCCAATTGTTTCTTTAAAGAAGTAAAAGCACCAATTACTGTAGAGTCAAGGGGGAAAGATTGTGCTCTAATCAAAGGCTGAATTTTGTCAGAAAAATTTGGTATCCATTTTGCATAATATGCAAACAGCCCAAGGACCCTTCGTAGAGAGTTTAATGTAACTGGAACAGGTATCTCTTGGAGTGGGCGGAGTCTTTCTGGATCAGGCTTGATTATATCATTTCCAACCCAATAACCAAGAATATTAATTGATGACACTGATGTTATTGACTTAGCCTCATTTAATGTTAGATTTTTAGAATATACAACATCTAAAAACCGTTGTACATTTTCATCATGTTCAGCTTGGTCTTTTCCTGCAATATATTATCAAGATAAGGGAAAGTATCTTTAAGGTTTCCCTGTTCAACAAGTTTGTCCATCTCTCTCTGAAAAAGAGCCACGCCATTAGTTACACCAAAAGGAACTCTGCAGTAGTGATATAATTTCCCATTTGCTTCAAACGCAGTGTATTTCTTCTCTGATTCCTTCAAAGGAATTTGGTAGTAAGCACTTTTTAAGTCAAAAGTAGAGAATATCTTATACTTAGCTAATGTATTGATAATCTCTTCTATTTGAGGTAGTGGATATGCATCAAGGTCCGTGAACTGGTTTATAGTTTGAGAGTAATCAATGCAGAGTCTTTTTCTATGTCTCTCCAAGGGGTCCTTAACCACAACAACTTGTGCCCTCCAAGGGGAAGAGCTGGGTTCTATGATACCTTCTTGTAAAAGATTAGTTACTTCTGTGTTGATAAAGTTCCTATCATCTTTACTAAAGTGTATTGATTTTGTAGCAATTGGCTTGCACTTGGAGGATAAATTAGTGATTAATGAAGGACATTCAACAGATGCAGCAGAAACACCACACAATACTGGTGGCTTTGACAATACAAGATCAGGCATAGATCCTTCATACATTATTTGAAGTGATCTGTGCAGTTTCTGGAAATCCTGACCTAGAATTATATCGCTATACAAATGTTTCAAAATACCTAGACATACAGATTTATAAAAATACCTAGACATATATATTTATCACCAGGTTTTTGTTTCCGAGTAGCAAGGAGGTGTCGAGCGAATATCACGTTGGGTGTCTTAACGAAGAGTCTGCTTAGTACATCAATAGCAGAATGATAAGTTGTACATTCCTCTACGTACTCGTATACATCAGAAGAGACGAAGCTTATTAATGTCTTAAGCCTGTCTGGTGCCTCATTGCCACACTCCTCAAAGAAGTTATTTAGTATACAAAGCCAATGCTTCCAATTCTTTGCAGCAGCAGGTGAGTTGGGATCCAGATCCAAGCGTTGAGGTATCAATAGTTTCACCATCCCAAGTCGGACTGTTTGACTTGTAAGATAAGTTGCTTAAATTGTTGTGAGGTAAATGAAACTTTCACTACTTGTAATTTACTTAACTTTATTTAAGCTTTAAGCAACTTATTTCTTTAATACATTACTCAGAAACGTCCGGCAAACATGGCTGATTCCGCAGGCCTTTCCTGCCCGAAATACTTTGCACATGCGCACATTCCGGGAATATCCTGCGCATGCGCACACTCTAGAAGAGCCCCGCACATGCGCCCACTTCAACCTGTAAATATTTACTTGGGTGACAAAATAAACGCATCGAAACCTAAAAGTGAGAACGAGAAAATAAATAGGTCCGATATTTGCATAAAATCATCTAGATTTTAGAAATGATGCAAAAGCCCGGCTTTACCATTCAAAACTGCAGCATTTCAAATTATCTAATTTATAAAAAATACATTGAGAATCAATGATTCATAATGGAATGACTCTGCTCTTCAGTAGAAACAATTAATTTCCTCTGGGGGTTTTTTAACAGACATATTCTCTTTTTAAACGAGAATTAGTTTAGTTCTTTCTGTTTGGAGCCTATCCCGCCACTTATTTCTCAATATCATCCTCGCTCCTCCGTCGAGAAAATCTCCACTGAACGCACCGGTTCTGACGGAGGAATTAAATAACATATATAGTGGAAATGTCAACATCTTTTTGATCTTGGGGTAGGTGGGGCGGTTTAGTCCATCAAGTCCGAACACACAGATCTGCTTCAGCTGATGTGAAGAAGGGTCTCGACCCGAAACGTCACCCATTCCTTCTCTCCAGAGATGCTGCCTGTCCCACTGAGTTACTCCAGCATTTTGTGTCTACCTCAGCAGGGCACGGTCCCGCGGTTAAAACCGCACTCCAGACCCATCTAACCCCTTATTTGTGAAAGTTCCACACATGTTTATCGATACTTTTTCCGGCAGTGTGCCCAGGCTACGGACACCACACTGAGCCCAAACTAAAACAATCCCAGTACCTATTGGTGCGTATGGTTTGACCAAGGATATGTGCAAGTTGGCTGAGGCACTTCACTGACCGTGTGTAGGAAGGAACTGCAGATGCTGGTTTACACTGACGATAGACACAAACATGCTGGAGTAACTCAGCGAGACAGGCCGAGCCTCTGGAGAGAAGGAATGGGTGATGTTTCGGGTCAGGACCCTTCTTCACTCATTCTTCCCTCGTCGATGTGAACTTGTGGGGGTGCGAGGAACTGGGTAAGGGGAAGAGAGGTTTTGCTGCTGAATTATGCGCAACAGAAGCATGAAGCAGCGGTAAGGTCCGTTTAAACTATCTCGTGTGTCGTCCACCCCCCCCCCCCCCCCCCCCCCCCCCCCGTGTGTTGGGAGAGAAATGGGAGAGAGTTGTGCAAACAAACCACGGGAGACTGCATCTTTGGAGGGAAATCATAAAATGTACACGGATGTTTCGGGCCAGGACCCTAAAGGTTGACTACCCGTTTCCCAGATGCTGCCTGGCCGTTGGCTTCTTCCTGCAGTTTGCTTTTGTCCCAGACTCCAGCATCTGCAATCTCCTTGGCCTCCAAAGGGAAAAGTTGCTCGTGAAGCGAAGGTCGATATTGACCCATGCTTACTGTGAAATCAAAGCTGCAGTGCTTACGTATTTAGTTAAACCTGCACCTTAAACGGCTTCAAACTCTTCTTCCGTGGTTGGTGCCAATGGAATTGAAACGATTTTCCAAAGCACTCGGTTTGTGCTTCAGATTTAGTCATAACTTCCTCAATTGTATGAACAAAATGATCATTGAGCCCTCAACCTGCTCTTTCATCTCGACCAGTTCGCTCTTCACCTTTTCACCTCCTCTGACCGCTTAGAACAAGCAGGCGCGGAGACATCCGTCCACATTCAAAGATTTCATCTCCCATCTCCCCGCAGTGTGTAGACCGGACTGTAAATTCAATTAAAATATAACAAACCTCCACCCGCTGGTCTTCTAACTACGTGATGTGTGTTTCAAACAAATCATAAGTATAACTGCTCTGGCACTGGAGGGTGCGCATTTTCCCTTTGTAGGTCATATCAATAGATGCGGCCGCGCTGAATTTATCTTTAACTCAAAGCCACAGGATTGAGATGTCTTCTTTAACATTGTTGCTTTATTAAAAGATACCTTCATTCACGGTTGGCTCAAGAGTAACGGGAGAGGAACTTGGTAACTCGGGAGAGGAAGTTGGAACATCGCAGCAATGACATACCCATGGGAACTCGGTTAAACACTTGATCATAAACTTGAAGTCTTGTACACAACCACGAGTCTTTCACTCAGGGTACCTCGTGGGTCAACTCGCACCGTGAGACAGGGCCATTACTTGCAGCACCTTAGCAGCCCGTAAATACAACACACACAGATAATTTTAGTAAATTGATCATTATATATAAATTACAGTAATACTAATGCAAAACAAAAAAGGATGGAGAGGCATGTCCTTATTTTAATTTAGTTTGGAGATACAATGCGGAAATAGGCCCTTCAGTCCACACTAACCAACGATCCCTGCACATTAACACTACCCTACACACACTAGGGACAATTTTACATTTACACCAAACCAATTAACCTACAAACCTGTAAGTCTTTGGAGTTCCATCTATGCAGTTTCATGTTTAACCAAATAATTTTCACAATTATTTTACTTATAGGATGAGGGTCAAACTAATAATGCTGGCATTTACTTACACTGGCTATCCAAATTGCGCTTGAAGATGATGAGCCACTATTCCTGAATCATTTGGTTTGGTATCTGGTAGGTAGAGTTCTTAAACAGTGGAATAAATTGCAATAGTGCATTTCCAAGCTGACAGATGTGTAAACTGGAGGTTATGTTATTCCCATGGCTTATCTTTATTGTTAACGGGTGCGATGAGGTTAGGAGGTTTTGTGAAAGAAGCTTGAAATACATATAGTGTGCCAGCATTTATTCCTAGAATTGGGAATGGAATGTTCTATTTTGTTGTGTGTTGGAGCAGCTAAGCAAGTGGAAAATGTCTTTGCAGTCCTGACATCTATTATATAGGGAGAGAACAGGAGGAGAGTCTCTCACTAGAGAACATCCAGCCATTGGCTTGCTCCAGTTAAGCTTTTGGTTAATTTCTGCCAGAACTCCCTGCAAAAGTTCCCTGCTTTTGTTGCCTTGCAATACCTCCTCCAAAATATTTGCATTTGTTTAACAAAGCAATCTTATTATAAAGAGAGCGAGACAAGAGACGGCAGATGCTAGGATCTTAATCAAAAAACAAGTTGTTTGAGAAACACAGCAGGCCAGGCAGCAAATGTGAAGGGAGATGTATTGACATTATTTTGGGTTGGGCCCAGGAAGGTTCCCAGCCTCTAGCACCATCTGTCCATTTCCCTCCACAGATGCTGCCTGGCCTGCTGAATACCTCCTACACTATATTTTTGCAAAGTGCTATCTGGTCACACAGGGCAAGGGACTGCAGGAGACTAGAGTAGGAAGAATCCAAAGATCTGAGAGTTGTAGTTATGGAATGGGGGCAAATTTAACGATGGATTAGAATTCAAAACAATCTAAAATTTTATTATTGACATCTCAGTTATGAGGAGACAACCAGGTACATGCGTACGTCTTTGTTCAGATGGACAGATGCCGAGGTGAAAACAACTCAAAAGTGGGGTAAGAGGGAGTGATACTCAGCTCAAGATTAGACAATCATTAAGAAGCTGGAGAATTTTCATTTTAATAATTTTATCCTGCTGACTTTTGATTCCTCTCCTGACCAGCTTTACTGTGACTATGATGCCACTTTACTATCACTCTATCACAACTGGTGAAATGTTGCCATGATTTAGAGATACAGCGCAGAAACAGGCCATTCGGCCAACCGGGTCCGCACCCACCATCGATCCCCGCACATTAACACTATCCTGCACATACCAAGTCAATTAACTTACAAACCTGTATGTCTTTGGAGCGTGGGAGAAAAACGAAGATTTCGGAGGGAATCCATGCAGATCATGTGGAGAACGTACAAACTTTGTACAGACAGCACCCCGAGTCAGGATCGGGAACCTGGGTCCCCGGTGCTGTAAGGCAGCAACTCTACTGCTGCGCCACCGTGCCACCCTGTGCAATCCTCACCTACAATTCAGCACTCTTGTCCATGCGTGCACCCCTAATTTCACTCTTCCCAACTCAACTCATTAATTTTGGTCTTTTGATGTCATTTAAGATTTTTTTTTTTCAAAGTCTACAAAATACCAGTTGCTCTTGCAAACTTTTTGTTACTCACCACAGTGAGATCTCTCCGTGGCGGTGGCCTCTGTCTCACACTTGGTAACTCTGTATTGTATGAAATAAATACAATTAACTTTATTTGTTTGGTGACATTCTATTTATGACACAAGCAATCAGTCTGCAAATACATTCACCATCTCCAGGCAATTTAAAGCAAAGGTAATATTTATATTGCCCTTTAAAGAAGCGTTAAACAGATGGCAGGCTCAATTTCAAAGTATAACAAAGAAGAAGGCCCTGGGAATTCCCTAGTCTTAAGAGTAGGCACTTACGCATCTTCAACTTGGCACACAAATCAATAGCCAGTATTTTTTTATTTAATGTGACCTGGTTTCCAAGAGTCGCAGTGGAACAATGCTGCACTGATCAAAGTCTGCAATTATAAAACCAGTTTTGGGTGTAGTATAGCATCAATCAATGAGAGATGTTGCCAGGACTCAAGGATCTGAGCTAAAGGGATAGGTTGGGCAGGCCAGGGCTTTATTACTTGGACCGCAGGAGGCTAAGGAGGTGATCTCATAGAGGTGCATAACATCATGAAGGGAATAGACTGGGTGAATGCAGAGTCCTAGAGTCCAAATGCCAAGGGTAGAGGAATCAAGAACCAGAGGACATAAGTTAAGGTGAAAGGGGCAAGATTTAATAGGAACCAGAGGGGCAGTTTTTTCACACAGGCGGTGGTGGGTATGTAGAACAAACTACAAGAGGAGGTAGTTGAGGCAGATACTATGGTAGCATTTAAAATACATTTGGACAGGGTACATGGATAGGAATGGTTTAGTGGGCTATGGGCCAAACACAGGCAAATGGGACTAGTGTGGATGGTGTCTTGATCTGTATGGACGAGTTGGGCTGAAGGTAAACTCTGCCTCATGGTCCCACCACTGTTGGAAAGGTCTTTGACCTCAATCAATTAATTGTAAAGGTTCCCAGTGTATGAAACTCGACTTTTGATTAACAATTACAGTGAACACACCAACTGTTGAATTTTTGAAGTCCCAACTATCACACATCCTTTAGGTTTGTCCCGACACTAGCAACTTTCAGAAAGAATATATTCTGAATCTTCTGAACCACCAAGGTACTGCCATCTGTTTCTATCTAGACTACTCTTCTTCCCATCCTGCTTCCTGCAAAGACCCAATCCCTACTCCCAATTCCTCCGTCTACGCTGCATCTGTGCCCAAGACGATGTTTCCATATTAGGCCATCCGAGATGTCATTATTCTTTAGGGAACGGGGGTTTCCCTCTTGCATCATACATGAGGCCCTCACACGTGTCTCCTTGGTAGCCCGCAGCTCCGCCCTTACTCCCCCTCCCCTCAGTTGCAACAGGGACAGAGTCCCTTGGTCCTTACCTTTCACCCCATCAGCCATCGCATAGAGCACATCATTCTCCTCCCTTGACTCTATCCAGGGACCTCAACAGTCCTTTCAGGTTAGGCAGAGGTTCAATTGCACCTCCTCCAACCTTATCTACTGTAACCATTGTTCAAGGTGTGGACTCTTGTACATCAGCGAGACCAAACATGGACTGGGCGATCGTTTTGCTGAACACCTTTGCTCAGTCAGTCAGGATCTACCCGATCTCTCAATTGCCATACATTTTAATTCCCCTTCCCACACTGACCTTTCTGTCCTAGGCCTCCTCCGTTATCAGAGTGAGGCCAAATGCAAATTGGAGGAACAGCATCTCATATTTTGTCAGTGATATGTATATTGATTTTTCTAACTTCAAGTAACCTCTGCCTTCTCTCTCCCTCCCACTTAAGTTGTACCAACTTCAAAGTCGTCTTGTTGAGTAGTGTCTATACTCGTTCGCACCTAACAAGCAGCCAACAATGGCCTGTTTCCTTTATCATTGTTACTTTAGTTTAGTTTAGATATACAGCACGGAAACCTCTTTGCATATCTTCCATTCATTTCCCTTTCCCAATTCTCAGACTGAAGAGGGGTGTCAACCCAAACTGTCACCTATTCCTTTTCTCCAGAGATGCTGTCTGATCCGTCGAGTTACTCTAGCTTTTTGTGCCTATCTTTAGTTTAAATCAGCATCTACAGTTCCTTCCTACACGATTCTCACTATTCTCTTATATTTATTTTTGTTTCATGATCTACATGATTACTTACTGCCTTTTGATTCAATGCATGCTGCTCCTCGGTATTCATTTTTGTCTTCTTTTTGGTCAAATATTGATGCTGTCTCTCTGATCTCTTTAGCGGAGTTCGGTTGGTTGCCAATTCCATCAAGGTCCAATGAACTTGAATGGATAGATTTCCCTGAAGATAGCTGCTGCCCCAAGGGATCATTCGAAGCCTTTTTCAAGTATGAAGCAGGAGCCCAGCCTTCCCGATCCTGATACCTGTAAAGAAAAATGTATGGTTTGTATAATAAATTTTGTTGATCATTGTGTTTAGTTTAGAGAGACAGTGTGGAAACAAACCCCTTCAGCCCACCGAGTCCCCACTGACCAGCGATCACCTGTACATTAGTTCTATCCTACACACAAGGGGCAATTTAGAGAAGCCAATTAACCTACAAACCTGCACATATTTGGAACGTGGGAGGAAACCGGAGCATCCGAAGAAAACCCATGTGGTCACAGGGAGTTCGTACAAACTCTGAATGGACATCACCTGTAGTCAGTATCGATCCTGAGTCTCTGGCGCTGCAGGCAGTAAAGGGCCCGTCCCACTTGGGCGTCATTTGCGCGTCACTGCCTACGCCACCACGCCTCACCGTGCGTCGTGACGCGTAAATGTTGTTGCATAAATGATGTGCAAATGCTGCCCAAGTGGGACAGTCTCTTAACTCTACCGCTGTGCCAAAGAACTCCCAAGTTAGGTTCTGCTAATCTGGGCAAAATTGTATTTATCATCTTTTACCTCAAAGTTAACATTAGCTATTATATTTTGATTTTTTTTTTCTCGAAGTAAGAATGAAATGGTATTATTTACTTCCCCAATTACAGGGAAACCCAATCATACAGCATAGACAATTAGGCCACAAAACCTTCCTGGCACATTATCAGATTAAGTAACTTCCTGTTATGCACCATCTGCGACTGATACGAGAACATATCACTTTCCTGTTCTATCTATTACTGAATCAGCTGCTCGATGGAGGGAAAGCATTTAGAACACTCCAAACTGAGACATTTCCTGGGTTTGCTAAATTACTTCTCTAAATTTATGGCTGAGATCATAACTCTGTTATGATAATATACGATAGAACTTTATTTATCGGGGGGGGGGGGGGGGGGGGGGGGTTGATCTGCCAACGGTCATAAAAACACAAAGTACATGGAACATGAAAGTGACGAGTGGAAAGGATTGGGGAAGTTCAAAAATTGGGGGGGGGGGGGGGGGGGGGGAAGGCGGAGTCAGTCTACCCCACGACAGATGGGGGAGGAGTTATACAGTTTGATAGCCACAGGGAAGAAGGATCTTCAGTGGCATTCTGCCCTGCATCTAGGTGGAACCAGTCTGTTGCTGAAGGTACTCCTCAGGTTGTCCAGTGTGTCATGGAGAGGGTGAGCTGTATTGTCCAGAATGCTCCACAGTTTCAAGAGCATCCTCCTCTCCAAGACCACTTCCCATGAATCCATCAGTGATGACTGATGTTGCATCAGTCATCACATTCATCAGAGTCATAAATTGATTACCATTCAATTCCATTAGCACTTGGAGAGAGGTGGCAGGACCTTTAACCTTCCTCTGACCCACATTGGTTTTATTACATTAAGGCGACATTGGGTAGTGTATGTTAAATATTAAGCTTTGCAAAAGTGGCTATTCTTAACGGAACATCAAACAGTACAGCATGGAAACAGCCCAAGATGGCTATGTTGATCATTATGTCAAATTAATCTAATCCCTTCTGCCAGCACATGTTCCATATCCCTCCACTCCCTGCATTCTCATATGCCTGTCTAAATGTTTCTAAAGCATCACTATCTATTTCCCCCTCCTTCAATGGAAGTGCATTACAGACACCTACTGCTCTGTAAAGAAAGAACGGCTTACAAAATACAACATAGAAGAATACTGCACAAGAACGGTCCGCAATATCTGAGCTGAGCGTGAAGCCTGCACATAATCCATATACCTTTGTTCCCAACATATGCATATGCCTATCTAAAAGTCTCTTGAGTGCCACTATCGTATATGCCTCAACCACCATTCCTCGCAGCACATTCTAGGCAATAACCATCCTCTGTGTAAAAAGACTTGCCCCGCACATCACCTTTAAACTTTGCCTCTATCTCCTCAAAACTATGCCCTATAGTATTTGCTTTTTCCAACCTGAGAAAAAGATTATGTCCATGTCTCTCATCATTTTAAATACTTTAATCAAGTCTCTCTGCAACTTCTGTTATTCCAACGAAAACAATCTCAGTCTGTCCTACCTTTCCCTGTAGCAAATATGCCCTATTTCAGGCAATATTCTGATAAATCTTCTCTGCATCATTTCCAAAGCCTCCACATCCTTCCTGTATAGGGGTGACCAGAACTGCATGCACTATTCCAAATGCAGCCTAAACATCATCCTGTAAAACTTCAACATGATTTCCTGACGAAGGCCGAAGGCCAACCAACCATATCTCTGAGGAAACATCATCTATCCATGTTCTCCAAAGATGTTGCCTGACCCACTGAGTTAATCCTGTGTCTTTTTTTCAACACTAACATCTGCAGTTCCTTGTGTCTCCATGATACCGCATGCCTTCTGTACCACTCTACCTCCTTGTGTTGCCACTTTCATGGAATTATGGAATTGGACCTGAAGATCCCTCTGTACATCAATGCTGTTAAAGGTCATGCCATTAATTGTATATTTTCCCCTTGCTTTTGACCTCCCACCTCACACCTGCTCAGGTAAAACTCCATCTGCTATTTCTCTGCCCATTTCTGTAGTTTATCTATATTCCACTGGATACTTTGACAGCCTTTCCCACAGCCCGCAACCCCAGCAATCTTGGTGTCATCTGCAAACCTACTAACCAACCCATTTACCTTTACATCCACTAAGTCATTTATATATCACAAACAACAAAGATCTCAGCACAGATCCTTGCGGAATTCCTCTGGTCAAAGAACACCAGCCTGAATAATGTCCACCCAACACAACTCTGTCTTCTATCAATAAGCCAGTTCTGAATCCATACAATCAAGTCACTATTAATCCTGTGCATCTTAATCTTCAGGATCAACCTCCCATGGGGGACTTTATTAAATGCATTACTTAATTTCAACTAAACAACATCAACGCTCTATACTTATTGATCACCTTCGTCATCTCCTCAAATAACTCAATCAAGTTAGTAAGATATGACCAGCTGTGTACAAAGCCATGCTGACTATCCCTAATTGACCTCCGGATGGAGTCCCCGGCCATTTCTTCGGGACCTGTAAGGGTCAGCTGGCAGAGGTATTCACTGACATTCTTTAATCTCTCACCACTCCATTCTGATGTTCCCACCAGCTTCAAAAAGTCCATTATCATCCTGGTGCCTTCTACAGCTTGTATATATCTCTGAAGCATAGAGAAAGGCTGGGATGTCAGTAGCTTGCCATTCGCTTTGAGGTTTTGGTCTTGTTATGAATCATTTTGAACTGTAAACACTCTCAGAAGCTGATTTTGGATTGTATTCATTTAAAACAATCATATAAGCATCTATTGAGAGCTCCACATCATTTTCAAACTGGGCAAATTTCATAGCTATTTGGGGGATTAAGTCAACAAAGACAATTTCCATGACAAATCCATTGACAGGAATTGGAATGTGATTTTGTTTGAATCATGGGACCAGGGTACCAAAAGGATGTTAATTCATCCATCCTCTCTTGGTTACATCAATGGGAATGTGACTAATCATTGAATTGATTATTCATATCCTGTTGAAATAATGAAAGACACGTGACTAAAATGGAAATTATCTGTATCCGGCATATATTCCCTCTAAAGTAATAAATTCCTGCATATTACACTTCAACATTTTTAGTTGAGATATCTACATATTACAACAATGCATTAGCCAAATGTAATCATGAAATAATGACATATGTCAAGGCTTTATTTGATGGATTAGTAATCTCCATATTAGGTTCTAACTTCACACTAATCTTAATTGAAAGTGGGAACAGTTTCATCTTGGATCTCTACTTTCATTACCAATAGCACTCATCCATTAGAATCTTTGTTTACATGGTGAATGAAAAGACACTTCTACAGCCAGCATTCCTTCTTCCTAATTGGAAGTTGCTAGCATGGGATTCATAGTTAGTGGAAGTATGCCCAATGTTCCAACTTTATAGCCGACAAGTGCCAAATGTCAGAGCCACTTTGTTTGTTGTTTTTTGTTTGCAAATGCATCCACCTCCATAATTTCACTTCAAAGTCCATGGCCAGAATAGAAGCAGATTTGTGTCATGTTTTTCTGGGAGTTTTAACAATTCTTAGTACAATCATTTTTTGTGTTGTAAATTTCTGATTTCTCAATCCCTTGTGTTTTAACAATAAATTCTGGTTGTGAATGAATGTAAGGTTCAAGTGAAATCATCTTTAACCAATTGAATAGAGAACTGTGTAGCACTGGGACAGGCCCACAATGTCAGTATTGAGCATGATGTCATATTAAACTAATCTTCTTTGCCTGTATGTGAAAGATATCTCTCCATCCCTTGCAACACCATATGCCCATCTTAAAGCCCATCTTAAAGACAATAGCATATATGCACAGCTCCTTGAAACTTTGCCCCTCCACCTTAAAAATGTCTGACATTTCTATCTTTGGAGAAAGGTTCTGACTGTCTCCCCTATCTAAGCCTCTAATAAGTTTATATACTTCTATCAAGTCTCCACTTAGCCTCCAATTCTCCATTGAATTTAAAAATAAAGGAGAAAACTAGAAAAGATAGAAAGAATTGAGGAATTAAAGTCAAATTAGATATAGAAAAAGAGAAGGTAAATAAGGGGATTGTAAAAAGGTAATAAAGTATTTAAAATTCTTCTAGGATCATCCTACAGGAGCAAGACTGCACAATTTCATTGTTCCTTTACTGGTTCAGTAGCTACTAAAGGCTATAAATCATGTTAACATGATATAAATTATTCAAGCTTAAATGGCTGTGGAAGATTAATTTGTATTGAGCAATTAAATTATGCAATTTCAATAACTTGGGAGAGGAGGCTACAAATTCAGCTCCAGGTAGCCACACAATTGAAATAAAATACAACTAATGTGATTTGACCATCAACTTGGGTGCAGTTTGAAATGCTGGTGTAACTGCATCACAGATTGCCTTTATTAACACATTTCAACTCAATGCGTGACTTTTGATTTCTTTTCTACAATTTTATAGGTCAAAAAGTTAAATACAGCAGTTCACAACAAATTGAAAATCATGGCATTTTTCTTTGGAAAATGTTGATCAACTCAATAGCATGTAATTGTGATTTTTGTTTAAAGGTGGTTGAAGAATAACTTCACAATCCAGTACAGTTGGGATTGACTGCTCCTGTGATGGCTATAGATGGTGCTGTTGTACATCTATTTCTCTTTTGTCTTCAATATGCCTAAATAATGTTAAGACTAAAATGCCAAATCTAGACAATGCCCATTGATGGAGTCTATGTGCATTGTTAAATAAATGGTATGCATTTGACTTGTGTTTCCTTATAGGTTAAACCTGTTCAAATATCTTCAAACACAATCTCGTAGCAACACAATGTGTGAGTCAGGAAAATTTGCTGTTACAGTGGGCATGAGCAACTGAGATTAACACAAGTGTGTTTATAGTTTCCAAGGGCAGTCAAAAGGATAATTGGTTTCCCTAACCAGACCTATTGGTGAACAAGAAGCATGAGAAGTTATGACCTAAATTCTCACTTTCATTTCCCCAGCATGTCAAAAGTCCTAAGCATTACTGCAAAAGTTCCCATACCCTCATGCAGTCATAGCTCATGAGGTAATCATTTCATCAACAGCAGCACCAAATTCAGACAAAAATCATTGGGTTAACAGTACTTAATTCTTAACTGGCTAGCAGTCAATGTCCTTCTTTCATCTCTGTGCCAAACCCTGATATTCATCTGTGCATGTGTTTTCACTCACCTAGTGCACCATGAAATATTTCCCGTGTAGCTCTATCCCTAATATCTATTTTAGTCATAGGGCATGTACCTGCATCCAAAGGTACTACAACACTTCTATACACTTCAGGATTCCACATAACAGTATAATCAAGTACAATGTTATGTCAATTGAAAAGGTTAAATGCTGTTAAATATATAAAATATACATAGTGGAATACTTGACTAGGTTGCAGCTTGTATTCCTAGCAAAGATCCTAGAGCGGAACAAGATAAACACTCCTGCAAAATCCAATGGACTGACATCTAGTACGAAACAGAGCGTAACATCCCCAATTTCAGTAAACCAGACCCTATCTTTGACCCAACCTGACTTCAGTTATGCGTTCAGTTAAAACGGCACATACCTTGTATAGAGAGGAACTACAGATGCTGGTTTAAACTGAAGACAGAGACAAAAGGCTGTAGTAACCCAGCGGATCAGGCAGCATCTCTGGAGAGAAGGAATAGGTGACATTTCGGGTTGACTTTTTCGATAGCTGCCATGACCCGTTTGATGTCATCCTTTGCCCTGCTCCTGGTCTCAGCCAGCACCGATCTGCCGGACAAGCTGTGCGTGTTTGTGTGTTTGTTTGGCGGAGTCTGAGGGGAGAAGCGCCGGCACCAAGAGCGAGGGAACGCGCGGACAGACGGATGAAAGCAACGATCATAGAGCGGCATAGGTGACATTTCGGGTCGAGACTCTTCTTCAGACTGACAGTCAAGGGAAAGGGAAACGGGAGATATAGGCATATCTTCCATTCATTTGTCCTTAGTACTGTCTATACCTCTTGTTCCTCTTTCCCCTGACTCAGTCTGAAGAAGGGTCTCGACCCGAAATGTTACCTATTCCGCTCTATGATCTTTGCGTTCGTCCATCTGTCCGCGCGTTTGCTCGCTCTTGGTGCCGGCGCTCCTCCCCTCAGACTCCGCCAAACAAACACACACACACACACACACAGCATGTCCGGCAGATCGGTGTGGGCCGAGACCCGGAGCAGGGCGAAGGATGACACCAACGGGTCATGGCAGCTATCGAAAAGTACGGAAAGGGTAAGGAGGAAATTTAAAAAAAAGGAAAATAGATGTTTAACAAAAAAAAAGGGGGGGCGGCGATCGCTCCGTGTCCGTGTCGGAGGGAAGGATGGCTTGAGTGGGTGCAGGATTTTCTGGAGCTCCTGTCCTAATGGCAATATTTTGTATGTTCAAATAAGGAAGACTAGGCAAGAATATCAAAATGATCACCTGCCACTGAGGAAAAAAAAATGATTTGTGCAGTATTTGATAACATAATAGCAATATGAAGATGCCATAACAAAAGCAAAGATAGAGAGAGAGAGAGAGGAGAGAGAGTGAGAGAGAGAGAGAGAGAGAGGGAGAGAGGGAGAGAGAGAGAGAGAGAGAGAGAGAGAGAGAGAGAGAGAGAGAGAGAGAGAGAGAGAGAGAGAGAGAGAGAGAGAGAGAGAGAGAGGGAGAGAGGGGGGGAGGGGGGGGAGGGGGGAGAGAGGAGGAGAGAAGAGAGAGAGAGAGAGAGAGAGAGAGAGAGAGAGAGAGGTGGCTAGGCTTGTCTCAGGTTGATGTATATTGAGACAATGACTGATGCCTTTGAAATGTCTTGTCTTGCAAGTACCAACTGATAAGATGCCTTTGAAATATCTTGCCCTGAAAGTATCATCTGATAAGATGCCTTTGAAATGTGTCTACTAATTGATAAGAGACAAGCTCAGACTTGTTCTGTAGTGATGTATATTGGCTGCATCTTGACCATGACTAATATCTTTGGGATGTGCCGAAGTGACACACCCAGTATAAAACACCATGCAAATCTTTGTTCATTGAAGCGGTAGCACGGGGAAGTCAAGTGTCTGTTGCTTACTTGACTGGTGCATCCCCGTCACTTCCGCCGGCTGATGATCAGTAAAGCTTGAGTTGGTTTACCTAACATTATTGTGAGTTGTCTGTTTTTTAAGTAGTGAACCTTATCACAATCTTTAAGTTCACCAATGATACAACTGTTGGTGACTGGATCAACAATCATGATGGGGTGAAATATATAAAAAATACAGAAAAAGTGTGCCATGGTGTCAGGATAATAACACCATGGCACATTAATATCCCTTAATATCAGCGAGACAAAATAATTGGTTGTTGACCCAAGGAAGCCCGGTGATGAATACAACCCTGTCCTCTCTACAACCCTGTCCTCTCTACATTATCCCTGTACAACAGGGATGATGTAGAGAGGATCAACAGCCTTTAAGTTCCTAGGAATCCATATCATCAGCAACCTAATTGGGTCCCATCATTACGGATACAGCCATCAAGAAAGCACAAGGATCTATTGCATTTCTTAGGAACACTCTGAAAGGCCATGGTGGAGAAGTTTAAGTTGTTTTCTAATGGTTACAGCATCTTGGTTTAGCATACATCTTCCATGGAACCAATTCCATGTTCCTGGTTTAATAGCTCAGCAGTCCTATTGGTCTGCTTAACCAGAAAATGTGGCAATGAGAAGATTCACTGAAATTCCCATCGCAAATTGGCAATTATAGAAACATAGAAAGTAGGTGCAGGAGGAGGTCATTCGGCCCTTCGACCCAGCACCGCCATTCATTGTGATCATGGCTGATTGTCCCCTATCAATAACCCATGCCTGCCTTCACCCCACATCCCTTGACTCCACTAGCTCCTAGAGTTCTAACTAACTCTCTCTTAAATCCATCCACTGACCTGGCCTCCACTGCCCTCTGTGGCAAGGAATTCCATAAATTCACAACTCTCTGGTTGAAAAAGTTTTTTCTCACCTCAGTCTTAAATGACCTCCCCTTTATTCTAAGACCATGGCCCCTGGTTCTGGACTCGCCCAACACTGGGAACATTTTTCCTGCATCTAGCTTCTCCAGTCCTTTTATAATTTTATAAGTTTCTAAAATATACCCCCTCATCCTTCTAAACTCCAGTGAATACAAGCCTAGTCTTTTCAATCATTCCTCATATGACAGTCCCGCCATCCCAGGGATCAATCTCGTGAACCTATGCTGTACTGCCTCAATCACAAGGATGTCCTTCATCAAATTAGGAGACCAAAACTGTACACAATACTCCAGATGTGGTCTCGCCATAGCCCTATACAATTGCAGAAGAACCTCTTTACTCCTATACTGAAATCCTCTTGTTATGAAGGCCAACATTTCATTAGCTTTCTTCACTTCCTGCTATACCTGTAAGCCAACTTTCAGTGACCGGTGTACAAGGACACTCAGGTCTCGCTGCACCTCTCCCTTACCTACCCTAACCCCATTGAGATATTAATCTGCCTCCTTGTTTTTGCCGCCAAAGTGGATAACCTCACATTTATCTACATTATACTGCATCTGCCACGCATCTGCCCACTCACTCAACCTGTCCAGGTCACCCTGCAACCTCCTAACATCCTGTTCACAGTTTACACTGCCACCCAGCTTTGTGATATCCGCAAACTTGCTAAGTGTTGCTCCTACTTCCCTCTTCCAAATCATTAATATATATACGGTAAACAGTTGCGGCCCCAACACCGAGCCTTGCGGCACTCCACTCGCCACTGCCTGCCATTCTGAAAAGGACCCGTTCACTCCTACTCTTTGCTTCTGGTCTGCCAACCAATTTTCTATCCATGTCAACACCCTACCCTCAATAACATGCGCTCAAATTTTTGTCACCAGTCTCCCATGCGGGATCTTATCAAAGGCTTTCTGAAAGTCTAGATACACTACATCCACTGGCACCTCTTCATTCATTTTACTTGTCACATCCTCAAAAAATTCCAGAAGATTAGTCAAGCATGATTTCCCTTTCATAAATCCATGTTGACTTGGACTGCTATCCAAATACTGCTATCCAAATCCCTTTTACTGCTATCCAAATACCCCATTATTACCTCTTCAATAATTGACTCCAGCATCTTTCCCACCACCGAAGTCAGGCTAATTGGTCTGTAATTTCCCATTTTCTCTCTCGCTCCTTTCTTGAAAAGTGGGATAACATTAGCTATCCTCCAATCCACAGGAACTGATCCTGAATCTATTGAACATTGGAAAATGATCACCAATGCATCCACTATTTCTAGAGCCACCTCCCTGAGGACCCTGGGATGCAGACCATCAGGCCCCGGGAATTTATCATCCTTCAGTCCCATTAGCCTACCCAATTATTTCCCATTACCACTGTCTAATCTGAGCCACGAGCAATTGATGAAAGAGGGTGGGAGGCTGGGCAGTAGAGTGTTAAAGGGAAGTCTACCATCCTAACTTAATGCAGCATTCTCAATGCTGACCATGTACCCACCATGTATTTTAGTATGAAGTTGTAATGCATAAAATGGTATGATGAGCAAGAACAGAAAAAAACATTGGGTAATTAAAGGATTTTTCAAGCTGCTCAGCTCTTAACATCTGTTCATCCTCACTCCAATGACTCATTAATCACATGCTGGTTATTTGCTCAGAGAACTATAATAAGCCCTATTCTGGAAAAGAAGCCGGAAAAAGGAAGTGGCACCATTAAACTAAACCACTTCAAATAAAAGAAGCTTGCTTAGGACAGCAGTTTTTAAAGAAAGAAAAAGTTACATCATATTTTCAAACTGGATAAATAAGTTAACTATTTACACACAAGACGTACTGTTTATAAAGAGGGTACATTTAATTCATGCCTTACCAGTGACAAGAGAGCTCAGTAGGGACAGACAAGCCCTATAACATTACAGTTCAGAGTGAGGGCAAAAATTAAGCTCAATTACAGGCCCATCTGATATGGAATGAATGGTTAAATTGGTCCCACCCATACAACGCAGAGGGAAATTCTGGTGCGTAAGTTTTTAAAAAGTGCCTGCTTCATTTAGTGCTTTCTTCATGCAATGTAATATACAATTCTGTTTTAAGGAAAATTGGTTCTGGTCGTGACAGTATGACATAGATCCCAATTCTTCTATGCACCTTTCTCCTTCCTGATTGTATCTAATCCTACCTGCATATTATTTCATTACTTTCACCTTTAAGTGCTTACGGAGCATCTCACTAAATGCATTGACTCTTGGTTGCTTCTGCTATTAAAGTCAGCAATATGTTTCAAAGCTTTGCCAGGTGGTAGGCATTCTTGAGAAAAAGGAAATGCAGATAACACACTTGAGTGCCTTCTCACAGTAACCAGCAAATTTACAATCAACCTTACAGCATTTTCTTTGCCATGGAAATATTGTGTACAACTGTGTGCAGTAGTTCTGTTACCGTAGCAAGCTATTGGACTGCTTTCAATAGGCTGTAATCCACTGTCCCTTTACCGGTTTCCTTAAGGGCCTGTCCCAGCAGCATGGTGGTCGCTTGAGCTGTCCGGCATCTCAGGGCCGGTCCCACTTCGATCGCCGGAGCCATGCGGAATTGTGCGGAGTTCGTCCCAACATCGCGCGGGGCTCCGAAAAACTGACCGTGTTCAAAAATTCCGCGCTGCAATGGCTTGTCGGCTCGTAGTCGCCTCGACACATTACACACCACCTCGATGTCGTGCCTCCGTGACCCTCTCTGTAGGTGCCTCCGTGACCCTCTCTGTGTGTGCCTCTGTGCCCCTCTCTGTGTGTCCCCTCCGCGCGGCCCCCGCTGCCGGTTTGGTCGCGCTCTTCGCATGCAGGGGCATGCTGTTGGGAATGGTCCTGTACAGGGATCACCCGACCTCCGCGCGGCCAATGCTGCCGGTTTGATCGCGCTCACCGCATGGAGTCGGATGCTGGTAGGACAGGTCCTTTACTCTATCTACCAACTTTCACACCCCCCCCCCAACTCCCTCCTCAATCTTTGACCCGATGCTTGATGTGAAGAGAGATATGCTTCAACAGCACTGAGACACTTTCTTCAAGTCAGCATACCAACAACAGTAACTGGGAAACAATGAAGTTTAGAAGGAACTGCAGATGCTGGAGAATCGAGGGTTACCTTCGCTCCTTAGATGCTGCTGCACCCGCTGAGTTTCTCCAGCCTTTTGTGTAACCAACAATGAAGTTTAGGTTTTGTTACTTCTTACAGGAAGTAAAACATGATAACAATTTCTTAAAGCAGAGATTTTCCAATTTCTGATTTGGTGTTTTGGCTAACATTAGTGAAAAAAAATTGGTGCAACTAAATATGAATGAAATCCAACTTCCTGGCTAAAATATTTTTTTAAAACTAGCATTTAAATTATATGTGACTAAATACACTGCAGGAAGTGGAAAATACAATGCTGTTAATAGGTTGGCAGTAATGTTGTTTACACCCACAATTTTTTAGACTGTTGGTAATCAAAGAGGACCTCCGCTTCACTGTGCTGGAAAGTGAGCTCACTTTCTGACTGTGAACAGCAAGACATAAACTAGAGGTTGGGACAATGCCTGCCAGCACATTTTTTGAAACCGGATGATGTTCTGAAGGGGAAAAATGCTCTAAAGGCTTTAACCAAAACCAAAAAGGACAGAAATGCTGCATGAGCAGTTAAAGTCATTCTATTTGCATTAGGTGCTACATTATTATTGGGGAATTCTGTATTTTTTTAATGTGTTTAATTGCTAACAAATTGAGAGGATGTATGGTGCAAATGAAGTGAATTCACTGATTACCGCGACATTCATCTATTGTAATATAAAATATCAATGCACAGCATACTTCATCTTAGTAACGAGTTACTCAATTTGTTTTTAGAAAGAGTGAAATAGTTAAAAACCCAAAAGTACTATTGTTACATCTCTGGGTTATTTTACCAAACAGGTAGATATGTGCAGCGGGAATGCCTCGCATGGCACATCCCACAAAATAATCCCCTCCAAATTAGTTAGCGAGCTGATGGAACTGGGTCTCTGTGCATCCCTCTGTAATTGGATACTGGACTTCCTCTTCAACAGAACGTAATATGTGTGAATTGGCAGCAACACTTCCTCCTCGATAACCATCATCACAGGAGAACCTCAAGGCTGCGTGCCCACCCTCTTGCTCTACTTATTCTGTACTCATGATATCTAGCCAAACAAAGCGCCATCCCCATCTACCAATTTGTCGACGACACCACATTGTTGGCCAAATTACAGGAGACGCTGAGTCAGAGTATGAGAGACAGATGGATTTACTGACCAAATGATGCCAGAACAACAACCTTGCTCTCAATGTTAGTAAAACCAAGGAACTGATTATTGACTTTAGAAGAGGAAGGTCAAGGATCCACAAAAAGCCGTCTTCATCGACAGACGGTGGAGGAGAGAATAAAAAACTTCAAATTCCAAGGCATGCATATCTGTGATCTGTCCTGCACCCAGTGCAATCATAAATGAAAGGCCATCAATGCCTCTACCTGCATAGAAAATTAAGGGTGATTTGGTACGTAAACAAATACTATCTTGAAGTTCTACAGGTGTACAGTAGAAAGAATATTGGCTGGTTGCATCGCAGCCTGGATCGGCAACTTGAACATCCAGGAGCAAAGAAGATTGCAAACAGTGGTGAACACGGCCAGTGTTTCATGGGTACTGACCCACCCCACCATCAAAGGGATCTACAAAGAGTCGCTGCCTGAAAAAGGCAGCTAGCATCATCAGAGACCCGCACCATCCTGGCCCCACTCTCATTTCACTCCTGCCATCAAGAAGATGGTATAGGAGCCTGAAAATTGTAACTTGCAGGTTCTGGAGCAGCTTTTTCCCTACAACAATCAGACGATTAAACACTACAACCTCCAAATAAGGTCTGAACTACATGGACTTTGGGGCATTATTTTTACCTTTGCACTATTATTGCCTGTTTAAAAAATATATATATATATGTATGTTGTGCAGTTGTGAGTAACAATTTCATTGGTCCATTTTGGAACACACGACAATAAAACACTCATGACTCAAATAGAATATGTATAAACTTATACCCATACAGCAATGATGATTCCCCTCAAACAGTTATCTGAATTACCTGATTTTCCACCAGCCTTCCAGGTTCTTCTGTATAACTTCCACCACTGCACCTCTTTCCAAATCAATCTCATCGTTATCTCTTGCCGTATATGGATAAATGACCACAAAGTTCTCCTCTGAAAAAAAAAAAAAAGTTTACATTGCACTCAAAACAGCACGTCGCAAAAGTTAGCAAAACTAAAGCATGATTGGCAATGATGTTTGAAGGTCTGGAAAACAAACTAAATGACACTTAAGTTTATGAATAACTGAAAACATAACACTGAATTTTGCAGTGTCCAAATTAATGGAATGCGCTTTTATCGATCGACAGCAAATTAATTTTAACATTTTAACACTTCATGCTGCAGCAGGAGCAGTGTGGATGGAAGGAATGGTAATGTAGGAGACGGGTATATTATGACTACAGGAAACATGACCATCATGCAGGTTTTTTAACTAATTTTCAAATGCTCAGCAGTTGTGGTGAGTTTCATCAGAAAATAATATTGTCACTGTGCTCCACATACATGAAATAAGCTACAGAATTTGTTAAGGAAAGCAATTTTGAACTGCTCTATATGGGAAGTAATTTTACTCTCACCAGAACACTGAATTGAGTTTTTTGGCAACAGGGGAAACAGACTGTTTTCATTATTATATAATAAAACTTAAACTGAAATTGTGTTTAACTGTTGCGGCTCTTGAACTCAGTTAATGCTTGTTCTCTTTAAACTTTACACAACATGCCACAAGAAATTGCAGGCACTGTGGATGCAGCTCAGACCATCGCACAAACCAACCTCCCTTCCATTGACTCCATTTATACCTCACACTGCCTCAGCAAGGCCAGCAGCATAATCAAGGACAAGTCGCAGCCTGGCCACTCCCTCTTCTCCGTTCTCCCTTTGGGCAAAGGTATAGAAGCGTGAAAACGCACATCTCCAGATCCTCGGACTACCTTTGACTGGCTTTACCTTGTACTAAACGTTATTCCCTTATCATGTATCTACATACTGTAAATGGCTTGTAATCATGTATTGTCTTTCCGCTGAGTGGTTAGCGTGCAACAAAAGCTTTTCCCTGAACCTCGGTACACGTGACAATAAACTAAACTGAACTGAACTAACCACTGTGACAATGATTCTCTATGGACTGTGCCCTTGGTTGCAAAACAGACTTTGGCTTGCACTATTTGATCTATTATGGTTACGGTGATTAATTGAATGTATTTTTGATTATTACATATAATCTCCATGTTTTTGTGTTTATGGGCCTGTTCGGTTGCAATAAGTATTTCATTGTTATGTTGTCAGTATCTATGACAAATAAACACTTGCTTTCTGACTTGACTCTTAAAATGAGTTCTTACAAATACACTGATTAAGGGGCTGTCCCACTTGGGCGACCTAATTGGCGAGTTTAGGAGAGTTTGAAAAAAATGACATGTTGAAGACCTCCTTCGGCGATGTAGAAGACATCCTTCGACTATATTGAAGACTAGCGACGACTAACTTCGGGAACATTGGACACCGAATAGTGGAGAGTGAAGATGACCTCCTTCGATCTCCCTTCGACTATGATGAAGACTATCTACGACTACATTTAACTATCCTCGATTACCTACGACTAACATGCCGACCTACTACGACTAAACCTAAGAGAAAACAAAAATTTTTGATTTTTTCCATGGCGACCTTTTTTTACTCGCGGGCATTTTTTAACATATTGAAAAAACTGCCGCGACCTAGCTGAGGCCTCGAGTACGCAGAGACCCCTCTCGAGCATGAAGGAGTTACAAAGACCTACTACGACCTAGTGTCAACCATGCTGCGAGTATAAGTCGAGGGCAATCTCGCCAGAGCTTGCGGATTAGGTCGCCCTAGTGGGACAGGCCCTTTAAGATTCAGAGATCATATATTGTGAATCATAATATTGACTTTATGATGTACATTTAAGTGCTAATTAAATTTGGGTTAAACATAATTTATAAATTATCACAAAAATGCTTTTCTCTGGATACAAGTACAAGTGCAGTTGTCCTGGTATTATACCAGAAGTATATAATCCTATGTCACATATTGACGAGTTTATCATTGAAAACGAAGAAAGAGTGTCTGGAATTGAAAACAACCTTCTCAAATTCAAGTTTGAAAAAGGGTCTCGGCACGAAACATCACCCATTCCTTCTCTACAGAGATGCTGCCTGTCCCGCTGAATTACTCCAGTATTTCATGTCGACCTTCTCAAATTCAAAATTGGGGTGATATCAAGGGTTACCAAAAATATATTCATTAGCCCCCAGCTAAGGTGCATTCCTATTGATGGTTCCTGTTCAGGCGAGACTCCCTGTAAGTATGTGTCGTAGATGTAATAAGATTTATAAGGACTCTATTCTGTGTAAGTGCCACATTGGACCACTGCACACATCAGGGCTCCTCTGAACTTCTGTGCATTAGTTTCATCAAGAAGCAGGAAACAAAATCCTGAACTTCATGCATTTTGCCCCAAATCCCCAAATTTCCGACTTCATTAGGTATTTGTTGACTAAAAATGAAATCACATAGAGAACAAATGATGCCGTGTGATTCAATTTTCAGGCAAAATATATTAATGTTTTTAATTAAGGTTTTTAAAGGATTATGATTAAAATAGGAAAGATATACCCAATGTGAGAAGGAAACTAATCATCAGTAGAGCTGCTGCCTCACACCTCCAGCAATCTGGGTTTAATCTTAACTTCGCATGTTGTCTGTGTAGAGTGTACACATTCGCTCTGAGACAATGTGGATTTCTTCTGTGTGCTAGTTCTCCCCACCTCCCTAAAAAATACTGGGTGGTAGATTAATTGACCACAGTAACTTGCTACTGATGCGCAGGTGTGCGGTTAAAGAAACTGAGGGGTGTTGATGGCAATATTGGGAGAATTAAAATAAAATAGATTAAGCATATGAATAACAGCCAAAGGGCAAATTCTGATGCTGTTTAACACTCTAACTTGGTAAACATGGTCGCAAAAGATATACTCCACGTTGGACGCATAGGTTCTGAATGGAAAGAAAATGACAGCCAAAAACAGTGCCTCACAGCATGTTAACACAACAGAACAAATAGACACAAATTAGGAATTGTGAAGTGCAAATTTAGATAGGTAGTTGGAAGTTGAATTAGGATGCCAATTAAGGATACTTGATGTCAATCCACTGATTTATGCAATGACAGATATTAGAATGGAATGATGGCAGAGAACATTGCGTAAGATTCATCTGGAATTTAAAATGTTTGAAGGATATTTTTCACTCAAAATTTGCAATTTGATGGGAGTACATTAGGATGTGCCCTGGACAAATTAGAAAGGGGCAAAATTAATTTCCTATGTAAGAACTCAAATAAGTGTAGTGGACAGGTAATGTATCATGGCATTATCGGGTGTCACTATAACAACCAAGGATGACCTTGCTAAATACACCATTCACAATAGCATTCGACAGTTGGCGCAAGACTACAGATCATATCTACTGGCAATGAGTTCAGAAGTTAGCAAACATTTTTTGGGATTGTACGGAAAATATAAATCAAAGCTAAATGTAGCAAAGCAAATTCTGCTCAGCAAGTTCATGCAAAACACATGGATGAGACACATGTATAGATATAGCAAGCAGATACACAAGACTCCATAACAGCAAGCACTTGTGTCCATCCACCTTGACCCCAGATACTGATGTACAAGTCTCCTAAAGTCCGCCGTCGGCCGACATGTCGTGGCAAAGACCAGAATGGCTTAATGACTGTCAGCATGTTGGGAAGTGGGAAGTGATCACAGAGTATAAAAAGTTCATTAATGATTCTAAATGCATTCTGATAAAACTTGCTTCATTCTTAAAATGTTACCATGGGCAATGAAAATGATTTACCATAGAGTAATTCAAACACACTTGCAAAATTATCAAGACAGAACATAGAAAATATTACATAATGTTTATACATCAACATCTGTTGAAGATGTATTCTTTAAAATATGAATATTAAGATGTTAAACTATAAATGGAGACAGAAAGACATCTGAATATACAGAGGCCAAGCTAAATAATATAATAACTGTTATAACAACTGTCAAGCATTACGATATGGAAAAAAATCTTATTCCCTTGAATAATTGAAGTATTTCTAATTAAAACAAAAATAATTCTCAACTCTGGAGAAATTCAAGTAACTGTAAAATAAAATTTAAAGCAAAAATTAAAACACCATTGTTATCAGATGATTTATGTTTAATTTCATTATAAACTTCAGCTTTCATTTTGTTGAATAATCTTTAGCTGAAAAAGAGTCCCAAATAGAAATATTGCCTATCTATTGCCTCCACAGTTGCTGCCTGACCCATTGAATTACTCCAGCATTTTGTGGTTTAATCTTTAGCTACTATCTAATTGAAAGCACTGCGAAGGGTAGGAGAGTATATAATTGGAGCATTACACGATGCATTTGGGCATTCCATAGAGATACAGCTAGAAAACAAAAAAATACTTCAAAATGAATAAATAAATTATATCTGTGCATGTTGGTCAGTTCATTCCCTGTCCAATATCCATAATGAAGATGATCCATAATTCTCTTTTCACACTCAGAACCTTAGGAATTATGTTAATGAATAACAAAAGCCTGAGACACGTTGATTTATTGATCTTGTGGAAATAGCGCATTGAGGAAGCTCTTGGTGGGAACTCATTACCCTTGATCTTAAACCACTGTCAAATATATGTCTAAAATAGAAACAGAATGTGCTGGGAATTATCCACAGGTCAGAATGCGTTTACGGGAAGAAAAATAATTCACATTTCAAGTTGAAGGCACTTCTTCAAAACCAAGGGAACTAAAACTCTTCTGACAAAGTGTCTTCAAACTGAAGTGTTATCTGTTTCTCTTCCCACAGATGTGACCTACCTGTTGCAAATTTTCCATCATATTCTAGTTTTATTTTTAGATTTCCAACACCTGCAGTTTTTTTTACATTTCCAGTATTCATCCTCTTTAAAACTCTCTGATTCCACTCCACATTTTTCATTTCTCTGTACAGAATACTCGTGAACTAATTTGCTACTAGATAGTTAAAAATACTTAGAAACACATTAATTTTAATTACATAGTGAGAGAGCTTTTGGTGTGATTCTAAGCCCTTTTTTGAGTTTAGCTGCAAAAGTACAAGGAAATGTGGTTACTTGGGAGAAAGGAGAAATATTGGCAAAAAAGAGAATTTTGTATCTTTCATAACAAAACATTTAGTGCCAAGAGAATTTAGTGACAAGAGAATCGTGTTTTTCATAAGTCATTGTCAAGTGATTCTTTTCAGTATGGTCACAGCTCTAAAACAGGAAACACAACAGCCAATATCAAAATACAGTCTCACAGTCAACATTGAGATTAATAACCAGATCTTCTGTTACTCTTTTAACAAAAACAATGGTGGTTGAGATATAAATGTCGACTGGGAACAGGGGAAGAACATATTTTACTTTCTGCAAATACATCGACGAGTTTGTTTACTTTCATTAGAGGGGGCAGATGGGTTCTATTGCATGATAAAGATGACACCTTCAACAAACTACATTGATTTGGTACTTCACTGAAATGTCAGGTTATGCCCTCAAGCCCTGTTACAGGCTTGATTCCAGGACCTTTTTAATGTAGTAGCAAGAAGCCTTCATTGAGCCAAGGCTGATGTCTTTTGACAAAGTTCCAACCAAATGAAACAAAGTTATTCCCCTCTCTTTGAGGAAAAATGTATAAGTATTCAATGAAAATTGTGTTCTAATCAAAAATGTTTTTAAAATCTGCTATATGGGTTTAAATGATATGCATATGTGGAAGATGTCTGAATTTTTTAACTGCTTTAATTTGGCTTTTAAATATATTTTGTTTGTTTCCAGAACACAATAACTCAATTTAGCATATTTATAATCGTATCATGCTCATAATTAATAAATGCGTATAATATTTACCATATAATGAACTAATATGTATAGTCAGTTCTGAAAGCGTTATAAATAAACATTTTCAGGTTGCAACAGAACAAGCTTTATCTGAATAAAACTACTTGTTTGTTTTGGCTGCTTACCTTCCCCTGGCTTGGCGCTAACAATTGAAAGGTCATCCTGAGCTTCATCCTGGGGCTCCAGACACGTGGCAGGAACCCATCCCTGCTCATCAGCTGTGCTGACAAACCACCACCCTGTAAATACAAATGTCATATTTCATCAAATGTATAAATCTCTTTAATGATTGTTTAATGTATTTGCAATGACCTGTTGCAGTTGTAAAATCTCCCTGACTAATGACTTCCTCAGGGCTTTAAATATTGCTTCAGTCTTCTTTCCAGTATGGCTACCATATTTCTTCGTTTCAATCATGTTTCTTCACCATTGCAACAGATTACAATTTCTCTGATCCCAATGCTGCCTCCACACTTAATGTGAAATTTGACAAACAAATTTTAAAAACTGTTTGCATTGTCCTCATAGAAAGCAGCATTTCTATGGCACAAATGCCGACTAAAATTTGTATAGTGAATAACTTTGACTGAAATATAGGTTCTGGTGGGGTGTAGGTTATTTACCCATTGAATTCTCTTGTTTGAAAGTACATTATGCATGAGAACGTGTGACATGAAAGTGCAGTAAACAGTGTCTGCCTCAGTTGCTGTTAATGCAGGAAATTCCTAAATTCAGCAAAGCTGGAGGGTTAGTGAAACATTAGCAAATACCCGGTTACATATGCAAGAGCAGAAACACATCACTGAGCCTCCTCTGCCAGGGGAAATGTAGGCATCCATTGAAAGAATCCATTCTGACTCAGGATCACAAAAGCCAGCATAGAACCACCAACCAAATGATATCACAGGTGACCAACCTCCGTTGTTTCTCACCATTTGCTTGCTAAGGTTGGGAAGTCAGCCATCAGGAGTAAATTGCAAATATGGAGTTAAAATACCCGAGCTCCTCTTCTTTTTAAGGAGATATACTGAGCACATGCTCCAATATACATCAGAAAACTGTCCTACAGTTAAGATCCGACAAACCATTCAGTGCCTTGTGCATGCTCCAACTCATTTAGCCTGACAGTACTGCCAAGCAATTAGCCTAACGGGGCAGCACAGTGTTGCAGCTCTCTCACATCGCCAAAGACCCGTGTTCAATCCTGATTTCTGGGTGTGCTCTGTGTGGAACTTGTATGTCCCCTCTATGACAGGGTGAGTTTCCTCCGGGTGCACCAGTTTCCACCCACATTGCCGTTTCGTAGGTTAATTGGTCTCTGTAAATTTTCCCTTGTTTGTATTGAGTGGATGCAATAATAAGATAACACAGAACTAGTGTGAATGAGTGACTGGTGGCTGGCATGGATTAAGTGGGTCAAAGAGCCAGTTTCCAATATGTATGGCCATCTGTCCATCTGTCTGTCTCAAAATGGAGCGTGTTGCAAATTGAAGGCAGAACTTAAATTCTCTAAGGACTGAGTAAAGAGTGCTCTTAACAATGTTATTATGTATGAATGCATCTGTACCAGGAAGGCTATTGAAGAACATGGAACCACCCCTCCATGTTGGTTCGTTCACCACTTTCTCCTTTAGTACTCAATTAGTTTGGTGATGGTGGTGCCCATAAGACACTTTTGGTGATAGATATTGAAATTCTCCATCCAAAGTCTCTTGCTCTAAACGTCTCCCTCCGCTAATGTTCATACAGCTACTTTATACAGTAAGTACAGTGATAGGTGACAATGTGCTATATTCATATCTCTCATAGACTTTCAGTTGAATGGAATCATCTGCACCTCTACTTAACACTGTCGAAGAAAGGACAAAGTATATTTAAGTAGCACGTCTTTCTAATCTTATGCAATACTTTACTGATAAAAGCAATCACATTTGTCACCGGGGCTAAAATTTGGGCTACCAAACTGCATTTATTTAATGTTTATTACAAACCATAATTCAATAGCTCTTCCTTGTAAAGGATTTTCAGAACTAAACCGTAACATGAACAAATGATGATGGACTGTTGCCAATAGTCTAGACTTATTTCCTCACAATCCAGATTGACTTGAATTCATTCCATGTGTATGTCAATGTTTTTTACTGTGAGGTGACCTATGCTATTCTCCTATTTGTATAGCATTTTTGCTTTAACACTATTACTTTTCCATGCATCTTTAAATTACACCATCAATCCATTGCCTCTCAACGTCAAAAAGTACAGAGCAGACAATATAAATTGTAGCGCTACATTTTTTGTTCTTTTTGTTTTGTAACCAAAATGTATGAATTATGGGTAGAGCTGCGAGAGGAGCCCATACTTGATCAAATTATCATTCACTCATCATTTCACTTAATTGTTTTATAGCTGCAGGAAATATCATAATGTTGTTTAGTGAACTTATTTTTAAATATATTCTTTGAAAATCTGATTATACTTTACTTAGCCAAATACAGAATGTATTTTCACTTTCACAGATAAGAATATTAAGGGAGACTACAAATATGAAGCTCTGCTGGCTCACTTCTGTATGTCTGGCAATCATCAGTTCACAATCTCAGTGCAAGAGGAAAATATGGGATGCTAATGTTAACACAAGAGCAGTCAGTATACACTCTAATTCCAGATCAAATGATGAACAGAAAGAAGCAAAATAGGCTAAAACAACTATTTCGTCCATACATTTTCTTTTTCGATAGTATATTGACAACTATTCTCAATTCATTAAAATAAGTTTGCTTCACCGAGATGGACAGAAATCAGTAACATCAGATTGTGTGATGCAGTTACTTGGGCATTCTTCATTTTAGTTTTTGTTTAGTTAGGTTTAGTTTAGTTTAGAGAAACAGGCCCTTTGGCCTAACGAGTCCACGCCGACCAGCGATTCACGTACACTTACACAATCCTACATACACTAGAAACAATATACAATTTTACCAAGCCAATTAGCCTACAAACCTGTACGTCTTTGGAGTGTGGGAGGAAACCAGAGATCTCGGAGAAAACCCATGCAGGTCATAGGGAGAATATGCAAATTCCGTACAGCCAGCTCCCATAGAAGTCAAAGTCAAAGTCAAAAGAGTTTATTGTCATGTGTCCCTGACAGGACAATGAAATTCTTTCTTTGCATAGCACAACAGAACATAGTAGGCATTGACTACAGTTATATACTTAAATACACACATTAATTAATAAATTAATAAAGTGCAAATAACAGATGGAGGGGTATTAATGTTCAGAGTTTTGTCCGAGCCAGGTTTAATAGCCTGATGGCGGTGGGGAAGTAGCTATTCCTGAACCGGGTTGTTGCAGTTCTCAGGCTCCGTGGGTCCTTGATGATGCTGCCAGCCTTTTTGAGGCAGCGTCTGTGGTAGATCCCCTCGATGGAAGGAAGGTCAGAGCCGATGATGGACTGGGCAGTGTTTACTATTTTTTGTAGTATTTTCCTCTCCAGGGCACTCAAGTTGCCGAACCAAGCCACGATGCAACCAGTCAGCAAGCTCTCTATTGTGCACCTGTAGAAGTTAGAGAGAGTCCTCCTTGACAGACCGACTCTCCGTAATCTTCTCAGGAAGCAGAGGCGCTGATGAGCTTTCTTAATAATTGCATCTGTGTTCTCGGACCAGGAAAGATCTTCACAGATGTGCACGCCCAGGAATTTGAAGCTCTTGACCCTTTCAACCATCGACCCGTTAATATAAACAGGACTGTGGGTCCCCATCCTACTCCAAAGTCCACAATCAGTTCCTTGGTTTTGCTGGTGTTGAGGGCCAGGTTATTGTGCTGGCACCATATGGACAGTCGCTCGATCTCTCTTCTGTACTCCGACTCATCCCCATCAGTGATACGTCCCACTACAGTGGTGTTGTCAGCGAACTTGATGATGGAGTTCGCACTGTGACTGGCTGCGCAGTCATGAGTATAGAGTGAGTACAGCAGGGGGCTGAGCACGCAGCCTTGAGGTGCTCCCGTGCTGATTGTTATTGAGTCTGACACATTTCCACCAATACGAACAGTCTGTGGTCTGTGAATGAGGAAGTCGAGGATCCAATTGCAGAGGGATGTGCAGAGACCCAGTTCTGCGAGTTTGGTAACCAGCTTGGAGGGGATGATTGTGTTAAATGCCGAGCTGTAGTCAATGAATAACAGCCTGACATATGAGTTTTTGTTATCCAAGTGGTCCAGAGCGGAGTGGAGGGCCAGCGAGATCGCGTCCACCGTTGATCTGTTGTGGCGGTAAGTGAACTGCAGTGGGTCCAGGTTTTTGTCAAGGTAGGAGTTGATTTGTGCCATGATCACCTCTCAAAGCACTTCATCACCACAGGCGTTAGTGCCACAGGTCGATAGTCATTGAGACACGTCACCTTGCTCTTCTTGGGCACGGGTATTATTGATGTCTTTTTGAGGCAGGTGGAAACCTCAGACCTCAGAAGTGACAGGTTGAAAATGTCCGTAAAAACTCCAGCCAGTTGGTCCGCACAGGTTTTTAAAACACGACCAGGTATGCCATCAGGTCCAGGCGCTTTTCGAGGGTTCACCCCTCTGAAGGATTTCCTGATGTCGGCCTCTGTGACTGAGACTGAAATACCATCACAGCGAATGGGGGCTCGGGTAGGCACATCGGTGTTCTCCCTATCAAAGCGTGCGTAAAATGCATTGAGCTCATCAGGGAGTGATGTATCGCCGACATCCGAGCTGCCTCCTGGTTTCGCCTTGTAGAGGGTGATTGCATTCAGTCCCTGCCACAGCTGCCGAACATCTGCCTCATCCTCCAGTTTGAAACAGGACTCCCTTTTGGCCTTTTTGATGGCCTTACCAAGGTCGTTTCTGGACTTCGTGTAGAGCACTGTATCATCAGACATGAATGCCCGGTGTCTGGTCTTCAGAAGAGTGCGGATCTCAGAGTTCATCCAAGGTTTCTGATTGGGAAACACTCGGAAGGTTTTTGTAGGGATGCAGTCCTCCACACATTTCTTAATGAAGTCTGTAACGACTGTGGCATATTCATTCAAGTCCGTTGCCGAGTCCTTGAACATTGCCCAGTCTACAGACTCCAAACAGTGCTGTAGTTGTTCCTCTGCCCCCCCCCCCCCTCCCCCCGACCAGCTCTGTACTGTCCTCATCTCTGGGAGTGCGCTCTTTAATTGCTGCCTGTAGGCAGGAAGAAGCAGCACCGCAGTGTGGTCGGATTTACCGAAGTGAGGGCGAGGGTTAGAGCGGTAAGCATTCTTGATGGTGGTGTAGCATTGGTCGAGGGTGTTTGGTCCTCTGGTGCAGCAGGAGACATGTTGGTGGAATTTAGGGAGCGATTTCTTGAGGTTTGCCTTATTGAAGTCCCCAGCAATGGTGGTAAAAGCCTCGGGGTAAGACGTCTGTTGTTTGTTGACCACGGTGTGCAGCTCCTCCAGTGCCAGACGGACGTCTGCCTGGGGTGGGATGTAGACCGCAGTCAGGATGATGGAGGTGAATTCCCTCGGAAGGTAGAAGGCACGGCACTTCACCGCCAGATGTTCGAGATGTGGAGAGCAGGAGTTGGACAGGACTGCCACGTCTGAGCACCACGCAGAGTTAACCATGAGGCAGACGCCCCCTCCTCTCCCTTTCCCCAATACCAATATACGGTCCATGCGGTGGATGGAGAACCCTTCAGGCTGGATCGCTGAGTCTGGGGAGCTGGGGGTAAGCCATGTCTCTGTGAAACAGAACACACAGCATTCCCTCAGCTCCCTTTGATAAAGCAGTCTTGCCCTTAAGTCCTCCACTTTATTTTCAAGGGACTGTACATTGGCCAGTAGGATAGTAGGGAGAGGGGGCCGATGTCCCCTGCGCTTCAGTCTGACCTGAGGTCCTGCCCGCCGGCCACGTTTCCGGACACAATGGAGGCTTCCCCTTTGTTTCCAGGTACTGTGTTTACTGTACCTGCTGTTTCTGCAGACGAGCGCTGGATCGGGAATTCCCTCACAGACGGCAGCTCCAGCTCCTTTAACGTCGGCAGCTGCAGCTCCAGCTCCGTAACAAACGGGGGTTCCCTCAAAGTCAGCAGCTCCAGCTTCATTTTTTCTGGGATATCCAGCCCGTCGGCTCTGGCGGTCATCCCAGGGTTTCCAGGTGCCGTACCTGGGATCCTCAGTCGGGTCGGGAGTTTCACAGCCAGCGTGGGAAAGTTTAAAGTCCGGGGCTCCCGCAACTGCGGGAGGTCGCGAAATTTCCAGCGCTTTCAGCTGTCCAAGCAGCCTGTCTGAAACGGCACCGATTACTGCCGTTTCCCTGATGCAGGTGAGTTGATAGAAGTTGTAAGTAATTCTTTTCTGTTCTGGTGCTCCGCAAAAGTCGCCGCAGACAGGCGCCATCTTAGGATCTTGCCATCTTAGTAATGATCAAACCCAAATCTGGTGCTGTAAGGCAGCAACTCTACCGCTGCACCACCGTGCCGCCCTTTATTACGATAATAACATATTATTAAATATTAATCTTTTGTGTGGAAAAACGACCAAAGGTATTTCTTGGGAGCTTTTGAAGTGAAAGATTAGAATTAGAATGTATTTTCAAAGTTTTATCAAATAAATATGTTAAGACGGGTCAAGATGGGAGAGTGGACCATAGAGCGTATGAGGTAAGAAAATCCAGAGCTAGAGAGGCACAGAATTTTGCTTGCTGTGAGAAAATGTACAGATGTAGGGAAGAGCAAGGCTCTGCAGAATTTAAATCGTTCTGGAAAATAAAGTTGGCAGCAAATTTTTGAATGAACATGAAGACATTGATAAAAGGAACACTAGTAAGATATCATTGGAATAGTCTGGTCTGGAGATTTCAGGGGTATTTTTTCAATCAGTTTATGTTTGGGTTACAAATGCTGCTTTACAGGAAACAATCTTTAGTTGAACTTTTGTTTTAATATTTGGCAATTTGGTAGTTTTCAGGAGCTAAGAATCTTAACCAGCATTACGCTGCCAAGCTATTTTAAGCAAAATTAGAAGCCAAAATAGTTGACCGCAGAGATACATTATTTACACAAGCTGAATTATAGTCTACCGTCTTGGATGTATGAACATATATGGTCAAAGAGAAACTGAGAAGCTTTCATATCCTGGCTGCTAATTTTTAATCGGTGTGAGAAAAAAAAAATCCAGAAATTATCCATACACTGACTTTGCAATTTTAATGTCCTGGCAAAGGATGGACAATGGATAGCTGCAATAACAAGCACCTCAAAGAAAGGTTGAGCTCTACATTTATATTTCTGCTTTTGTCAGACAACATAAGTTGCTTAATTGCCTCAAAACCACGCAGATAATTATTGACACTGACAAAATCGGCCAAAAATCAGACAGGGGACTTGTCAAAGAAAGTAGCTTACTGCAGGTTCTCCCAGTGGATTTTCTCCAGGACTGCAGCAGAGATTATGCTTCATGTTCATAAGTGATAGGAGCAGAATTAGGCCATTCAGCCTATCAAGTCGACTCCGCCATTCGATCATGGCTGATCTATCTATCCCTCCTTACCCCATTCTCCTGCCTTCTTCCCATAATCCTTGATACCCGGAGCGCCGGAGACCCGGGTTCGATCCCGACTATGGGTGCTGTCTGTATGGAGTTTGTACGTTCTCTCCGTGATCTGTGTGGATTTTCTCCGAGATCTTCGGTTTCCTCCCACATTCCATAGACTACAGGTATGTAGGTTAATTGGCTTGTTAAATGTAAAAATTGTCCCTCGTGTGTGTAGGAAAGTGTTAATATGTGGGGATCACTGGTCGGCGCGGACCCGGTGGGCCGACGGGCCTATTCCCGTGCTGTATCTCTAAACCAAACTAAACACCCGTACTAATCAAGAATCTATCCATTTCTGCCGTAGAAATATCCATTGACTTTGCTTCCAAAGCCTTCTGTGGCAATGAATTCCAGATTCACCACCCTCTGACTAAAGAAATTCCTCCTCATCTCCTTCCTAAAGGAACATCCTTTTATTCTGAGGTTATGGTCTCTGCGCCTAGACTCTCCTACTAGTGGAAACAACCTCTCCACATCCACTCTATCCAAGCCTTTCACTATTCTGTAAGTTTCAACGAGGTCCCTCTTCATTTTTCTAAACTCCAGCAAGCAGAGCCCCAGCGCCATCAAACCCTCATCATATGTTAACCCCCTCATTCCTGGGATCATTCCCGTAAACCTCCTCTGGACCCTCTCCAGCACCAGCACATCCGTCCTCAGAGTTAACTTTCTAACTTTATTCGGATAACCATTAACACAACTTGAAATTTCTTACTTTTGGTTAAATTTACAGATTTGTCACTAGATTTTTGAAATGGATATACAGCTGAGCGGAGGCAAAAGCTGAGATCAGGTCAAGTCTTTTTTTCACCAGTTCCTCTTTAGTCAGTGCAGTGACGATGGCGGTTGGGGCTGTGATGCGCTCCTTCTGCAGGATGTGGGAGATTAGGGAAATATCCAGGGTCCATGAGGACAAGACGTGTGGGAAATGCGCACAGCTGCAGCTCTTCACTGATCGCACGGGGAAAGTGGAACTGAACTGTAGCTGGATGACCTCAGAATCATCTGAGATGCTGTAGGCTTTATAACTAACAGTTTAAGTGAGGTGATCTTGCCAAAGATACAAGCAGAAAATAAATGGGTGACCACCAGGAAAAGTAAAGTATAACTGACTCACTGATAGAAGACAGAGGGTTGTGGTGGATGGACAATATTCAGGCTGGAGGCCATTACCAATGGAATTCCACTGGGACCTCTGTTGTTGGTGATTTATATAAATGAGGTGGACATAAATGGAGAAAATGGAGTTGGATTGGACACACCCTCAGGAAACCTGCCACAAACATCACCCGGCAAGCCCTGAAATGGAACCCCCAAGGAAAAAGAAAAATAGGTCGCCCCAGGAACAGCTGGAGAAGAGGTGTCCAGATAGAAATGTCTGAGAGTGGGCTCAACTGGGGAGATCTCGAAAGAACTGCCAACAACCGAGTGAGGTGGAGAACATTTGTCAATGGCCTAGAGGAGCAAAGGGCTTAAGAAGAGAAGAAGACATAAATGGAGATGGGGTGATTAATAAGATTGCAAATGGCACCGAGATTTGTGGACCACAGATCAGCTACAGAAATGGGCAGAGAAATGGCAGATGGAGCTTAATCTGAGCAAGTGTGAAATGTTGGCACTTTGGGAGTTCAAGTACCAGTGGAAAATATACAATTAATGGCAAAACCCTAAACAGCACTGATGTGCAGAGGGATCTTGGGGTCCATGTCCATAACTCTGGGAAGGTGGCAACACGGGTAGATAAGGCATGTGGTATGCTTCATTTGTCAGGGCACTGAGTATGACCTATGAAGTCATGATGCAGCTTTGTAGGACTTTGGTTTGGCCGCATTTGGAATATTGGGTGCAATACAGGAAGGATGTGGAAGATTTGGATAAGGTGCAGATGCGGTTTATCAGAATTATGCCTGGATTAGAGGTTATTAGCTACAAAGACAAGTTGGACAGACTTAGATTATTTCTCCAGAATGCCGGAGGTTGTGGGGACATCTGATAGAAGCATATAAAATTGTGAGAGGCATAGATAGGGTAGACAGTCAGTACCTTTTTTCCCCCAGGGTGGAAATATCAAATACTAGAAGGCATAGCTTCAAAGTGAGAGGGGCAAAGTTTATAGAAGATGTGCGGGCCAAGTTTCTTTTCAAGAAGGGGCATCTTGGTCACCATGGAGGAGTTGGGCCAAATGAGCTGTTTCCTTGCTATATTACTCTGTAAGAGTTTAACTCTTAGGAAAAAAATGATGGAATTCAAATGGAATTTTCTATACTAGAGGAAAACTATAAAAAGACCAATTCTAATGTTGATATTATGTATAAATACTTAATTTTAAAGTATTCAAAACAATGGTTCCAGTTTGAATATTGTTCTTACAAAGTTATAAATCAAAGGTGGGTAAATGAGATTAGTAAAGATATACGTACAATGATTGGCATTGACTATTCTGTGCTTTACGACTCTCCTTACAACCTATGACCTAACGTACTTCAATGTATAGACATGGACATGGAAACCAGACAAGGAGAAATGAACAATTCATATTTTTTAAATGTCTTTCCAGACTTCTGAACATTCCAGACCTCTTTACAGCAAGCGTTTTTCAAGTGTGCACATAAAATGCAGCAGTCAATTTATGCAGTTTCTGCTTCAAATAGTAATCAAATGATAATTAAACAGCCTGTTCTTGATGATATTGACTGAGGAATAAATATTGGCCAGCATCCAGTGATAACTTTTTCACCAAGATCTCACATCACAAGATCTTTTATGCCCTCTCCTGTCTCCTACCCTCCCTGAGGGCAAAGGGACACTGTTTTAAATCCCATCCGAAAGTCAGCAAGTCTGATAATAGACCACAATGCGCATTTTGTCTTGGTGTGACTTGTTAGTGTGTTGACACTGTCATTTTAGATAAGGTAAGGCCTTGTTATAGTGTGCTAGCAGTTGGGAAATTTAATGAGTAACTATGTTAATATCAGTGTAGCTGGATGGGTTTAAGGTTATTATAGTGCAATAACCCGAAGCATCACTGTTAATTATTAATTCCAAGGTTATTACAAAAAAAATTGAGTGCCAAACATAGAAAACTGGTGTAATATTTCTGCTGCGAAAAATATATATTTTTTACAAGGACAGGACGTTTATCTCTGAGTTGATGAAAACAACTGAATTTACAGTCAGCAAGGATCATAAAAGGTAAAATTGGATTCACAGTCATAATGTTTATTGGAAAATTAGAATTGTAATGATCCACCACTTCAGTTTTACTAGAATGGTGCGAGAGATTAGGGTGAAAATAGTTCAACGAATATTCAGATCTCAAAGGTCGATACAAAATGCTGGAGTAACTCAGCGGGACAGGCAGCATCTCTGGATAGAAGGAATGGATGATGTTTTGGGTCGAGACCCTTCTTCAGAAACGTCACCCATTCCTTCTCTCCAGAGATGCTGCCTGTCCCGCTGAGTCACTCCAGCATTTTGTGTCTGCCTTTGATTTAAACCAGCATCTGCAGTGCCTCCCTACACATTCAGATCACAACATTGGACAGCAAAATTATTAATATTTCCAGAAGTAACTTACCGGATTCATTTTTCTCTATTACTTCCACAACTTGGCCTTGATACAGACTAATCTCAGTGCTTTCCTGTTTCTCGTAGTTAGTCACTGCTACATACTGATCAAGGAAAAACTGGTCTGCACATGTTCCATCTCCACCTGCAAGCAAAGAATCAACCTTAGGAGAATAGCATCAAACAGGGAAAGGATCTACAATATTTTGGGCAGTCAGCAATAAAATGCCAGAGTTTTATTTTTCTCCAACCAACCATAATATGGATCTTATACGAATGTTTTCCTTGGCACGCAAAGTGGTTCATAGCATTTTCTCCAAGGGGATGGACAAGTTGATTAGTCATTAACACTGCCATTTGACCTCAAAGTGAGCAACAAGACTTCAAAGCTGTGGTCCAGAATTGACTGTTGATATTTCAAAAACACTTATATCCTGCGTATAGAAGCTCTGTACTTTAAGAAAGATTACAATTCTTTTCCCATAATTAAAATTCTCACCATTTACAAATTAATTGTGGCAACAAAGGACACTCCCACTAGTTTCATCCACAATTTTGTTACATTCTTATTATTAAGAATCCACTTTTCACACGTGTCCAAATCAGCCTGCGTGCTGGAAATCCTCCTTGATTGGATAGGTACAGGCAATGGTATCTCCATCTTGAATGAAACTGGGGAACTTTGAACACCAGGCAGATGAAGGAAAAAGCTTGGAATTCCAGGGAGCTCTGTCATTACCTGTGACTTGGCTCTTCTGACTATAGCCCGCTCAGCACTTGGTATATTCAGGGCAATCCAATTTTACACCGGGCTTCTTATTTGCAAACACAATGAAATGCAATGCTTTTTCCAATCATCGACTCCAGTTGTCCATTTTCTGGCAGCATAGTGGCATAGCGGTAGAGCCTTACAGCGCCAGAGACCTGGGTTCGAACCGGACCATGGGTGTTGTCTGTACGGAGTTTGTACATTCTCCCCGTGACCTGCATGGGGTTTCTCCGAGATCTCCGGTTTACTCCCACACTCCAAAGACGTATAGGTTTTTAGGTTAATTGGCTTGGTATGAATGGAAAATTGTCCCTAATGTATGTAGGGTAGTGTTAATGTGTGGGTATCACTATTCGGTGTCTGTTTCCGCGCTGTATCTCTAACTAAACCTAAAAAATGGCAAATTATGCACTGCAAATGCACTTTCAGGCTGTTAATATTGATATCTCGGACACTTACTAATGTCTTAAAAAAAATACATCCAATTACCATTCAACCTTTTAGCCAGTGCATGTTCTTTATTGGAGTTATGATGGATAAATTAGATTTACAGTTCATGCTTTAGAAGGACTATCCAATTTCCAATTATCTTTTCAAAACACCACTCAATTTTCCATCTTTTCAACATGGATCTTTGATACCCTTTATATTAAAATCCTCTTCTCTAGTCGTCCCAGTCTTTCATTCATGTTACATATCAATGAATTGTTCTGCATCATATTCATGTCTTTAAGATTCTCCTTGGAAACTATCTCACAGGTAAATTCATGATTCTACATTCCATGCTCCTAACTACAAAATCCTGCATGCCATGCGCTTGTCTTTAAATAAGATTTACCCTCTCATTTTTAAAGAAATCTATCTTAACCATTTTGAGAGACCAAGAAGTTATGGGGGCATACCTCGTTGATCAGGTTCCCTCTCCCCAGAATAACGACCACTCCTGTGCACTGTGCATCCTAGAAGCCAACGATGTAGCTGACCCAAAGAGCAATAGGGTCTCAGTGAAGCAATCCATCTTTCATCTCCTAATCATTTAATGGCAATCAAACCCATTAGCACAGGTCTAAGACTCTTTATCAGGGTAATTGTAATAGGTGGAAGAAAGATAGAAAATAGCTGGGGTGGGACAGTATCTAGCTAATAATAGGCAGATAAAGAGGGGTGGAACAAGCTAGAAAATAATACAAAAGGGCATAAGATAAGGAGAAGAGTGATTTGTGAAGCCAGAGGAAGGATAATAAATGGAAGGGAACAGAGGGGAGGGAGGGAAAAAGGTGGGGCGGGATAATAGGAAAAATATGTGTGTGCATCTGGTGGTTGGGGGGGTGGGTTGGGCACAAGTGATAGAGGCGAGAGGGGGGGGAAAAGGGGGGTGGGTGTGGGTTGTTCTCTAACATTGGAGAATTCAATGTTCATACTGTTGGGTTGTAAGCCATCGAAGTGGAAAATTAGATACTGTTCCTCCAGTTTGTGTGTGGTCTCATTTTGGCAATGGAGGAGACCCAGGACTGAAAGGTCAGTGTGGGAATGATAAGGGCAGTTAAAGTGGTTAGCAAACAGGAGATCCAGACCAGGCACACGTGTTCAGCAAAACAGTTGCCTAGTCTACGCTCAGTCACCCAATGTAAAGGAGACCACATTGGGAGCACTAAATGCAGTAGATGCGGTTGGAGGTGTATATGAACCTGTGAACAACTGGCAGGGCTGCTGACGTCTCTTGTTAGATGCGAAGGAGGAGGTAGAGGGATTGTTGTTACACCTCCTGAGGTTGCAGAGGAAAGTACCCAGGAGGGGGACAGTTTTTGGGGGGGGAAGGGATGAATGAAGCAAGGAGTTGCAGAGGCAGCCGTCTCCATGGAAAGAAGAAACAGGTGAAGTGGGAATGGAAAGATGGGAAAAGGGAGGGTGGTTGAAGATAGCAGAAATGTCAGAGAATGATGTGTTGGATGCGGAGGTTGGTGGGGTGAAAGATAAGGGCCCGGGGATCTCTATCCTTGTTCCATCTGGGGTGAGAATAGTGAGAGCTGAACCGCAGGACACAGAGCAGTTGGGAGCAGTTATGAGCTGAACCACAGGACACAGAGCAGTTGGGAGCAGTTATGGCAAAGAAGGAGAAATTAAGAGGATGGGATAGTGTATTTGCATGAGGCAGGGTGGGAAGGGGTATAATCCAGATACCTGTGGTTGTCAGTGGGTTTATAGTAGACATCGATCAACTGCACTACTTACTGCTGTTCAGTATTACACTAATGAACCTCTGGTTGGCCTCGTGGGTAGAAGCCTGGGTCAGGCGAAGCGGCCGACGGAACCCGTGGCTGGAGCCCAGGTCGGCAGCAAGGAGGAGTGAAGTGGGGCGAGGCCTCGGCTGCAGCAACAATGAAGCCTCACGATGATGGGGCCTTGGCGGTGGTGAAGCCGCGCAATGGCGGCGAAGCCTCGCGGGTCGACACGCGGTCGATGAGAGCATGGAGAACCACCGTGGCGGGGTTGGGGAAGAACAATGGTGGACCCGGCTTGGGGGGACCGCCGTGAGGGGAGAGTGGAAGAACAATGGACAATGGGGAGGGGGAGGGGACACAAAGGACAATGGGGACCCGGCGTGGGGGAACTGTGTGGTGGGGGGAAGGGGACAAGAAAGGGAGCCGGCATGCTTTGTAGGTGGCTGTTATTTGTATACATTGTGCATGCAAGCAAAGAATCTCACTGTGCTTAGTCACATGTGATAATAAAGTATTCCTAGTCTCTGATGATATGTTGCAAAAGCACAAGTACTCGGAATATAATTCAATTTCCATTGATGTTTAAAATATTATGATTAAATCTTATACAATATATATGTCTGGTTTGCATTCATCCAATCCATTCCATGCAATTTGCACTTAATTGTCAGGGTCTGTAGATGTTTCATTCTCTTCCTGCAGCTCTTATCTAGGCTCTAGACAAACTGGCACCATTCTGCAGCTTGTCCTATTTCTGCAGAAGGCACATTTAAATTGACCAAATGGCCTAGCAGCCCAAAAGCCTTTGCTCAATTTTAAAATCAAATCTTCAGATAAGACAGACCCTATTTCCCTCAGCATTCTTGATCCACATCAGTGCATTTCATGATGCTTAGCTGGGTTACTTCCTGAACTTCTTCCATCCAAATCATACCTTTATTTCCCAGTACTGGTTCATATTCACCACATTCTTGGTGATTGTTGCCAAAATATTTAACTAGTACCACCACTATTTCCTATAATCTCTATAAGATAATGAATTCAATTTTGGCTGTGGCAGCAAAAAGAAAGAGGTACCCAGTCCCATAATTCCAACTCGATTCAGAACCCTGCAATCATAGCTCTTCAAGTTATTGGAGGTTGTACTTGCCCATAAAAAAAATTGTAGCTGCATTCCTAAAGTAATCAAATGGTTCAATGTTTTGACCATGTTGGAGTTGGGATAATTACTATCTCAACCATCTACTTATACATGGCTATTGAGCTAGATTTAGCACAAGTACATCCTTCCAAAAAGAGCCAGTACCACAGATGATTAATGTACAACAAACACTCCTCAACATTTTTCATCTGCTTCACTTATGTCCTGTAGTGAAGGAAATCTAATGTCCTTGCCCTGTCTGGCTTAAATGTGACTTCAAACTCAAACTATTAAATTACATTGGCTTCTGAAATGCAAACCATTAAGTCACACCAAGCAATCACAGCAAAGTGTAATGAAATTAGGACTAAATGGACTATACAGCATCAACTTGGCATTGTGCTGAGACACAGCGAAGAAGCATCATTAGCATTGATCACATGATAATTTTGTGCTGACCTACAAATTAGTCAAGGAAGATCCTGATAGTATATCCACAGAATTTGTCCTTTCTCCCAATATCCCGCACTCAGTAATAATTCACCATCTATATTCAGTCCTGTTGGCAGGCAGATGTATCAGACATACAAACAGTCAACAGGGAGTGGACAAGGGAGGTTGTAAAGTCATGGTGATGACTATCTGTCATATTTCCTCCACTAAGGAGGAGTTTTGATAAAAAAAAGAACTCTTCCACGTTTGAATACCATTTGGACAAAGGTTTGCAAAAGCAAAGAAAGCTTTCTGGGTTGAGAATTTGGACATCTATCATCAACTCATTACCACTGCTACTCAATACACTGGCTAACCTGAAGGACATGGTTACCAAAATGGAACAGGGGCAATTAATGAGAGAACCAATACCAGAATACAACTTCCTTCGCCGTGTCCACAAATTGACTAATGGGTTAATCTCAGACAATTTTGGAAGGGATAATCCACATTAAATCCTAGCAGATCTATCATGATAAATGGGATAGGATCAGAACTGCTCAAAATTAAGTACATGGGAGGTGTTGCAGGCAATTAGCAGTTTTTCTCTCACTCTATTGTTACAATTGTGACAGGAGATGATAATTGGTTAAATGGAGATCAACTGCGTAGAATAGTATCATGCCTCACACAAAGGAAGATGATAGTGGTTAATAGAGGTCAATATTCTCATTTCCAGGTGGCAATCACCAAACAGCTTCAGCCATCATCAAATATGCTAATGGCAATGTCCACTGATTTTCTATTTACCAATTTCATGGAAAATTAAACACCTTGCACTCGCATTTATCAAACCCTGCACAACATTGAAGAGCTTGATTATTGGCATGTAACAAAGAAAGTATATTTGGCCACAACGATACGATAAAACTTTGTTCATCCTCGGAGGGAAATTGGTCTGCCAACAGTCACAACACACAAGGTACACAAAAACGCGAAATTAAATTAAATTAAAAGTGAGAAAAAAAAAGACAAAGACAAGCAATTGTTGGCTGGCTGCCGTGTGCATAGCGTCTTAACCGGAACGAACTAACAAACAAACAAACACAGGCTTATCCCCTGGGAAAAGGATTCTAAAACTAGAGTGCCCCCCCCCCTCCTCCCCCACACCAGATCCCCCTTGTTCTCCCACCATCCCTCATGGCGGTCCCCCCATGCCGGGTCTCCACTGTTCTTCACGGTGGTCCCCTCATGCCGGGTCCCCATTGTCTTCCCCTCCTCCCTCACGCTCATCGACTGTTGATCGTGTGTTGATCGCGAGCCTCCCGCTGCCGCCAAGGATCATGCTGCCGTTGAGCCTCAAACTACCGTCGAGGCTCACGTTGTCGCCGCCGAGATACTCATTACCGCGGCCGCTGAGGCTCCTTCAGCCCAGACAGGTCTCGCCGCCTGACTTCTCCGCAGTCCACTGGGAGGCTTGTAGGGAGTGTCAGACCTTCCGGTCGGTGGCGCGATTGTATGCCGGGATTCCTTGACATTCAGCAGCATTCTGACTCCATAACATTTTAGTGGGTCACCACTGACCAAACAGTATGATCATTGCGGTCACACGAGAAGGTCAGAGGCCGACTATTCTGGGACAAGTGGCCCTCGCCAAAACTATTTCACCCAGGCACAAGTTAGGAGTATGAATCACTATACATCACGCATGGATTTGGACAGAATCAACATCAAATGGTTTGTTCACTATTATCCAAGAAATGGCAGTCAGAATGACACTCGTTTGTTTCTACTTGAAACAAATATGCCCTCCACTACTTGTAGTAAATTCCAACAGCTATGGTGCCAAAGATGTCTCACAGATAAATAAATACTGAAGTGATATTATGTGTTTTTTTTTAACATTTTCTATTTACTCTTACATTTGACATTGAGATACTAGGAGGTTAACATCATTGAAGACCTAACACTAACAATTGAATCCATTCTGCATTTCTACATGTAAATACCCCCTAATGTTGTTGTCATACAGTGCTGTAAAATCTCAAATTTGCTGGCTGATTGTTGGTAGCAAATTCCAACTGTGCCTTGAAATGTTGTTTCTCCTAGAGGTGGAACAAGATCTTTACAACAATTTCCATTGTTTTAGTTTCTAGTTCTTAAATTTTTGATGGGTTTTTAAACCTTTTTAAACATGGTATGGCTAATCACAGCTCCAATGTCACCTGTGAATTTGCTAACAAAACCACTGAGGGCTGCACAATGGCAGAACACCAGAGACCTGGGTTCGATCCTGACTACAGGGGTTTGCACATTCTCCCTGTGACCATGAGGGTTTTGTCCGGGTGCTCCAGTTTCCTCCCACTATCCAATGTTATGTGGGTTTGTAGGTAAATTGGTTTCTGTAAAGTGCTCTAGTGTGTACAATGCAAAAGTGGCATAACACGGAACTGGTGTATGGGTGATCGATGGTCAACGTGGACATGGTCGGCTGAAGGCCCTGTTTTCATGCTGTATCTTTAAACTAAACTAAACATAAGTTGGTCAAATAACAGGTGCTGGTGAGACAGTGTGTAAAGTGAGATAGAACATCTAGTTGAGTGGTACTATAACAACCTCTCGGTCAACATCAGCAAAACTAAAGAACTAATCATTGACTTCAGTAAGCGAAAGTTGGAAGACAGTTATTACTGGTGTGACAGTGGAATGATAGCATTTTCAAATTTCTAGGCATTATTATCGTGAATGACCTGCCCTGGATTCATCACATGGATGCAATTACAAACGGATAAACTTTGAACTTTAAGGAGATACAGCATGTCACCAAATGCACAAATTTCTACACTGTTAATGTACTTTAGAAACCATGCTGACTGATTGCATCATGGCCTGTGTATTGTAATTCAAATGCACAGGAACACAAGAGGCTGTGGGCTCAGTGGAGTGGTGAGCTCAGTCCGTTCCGTCATATACATAGTCTTCCCCATAATCAAATGCATCTACATGATGCGCTGCCTCAAGGAGCCGACATCTATCATTAAGGGTCCCCGTCGTCGAAACCATGCCCACTTCTTGCTGCTACAGTCCGGCAGGAGGTATAGAATCTTGAAGTCCCATGCCACCAGGTTCAGTTACAGCTTCTACTGGTTTACCCAGCAACGGAACATGACGGACCAATTTGCAAGTACTAGTGCCACCACTGGACCCAATCAGGAGTCCAGTAATAGAACAAACTAAAGACTCAATGTCCCAAATCTTTCAGTAAATCTGGACATGTAAGTTTGCATTTGTTATTGTCTAAGTGGCGGTCAAAGATGTACAGCTGTTTAAGTGTCAGCAGTTCCATTTGAAACCTTTGGCATTTGGCAGCAAAATCCAGTCCACTGCCTCTTGTTGCCCCAGCAAATCCCTGATAATCATTGATACATAAACATAACAGCTACTCCTGCAAGATCTCTGGTGCAGCAGATCCTCACCAACATTCATTTGTTCTTCCTTTTTCTGAGACCTTCAAAAAAAGAAAATACTTAGTGCTGCACCTATTTCCCATTTATAGATTAAAAAATTGAAAAGTAGTCCAACTTTTCAAAACGTTCTCAAAAAGGCTAGAATGCTGCCTTACATACATGTTATACACTTGGAGATTCTTTATATGTAAATCTGAAATAATTGAACAAAAGCTCATTATTAAACTGATCATGGATATTTAACTCAAAGCTGGTATATTGTAAGATACTGTTTATAGAGGTGACGAAATTGGATCTTGAGACCTCTGTTGGGATTCAACTTGCATTGGCCAGAATTATCCCCGGCATAAACTACAAAGACCTGACTTGCAAACAAAAGCCTTTTCTTTCTGTTGACAACATGATGTATTCCCCTGGTATCTGTGAAATCGCTTTTCCAACACAAACATGGCAATTTCAAATCTGATTACATGCACCATTTATGGGAAAACATAGAATCAAATCATTATTAGTTTATGACCACAAAGGACCATAAGAAAGAAAAGCCACTACAATTTCCCAAAGAGCTTAGATCACTCAGTTCTCCTCTCAGATTTAAATTTGTTGAGTTCTAGAACTTGACACAACAAAAATATCATTGTGATAATATATCTTGCGTAACTCATTATAAATTTAATAGTGCTAATAAACAGAGACCATATGTAATACCATTAAAACTAATAAAACAAAAGAAAGTAAAAAACAAAATGAAGAACTATTAAATTATGTGTAGGAAGGAACTGCAGATGCTGGTTTAAACCAAAGATAGACACAAAATGCTGGAGTAACTCAGCGGGACAGGCAGCATCTCTGGAGAGAAGGAATGGTGACATTTCGGGTAGAGACCCTTCTTCAGGCTAGTCAAGGCAAAGGGAAACGAGAGATATAGACAGTGGTGTAGCGAGATGTAGAACAAATGGATGAAAGATATGCAAAAAAGTAATGATAAAGGAAACAGGCCATTGTTAGCTGGTTGCTAGGTGAAAACGGGAACCTGGTGTGACTTGGGTGGGGGACGGATGGATAGGTAGGGAGTGCAAGGGTTACTTGGAGTTAGGGAAATCAATATTCATACCACTGGGTTGTAAGCTGCCCAAGCGAAATACGAGATGCTGTTCCTCCAATTAGCGTTTGGCTTCACTCTGACAATGGAGGAGGCCTACGACATAAAGGTCACTGTGGGAATGGGAACAGGAATTAAAATGTTAGGCAACCGGGAGATAAAGTAGGTCCAGGTGGACTGAGCAAAGGTGTTCAGCAAAACGATCGCCCAGTCCATGTTTGGTTTCGTTGATGTACAAGAATTTACACCTTGGACAACGGACACAGCAGATAAGGTTGGAGGAAATGCAATTGAGCCTCTGCCTAACCTGAAAGGACTGCCGGGGTCCCAGGACAGAGTCGAGGGAGGAGATATAGGGACAGATGTTGTAGCTCCTGTGGTTACTGGGAAACGTACCTGGGGAGGGGATAGTTTGGGTGGGAAGGGAAGGGTTAACCAGGGAATTGCGATTGGAACGGTCTCTGTGAAAGGCGGAAAGTGGTGGAGAAAGGAAGATGTGACTTGTCGTAGGATCCGGTTGAATGTCGAAAATGTAGGAGGATTATGTTGTATGCGACGGCTGATGGGGTGAAAGGCAAGGACTGGGTCTTTGCAGGAAGGGTGGGGAAGGGGGCAAGAAGCAGCGTGGGAGGAAGTGTTGTAGAATCTTTGCAGGAAGCAGAAGGGTCTTGACCCGAAACGTTGCCTATTTCCTTCGCTCCATAGATGTTGCCTCACCCGCTGAGTTTCTCCAGCATTTTTGTCTACCTTCGATTTTCCAGCATCTGCAGTTCCTTCTTAAACAAAGTTACATGAACATTCACACAAAAGTTCAGAACATATTCAGAAAGAGTGTGGGACTGGTGCAAAGAAAGTCCAGTTTGTAATTATTACTTCATCAAGAATTACCCATAAATTAGGTAGGATTCATCTTTACCCCATTATAGACAGTGGTCTTTGTAAATGAAACTGATGTGCTACGATACTGCAAACTATATTCTGCACTGTACTTTTCCCTTTGATTCAACTATTGTACATGACTTGATTGTATTTATGTGTGGAATACCTGATCTCTTTGGAAAGCACACAAAGCAGTTTTTAACTGTAATTCGGCACACATAACAACAGTAATTCCTAAGCCTACTGCTTAAAAACAGATGTTCCCTGCCTGTTTTGCAACGATAAGTACAATTCCAGCATAGTGTCACCAAGTTATCCAAATAAAAATGAAGATGCTTTGTTATCACAGACAGAACACCCCATTACATTTTACAGAATTAAACTTTAGAATATTTGAAAAGCACCAAACTGAATTTTTATGGAATTGGGATGATGCAATCTGACTGTGGATCTCCTTAATCAAACAGTAAGAAAACATATATTTATCTTGACGAGCTCTGCATATGGGCTCATTTGTTTGAATATTGCAGGGTAATGTAGATTGCCAAATAATCACTTGCAGTTTCTGCTCTCTACATTTATCAGTTATTTGAAGGTGCCAGAACCTACAATTCATTCCTCGACAAGAGAGGCAGAAAATAGAAGAAAATAGAACAGCATATCCAGTAGTTTTTTGTATTCATTCCATGCTGTTTAGGAACAGGGATTCCTTTGTCATCTGCACAAAAAACAAGGGATTCCAGCAAGCCTGTTCTAAATGCATAGTTGCACAAAAAAGGTCTAATACCCAGATGCTTGGCAGAAGTTAATGACTTTTTATTTTAATGACTGTACAATTCATTATATCCCCAAACAGCATAATTCGAAGGAAACGGGAAACTGAACAAGCAATGGTAAAAATTGTCATCCGGTAAATACCAAGACAAGTAGTCATGAGATGGACAGCATGCTTTTTGTGGGAAAATGTACATCTGATCTCAATCAAGAATCATGAGGTATGATCATCTGTCCAAACTGAGTAATTTTTAAGTGAAACCATGTGAGAAAATATCTAATGGCAAAGCAGGGAAGTTATATATCCTCTCGGCTCATCTTTGCCATTATACTGGACTATTCGGGGATCAACTCTTACACGGGTGCTTTTTGCAACAGATTTAATACATGATGTAGTCAAAATCTCTGTCCTTTGTTGGCTGATCACTTTGCCAAGAAACAATTTCTCTTTATGCTTTAATCTTTGAATGCCTGGATTAAATCCTCTATAGAAACTACACAAGGGTGCACAGTGGCACAGCTGTTGAGTTGCTGCCTTACAGCGCCAGAGACCTGGGTTTGATATTGACTATCGGTGCTATCTCTATGGAGTTTGTACGTTCTTCCTGTGACCTGCGTGGGATTTCTCCGGGAGCTTCAGTTTTCTCCCATATTCCAAAGACATACAGGTTTGTTGGCTAATCAGCTTGGTAAAGTTGTAAATTGTGTCGTGTGTCGTGTGTGTGTCATGTGTGTGTGCGTCGTGTGCGTGCGTCGTTTGTGCGTGTGTGTGTGTGATAGTGATCAGGGATCGTTGATCAGCGTGTACTCACTGGGCCAAAAGGCCTGTTTCCCCACATTCTATCACTAAACTAAAAAAAAGAATAATAGCTAGATGTCGCATTTCTCCCAAACTTGTCACCACACACATATGGATTATGCTTCCATCGCAATTATGTGTAAGTACTTGCCATTCCGCAAAATTATAAATCACAAAGCAGTTAGGAATCTGGTGGCGCCAGCAATGGCTGCCTTGCCAACAGTCTGTCTGTCCCTTCCTTCTTAGTGTTCTTTAGTTTGTTTTATGTGGGGGGGGGGGGGGGGAGAGATTTGCGGGAAACTTTTTCTAATCTCTTACATCGACGGAGATGCGCTTTTTTTCCATACTGTATCTCCGTCTGCACTGCGGCCTAACATCGCGGAGTTGGCGGCCTTTACTGGAGATCGACTTTTGAGAGCTCCACGGCGGGGAGTCTATGGGACTTTAACATCGCAGAGCCCGCGATCCCTTGGCCAGGGATCGACCTCGAAGCTCCAACTGCGGGTGCTTGCGGACTTAACATCTTGGAGCTCGCGGTCTCTGGTCAGAGACCAATTTCAGGAACTCCAAGCTGCAGGAGCTCTTTGACTGCCCTGATGCGGGAATTTCAATCGCCCCGACGCGGGGGCGTTCGACCGACCTGACGCGGGGACTTCGAACGCTGGCTGCGGGAGCTTCGATCGCCCCGAAGGATAGTTCGACTGCCCCAACCAAGGGAAGAAGATTGGACTTTTTTGCCTCCCATCACAGTGAGGAATGTGGGGAATCCGCTGTGGTGGCTGTTAATGTTAACTTTTATGTAGTTGTGTGTCTTGTTGCTTTTTTTTTGTACGGTCGTATGGTGATTCGCATATCACTGTACCTTAATTGGTACATGTGACAATAAAATACCTTTGAAACCATCATAATCAAAACCTTCTCATATTTTGAGTCATTCGCATGTCGAGACCTCATCAAGAATGGATGCGACTGTCACAGTTTAGCTGGGATGACAATTATATTACATAACTATAAATGATCCCTTATGAAGTTAGTGCCCAATTCACCATGTCTGTTTAATCCAGAGTGTTAGATGAAGACTGAAAATCCAAAGCTGGATGTTTTGGAATGCACAGTGGAATATAGCTATGGGCTAATAGTGGGAAGGGAGAAAATTTATTTCAAAAATATTACCAAAACATGGCTGGAGAACAATAACCTGGGGTCTCGGAGATTGAATGCACGTGTAGTCATGTCTTCTCATCTTGTTCTGTTGTGTACCAGAGAGGATGGTTCTGGATTTCTGAAGGTGATAAATAAGGATTCCTGGGAACCATGAGTAGTCTTTTATAGAGTTGGGGGTGGGGGGGGGGGGGGGGGGGGAGGAAGGGAACTGCAGGGGAAAGAGAGAATTATTCTCTTTTGTGTCTGTGAGATATCAGACTGTACATGTTTACCATGATGGTTTCTGCTTTTTTGCTGACAACACACTCAAGCCTTAACTATGAAGAATTGTTTAATTAAGTCGAGAGTGAATTCTTTACCACAGAAAACTGTCAGAAGACGGGCAAGCTGTTGCCCGACAGGATAGTGAATCATACCATCACCCCTCTTGCATTTGGTGATGGAAAACGATAAAGGTACAAAACTAATGTACAAATATGACAAACTGTGCCATAGAAATACTACATCAGTCAGTAACCAGTAAACAGTTTTGCAATCAGTGACATTTCAATTTCTCACGAGAACTCGCATAAGACAACGGAATGTGAAAGGCCAGGACACCAAGTTGAATATCATGCTTCAACTTGACTAAAGTTAATATTGTAGCTAAAAGCAATCATTGCAACATATGCATTGCAGCATGTACTCATCTCTGTTCTTTGAATTTCAAAACAAATTACTCATTTTCTGAAAAGCCAATGTGTGTTAACAACTCTGAAACTATACAGCAAAATATTCACCATTCAATACAAACTAGGCAATGACTGATGCTGGGCTTTTTAACTATACTTAAAAATCTTTAACTTTGACATTTCTATTTATTATTGTGCAATGTACTGACTTGAATATTCAATCCCAAACTGATATAATTTCCTTTAATACAACAGCATTAGACCTGGCAGATTTAGCACGTTGCCACTCTTATAAATACAATGTTTTGCTGACATTGGATGCTATGTTGTACTCAATGCAAAATAAATGTCCCAAACATTTAACAGAGACATTTTTTTCTAAAGCCAAAATAGATGACCTTGGTTTCAGTCAAATACTCTAGGCATGGTGGAGCATAGATTAATGCAAAATTATGTTTTTTTCCATGATTCAATAACATTTTCAGAATTGATGCTACTTAGACAGCCGGTCAGAGTCAAGTACAACTTGTTTTTATCTCAGTGCTACAAACTTTAAGGTGACAAAGGAGTTATGTGCAAGAAGGATGGATCCTTATGCAGGTGAGCAGTTGGTCATGATGGAGCAGGTGAGTGGCTGGACTGTTATCTGCCTCTTCTTAAGTTTGTGCTTGGCCCCAATGCTCCTGTTCAAGAGTCTTTTCTGATTATTTAAGCAGTAACGGGCTGAAGCTTCTCATCAGTTAGTGAGGATGGTGCAATTGTCAAGAGGGTATTTCTTGAAGTGCCTTCTGTTCTCCTGGAAATCGCTGGTGGTGACAGACACGGCGCGCACATTTCTTTCACGAATCTGGCATCAAATATGGATGGTATCTCCCCTGATAGGGCTTGGTTAAATATGATCACATCCTCAATATTGGGGATGTTGGTGCATTTGAAAAATTGTGTGCTGGTAATACTTCTCCACTATTTGATGTGTCTACTGTCGATAGAACATGCCTCCAAAGCATCCAGGAGATTGGGAATCATGGCAGTTTGAAGCTATGGTCCGGTCCCGGCAGGAAAGGCCGCGCCAATCCAGTTGGTAGGCCGCGAGAAGGGGGCGAGGGCGTGGCTCGGATAACAGTCGCATCCTCGCCAGGAAGTGACTGAAGGACGGTTTCCCCCTTACCTTACCCCCTTCCCCCACATAAAATACAAAAAAAAAACCCAAAAAAACCATACTTTAAACATACAAAAATAAAAAAAGATAAAAAGACAGACTGCAGGCGGAGGCAGCCATCAACAGAAGTTCAATAGATTATTCATTAGACATACTGAATCTACTTAATCTTCCAAAGGTGTTGATGAACATTCTTTGTGATTTCATCAACATGCTGTGCCCAAGATTCATCTTGAGAGACAAAATGTGTAGGAAGGAACTGTAGATGTGGTTTAAACGGAAGATAGACACAAAATGCTGGAGTAATTCAGCGGAACAAGCAGCATCTCTGGAGAGAAGGAAAGGGCGACATTTCGAGTCCAGACCCATTTTGTGTCTATCTATATCTTGAGAGGTGTGGACACCCAAGAACTTGAAACTGTTGTCTCACCCCACTGCTATCCCTTTGATGAAGATGGGTCCATGCATCCTTGGCATTCCCCTCCTGAAGTCAACAATCAAGTCCTTGGCCTAGCTGATGTTGAGAGCAAGATTATTGTACTGGCATCATTCAATCAGATTTTCAATCTCCCTCCTACACTCTGGCTCATTATTACCAATTATTCATTCATAGCAGTGGTTGGCGAATGTGGAACTGTGTCAGGCTATACATTCATGGGTATAGGGAGAATAGGACAGGGGACTGAGCACACAGCCCTGACGTGGTCCTTTCTTTTGATTGTGGAGGAAGAAATACTGTTGCCAATTCCCACTGATCGTGATCTGTCAGTGTGGGAATCAAGGATCCAATTACATAGGGATGAGCAGATGCTCATAAGTTGCTATCTTACAGTGAATCTTAGCGCCGGAGACCGGGTTCGATCCCGACTATGGGTGCTCTCTGTACGGAGTTTGTACGTTCTCCCCGTGATCTGCGTGGCTTTTCTCAGAGATCTTTGGTTTCCTCCCACACTCCAAAGATGTACAGGTTTGTAGGTTAATTGGCTTGGTAAATGTAAAAATTGGCTCTAGTGTGTGTTGGATAGTGTTAATGTGCGGGGATTGCTGGTTGGCGCGCACCCATTGGGCCGAAGGCCCTATTCCGCATTATATCTCTAAACTAAAAATCTAAACTGAACACCCCTAACTCTTAATTCTCTTGATTGTCAGAGAATGGCATTGTGCAATAGGGGCTGGTTAGTAAAGGACCGTAGTCTTACAGATAGCACGTCCTCTTGAACACTGAAGTGAAGGAACATGAAATGGTCTAGAGCTCAACCTGAGTGTGCACAAACATAAGGACCTTCTGCCCTGAGAATACAGTAATCAATCCTTTAAGGAGTAATATGTAGGAAGGAACTGTAAATGCTGGTTTAAACCGAAGATAGACACAAAATGCTGCAGTCTCAGTGGGATAGTCAACATCTTTGGAGAGAAGGAATGGGTCGGGTCGAGCCCGTTCTTCATATTGGGGTAATTTAAGGGGCAATACTTAGTTTGTTTCTTACATCTTACCTTAATAGCCTCTCTAAATGATTGCTAAGCTAGTCACAATTTAAGAATGTTGTTGTTAATAGTAATCTAGTTATCTACTCTTCTGTGAGTCAAGAAGAAAATCTATTAGCCAAAGCTAATCAGAGCATCAAGATCAGAAAGGTGCCCTATTTGGTTAATATTGATTTTGCTGATCTCTTTTTGAACCTGCATTTTGAATCAGAATACAGTGCACAGTAATCAGATAGCAGTAGTGATTCTGACTTTACTTACAGGCAAAAATAAGTTACTTTACTAAAATACAGGACATAGAATTATACTGTTACATAAACCGGGCATTCCAAGAGAATAAAGAAATAGAAGATATCAATTGAAAACTGTATTAACCTTTAGGAAAGAAAAGTTGCACATTATTTGGAGCAACAACTTCTGGTTATGATGAGAAGCATCACATAGCTACTACTACTAACATAATAATGTATAATATTAACAAAAAATAACTACATCAGCTGTAATTCTAAACTTATAAAAAAATGAGAAAGTTTTTCCTCATCATAAACCTGAAGCGTAAGCAAACATCCCTTATTGATAGTGTTGAGAATTACATCAATGCAACCAGTGACACAGACCAAAGGTAAATTACCACATACACTTTCTGGTGATTAATCTACTATTTTCCTTACAAATCTAAACAGGATATAATTGTACTTTTTTTTTTACAAAGCTTATTAATTATCTTCAAAATTTCTTAAGCAATAGTCAAGGATAATTGTGAGCAGCCATCCAGATATATTTCCATAGACCTATACTTTTTTATAAATTAAGATTAAAGGGGTTTAAAAGTGGAACCAATGAACTAGGCAGGATATTCCAATCCTGTCCCTGACCTTGCATTAAACACCATACTTAAAACCATCCTTAAAATCAAACAAGTGTGGATTTTGGAAATCTGAAAATACTGAAAATACTGAAATGCAAGGCAGGCAAGGAGGCATCTGCACAAAAAGATGTCAGTGTTTCAGGTTACAGCCAAGGGCTGTAACATTAATTTTCTTTTTGTTTCCATAAATGCTGCTAGATTTGCTGAGTGTTTCCAACATTTTCTGTTTTCATAGCATTCACTTTGTTCATATTCTAGCTTTGTTCTGTATTTTCTGCAGTAAAGTACTTCTACTTTCAACTTCAAGCGTACGAATTCAAAATTGTTACCATGAATCAAAGCACATATAATGCCAATCAATACCAAAGCAAGTGAAAAATGACATCTATTCTGTGCTGGAATAAACCACTAACTTGCATTTTCACATACATCAACAACAGCAGCGAAAACTGGTGTGAAATAAAACTGTGAAATTACCAAGAGGTTACATCATAAGATAGACAGTCCTGAGAAACTGCTTGGACTAAGTGTAGTTTAAAATAAATTGTTGTTGAATAACCCTCTTACTGGCTACTTGTTTCCTCAAGTTGAACTGAGGTGCTGCAAAATTATATTTTGCTCAATTTAATATTTACATTTATTGAATCAATTACTCAATAGGATTGGCAAGTAATTCAAAATTTGATATATTCCATGAAAATCATAATTGGGGGGGAAATCATAATTGGGAGGAAATGTAATGGCCAAATTGTTGTGTGCCGATGAAAGGGTTAATAGACGATTGCTTGAATGACAATGCACCATATTAATAAATGGGAAAGAAAGGAAAAAACCTTTTATGAGAAACCTTTTTGATTGAATCACACCAAGAAAAAGTTGAAGGAAGTGAAAGAACAAATATCAGTCCCAAATTAATCGCATTTTAATCAATGTTACACAAGTACTGAACATGCAGAACCACACCGCATTTAGCATTAGGCTGGCCCCAACCATCGCCCATCAGCAAGCTGTATGGTACAAAATCATAGTGGTTTAAGACCATCCAGCAGTGTTAAGGATCGGTTAAATTATGGCCAAGCAATTTTCTCTAATACCTCTCTTTAGAAACGATGCCGTTCTCTGGATTATTGCAAGCCCTAATGAAGGAAAATGAATGAAAGTACATGTGAGGAAAATGAAATAATTTGAAGAAGGTTTTGAACTGAGATGTTGAGAAAGTGAACTACATGCAATGTAGTATTATTTATTTATTCAATTCAGGCATTCAAAACTCATTGCTTGCTTTGACACCCTGTAATAACACATAAAAGGTCTGAAGCCAGTCCGCTGCTTAAACCATGTTAATATTTATGATCCTACCAATAGCAAGAAACAACACTGTTTAATGTGAATATTAACTCCTATTGACAATCTACTTGTGGTCCAAACAGATCAGGAGAGACTTTCAAATGACCAGTCTATAGAACCAAATGTGGGAACATATAATTGGAGTTATGATTTGCACTAGCAGCAATTAAGTTGTACTTTCTTTTGTTTTGAGATAAAAAACATTTTGGGATCTGAAGAAGGGTCTCGACCCAAAACGTCACCTAGTCCTTCGCTCCATAGATGCTGCCTCACCCACTGAGTTTCTCCAGCATTTTTGTCTACCTTGGGATATTTTATGATTTTTAAAATTGCTTTGAGATCAACTGATGGAGCCGCTGCCTCGGGTTTGAACTTGACCTCGGTTGCAGCCTGTTGCACATTCTCTGCGACAACGAGGGTTTCCTCTGGATGCTCTGGTTTCCTCCCCTATCCCAAAGACATGTTGGTTTGTAGGTTAATTAGTTTCTGTACAATGCCCGTAATGTGTTGCGAGTGGGCATAGAACAACATAGAACTGTGAGATCAATGGCCAGCGTGGACTTGGTGGGCTGTAGTGCCTGTTTCCATATTTGATCTTTAAACTAAACATTTAACAATCTTTGAACAATTCATGACAATGCAACTGCAGCATTGTTTTTTTTTTAAAATCAGCACATCCAAGAATTTGTTGTTGTTTGAACACAAAATGTCAGTATTTTCCTAGGCTTTGTCTGTTCTACGTAGGTGGTAACTTAAACATCCAAAACATTCGAAAACATTTATTTTTCAAAATCAGAATCTGTCCAAGATAACATATAACCATATAACCATATAACAATTACAGCACGGAAACAGGCCCTCTCGGCCCTTCCAGTCCGTGCCGACCATTTGTTTTCCCCTAGTCCCATCTACCTGCACTCAGACCATACCCCTCCATTCCCTTCACGTCCATATACCTATCCACTTTACTTTTAAATGTTAAAATCGATCCTGCCTCCACCATTTCTGCTGGAAGCTCATTCCACACAGCCACCACCCTCTGAGTAAATAAGTTCCCCCTCATGTCACCCCTAAACTTCTGTCCCTTAATTCTCATGTCATGCCCTCTTGTTTGAATCTTCCCTAGCCTCAATGGGAAAAACGTATCCACGTCAACTCTGTCTATTCCTTTCATCATTTTAAAGACCTCAATCAAGTCCCCCCTTAACCTTCTGCGCTCCAAAGAATAAAGACCTAACTTGTTCAACCTTTCTCTGTAACATAGTTGCTGGAACCCTGGCAACATTCTAGTAAATCTCCTCTGTACTCTCTCTATTTTGTTGACATCCTTCCTATAATTAGGCGACCAAAATTGTACACCATACTCCAGAATTGGTCTTACCAATGCCTTGTACAATTTTAACATTACTTCCCTACTCCTATATTCAATGCTCTGATTTATAAAGGCCAGCACACCAAAGGCTTTCTTTACCACCCTATCTACATGTGATTCCACCTTCAGGGAACTATGCACAGTTATTCCTAGATCCCTCTGTTCCACAGCATTCCTCAATTCCCTACCATTTACCATGCATGTCCTATTTTGATTTGTCCTGCCAAGATGTAGCACTTCACACTTAACAGCATTAAACTCCTTCTGCCATCTTTCAGCCCACTTTTCCAAATGGCCCAAATCTCTCTGTAGACTTTGAAAATCTACTTCATTATCCACAACACCACCTATCTTAGTATCATCTGCATACTTACTTATCCAATTTTCCACCCCATCATCCAGATCATTGATGTACATGACAAACAACAGTGGACCCAACACAGATCCCTGAGGCACCCCACTGGTCACCGGCTTCCAACCTGACAAACAGCCATCCACCATTACTCTCTGACATCTCCCATTCAGCCACTGTTGAATCCATCTTGCTACTCCGCCATTAACACCCAAAGATTGAACCTTCTTAACCAACCTTCCATGGGGAACCTAGTCAAAGGCCTTACTGAAATCCATATAGACAACATCCACTGCTTTACCCTCATCAATTTCCCTAGTTACCGCTTCAAAAAATTCAAGAAGGTTTGTCAAACATGACCTTCCAGGCACAAATCCATGTTGACTGTTCCTGATCAGACCCTGTTTATCCAGATGCTTATATATATTATCTCTAAGTATCCTTTCCATTAATTTGCCCACCATTGACGTCAAACTAATAGGTCTATAATTGCTAGGTTTATTCTTTGAACCCTTTTTAAACAATGGAACAACATGCGCAGTACGCCAATCCTCCGGCACTATTCCCGTTTTTTAATGACATTTGAAATATTTCTGTCATAGCTCCTGCTATTTCTACACTAACTTCCCTCAATGTCCTAGGGAATATCCTGTCAGGACCTGGAGATTTATCCACTTTTATATTTTTCAAAAGTGTCAGTACTTCCTCCTCTTTGAATCTCATAGTTTCCATAGCTACTCTACTTTTACCCCTTAACTCACGGAGTTCAATATCCTTCTCCTTGGTGAATACCGAAGAAAAGAAATTGTTCAATATCTCCCCCATCTCTTTTGGCTCTGTAGATAGCTGTCCATTCTGGTTCTCTAATGGTCCAATTTTATCCCTCGTTATCCTTTTGCTATTAATATAGCTGTAGAAACCCTTTGGGTTTACTTTCACCTTTCTTGCCAAAGCAACCTCATATCTTCTTTTAGCCTTCCTAATTTCTTTCTTAAGATTATTTTTACATTCTTTATACTCCTCTAGCACCTCATTTACTCCATGCCTCCTATAATTATTGTAGATATCTCTCTTTTTTCGAAGCAAGTGTCCAATTTCCCTTGAAAACCATGGCTCTTTCCAATTTTTACTATTTCCTTTCAAATAACAGGGACATAAAGATTCTGTACTCTTACAATTTCCCCTTTAAATGTCCTCCATTTCTCTTCTACATCCTTCCCATGAAACAAAGTGTCCCAATTCACTCCTTTAAAATCCTTACGCATTCCCTCAAAGTTAGCCTTTCTCCAATCAAAAATCTCCACCCTAGGTCCAGTTCTGACTCTCTCCATAACTATATTGAAACTAATGGTATTGTGATCACTGGTCCCGAAGTGCTCACCAACACATACCTCCGTCACCTGACCTGCCTCATTTCCTAACAGGAGGTCCAGCACTGCCCCTTCTCTGGTCGATACCTCTATGTACTGCTGCAAAAAACTATCTGCACACATTTTACAAACTCCAAACCATCCAGCCCATTTACAGAATGTGTTTCCCAGTCTATTTTTGGAAAATTGAAATCTCCCACAATCACTACCTTGTGCTTACTACTAATATCTGCTATCTCCTTACATATTTGCTCTTCCAATTTTCGCTCCCCATTTGGCGGTCTATAATACACCCCTAAAAGTGTTGCTACACCAATCCCACTTCTCAGTTCCACCCAAATAGCCACCCTAGACGAGCCCTCTAATCTATCCTGCCAAAGCACTGCTGTAATATCTTCTCTGACAAGCAATGCAACACCTCCCCCTCTGGTCCCTCCAATTCTATCACACCTGAAGCAACGAAATCCTGGAATATTTAGTTTCCAATCACAGCCCTCCTGCAACCATGTTTCACTGATTGCCACAACATATTTCCAGGTGTCAATCCAGGCTCTAAGTTCATCCACCTTACTTACAATGCTCCTAGCATTAAAATATACACATTTTAGAAACCCACCGTCCCTTATTCTCTGTCTATTACCTTTTTCATCTTTCTCGCCTACTTTTTGGGTCTGAGTGCTTCTCTTCTCTGCCTCTTGCCCCACACCCTGACCCCTAGCCCCCTCTACCCGAGTCCCTCCCCCCAGCCTTTCTAGTTTAAAGTCTCCCCAGTAGCCTTTGCAAATCTCCCTGCCAGGATATTGGTCCCCCTCGGGTTCAAGTGCAACCCGTCCTTTGTGTACAGATCATGCCTTCCCCAAAAGAGGTCCCAGTGATCAAGAAACTTGAATCCCTGCCCACACATTTATCCCCCACCTCATTTCATTCCTACTCTCACTGTCACGCGGCATAGGCAGTAATCCTGAAATCGTTACCCTTTTGGTCCTTCTCCTTAACTTTCCCCCCAACTCCCTAAATTCTCCCTTCAGGACCTCGTCACCTTTTCTGCCTATGTCATTGGTACCTATGTGTACCACAACATCAGGCTCCTCTCCCTCCCTTATCAGAATCTTTTGGACACGTTCTGACACATTCGAGACCCTGGCACCAGGGAGGCAAACTACCATCCGGGTCTCCCAACTGTGTCCACAGAATCGCCTATCCGACCCCCTAACTATAGAGTCCCCTATTACAATTGCCCTCCTCTTGTTGCTACCCTTCTGAGCATCAGGGCCGGTCTCTGTGCCGGAGGCCCGGCCGCTGTTGCTGCCCCCAGCTAGTCTGTCCCCTCCAATCGTACTCAAACCCGAGTACCTATTTTCCAGGTGTACGGTCACAGGGGTACTCTCTAGCCCCTGCCTCTGCCCCTTGCCCTTCCTAACTGTGACCCACTTGTCTGCCTCCTGTGGTCTGGGAGTGACTACCTCCCTGTAGCTCCTCTCTATTACCTCCTCACTCTCCCTGACCAGACGGAGGTCATCGAGCTGCTGCTCCAGGTTCCTAACACAGTCCTTTAGGAGCCCCATCTCAACACACCTGGCGCAGATGTGGACGTCTGGAGGGCTATCAGATTCCCTGACGTCCCACATCTGACATCCAGAACAGTACACTGCCCTGGCCTTCATACTCCCCCCTTACACAGGATACAATATCAACACAATACAAAGTACACAACAAACTGCTGGGATCTGACTGCCAATCAGCTGCTTACCCTAGTCCACTTCCCACCAATCAGCGGCTTCCTCAAAAAAACCCAAATGGAATGTTATGGATTTAGGTAAAAACAAGCCCCGCGCTTGATTTTAAACCTTACCGGTCGGGTGTCGCTCCTCCCCCTCCTCCTCTTCCAACGGCTCCTGTGGGCCTCTGAAAAAACAAGCCCCGCGCTTGATTTTAAACCTTACCGGTCGGGTGTCGCTCCTCCCCCTCCTCCTCTTCCAACGGCTCCTGTGGGCCTCAGTACATACCCAAGAACATACGTGAACATACCCAAGTAATCCTCTTACATATCTAATATGTTACAATAAAGTGTATTTTTTTGGTAAAGCAGGCATCAACACTTAAATGTTTGCAGTCTACTAAATGTAGTATGTAGAGACTACATGAAGAGCCTAACATCTGTCATAGAATTGGAAAATCTACCTCACCAGAGGAGGCCATTTGGTCCACCATATTCATGCTGATCAAAAATAGCAGTTTTGGCTACTCCCAATTCATAGACTATGGTGCCATAGGCTATGGTGGTCCATGTTCATCCAGGGCTTTCTTTTTAAGGCTTTCTTTCACCATCATCCTTCAAACTGCAAGTTCCAGTCCATCAATTGTTTTCAGTGAAAATAAAATGTTCCAACTCCTTCCAATAAGCATCTCCCCTAGTTATTAACCTCTCTGCTAGGAGAAACACGTCAGGACTCATCGACTTCTCACCAACAAGAGAGCGATCCTGACCTACCATCCACCTCATTAGAAACCCTGGACAATACTTGCACTAAGCCCTTTAACTGTACACTATGGATGGATTGATTATAATCATGTATAGTCTTCCCTCTGACTGGAACAAAAAAGCTTTTCACTGTATCTTGGTACACACGACAATAAACTAAGCAAATTTGTATATAACAATTAAATCTTTCAACTTCCTTGGTCCCAAGAATATAATCCCACCTTAATCTTTAATGTTTTATATTCCACACCTTCAATACTATCTTCTTAAATCTTTTCTGTTTTCTCTTTAGTGCCATCACATCCTTCCTGTAATGTAGTGAACAAGACTGTATGTAGTATTCTACCCGTGATCCAATAATGAATCATTGAAACCCCAGATGAGACATGATGAAAACATAAAGTACATACTTGTATTTTCTAGCTGTTTTACGTGAATCATTCGAGCATTCGACTGCACACGCTGAACTAATGAGGTCATTTTCACCGAATCCTATGTGTGCTTTAACTAATCAATTAAGGATGCCCATCTTGAATATAAATGTTGTGGTAACCTGTTAGGTTATTCCAAAAAAATTATAATTGTACTTTTTCATATGCAGCCATCAATTTGCAGAAATGACTCATCCACAGATGATATGACCATGATTCCTACAATTAAATTTGTACGTATTAAATTATCATCCCCATAGCAATGTCTGAGAGGTGCAATCTGAAGTGAAATTTGCATCAGAAATGAATCTGAAAATAAATTTGCTTGTGAACAAGTGGTGTATTTTGATTTGTACCTCAAATCAAAAAACACCTTTCCCACACTCTTCTGAAGGTTCTGTGCCATGGCTAAGATTCCTTTTTGTTGGCTCATGCTTAGTTTTTAATTTAAAATGTGTCATTGGACCTTTCTTTTTTGCTTAGGAAGTCCCAGTAAAGTCTGTTCAGAATGTCTGGAGCAGTATCATATAACCTTTGAAATAGTGTTTCCTGATTAATAGCCAAAGCTTTGATTCATTTTCAAAAGTAATTTGGGTTAACGATTCTTCTCCACCTGATTGGTAATTTGGTGTTTTGTCCCATTATGGTCCATAGTCGCAGTCAATTAAAAAAAGTAGTTCTACTGATTTTTGTTCACTTGATTGTTTTCATGAGACCCATGGATAAATCTTACAACTTCTAAAACGTTTTCTTTCAATTCGAAACTTTAACATGGTTGGAAAGGGATCTTGTTGCCCCTTACAGTGGGATAAGAAGCCCATGAGTGGTTCTTTAGACTGGTCATCAGAATTTCTCATCATCATATTATATTTATGCTACACATGCGATATAGTCAATAGGCTCTAAAGAAAAATCTTCATGTGCAGGTAAATTAATCAAACAGATTAAAACCAACTTTACCTATTCGCAATAACTCGGTAAAGTATGATTTTTGGAATAAATTTAAAATGGATCAACAAATAAAGCATCTTGGTAACAAATACTTTGCACATGGTGAATTTAATCAAATGCTTCTTACCAGATTTCTTCTTTGCAACTGGTTCCCTGAAATAATAAGAAATAAGTTGTAACGAGTGAATGAAATAGTTGGCTATTATGTCAGTAAAAGTTAAAAGACATCGAACCTTAGCATTTATAATCAAGGTTTAGTTTTAAAATTTTAGAAACAATATATGGGAATGGTCCAATCACCAATTTTATATTGATAGCAATTTTCAATCTTTGTAAAGTACCATAAATGCAGTGGAAAGAATTCCTGTTCCCTTGCCAGGACTAAGGAAACTGGTTGTCTGCCAACCTGCATTCAATCTCTATTTAACGTGCAGCCATTGACACGTGGATAGATTAAACATAGTTATTTTGATGATTACTGATTAGAGCTGGGAAATTGAGCTGGGAGTACAACACTCAAAAAATTATTGGGCTGACAAAAATTGAGTGAAGGTGATAAGGTGAAGAAATACTTCTCACAATGTTTGACTACAATGTGCAAGCCCAAAATCTATTAAGTATTGACTTTGCCAAATAGAAGTCTCTGTGCAGTAGGTGCAATGGTGTAGCTGGTGGAGATCAATGGGACCAACAACAATCCCTCTGAAGTGATCTGTCTGCAGTGATTGTTGTGTTCGGTACTGCAGAGCTGTTCAGTCAGGTAGGATATTCTGGCAGTACAAGTCAACAAGAACAAGGACTGCAGGAAGAATTAGTAAATTAACCATAGCATTGTGCGACAATGGTCCATTTGAGTTGGGGGAGTGGAATGCAATATTGGTGGATACAGCAGAGACAGGGAAAATATGTTGGAAAGAACTGCAGATGTTGGTTTAAACCGAAGATAGACACAAAATGCTGAAGTAACTCAGCGGGACAGGCAGCATTTTGTGTCTATGTAGATACAGAAAAATAAATACTTTTCTCTGCTCTCACTTGGACAAGTCCAAAAGACCCTGTAGCAGGGTTTACTCTTCAAGGGTGGAGAGGAACTTGGAGTGGGAGAGAAAAGATATGGGTGGGAACCAAAGACATTGAAAGGACTTAGGAGGAGGTTCAGTTTAAGGAGTATGACTAGCATATACACTAATCTCCAGATTACTGGTTTACCCACATGCAAATAACACAAGTTCCATCAGATCAGAGAGTTGATGGTTCAAATATTGGCTTGAGAAAAGGGGATTTCAACTCATGCAGCATAATTATCAGTGCCGGAGAAAGAAGTTATTATGTTAGGATGTACACCATTTGAACTGGACACAGCCCGATCTCTTAGTGAATCACGTAATCAGAACTATGGACAAGCTTTCAGCAATGTGGTTGTGGGCCGATCTGCTGAGGCATATTTTAGGAAGATGATGAGAAATTATGTGGTCACAATGCAATATTACAAAATGGGTACTGATAACTAGAATCCGTCAGGAAGAGAACAGCATACACACAGATATCGACAATTTGAGTCAAAGCAGAAACAAATGATAAGACCTAATTGAAGGATCTTTATCCGAAAGCATGGGACATTCACACAGAGAGAGTTTCCTCCCAAATTCCAAAGATGTGCAGGTATGTAGGTTAATTGGCTTCTGTAAATTCCCCCTAGTGTGTAGGACAAAGAACTTGTGTACGGGTGATTCATGGTCAGCGTGGACTCAGTGGGCCAAAGGGCCTGTTTCCATGTTGTATCTCTAAACTAAACTCTAAATTCTACCGCAGTTAGAAGGGAATGCCGAGATACGTTTGCAATCAGATCAGCCTTGATTTAATTGAATGGCAGGGCAGTTGAGAAGCCAAGTGACCATAGCCTGCTCTTACAAATCCCCTTAAAGTGAAACAAAAATTGACCAACCGGAGAAATGATCCAACCAAAGCTATCTAGAGGTCAAAAACTGTATTCAGGCAAAGGAAGGGACTCATAGAACATTGCCAAAAGCAAACAGCAGTTTTCAACAGAGTAGGTTCAAGAGCAAAAGAGCAGAAAACAAGAGTAATCTATTATGAAATATGGGGAAAAAGACTATGAAGATGGTGTGCACTTTCACCCTCCGACATACTTATTCACATCCTCTCCCTTCAGTGTGAAGATAGATGTGTAAACAGGAAAAGACCAAGACTGTTAATATGGGTTCCTTATAGACTGAAAATAGAGAAATGACATTGATAAATAAGGAAATGCAATAAAACTAAACAAATATTTTGTTTCTGTCTTCATGGAAGACACAGAAAACCCCCTGAACATAGTGAATGAGGTCATGAAAGAAAGTAGCTATAGTTAAAAAAATAATTAGAATCAGTCATAAAGTCATACAGCATGGATTGTACACCTTTATAAGATCACCCCTAATCCTCCTGCACTCTAGCCTGCTCAACTTCTCCCTATCACGCAGGCCTCCAAGTCCTGGCAACAACCTCATAAATTCTCTCTGCACCCTTTCCAGCTGAACAACATCTTTCCTATGACGGTGCCCAGAACTGAACACAATACTCTAAATGCAGCCAAACCAATGCCTTATATAACTGCAGCATGACCTCCGAAATTCTATGTTCAATATTCTGACTGATGAAGGCCAATGTGTCAAAAAGCCTTTTTGACCACCATATCTACTTCTGGCTTCACTTTCAAGAAAATTTCTGAAAAAAGCAATGGGACTGAAAGCTAATAAATTCCTTGGCCCCAAGAACAGTATCTTAAGGTTAGAAAAAAGATAGTCAGCAGTTTCTTTCGCTGCCACAGTGTTTTCTATTATTATAAATGTAGTAGCCAGGATTTGTGGATTTTCCTACCACTTGTAAGCGCTGCTCATCTACTGTAAATCCAAATCATAACAAAATCTCTGCCCAAAATGTAGCTCATTGACACATCCTCTGCCTAATGGCTGGGAACACTGCAATCCACTAGAACTAGATAGACAAATTCAAACCAGTTCTACTAAGGTCAGAGGAGCTAATCTAGTTGTGCACACTCTTCATAACATGAGCATTTTTCAATGAATTGGATTTTTAAAATGATAATTCAAAATTTATCACATTTCTGGAATCAGAACTGTAGATTCATTTTATTTGCATCTTTTCATTTTTATATTAAATCTCCCATACACGGTCTGCCTTCATCAATCCTATGTTGTCTGTTCCAGGAAACTACATTATGCCTGATAAAACATAGATTTTTCTAATATAAAGAAAACAATCATAAAGAGCTTGTTAGTGATTAGTGCATTTCTAATTGGCACTCTAATCCCTGCAGGCACACAAAAGCTATTGACCGGGGAACATTTCATACCAATTTCTGGATATTTAAAATTGCCTTTTGGCAAATATCAGCAAGATATTCAATCGAAAACCCCTCATCATTAACTTGCTGGAAATGAATGAACAACTGATTTTGTGTTGTCCTCTCAAACGAGCATAGAAATGGTGAAGTCTTCGGATTCTATTGGTTACAGTTTTGCTATTTGTGTGGTGTTATGTTCTGTGAGGGTACTTAGCTGGCTTACTTGTTATGACACAGAAGGAGGCCAAATGACCCATCTGGCTGGTGAGGAGGGGGCTGTGGACCCCCAGCAGGACCAAAAACAAGACCTGTCAAAGGGCGGATGAGCTCTTAGTGAGCCAACAGCCTTCTAGACTTCAGTAGAAGTTGCGATCTCTGTCGTACATAGCATTGTAAGGCACCGTGCCTGTTGATGTTTTCGATGATGATGATGGTGTATTTGTGAATATGTGTATATATACACACTGAACATTTTTTTCTCTCTTGTTTATTATAGTGTTTACAGTGTACTATGTTTACATATTTTGTTGTGCTGCAGCAAGTAAGAATTTCATTGTTCTATCTGGAACATATGATAATAAAACACTCTTGACATGCCTACCAACTTCTCTGTGTATTTTGCCACTTGACTACATTTAGAGATATTTATCAGTATCCAACTAATTGCCCACCATGTCTGTGAGAGGAAACCAGAGACCCTGTGGAACCAGATGCACTGGAGATCAGGATTGATCCCTGGGTCCCCAGAGATGTGGTGCAGCAGCTGACACGATGTTACGTTCCTGCTGGCTCAGCTACAGATGTTGGTTTACAAGAAAGGACACAAAGTGCTGGAGTAACCCAGCAGGTCAGGCAGCATCCCTGGAGTACATGGTTAGATGACATTTCGGACAGGACCCTTTTTTTACCCGTCTGAAGAAGGATTTTGGCCCGAAACGTTGCCTATCTCCTTCGCTCCATAGATGCTGCTGCACCCGCTGAGTTCCTCCAGCATTTTGTGTACCCTTTTTTTAGGTCTGTTTGCGTTCCTTTGAGTTCTATTAGCTTAAATTCAGTTGAAGTTCATAAATTGAAGACCACCAGTAATGAAAGGTGGTAGCAGCAAGTTGCTTAACATTTTTTTTTAAACAAGGCATTTTAGTATTCAAAGCAGCACTGGCAAGTCTTATTTATTAAGGAAATGAAAGCCATTTATTTAAATACCAATTGAATTCACGAGAAGTGCGGGCAAAATGTCATAGACAAGATAAAGCAGTGGAGTTTGAAAGCACTAGACAATTAGGATCAAATTGAAAACAGATTTAGGGCAGCAGTGGAGACATAAGGTCCTGTCCCACTTGCATGCGATTGCATGCGTTTGGCGCGACCAAACGGAAGCGGAGTACGCGATAGGTTCGCGCTAAGAACGCGCTAGACAAAATTCACGTCAATCAGCTGGGCCGGAGGCAGGCCGACTGAATTTGGGCGTTGCACGGCGTCGGGCGGTGACATCATTGCACAATGCCATGCGCTAGGCGTACGTCGTCAAGACGCTGCGTACGATGCCAAGATGTTGCGTACGCCGTCAAGACGCTTCGTACACCCTCCATGCGCCTGTGGGCCGACAGGCCGTTGGCGCGCGGAAGTTTCGGACAGTGCGGGATTTTCGGAGCCCCGTGCGAGGTCGGGACCAGCCCCACACAACTCCAAACGCCTCCGCACTTCAAAGTGGGACCGACCGCGCACGGCCCGTATGCCTTAAGCGACCACGTTTGGTCGCGCCAGACGCATGCAATCGCATGCAAGTGGAACAGGCCCTATCGTGTTGTTGCATCACAGGAAGCAGAGTTACAATGTGTGACCACATTATCTAGAGGATAAAACTCAAACCAGGTATTTGAAGATAGGGAACAATTTATCAGTGAACAATACCAAAAAGCAGCTGTGATAGGTACACATTTTTTTTTAATCAATTTGAATTTATAATATTCATAACGTATTCTAAATTTATCAAATTTTACAATAACGATAGTACATGAACAGTATTGTTTTCCAACAAATTACTTCTTGCAAAATCCAAGCACCACATTTATCATACACTTTGCAGGATTTTGACATTGCTAGTAAGGCCAGTATTTATTGCCTGTCCCTGTGTGTCCTTGTGTATGTGGTATTGTGTTGCAATCTTTTGTGTGAAGATGCTTCTGCAATGTTGCTGTGTAGGGAGTTCAAACAGGATGGTATCCCACTTTCTGAGGGAACCTAAAAATAGTGGGGTTCCTGTGTACTTACTACCCTTATCCTTCTTGATGGTAGAGATAATGGATTGGGTGCTGTTAAGAGTAATCAGCCTTGTCTTTATATTCTTGTCCCCATGAAATGAATGCACTCCCAAGTCCCTTTGCATCTCCGAATTCTGAATCCTCTCCCCATTTAGAAAATAGTCTGCACCTTTATTCCTTCTGCCAAAGTACATGTACACTTTGCTATGCTCTATTCCATTTGCCACCTCTTTGCCCACCCTCCCTATCTGTCCAAATCCTTACGTAGCCTCCCTGTTTCTCCCAACACTACCTGTCCCTTCACCTATCTTCGTATCATCCGCAAACTTGGCCACAAACCTGTCAATTCCATCATTCAGATCATTAACATACAATGTGAAAAGTAGTGAACCAAACACTGACCCTGGTGGAACACCACTAGTCACTGGCAGCCAACCAGAAAAGGCCCCCTTTATTCCCAATTGTTGCCATTTGCCAATCAGCCAATCTCCTATGCATGCTATTACCTTGCCTCTAATACCATGGGCTTCTATCTTATGTGGCACCTTACCAAAGGCCTTCTGAAATCCAAGCAAACAACATCTACCAACTCCGCTTTGTCTATCCTGCTTGTTACCTCCTGAAAAAAACTCCAACAGATTGCTTCTAATGATTAGCTCGAAGAAGCCTGATAAGCTATAACGAGGTTTTACAGCTTTTAGATTCTAAATAGTCATCAATGCCGTTCATTTTTTACTCTAGTCATGTTCCAAATTCAACGTAGGGTAAAAAGGTAATTAAAAAAGGTAATTAAAAAACGGAATTTTCATCTTTGTGAATTCTTTATTGGTTGCTCAACTGTTGGCTGGCGGGGGTCCAACTGAACAAATGCCTAATATCAGCACGTCTTCGGAAAAATACTATTCTTGCACAAAATTGTCAGTATGCTGGAATCACATCTTATTTTTATGAGGATTGATACATTCTACCCAATATCTACTAATGAAATTGCATATTCCAGGGATGTTCCAAGTGTTTCCTTTGGACATAACACACAATGATATATGAGCATTTACGAGTATCTGTTTTATTTAAGCTCTCCAGTGATAGATCACGCAAATGCTAACTCTTCGTAAGATTGATTAAGCTACTTTATTTTCTCTTAGGTAAACAGAGAATAATTATTATGATTAGATTTACATTTTCCATCAATGGAACTTGTCTTTGAGTGCTAATGAGAATATACTGGACATTTAATATTATTGCTTCACTCTTTTGCTTTCTCTTTTAACATTAGGCTTTACTGCCTGTTTGCCCTCAAAGCAGCCCACTTGCAAAAATGATAAAGCCCCTCCACAAAGATACATTTTATGTTTTAGTTGCATCAAATTTAAATACCTTTCAACTCAACAGGATGCAAGTTCTTGCACTTTTGCCTAATGCATGAAAAAAGCAGGTCACCCTGACGCTGTTTGTGAAAGTCACAAAGATAGCAACAATTTTATGATGTGCACAAGTGTTGTCAAGTTTCTTTCTGTAACATTGACATTTAGTTTTCAGTATTCCCACTTCATGCATTGCAGACACTTTGCATCAAATGTGCCATTGTCTGCACCTGACTTGCAAAGGGACAAACAACAATACAAATAACATTCTCACTCTCCCAGCCACACGGTAAAGTTGCCATTGAATGGATGGATGTTAAAATGACTCGAGGTGTAGGAGAGTTGCCCTCAAAGGATCAGAGGGCAACTCGGGTGGACTGGTGAAAAACAGGAGATCCCGTTGGGGCGACAGCAAGTCTCCTGTCCAGTGGCAGGGAGGTCTATGTGAGGACATGGGTGCAGTCTATGAAAGCCTATAAATTGGAGAAGAGCAGAGATGAACCAAATGCTCAAGTCTGCCTGCTTCAGATAAATAATAACAATCCTAGGTTAATAAGGTATGCTCGATCAAGTATAACAAAGGAGTAAAATGCAGGAGCACTAAAAAAGGATAATTCAAGCCACAGACATTAATGATTGATTGATTGATTGATCGGTGTATTTTTTGTTCTTCAGTAAAATGTGAGTAAGACTCACCAATTTTATAGGGTGGTGCAATATAGGGCGGTGTAAAGGGGAGGGCTGATGGTCAGCACAGATTCAGTGGGCAGAAGATCATGTTGTCACACTATATTTCTTTATTACTCTATGGAGAAGGGTAGAAGGGTAAGATAATTGAAATGATAAAAAATATGAAATGATAGAAAGGTATGTCAGGCATTACAAAGCAATGATAAAAAAAAAAGGGGATATTGGCACAAGATCCTGGAAAATGATGGGATAATTATTTATCTTCAGTTGAAAAATTCAATGTTTATTCCAGAAGGTTGCAAAGCGCCTGGATACACAAAACAATGTTATTCTTCTAGTTTACATTAAGCCTCACTATGGTGGGTGGGGGACGGTGTGGGGGAGGGGGGTTGGGGAAATGGGCGCAGCATGCACAGTGCTGTGGGAGTGGGATTAAGAATCATGATGACATGCTCGCTAACCCTCAGTGATTATGCGCAAGTGCTTTGAAAGTGATTGCCCAATCTCTGTTTCATTTCTCCAGTGAAAATAAGGTCACATTGTGAACACTGAATGCAGCAGACTAGATTGGAAATGGTGCAAGGAAATCTCTGCTTCAAATGTTGGCAATGCAGGAGACTGCATCTTCTGACCTGCTCAGTATTTCCAGCATTTTCTGCTTTTGTTTTCCACCATCTATAGTTTTTTTTTTCCAATTACCTCGTGAATCACCTGGAATCACTGTTTTCATGACTAAATGTGGGAAGGAAAGCTGTAAATCGACAGATGTTGTATCTCTAGTTACATGGGAAGGTGCTTTGGGAGAAGGAGTGGTAGGTGTGGTTATAACTGCAGACCACAAGCTGTGAAATGCCGAAGGAGAAAAGAGTGAAAGATGCGATAGCTGGTGGGATCATGTTGCATTGCTCTGAATCAGAGTGTAGGTGAGGTCTGAAGAAGGGTCTAGATCTGAAATGAAACCCATTCCTTCAAACCAGATATGCTGCCTGTCCCATTGAGTTACTCCAGCACTCTAGATAATCTGAGGTAGAGGGCGAGTACCACATGACCTCTTTGTTCTGTCTCAGGGAGACGGGGAAAGAATAGATGTGAGGGAAGTAGAGGAAATGTGAACCATCATGTATGGCAAAGGAGAAGCCATGTTTCAGGAAGAAGGACATTTAAAAAATGTTGGAGTTGAAGGCCTCCAATGGAGATGACAAAACTGGAAAAAGGGCATACAGTAGCTTCCTTTAAGGATAAGGGGGAAGTCTTTTAGGACCGAGATGAGAAAATCATTTTTCTCACAGAGAGTGGTGAATCTGTGGAATTCTCTGCCACAGAAGGTAGTTGAGGCCAGTTTGTTGGCCATATTTAAGAGGGAGTTGGATGTGGCCCTTGTGGCTGAAGGGATCAGGGGGTATGGAGAGAAGGCAGGTACAGGATACTGAGTTGGATGATCAGCCATGATCATATTGAATGGCGGTGCAGGCTCGAAGGGCCGAATGGCCTGCTCCAGCACCAAATTTCTATGTTTCTATGTTTCTATGTATATATTCAAGGTAGCTGTGGGAGACTAAGAGTCTGTAAAATATGTTGGTCGTTGGCCTATCTTTTGAGATGGAGGCAAAGATCTAGAAAGGAAAGTGTCAGAAATGGACAATTTGAGAGCTGGGTGGAAATTGGCAGCAAAAGTGATGAGTTTGTTTTAGTTCTATGTGTGCAAAATGTAGCACCAATACTCCAGAGCTATAACAAGCATACATTTGCCACCTGCCAAACTTGGAATTAAGACACACATTTTTAGCAACTGAAAAGCAGGTGCGGTGCACATTTCCACAGCCAGGCCAACCATGAATGCAACTATCCATTGGAAGACAAAATCATACAAGATCAATAAAAACCATGTACAAAAGGACCAAGAAACTAGTAGCCCATAGACAGATACACTGCATAAGACAGGTAAGGAGCTGCATATTCAATCATCTCTTTGGGGTGGCACAGTGGCACAGCAGTAGAGCTGCTGCCTTACAGCACCAGAGACCCGAGTTCGATCCTGACCACCGTTGCTGTCTGGATGAAGTTTATAAATTCTCCCTGTGACTGTGTGGAATTCCTCTGGGTACTCTGGTTTCTCCCCACGCACTAAAGAGGTTAATTGGCTTCAGTAAAATTGTTCCTAGTGTGTAGGGTAGTAATAGTTTGCAGGCTGATAGCTGGTCGGCGTGGACTCGGTGGGCTTAAGTATTTGTTTTGGTGCTATATCTCTAAAGTCTAAAGTCTTGGTCAGTACAAGGGCAATCTAGTGAAAAAAATGGGCTATATACAATTGACCTCAAATACGGATTCCATTTACCATGACAGGCCTTTTTGATGCAGATGATGTCCTCATGTCAGTTTATCCTTGCAAAGTAATTCTTATTCTCTCTGGCTTTCTGACAGTTCAGTTCAAAAGCAACCGTCTAATCTAATTGATGAGATACAATTCTGGAAATGGCACATTTACCACAGGTAGCTTTTCAATCCTTAAGATTGTCTTTTAAATTTGGCAATTCTTCAGAAATGTCCCAATCACACTGAAATCTAATCCAATTGTACTGAAGGGTAAACAAGGACTTTTGTAAATTATGACTGCACAATAATAAATAAAATAGGGTCTGTTTTTTTTTTTAAAGCAAGGCTTCAAGGAAATATAATATCCATGAATCAATACCTAAAATTTGTTAATGAAAGCTGCAGCTAAACTGCAGCCATTATCTCTATGGCTCCTAGATCTCTACGCCTGAAGTACCAGCATTGAATGCACACATAAACAGCTGATGATGAAGCTAAGTTGGTGACAAAAACACCAACAGATCTTAATAATGATGACCGTGAAAAATACCAGATGATCATAGAACGCCATCTGGTTCACTATTATATTTCAGGGGAGGGAATCTGATATCCTTACCCAGTCTGGCTGATATGTGACTCTGGGCCTTCTGTTTGTGGTTGACCTTTAAATACCCTCTGAAGTGGCAGAGTTACTGCCTTACATCACCAGAGGCCTGGGTTTGATCCTAACCACAGGTGCTGTCTGTAAGGAGTCTGTACATTCTCTCTGTGACCGCGTGGGTTTTCTTTGTGTGCTCCCGTTTCCTTCCACGCAGGTACATAGGTACTAAACATAGCCAAAATGCAAGACACTAGACAAAATAAACCGGGAGGAATCTCATTTTGCAGTTGGAATATTAGGGGGCTAACGAAGGTATTAAAAGGGGTAAGATTTTAGCACAGCTGAAAGCATTTAATTCAGATGTTATCTTTCTCCAAGAAACGTATCTTAATGTTCAAGATCAAGTTAGATTGAGGGCCAACTGGATATGTCAAACTTTTCTTTCGTCATACACGTCACAATCCAGAGGCACGTCCATCATTATTCGCAAAGATATACCATTTAAACAGAAAAATACCTTAACAGATAAGGATGGGAGATATTTGATAGCTACCGGTGAGATCCATGCCATCCCAATCACATTGGTAAATATATATGTGCCTAACTTTGATAATCCGCATTTTTTTAATAAAATTTTGAATATAATCGCAGAATATAATTACCAGAATGTTATAATTGGGGGAGACTTTAACTGTGTTTTAGATCCTTATTTAGATAAATCCAGTTAAAAACAGCGAGGTAATAAGAAATCTAAAACTAGTGAACTTTTAAACACATATATAAAAAATACAAATATAACAGATGTTTGGAGGATTGCAAATCCGACTGGCAAGGAATATTCGTTCTATTCATCGGTACACAAGACTTATTCACGTATAGATTATTTCCTGGTAGACACAAAATTAATTCCGTATACTCTAAATCCAAAATACATACAAATACGATTTCAGATCATTCCCCCCTAACTTTTTTTTAAAAAAATAGAAGGAATGTCTAAGAATACATCGTTCTGGAGGTATAACCCCCAAATTTTAAAAGACCCGCAAGGGAGTATATATCTAAGACAGCAAATGGATCTTTTTTTCGAAATAAATGACACGCCAGACACATCACCAGCGTTACTATGGGAATCTTTCAAAGCTTTTATTAGAGGTGTTTTAATCTCATACCAAGCCTTTCAGAATAAAAAAAATAAGAATGAACAACGGCACTTAGAGGAACAAATTAGACAATTGGATATAGATAATGCTAAAGACCCGTCCATGGGTAAACATAATAAAATATTAATACTAAAATTTAAAATAAACAAATTACTATCAGAAAAAGTTATAAGATTATTCCAAATCACAAGACAGGAACAGTTTGAATTTGGGGATAAGCCCCATAAACTTCTCGCACGGCAATTAAAAAAACGAGAAAAGGAACACACGATTTCAACGATTCAATCAGTTAGAGGGGAAGTATTAACATTACTGAATGAAATTAATAAAAGATTTGTGCAATTTTATGAGAATTTGTATACATCCAAAATGATAACGGACAGCAACAAAGTCACCGAATTTCTGGATAATTGCAATCTTCCCAAACTAGAACTACAGGAACAAGAGGAATTGGGAGCACAAATCTCAAATAAGGAAATAGAAGAAACAATATTCTCATTAAAAAATGGAAAAACACCAGGTCCAGACGGATTCAGTAATGAATTCTATAGAAGTTTTTATGATATATTTAGTCCTCGTCTACAGAAAATGTACACACACGCTTTCAGAGAACAAATATTACCTGATACATTAGCAGAATCTACGATTACATTAATACTTAAGAAAGATAAAGATGAGGAAGAACCTGGATCTTATAGAGCTATCGTGTTGTTAAATACAGATCAAAAAATATTAGCAAAAATATTAGCAAGAAGATTAAGTAAGTACGCCAGTAAACTAATACATCCGGATCAAACGGGGTTTATCCCTAAAAGACAATAATTTAATAATTTGAGACGCCTGCTTAACATAATGCACTCACACCAAATTAAAGATCCAAATCTCGCAATTATTTCACTGGATGCAGGGAAAACATTCGATCAGGTTGAATGGAAGTACATGGTTAAGGTATTGCAAAAATTTCAACTGGGAGAGAATTTCATTCAATGGCTTAAATTAATATATAATAAGCCAACGGCCAGAATATTAACTAATAATATTTTATCCACGAAATTTCAACTGTCAAGGGGTAATAGGCAAGTCTGTTAATTATCACCATTGTTATTTGCCCTCATAATAGAACCACTAGCGGAAAGTATTAGAACTCATCCGAATACCCATGGATATAAGACAAAATATTCAAACAATAAAATATCATTATACGCTGATGATGTACTATTGTACATCACAAAGCCACATATCACTATACCCAACATTTTAAACTTAATTGAGGATTTCGGTTCATTTTCAGGTTATAGAATAAACTGGAATAAAAATGAAATCATGTCAATAAAACCGAAAGATTCAACACATCTCGTACAAATTCCTTTTAAAATAGCTGTGGAAACATTTAAATACTTAGGTACTGAAATTACTAGAAGATATCAAGACATATTTACAGCAAACTATAACCCTGTACTTAAGAAACTACATAATTTAATTAAATTCTGGAAAACGCTTCCGATGTCCTTAATAGGTCGAATAAACGCCATAAAAATGAATTTTCTTCCCCAAATTCTATACTTGTTCCAATCAATCCCATTATATCTACCCAAAATGTTTTTGTTTTTTTTTTAATTGGACTCAGATATTACAAATTTTATTTGGGATTATAAATCCCACAGAATACAAAGACCACACCTGAATAAACCCAAAGTAGTAGGGGGATTAGCACTCCCTAATTTTATGCATTATTATTGGTCGGTAAATATTAGAAATATGATTCAATTGTTGGATAATTCTCTTCATCAACCGGAATGGATCATTATGGAGAAAGAGGACTGCTCCCCCTTTAATATTGTGCGATCCTTCTTCACCAATGACGGTGAATAATACAAACTACAACAAAAACCCAATTATACATAGTACAATCAGAATTTGGAAACAAATAAAATACAATTTAAAATTAAGAAACTTATCTCTCCTATCTCCTATTGCTAAAACCCTCTGTTTAAACCCTCAATTATAGACAAAGCATTTATTCAATGGGAAAGAGCAGGAATTAAAACTTTGGGAGATTTGTATGATACAGGAAAACTATTATCATTTAAACAATTATAACTAAAATATAATCTGGGTAACAAACAGTATTTTAAATATTTCCAAATATGTGATTATCTGAAAAAACATGCACAAGAATTTCACAAAATGCCATTAGACTTACTAGATGAGGTAATGAATACAAAGGCGGAATCAGCAAATTTAATTTCATATATATATACATTATACTAAATGCAGTAATACCAACAACGTAAGGTATCAGAGGTGAGTGGGGAAATGAACTAAGCATAAACATTTCCAATGAAAGGTGGAAAGAGTACTTATTATATGTGCACAAATGCTCAATTAACGTGAGACACACTTTAATAATTTAAAATTTTACACAGATTATACTACTCAAAAACTAAATTAAATAATTTTTTCCCTAACGTTTCGCCAATTTGTGATAAATGCCACTGTCAAGAAGCTACTATAGCACACTCATTCATCTTCAGTACAAAAATTCAAAGGTTTTGGATTGAAATCTTTGAAATTTTCACAAAACTGTTCAAAATAAAAATGACACCAAAGCCAGAATGGATTATTTTCGGAATGACAGAAGGTGGTTCGGAATTAAATGTGTATCAAAAGAATCTATTTGATTTTGGCTTAATAATAGGAAAAAAGCTAATCTTAAAATTCTGGAAAAATGCTCCTATACCAACATTAAATATGTGGATTTCAACTATGTTTGAAACATTACATCTGGAAGATATAAGGCTCCGCCTGGCAGGAAAATCAGATTGTTTCTATCAGACGTGGTCTGCATTTATAGAATTGCTACAGAGATAGGGTGCAGGAGTACCTCGGGCCTTGGTAGGGGAGGATGAAAAACTATCGAGTTGGTGGATTCCTTTTGCGTGATATATATAATATACTAACTGGCTTTTTTTTTTCTCTTTCTTTTCTCTTTCTTTGTCAATCTTTCCTTTTTCCTTTTCTTTTCTAGGGTCTATCTCTTAACCCCCTTTCTCTAATTCTTTGACCAAGGGTTTCTTCTCCCCTTTGGCACGCTCTTTCACTTTCTCAACTCTTTTCACCTACTTCACTCTCTTTCCTTCTATTCTTTTTCTATAAAAGCCATAAAATTATGGGGTACAATGATTGTAACAATATATATGTGATGTACATTGATGTATTTGTCTCTAATAAATAAAAATATTAAAAATTAAAAAAAGAAAGAACTGCAGGTTCATAGGTTAATTGCTTCTGTTAATTGTCCCTCATGTGTAGGATAGAACAAGTGTATCGGTGATTGCTGGTCAGCGCAGACTTGGTGTAGCAAATGGCCTGTCCCCAACCCATATCTCTGAACTAAACTAAAAATTAAGGGGTCAGTGCTGGGTCCATTATTGTGTGTCATATTGTATTAATGATTTGGATGAAAATATAGTAAGTTTGCAAATTATTGTACGTGCAAAGTGATGCATTTTTGGAAGTTAATTAGGGCAGGACTCATACAGTGAATGGCAGGGCACCAGGGAGTATTGTAGAACAAAAATACCGAGAAGCAAAATTGCATAGTTCCCTGAAAGTAGCGACTCTGGTAGACAAGGTGGTGAAGGAAGAGTTTGGCACATTTTCCTTCATCAGTTGAAGCATTTAGTACAGGTGTTGAGACATTATGTTACAGCTGTGCAAGATGTTGGTGAGACCGTAAAGTAATATTGTGTGCTGTTCAGGTTACCATAATAGAGGAAGGTTGGGATTAAGCTGGAGAAGATGTGGAAAGAATTCACAATGATATTGCTTGGACTAGAAGGCTTGACTGCGTAGGCTGGAACCATTTTCACTGGAATGAAGGAGACTGAAGGGTCATCTCAAAGAGGTTTTGTAAAATAATGATGGGCTTAGATAATGTGGATTATCACAGTTTTATTTTCCAAGGTAAGGGAGAAAGATTTAATGGAACCCGAGAGGCAGGTTTCTCACAAAGAGGGTGGTGGGTATATGTGACAAACATGCCAGAGGAAATGGTAGAAGCAGGTACAATTAAACATATAAAAAAATGTTTGGACTGGTACACGGATAAGGAAGTTTTAGAGATACGTGGACCAAATGTAGGCAAATGGGGCTAGCTCAGGAAGACATATTGGTCCGCAAGGATGTTAGAATGAAGAGCCTGTTTTCTGTGCTCTATAACTATTATAACAGCTGGTATCATTGGCAGCTGGTCTCTTTTATATGAATTGACTGATGAGTGTTGAATAGAGTGATAAATCCTCATAATATTTGTGATCGCTTGGTGAAGAATATGTTGATCGTGCACTTAAAAAAAGCTGAGCACAAAGAGAATATAGTAAATTACTTGTTTTATTTTTCAAACTCACTGGCAGGGATTACAGTTCCTAGAATTTAAACTCCTTATAAAACATGTCTATTTTAAATCTCTGACGTGCTTTATATTTTTGTTATTTCTCTTTTTTTCCCGAAGCTTAGGCTCATCAAGCATTATCTTGCTGCCAACAGTAACAAATCACTGTCACCGCAAAGAAAAGTAACATTCTAGGAAGTTAGTCATGAATTTAGTTTAGTTTAGATTAGAGATACAGCATGGAAACGGGCCCTTCGGCCCCCATGTCAGCACCGACCAACAAGCCGCAAGCACTAACACTATCCAAAGGACAATGTGACATTTATACCAAGCTAATGGACCTACAAACCTGTACGTCTTTGGAGTGTGGGACGAAATCTAAGATCTCGGAGAAAACCAACGCAGGTTATGGAGAGAGAGTACAAACTCCGTAGAAACAGCACCCGCAGTCAGGATTGAATCCGGGTCTCTGGCGCTACAAGGCAGTAGCTCTACCGCTATGCCACTGTGCCTAAAAAATTAAACTCCTATTTTTTTTCCCATCCATCAATTTACAAACTTGCTAAAACTTCTAAAACTTTTGGAACTCCACATCAAATCACCCATATGTGGATGGTGAACATGTTAATATTTGTTTATTCCGACAGAACTCCCTGGTGGAGTTGAAGATTCACGAGGTTTACATCAGCGCTGTATAAAATGATGTAAAACAGATTATGAAGAACAGATTTTAAAATAAGCTGACAGCATGGATTCTGTCCGTCTTGTGCACATAACTTCAGTACCAATTCCAGGCAACCAGCCACACCAAAGTGCTGATTGACAAAATATAGGAACCAGCAGAAGGAGCAAAAAATTCCACTTCCCTCTTTTATATTTCCAGCCTCAACTGTCTTATTTAATGCACATTCCTTTTTAGCTTCCAGGTCGAGTCGTCTTATGTATCTCTACCATTGATTAATTCTCTGAGGATTGAGCTGAAGCACAAAAGGCAAAGCAGAGAAAATGTGTAGGAAGGAACTGCAGATGCTGGTTCATAACGAAGGAAGACACAAAATGCTGGAGTAGCTCAGCGGGTCGGGCGGCATCTCTGGGGAAAAAGTATAGGTGACGTTTCGGGTCGGACCCTTCTTCAGGCAGAAAGTAGAGCTGGGGGAGAGGGGGGGGGGGTGGATAAACTGGAGGTGAGAAAAGGACAGAACAAATTAGGGCCAGCAACAGATGACCACAGGAAAGATGGAGCCCATAAGGGCCCATTGTTGGCTGGGGAAGAGGTGATAACAAGAGGGATACAAGGATGCAAACAATGGACCTGGCTGGGTGACTAGGCTCAGGGAAGGGGGAGAGGGGAGGAGTAGAGACATACATAAGATTCATGCATTAGGTGGCCCTGTTCCATTCAATGGGATTATGGAGATGCCCTCAATTGAGAGATTTAACCAGAAACAAAATATTGCAATGTTAGATTAACTTTTCTGGCATTTTTGCTGAGGCAGCCACAAACACAAGGAGGGGTTTTCACATATTAGTAAGGGTGTCAAGGGTTATGGGGAAAAGGCAGGAGAATGGGGTTGAGATGGAGAGATAGATCAGTCATGATTGAATGGCGGAGTAGATGTGAAGGGTCCAATTGCCCACTTCTGCTTCTATGACATGAACTTACATTATTTTTGCCTTGTGGGAGTTTCAATAAACTATGGATAATACTACAGGATGGGTTAAACTGGACGCTTAAAAATGAGGCGCAAAAGTAAAATGTTTTCTTTCAATGCATGAGTTTCAGCATGTCCAGCTGTTTCATAGAAAACAGATGCATTTTTATTACCTTGCTGAAGTATTCCAATCACCTGCCTATAATTCAGTCACCAACAAATTACAAAAATCTAACTGACTGAATCTAATTACTGAAATCTTGGACTTTGCAACTAGGTTTGTGTCATTATTAATATGCTTTTCTTGTGTATATTACACAATTTACATTTATGTTTTTTTTATTTGATCAAGCATCTAAAATTGTTATTCAAAAAGCATCATGAGAACAGGCCATTTGGATACATTTGTCCATGAAAAAGGTGACGCAAAAGTATTGGATCAGGCAGCATCCCTAGAGAACATGAATAGGTGACATTTTGGGTCGGGATCCTTCTTCTGACTAATGATCTTAATTTCTCATGTTTTTCAAAGCCATTGAAATTTGCACAAACATTTGTTTAGTGCATAATCAATACAGTGGCAATCCTACTGCATGCCACCTATTAGAGTAAATTATATTATTCAATATTTTAATTTAAGATTAAATATAACATTAAATTTCTGTAATTAGATTCAATGTTTTCAGGTAACCATAATTATCTACCTGGAACATTAAAACTTTTTTTTTTTTAACTGCAAAATTAGCCCAGGGCGTATTAGCCCAAGGATTAACACTTGTAATCTCAATGTGGAAACATCAATAATGAAGAAGCAAGAGATATTCACCAAATTTTCCGCTTTAAGTAACTAAACGATTGCTAGGCTGTGAATTTTAAACGACCATCACAGACATAATCCAGGTTTCTTATCCAATTATTTAGATAAACATCTTGCTGAGTGTTTGACAAGTCTGCCACCTATTCTGCCACACAGGAAATTAGCTCATTATCACAAGGTGCATATTTATGGAAAGTTGAAATTTAAGTACGAAGTTGAAACTTAATTATAACTTTTGTGCAACTCTGCAAACTGCTCATGGTGAAACTTGATAGTTTATGCACATCTAAATTCCACAATTCCACCCCTCTCACCCCTGCCATCTATTTTTCTGTGGGGAAGAAATATGCTTCATGGTTTCAACAAATCCTGAGGGGCTGAAAATTCATCCTTGATTGTCTGCAGCAAATGCATGACATAATCGTGAATGCTTTTGGTATTCTGCTTCCAAACTACAATTTCATTGGTCTGAACTGGACCACAAACAGAGGTCGAGCTGAGTCCAAGCACAGCAACAGTAACCTCCAGCAGAGAGACAGGAGGGTGACGTGGCACTATTTCTAAAGGGGACAGGACTCGGCTTCTCCTCTGGGCCTTCCTTACGATTTCCAGGGGGGCTCCAAAAACCCTAGCGATCCGTATTCAAATCTATTTTATCCACTTCTTCAAAACTGCCCCCCATCAATGCCATTTTTCTTACGTGTAAGATTAAAACTCTGTTGAACATAGAATAAAGACAATGATTTATTTTCCATAATACAAAACTCAGGCCACATGGTTTTAAACAAAATTAAAACTAAACTCATGTTTGTACTTATTCCCAGTTTAAAAAAAAATCATTTCTTTCCAATATTTGACAGGATGTATGAGAGAGAAAACTGCTGATTAACACGAAGCAAATACTTCTTCAATCCCATTAATAGACCCAGTCCTAAACCAAACAAAAACATGATTACCGGGGTTAAAATGTCCATAAAAGACAAAAAAAAATGCAGCCGCTGCAACTTGCAATCTTACTGTAATGCTTCTCAGATATTAGTCCAAAACCAAGTCAAGTAAAATACCAATTCAAAGCCTATAAGTGACTTGTAGGTTTCAATCAGTTTATTATTTGGGTATTGATGGGATGTATGAGAGAGTCAGATAGATATTCTGGCATGCATACTATTGCATACTCTTCCCTTCTCTGATCTTTTTGCCTGTACACCATTTGCTCTGTCAATGTTACTTTGGAAAGGTATGGTAAACACTTCTTTAAAGCGCTACACAAAGTGCTAGAGTAACTCAGCATGTTAGGTAGCATCTCTAGAGAAAAAGGATAGGAGACTGAAGCAGGGTCCCAATCCGAAAGGTCACCTATCCTTTTTCTCTAGGGATGTTGCCTGACCCGCTGAGTTACTCCAGCACTACAGTATGTGTCTATCTTTGGTATAAGCCAGCATCTGCATTTCTTTGTTTTGACATCTCTAAAGCTGTTGGCCTTTTTGCACAAGCTATGAAACCAATCGGCTGCCAGAAGCTTCTGCAAAAGTAGGACAAGAAACAAGGGTTATCCGAGACTAGCAGCGTGACAAAAGATGTCCAGCCAATGGGAAAAGGGCAATGTATTGTATCGCCAGTTACCAAACTTTGAGCGTTTACGCGATTTCAACAAACACCCTCGAATTTGTCTCCAATCTGCTCCGTTCTCTGCACAGGAATCATTTCAGATCTTTGTAAATCTCTTTTTCTGATGCTCACTTTTCTGGACATCTGGGTTCACTGGATTCTTCAAATCTGACTTGTTTCCAACCTAATTTTATTCATTTAATTATAGATTATCGAGTTAATCAATTTAGCTTATAGTTCTTTAAGCTGTTTAAAAAATTAAATTTGGTCAATTGCATTAGTTAAGGTAGATTACATTAATTTTTACCATTAATTCAATTGCTTCCGAGTGATCACACATTCCCCCACCTTCATTCTTTTTGAAGACTCACAGTTCTCATCGACTATGCTATCTTTTTGCCTGTTGACACTCACAGCATTTTTAGTTCATTCCTTTAATCAGGCAGCTATGATAAGAAATGGTATAACAGTGACTATTTTATCTAGCTGTATAAATGGAACCACAAGCATGAATTTAGCACTGCACCACCAAAAATGTAATTCAGCTTAGTTATGTAAACCTAGAATAGAAGTGACAACCATTTCAGGTCTGTCACTAAAATCCCCACCTGCAACGTTAAATGTTTGAGAAAAACTTTTTTTGAAGTATGATCTACATAGTAGTGGCACAGTAGCACAGCAGGGCAGCACAGTGGCCCACTGGTAGAGCTGCTGCTTACAGTGCCAGAGAACCGGGATTGATCCTGACTTCAGGTGCTGCCTGTGTGGAGTTCACAAGTTCTCTCTGAGACTGCTTGGGTTTCCTCCAAGTGCTCCAATTTCCTCCCACATTCCAAAGCCATGTGGGTTTGTTTGTAGGTTAGTTGGCTTCTGTATTTTGCCATCTCGTGCGTAAAAAGTGGTTGCAAAAATGGGATACCATAGAGCTAGTGTGAATGGGTAATCGATGATCAGCATGGACTTGGTGGGCTGAAGAGCCTGTTTCCATGCTGTATCTTTAAATTGAAACTAAAAGCTAGCAAGAGAATAACACTGCAGCTTAAAATGCAGCTGGATCGGGATGTCTTAGTTCATGATTCATAAAATACAAATAGGTAGTTTCAAGAAGTAAATAGCAAAGTTAGCATATCCCTAGAGGAACAGAGGTTCCTGGAAGTTATGCCTCAGTAATGTATGGGATTGTTGAGAATACATCTGGAGTAACAGTCTCTTTATTTGAGAAAGTATTACCAAACTGGTAACAACAATTGGTGCATTGCCTGAAGCAGAGACGTTGGACAGATGGACAGACAAAGTTTGTATGTATTGCTTAGCTGAGAACAATGAGAAGAGAGTTTGTTGACACATGCAAGGCCATAAAGGGTCTTGGAATAGATTCAGAAAAATGTTGCCTCTTGTGGGATATTCAAGAACTAAGCGTTATTGTTTTAAAAATATGGAATCACCAGTTAAGGCACAAGCGGTGATATCTTATCTTTGGAACAATCATCCATAAACACAGTCCTTGAACATTTTTAAAGCAGAGGTAAGTCCGTTTTTTTCATAAGCAAGTGGGTGAAAGATTGCTATGGATAGTTGGGAATGTAGAGTTGGTGTTACAGTCAGATTGGCAGAGCAGATTCAAGGGTCCAAATAGCTACTCGTGCCACTAATTCACATGTTCACACATTCAAGGAAGAAATTTGTTGCCTTTCCCAGTCTGTGTTGGTCTAATTGTTACTCCTGACCACTACCATTTGCTTGAATCTGAAAGCTCCAAGAACAACAAATTCTGTTGTATACAACAAGGGAAATAAAACCAAATAGACCACCCAGAACAGATCATGACAATGTGCACGTCCTAGTCAGCCCAGCATAACCTTCACTGTCGTCAGAGCAGAAACCTGGAATTCTCTCTAAACACTTGTGGGAATATTTTCACCACATGACCTGCAGTCCAACGATTATTCTGACAAGGAGATTTTAAATACATATCTTTTCATCACATGCTGTAGGATGTGAAGAACAACAGAAACATTTCAAGCTTGCCCCAAGGTAAAATAAGTTGCAGTTTTAAGGCAGGAATGATGTTGTCATTCTCAGTTGCATATGGGTGCTTATGAGAAAAAGAGTTCAAATGAATTTATGCCTGGAAATACAGGATTTGATGCAATCCCGGGATAGTTCAAACAAGATGCATAGGACCTAAATGTGGTTAAGAAAGAAATGTGCGGGTTGAAATAGTTTTATGTTAGGTGACCTTTATGCAACCTCATGCAGAAATGGAAAATACTGGTGAGTTTAAATGCATATTCCAGAGCAGAACTTCAAATTTAACTTCAATAATATTGCTGATGAGTCTGGCAAATCTACAAATTTCCTTAGCTTCCAAAATAATGGCACTCAAACATAATTTCATTATTTTGAAACCAAGCTTAGGCCTATTGTCCTCTCATATAGGTCCTGATTCCTGCTGGCTTTGTGAGTATTGAACAATGTGATGTACATCAGTTACTTTAGCATTTTTCACACGCAAAAATATTAGTGTTTGTTCATGGGTTGTCAGATACTAGCAGAGACAAGCCCATTAGTTCTTCATCTAATGTTCATAAATGTCACTTTTTAGCCAGGCACCAGATGGTAATCAGGAACTGGAAAATAGGCTGATTTACTGCATCTAAGCTAAGGAATAGTATTCATTAAATGTAGTATTCCAATGCCTCTATTTGTTTTGCCCACTGCAATTTTGCAAAATAATAGCAGTATTCTGAAATAAGTAACAATGCATCATTTTGAACAAAATGGAATATTTGTAATAACATGTTATTAAAAGTGTTAACTGTTAATTCATTATTTCCTCAAGACAAATTAGTCACTTATTCCACATTTTCAAACCTTGCACAGTTTTCTCAGTGTTGTGCCGATATCTCAATAATTGGAATGCAATGTATAACTTAACCACAATATACTCACTCTTTTGGTGGGTTTATGTCCTCGGGTCTTGTTTCAAAAAACTGGAGGACTTCATCACACTGAGAGATGTGGGCTGGTAATCGGATCAGGGCCTGCAATTGATCAGAAAGCAAATTGAAGTGTTTAATTTTCAGATGCACACAGTGAAAGGGAACCACACTAACTTTGACTATTTGAAACTAATTTGTCAAAATTCAAATCTCTGCTTCTGCTTTAAGTAAATTTCCTTTCTTGTAAGAAAACAAATATTTGCAGCTTGTATTCCATCCCACTATAATAGAAACATTATTATTCCATAAATTTCAAATCATTTATATATTGAAAAGACACAAATGTTGCATAAATACACGTGTTTAAAATCATTAGTGGAGAAACATGTTTACCAAGGAATATTGAGAACAAGTGTGTAGGAAAGAACTACAGTTGCTGATTTACACCAAAGATAGAAAGAAAATGTTGGATTAACTCAGCTGCACAGGAGGCATCTCTGGAGAGAAGGATTGGGTGACGTTTCCGGTCGAGACCCTTCTTCAGAAGGCATTACTCTGGCACAGCTGGCATTATTCAACTTCAATTGTAACTTGATCTCATTTACAACATCTACCATATTGAAACAACACAAGACATTTCCTGGAAAGCAACTCCAAAAAAATCTTGGTGAACCACGTTGATCTTCTGATCTGCACCACATTACAAATATCATTATTTTCTATTTCCTAATCATCAGCTCATCTAATGCTAAAATGTACATTTATTAAAGTTTCCAAACTAATGATTCCTAAACTCATCTATTTATTCTACTTATGTGTACTCTATTCATTTTAATTCCATCATAAATAGAGCCAAATTGCTCAATCCATTCAGACACACATTGGCTCCTGGTTTCAGACACATCACAAAAACAGGCCATTCAGCCCAACTCACCTGTGCCACTCAAGATGCCCCATCTAAGTTAGTCCTATTTGCTTGCATTTGGCCCATAGCCTTTAAATGTCTGAGGTATCAGAGGTTATGGGGAAAAGTCAGGAGACTAGGGTTAGGAGAGAGAGAGAGATAGATCAGCCACAAGTGAATGGCAGAGTAGACATGATGGGCCAAATTACCTAATTCTACTCCTATCACTTACCATCTAAACCTTTCCTCCCCATGTACCTGTCCAAATGTATTTTAAATGGCAGCTCATTCTCTGGCAGCTCATTCCATATATCCACCACCTTCTGAATGAAAAAGTTGCCCAAGTCATATGACTTGTTGTAAGTCAGATACTGAGAATTGGTTAACAGAAAGAAACTAAAGAGTGGGAATGCAAAGCCTTTCTCAGGTTGACTATCTGTGATTTGTCGGGATTTGTACTAGGGCGCTATCTATTCTTAACCTTACCAATAGTTGGACTAAAGGAAACCAAAACTCATATTTCAAAGTTTGCAAATGAAGGTACAAAGGTTCATTTATTATCACATACACCAATTGGTGCAGTGAAATTTGGGTTGCCATTGCAGCTCACTAATAAGTATACAACACATTAAAGAAGAATTTAACATTAAACATAAAAACATCCCCCCACAATAGTTCCCACTGTGGGGGAAGGCACAAAGTCCAGTCCTCATCCTTTTGTTCACCCATAGTCGGGCGTATTGAGGCCTCCGCAGTCGCCTCTACGGCGGCCCGATGTTTCAGGCCCTTCTCGCCAGATGACGGTGCTCCGGCGATGGGAGAACCCTCTCAGCGGCTTGGAATACCTGGAACGGCTGCCTCCTTACCGGAGACCGCGGCTCCCGAAGCCAACAGGCTGCGCTGGTCAGAGCACCAACACTGGCGATCTCGGCGAGAGATCCCAGGCTCCACGGTGTTAAAGTCAGCGCCGCCGCCGCCCACGGCTGGCTGCTCCACAGACCCGCAGCTCTGCGATGTTCCATCGGCGAACTCAGCATTTCTGAGCTCCAGCACGGCGACCCGGGCAAGGCATCGCCCGCTCCGTGATGGTGAACCAGCGCTGCGCCGCCGAAGCCGAGGTTCTGGCCGGTCCAGACAGGAAACGTCGTTCCAGTACCGCGAGGACGGGGCGAAGATGCGGCTTTAGAGGGAAGCTGCCTCTCCGACCAGGTAGGGACTGAGGAATATAGTTTCCACCTTCCCCCCCCCCCCCCACATAAAAAGAATAGACCTCCAAACAAAACACTTTTTAACATACTAAAAATTTAAAAAAGGAGTGAAAGGATGGACAGCTGCAGGCAGGGCAGCCATACCCAACTAGACAGCACCCCAACTGAGACAAAACTATTTGGGATTATGAAAAGGTAAAAGGCTTCAAGCAGGTATGGACAAGGAAAAAAGGAGTGAATGAGAACATGGCTGTTGTAGCAAAATGTGGAAAAATGTGAGATCATCCACACAAAACAAAAAAGCAAAGCAAGACACAATGTGCTCAGTTGGTCAGGGAGCATCTATAGAGGGAATAGACAGGAGACTTTTCAGGTTAGGGCCCTTCTTCAGAAATGACCTGAAATGTCAATTGTCCATTCCCACCACAGATAATGCCCGACCTACTGAATTCCTCTAGCATTTTGTATTTTGCTCAAGATTCCATAATCTGCAGTCTCTTGTGTCTCTACAAAACCAAAGCATTAAAAAAAAATTAGTAATGGATTGGAAAGTGTTGTTGAGAAAAGGGACCTGGAGTCCGGCAGTAAAGATGCCATAAGTTAATTATGTAGGTTCTTGGTGAGATCATACACATCTGAACTATTGTGCATAGTTTAAGCCTCGCCACCTAAAAAAGATTAATGTCATCAAGGTCATGCAACAAAGATTTATTAGACTGTTTCCTGGGGTGATGGATAACGCTATGAGGAGACACTGAGCAGGCTGGGTCTATATTCATATATAGTTATATATAGAGTTCAAAAGAATAAACGGTCTTATTGAAAGTGAAGAATTTTCATAGGGTTTGATAGGATGGATATAGAGAGCATGTTTCCCCTGGCTGAGGTGTCTAGAATCAAGAATCGCAGTCCCAGAATAAGGAACAAAGACAAATTCATTCACGCACAAGGTGGTAAACCTTTGGATTCCTCTACAATAATAAGGAATTCACTGTTTCATTCCTAACTCTACCAAAACGCAAGCAGTGGGATGCAGTTCAGAGATGTAGATGAACGTAACGATACATGTTGGTTTGCAAAAAAAAAAAAAAGGCAGCAAGTTGAGCACCAGCTGGTTGAACATTCCCTTGGTGAATCCTCACTAAACCAAATATCAGATCAATGATTCACTGTGTGGAGAACAGCCAACACAGCCCCATCTCTCATCCAGCTGTGAGCAGCTCATCGCAATATGCTCCAAACCAGCACTGGAGCAAAATAAAGATTGGGAATGCTACACTTGTGAAAAATCTTTAAGGAATAAAAGAATAAAAGATGAAAACTTAAGCTTCTCCAAATTGAAAACAACAGCTGGATCTAATTCTTCTACATGCCTCACGGGCTCCTTCAGGCTCAAGAGACCACAGATTTACATCTGAGATAAAGGAAGCTATCTGCTGGAAAATACCACACAGGCGTGTGGGCAGTTTCTGTTCAACTTGAAGGTGGTCTTATCTGTGACTGAGTGTTTTGTTCTTCCTGTCATTTTCTTTCTCCCCTATGTATAGTGCTTTTCTTTAGATTTCTGGTCTTTGTATAGTCAGTGGTTCCTGTGATACTAAGCAGCTGTGTCCCAAGTCTTCGCATTGATGTCTGGCACCTTCTTACAGATTACCTACGAAGATCTGTCGGTGGATCTCAATTAGCAATTTCCAATAAGCTAATTCTCGCAGCAAACATCTTTGGAATTCCCCTACCATCCATCCGGTGACAATACTCAGGTCATTGAATGCGACATTGCCCATGCAGTGTGTCCACGATTATCATCTTGGATATTCAAACTTCTGACTCTACATTTACGAGAAATATTCAGATTCTGTCATGGGCAGAGTATATGGAAAATGGTTTGTCTCCTCTCTTGATCAGAATACAAAGTTCAGGGCTCACTACTATAAAAACAATGTTAACAGAGGCTTTGTACATAATGATTTTTGAGTTGTCCATCAGTGTGTTATTCTCTTTGTGTCTGTGTGAAAAACGTAAATACAAAAATTATCCCCTGCAGATCTGGTGTTAAATCCAACTGGGATCATTTGAATTTAAATCTCCTACTTTGGACATTTTCAATCCATCTCCAAAACAGTGATAACATTTACTGACTTTAAGCGATCAGGTTCTTTATAAGAAGAAATATTTTGAGTCAAACAATGAAATTGCTCAAGTGCTAACAGAATATTACAATTGTCTATGATATTAAGTTGCTATGTCTTGTTATGATATAAAAGGATGTTATTTTGGCCCATTTGATCAATTTTGGCTTTTGGAGCAATCCCATTCCTCCAAGAATTTTCCAACTGCCCTCATGTCCCCACCCAATTCATGTGCAGTTTTCTCAATGGAGCAGTTAATAACGAACAGTTTCTAGTTACATTCGTCAGGGGTATTGACTTCACGGACTCCACCAAGGGTAGTTCTTTCCCTGGGTTTTGTTGAAGGGGAAATTTGCTGGGTGTCACTGACATATCATTTTTCTTGTTGGAGCATGTGGAAGTATGCTTGCTTCAGCTGAATTACACATAGTTCCGTTGAGTTGGAGAGATATCCTCTGATCTCTACTCCAGCAGCGAAATCAATGCTTCAGAAAAAAAACATACAGAAAATTGGTCTTTTATTATAAAAATGTAAGATCTTCCTATTCCCTTGCCGCATATTTAATACAGAACACCAGACCAGATCCACATCTGGCTATTCCATGCATCCTAATCATGTTGAATTTTCATTGTAACACACAAAGGCTATTGAAGTCCTAATCTATATAAAAGATGGGAGCCTATCAGTAAAAGTTAGCAGACACAGGTATGGGAAAAACTCAGTGTATGCTCACTTTCATCTCCAACTTTGACAACTTTTAAATCATTAATGAAACTCTGAGTCACCTCTGCTGCCAGCTGCATTAGCTCAACTTCAAGTTTTGTTTGAGTGGACTTCTAAGCAATTCAGATTATTTTCTGTTATCGGCACCATATAGTTACTAGTTGTTGCTCTGGAGGTAATCAGAAAAGTAATTGCGGAACGAAAATTAAGTATGGGATGGAATGGAAGGTTAGCACACCTTAACTGAACTATAAACTGGAAATAGGCCCTTTACTTCAGTCATCTTAACCATGATTTTTTTTCCACTCCACAAGACGCAAACTAGTTTGTGTATTTTGAAACCAAGATTGTGGTACACAATTTATAAATACAAGACACGTTAAAAAAATATATTAAAAAATAAATAAATTGGATAGGTATATGGACGGGAAAGGAATGGAGGGTTATGGTCTGAGTGCAGGTAGATGGGACTAGGTGAGAGTAAGTGTTCGGCACGGACTAGAAGGGCCAAGATGGCCTGTTTCCTGTGCTGAAATTGTTATATGGTTATATGGTTATACTATAACAGTTAAGCACCACAAGAGATTTATTTGTGTCTTTGAACAATTATTTTATTCCCAGTTATGGAACAGAGAAAATATCAGAAGCTTAGTCCACCAAGAAACAAAGAGGAAGACCACTCATGTGTAGCAATTTTCAGAAGCTTAAATTTGCAGTCACCACTGTTATGTAGAAATTGCTGGATCAATTTGACTCAATAAATTTATTCTAACACACATACCAGGTAATACATAATCTCTTTTTACAAATGTTGAACTAGGAAAAAATAATAGCCTGGGCTTGGGATCTTTGAAACCCTTTGAGAAGGCAAATGGAGTCTTGATTTAGCTTTTCATTAAAAACATGTCATCTTTGATGGTGGAGCACTCTTTCAGTAAGAGCATGAGTTATTGTGTTCCAGTCACTGAAGTGTAACATGTGAGAATTGTCTGCAAAATGAGTGCAAGATGAAATTCTGCGCTGTGATATCAAAAACAGCATCATAGAGTTTATACAGTATGGAAGGCCCTTCAGCCCACTGAATCCATGCCAACTATCAAGTATCCAGCTATACTAATCCCATTTTATTCTCCCCATATTCTGGTGACTGCACAAGATTATACTAATCATTTAAACATTGTGGCAATTTATAGTGAGCAATTAACCTACCAACTCTCGTGTTCTTTAGTTTAGTTTAGTTTAGAGATACAGCATGGAAACAGGCCCTTCGGCCCACCAAGTCCATGCCGACCATCAATCACCCATTCATAATAGTCAGGTTTGAACCTGGATCATGGGAATTGTGAGGCAGCAGCTTTGTTCGCTGCATTACTGATGGGAGTCAACTCTGTATAGTGATATTTTCTAAAGACATTAATCAAACTGCAACATCAGGTGGGACGGTAGCAAGCGCACAGTAATTTTTTTTTTACACAAAGGGTGGGTGTGTATGGAGAAGGAGCATCCGAAGGATGTAATTGAGGGAGATTCAATCATAACATTTGGACAGGTACATGGATAGGACAGTTTCGGAGGGTCATGGGGCCAAATGCGAGCAGGTGGGAATAGGACAGATGGGGCATGTTGGTTGGCATATGCAAGTTGAGCCGAAGGGTCTGCTTCCATGCTGCATGACTCTAAATGCAACTTCAGAAATAAAATATCTTGACTTTTGCTCTGCACATTCAATTAAAATTCTGCTGGATGAAGGAAGGAGTGCAAGTAACTGGGATTTGGGAGCAGAAGGATAAAATGCATTCATGTGGCTTGACTGTTATGATACAGTTCAAACAATGCATAAAATATTAAGAATGGTTGCAGATGAATCCCTTGTGTTTTACTGATAGAGTTGGAGGGAAAGACTTAAGTGCAACAAAATACAATGATGGATTTGTGGACCTTTTGAGAGTATTTCTGTGGTATTTATTATTTATGATTCTTATACAATCCTATGTCATTCATTAGAAATCAAAGGCAGATAGTCTAAATTATCAGTGCTGCCTTTCACAAGGTACAAAGCCTCATCAATATCTACCTCAACCTTAATCGATACGAATTCCCAGTACTATTCAACCTCGTCAAAATGTCCCCAATTGCAATTTCTTTCGAATGTCACTAATTAATGCTCACTACTGAAATGAACCACAATTAATCATGATAATTTCTTAAAGCTATCTAGAGTCTGAAAAAGGGGTCTCAACCCGAAACATCACCCATTCCATCTCTCCAGAGATGCTGCTTGTCCTGCTGAGTTACTCCAGCATTTTTTGTCTACCTTCGATTTAAACCAGCATCTGCAGTTCTTTCCTACACTTGAAAGTTTCTCTTCTTCCTCCTCCATAGTGTATGGAGAGATTTTGACCCATGGAGTGAACACATGGAATTGGTTTTGTGACACTGTAACAAGATTGATATGCACACGCCTTACAGACATAGGAGCAAGCACCAGTGGAAATAGAAAACCCTCAAAGCAGCAGAGATCAAAGACAACCAGATTTAAGTGTCCGTCGAAACTCACTAAATGGACCACAAATCGCTCGCCGAAATAAACTTGAAAAAGTGCGCATGATGTTTTTACCACAGTTGAATTTCATGTCACCCCACATAAAAGGTAGATTGCATCTTTAAAAATGTAACAGGAAGAAAGAGATCCCAAACAAACTGGGATTTGCTAAATGAACTGTAGCTAATTCATTAGTCACACTTTAATCAATTCCTGTTGTGTCAGACAGAGTTCATTCATCTGTTAAAAACATCAGAAAAAGTGTTGGCTACAAAGGCCAATAATTAATTCTCCTTCAGTGCGCTCACTTTCGTATAATATTGCTCAAGTCACAGAGTTTCCTCAATATAAACCAAAGAGATTTACCAGATTGAGATCTACAAATAAAACCATCAGATTTCATCCATTTACATTCTTGTACTTAAAAAAAAAATAATACCTGCAATTTGTTGCTATGAGAAAAGTCTGTTGTAACTTGCCGAATGCAGCTTGCACCTGAACTTATAAGTTCACAAGTCATAGGAGCAGAAGTAGGCCGTTTGGCCCATCGAGTCTACTCCACCAATCAATCATGGCTGATCTAGCTTTCCCTCTCAACCCCATTCCCCTTCCTTCTTCCCATAACCCCCGACACCCTTACTAATCAAGAATCTGTCAATCTCCGCCTTAAAGATATAACTTGCTCCTATGTTTATTTCAGTTGAGATATACAGCATGGGAATAGGCTCTTTGGCTGTACACTTAAGATAAACTTAGGGCTCCTGATTATTTCCATTCCTGTTGCAAGTAACTATCAACATGGCACAATATACCATCAGCTATTTGCTTGCCCTCACTCGGTCCCATTTATAACCCGAGGGTAACCCTGTCCCAAAGTACTTCCGTTATTTGAAGTGATGCCTCGTGCCAGGAGATTGCGCCTTAAACTTTCGGGAAACAAAATGGTTTCCACATGATTGTGTGCACAAAGCCTTGGATTTATCAATTTCATACATTGACATTGTGTGCAGAACAATATCATTGGCATCTGGCCTTGAATGAAACTAGTGCAGCTCAAATATGCAGAGCCACCTAAATCTATGTTTCTATGGACATAAAATAGCACAGCACAGGAACAGGTCCTTCAACCCACACGAACCATGATGCCAAATTAAATTAATTCCATCTTTCTTTACATGGTACATACTCAAGAATGCACAAAACAATTTCTGGACCAATACTTTGAACAAGATTTTGGTTCTTGTATTCAGTGCATATTAATGAGGTGGGAAGTCATGAATGCGCACAAGTGATTTTACACAGAGAAAACAAGGAACATTAAATGCCATCAGTGGCAAATTAAAAATTGGTGTTAACTGCAACGTATTGATGTTAATCACTTTCTGGCCAGTCTGAAGTACCCAAGATGACAAATTGCCTACAGAGAGACATCTGGCAGCACATGGAAACAATAAAAAATAGTTTGACCCACAAAAATTGTATGAACCCAAAACTTTATAAAATATTTCAAATTGCGAGGTGACATGCATTATATTAATTCAAAAAAATTGACATACCGGGGCACGAGGCCAATTCAAATAAAAACCTTGATAGGTTTTCAACATATCTCCATTTTCCTGCACAGTCTAGAAACTGCAATTCTTTTAGCACTTACTCAGACCTGCAGTAAATTTATACCCAGAAAATTACCATCTTACTGTTTGCATTGAATTTTATGTGGTTATTATATACTTTCCTGCAATGTTCTATCTTTTAAAGTTTCAAACACGTTGTTACAGCAACAGAATTAAATGATGTTATGAGAATGATAATATTTCAAGATTATCTTTCAAGTGGCACAGCGGTATAGTAGCTGCCTTACAGCATCAGAGATCTGTAGGTATGTAACAAAACTTACCTTCAGGCGCTGCAGTTCTGTCACTGGTCGTGTGCGCGACTTTGGCGCCTTGGTGGGGGGAGGGGGGGTTAAAATGCCGTTTTCTCCTGCCTGTCCGAGATATATTTTCTCGGGCTACTACCTGATGCTGAAAAATCGTTCCGACTGCCATTCTCGGAAGTATTTAAAAAAAAACGCGGGACAATTAAATTGCTGGAATAAAATAAAAAAGCTACTTCTAACACCGTCAACGACGACAACGGGACGGATCTCACGTGGGGAACAAAACATAAGGTAAGCCGTATATTTTACATATAAACTTGTTTCTTAGGATTACTTTAATCAAAATTTCATCTACGAAAATGTGATTAAGGCCCCATACGAACCGGCAGTGTTTTTCCTGCTGATATGGGGTTTAATTTCACCACAATCGCAACGTTCCAAACGATCGCGTTCCACAAAATCTCACTCGCAAGATTATTTAAATCGCCATTAATTTACGGAAACTAAACACTAAATTCCTTCCATTTGGCCTATAAATTCTTGACAATGAGATTTAAAAATCATGTTATATTGTGAATTCTTGTGCGAATGTTATTTGGACATTTAGGCTATTTAAAAATGTTAACCTTTACTTAAGAAATTGATAGATGTTTAGATCTAGTAATTGAATTTTGTAATTAGTTACAATTAGGTAACTAACTAATTATATGTTTTAATTTCAGGTCATCCAAGTAAAATTGTTTCATATTTGTTTCAGAATGCTTCAATCTATAATAACTGAAATTTTAATTCAGTTCTCTTAATTTTTAAGAATGTTATGGGCTTTTGACTGTCCTCGATCACAGCTTTTGAGTTAAGTCAATGGAAAAGCAATAGGGAACAAGATGCCAATTTCCGAGTATGAAAATGGCCATAACATTTTTAATACTGAAGATATGAAAGTGAGTTAGGTGTCAAATTAAACTCCTTTTTATGCTTTATCTGATGGGATAAATTGCAGACTTGATTTTTAAAATCATAAAATGTTGTTACATTGCAAAGATCTGGGTTCGATTTGACAACAGGTGGTGCCTGTACGGAGTTTGTACGTTCTACCTGTGACCTGTGTGGGTCTTCTCTGATATCTTCCTCCCACGCTCAAAAGATGTACAGGTTTGTAGGTTAATTGGCTTGGTATGAATATAAATTGTCCCGAGTGTGCGTAGGATAGTGTTAGTGTGTGGGGATTGCTGGTTGGTGCGGACTTGGTGGGCCAAAGGGCCTGTTTCCGCGCTGTATCTCTAAACTAAAAAAAAACAATTCAGTTCTTTACACATCATTTGTCTAAAATTCATCAGGGCTGTGCTTAATATAGAGAACGGATGGTTTAAAACTTTACATTTTATTGATAAAGAAGTTCTAAAAGGAGAAGGAAATACAAAATGTTTTGGGGGAAAGAAAACTGCTGGTGGAACTCAGGCAATAACAGTTGAAGGATAAGGACCATAAGGATGTTTCAGAGTTTGACCCTTCCTCAAGATTGTGAATTGAATACAAATACAGTGCATTTTAAAGGACGTCCACTCAAAGTCAACTGAGGGACATGCAGGCAGACTCTGTCTTGAAGATACTGCTGCCTGGCACACTCCAAATTGCATGCTGTGGAATGAACTGAAGCTTGGTGCATATACTGCATTTGACCGAAAGGGAAGATTTAGGTCTAAGAAATATCCTTTTGTATGTTCAGGGTGAAATAAACTAAATCAAAAAGATTAGGGTCTGCAGCAAAGATATCCTTAAACTCAAATTCCTATAATTTCCATTTTCCCCAGATGATTAGAAATACTTCAACTTCGCAGATCCAAGATACAATTCATTTACAGGTCATCACTATGCCTATGATATATCCTTCATCTGCCATTTATAAAATGTATTTCTTAAGGAGGATTAGTTGGGCAGGTTTAGAAAAACACATACAGAGCACACATAGTCTGTGGGCCAGAGGGGCCTACCTTGCACCACCCCCCCCCCCCCCCCCCCCCCCCACCCCGGTGCTCCTACTTCTTGTCATTTTGTTCATTGGTATCTCTTCTGTCGGAAAAAATGAAGTTCCAAAAAAAACTCATTTGGACTATATTTTTAACCCCTTATTTCAATCTATGTCAAAATTGTGTTTTTTCACACTTTGCCAAATTTTTTGTGGCCCTCTTCCATCATCCTATGTCAACTGAAAAGCAAATCCAGATTTTCGTGTGCAGCGCTGGAAGCGTGATGATGGGGATGAAGCATTCAAACAGTGTACAAGAAAAGATCTGGCATGGATGCTCTCCCTGAAAGCGAGTAGTGAGAAAGGTCAAGAGCTTCCAGCTTGGGCTGGATTTGTCTTGGCAACTGGTGAGATGCCTTCAAATGTGACCACAATTGACTACTATCCTGTGATCAATCATCCCATCATGGAATTTAGTGCAGTTCAAGAGTGTTTACGAGCTTCTGAAGAAGCAAGTCATGAGGTTGGCCAAGTATATGTCATTACAACATTCGACTTGGGTGTCTGCATGAAGGCATGTGTGGAGTCATTCTGCAAAGTACTAGAAACATATTGTGTTGATTGGCACATTTCATGTCATTTGTGCATACTTCAAAATGCTTGGAAAGAAAATGGAAGGGTCCAGACTTCAGGATGTCCTCATGGGATCGGGACTCATGTCTACTGATTCTATGACAGGTGTTATGACAGGAAAGAACTACGACAGAAGTCTGCACTGCCATAAGATGATGGTGGAGTGCTTGGAGAGGCTCCTTCTTGATGAATTCCTGTCAATGGCTAGAAAAGATGCAGTGCTGTCCAGTATACCAGAGGAATCAAAGGGCATCTTTCAAGAGCTAATCCGATCGGCAACAACGCAGGCACTTGCTGAAGTCAAGGCCAATGCAGACCTTAACACATTGATGGCATATACGAGCTTCAAAGCTGATGTTCGATAAAGGATCTCTCGGGAAGACTGCACAATTGTGGTTGTCGTACATGGATTCTGTGTGGATTGCTCTCTCATAGATTAGGTCTGTGAAAGAGAACAACTTTCCGTTGTACTTGCACTGTCTGTTTCTTATGTCCAATCTCTTCACCTTTGGTGGTCACAATTACTCCTGCTATCTGACCTACCTTGCTGTGTTCTTGGCAAACATCGAAGAATCACATCTCGAAAGAGGTGCCATCAGTGTTGCTAGGTCGTTCATACCAGGAAACCAATGTGCTGTTGACAAAACGATCATGAAGCATGGCAAATCTCAAGGTGGTGGTAGTGGTGTTGGGCTCGCTGGCATCTTGGAGAATCACGGTGCTTATCACAGATGGGTTCCAACTTCAACAGAAAGGGCACACTTGCTCTCTGCAACTCTCAGCCTCGCAGACATGACTTCGGGTACCAATCGCAGGAAGCAAACACAGAGATCAACAACCAACTGAGATAAGGAAAAGTGAGGCATGTTTAAAGAAAGCCATTGATGCTGTAAAGAGCTTCCCAAATCCTTTTGACGTAGATGACAAGACTGGGTTGTATGTACTCTCTTCTGGTGCACGTGTTCCGGCTGAAGTTGAGAATGATGTCATAAAGGTACTTACCACAGGGAAAGAACAGAAAGAGAAGTTCATCAGAGAGCGATGAGAAAAAGACAGCATTCTCCGAACCCATCAAGAAGCTGAAGTTCAAAGCCATGGCAGAAACAAGTAAGTAAGTACATTTTATTTATATAGCACATTTAAATCAACTCACGTTGAAACCGAAGTGCTTTACATAGAAGAAATGATTACGTTTCCGTACATCCATAGAAATTTTTTTTTTAAAGAAAAGAAAAATGACACAATACATTATAGAATTTAACATGAATGTCCCCCACAGCAGAATCAAAATGTTCTACTGTGGGGAAAGGCACTAGAAAGTTCAGTCCTCTTCCTCTGTGATCACCCGAGGTCGGGGCCTATTTGTGGCCTCCGCAGCCAGTCGCCGCAACGGCAGCCCGATGTTTTCAGGCCTTCTTGCCGGATGATGGAGCTCTGGCGTCGGGAGAAACACTCCTCAGCGGCTTGTAGTGTCTGGAACGGCTGCTCCCTCCCCGGAGACCGTGGCTTCCGATGTCCACAGACCGCACAGAAACAAAGAAAAGAGTGAAGCTGAAATGTATCTGAATGAAAGTTGCTTATAGAGTGCAAGCAACAAGGAGATATTGCTTTTCAACTGATGGTCAAAGCACAAAGTTGTGGCAGTCAATTCAACCTACGGGAGATTATGAAGTACTCTCTGACCCCTGTATACTACTCCATTGGTACATCAGAAAACTTGTTTAAAAAGACTGATAAACCGAAGGGCCTACACTACCCAATGAAAGATGTAGACAACTCACAACCCCCTGCCAGTAACAAGACATTGATAGTGGAAGATGCCAATGCCGCATTCTACTATCTCAAAGAGTTTGGCTTCAAAAGAGATTGGCATCAAAATCATCAATGCATTGTCATCTAATTATGTAGTCTTCAGTCTTTTCAAATAAGTTGTCTGATGTACCATGGCAAAGGGGCTACATGGAAGGAAGGTGATCTTCATTAAGGAAGGAGAAGCCACACATCTTACTTCTCAGAATGAGAAAGAGACATTGCAGTCTGAGATTCAATCCCTGAAGTCAAACCAAGAAGAAACAGACTTGCGAGTCATCCTATACTGCAACTATGGCAAAGAGCAAGGATATGACCACGTACAAGTCAAAAGCCCAGCGATATCTTTTTCATATTGCTTCACTATGCAAACAGCATTCAAGACACCACAATGTTTTTGACACAGGGAGAGGCAACAGGCAAAGGCAAATAGATGTCACCCATTTTGCAAAGCAGTCCTCCTCAGAATACTGCTCAGCATTACTTGGACTGCATGCGTTCTCAGGCTGTGACTCAACGAGTGCCTTCAAAGGAATCGGCAAAGTTAAGCCAATCAAACTGATGCAACTGCGTAACAAATTTGTGAAACCTCTGGTAGAGCTTCGTGATTTTCATAGAGTTGAAGATCATATGGCCCTAATTTAGTGGATGTTTTAAGTATCTTTACTAAGAAACAGACTCAATTGCAAGTACCAAATTTACAGACCCTAAGAAAGAGGGCAAAGTGTGAAAAAAACACAATGTTGGCATATATTGAAATAAGGGTTAAAAAAAAGTCCAAATTAGTTTTTTTCTTGGGAACATCATTTTTCAGACAGAAGAGATACCAATGAACACAATGACACCCAAGAAGTACGGTCATAGGGGAGGTGCACGGTATGCCCCTCTGGCCCACGGACTAACAGGGGTCATTAGTAGGATTATACGTCCAGTGCCCTCCATAATGTTTGGGACAAAGACCCATCATTTTATTTTTTAAAGAAGGAACTGCAGATGCTGGAGAATCGAGGGTACACAAAAAGCTGGAGAAACTCAGTGGGTGCAGCAGCATCTAAGGAGCGAAGGAGATAGGCGACGTTTCGGGCCGAGACCCTTCTTCAGACCCTTCTTCAGTCTGAAGAAGGGTCTCGGCCCGAAACGTCGCCTATCTCCTTCGCTCCTTAGATGCTGCTGCACCCGCTGAGTTTCTCCAGCTTTTTGTGTACACCCATCATTTATTTATTTGCCTCTGTACTCCTCAATTTGAAATTTGTAATAGAACAAAATCACATTTAAAGTGCACATTTTCAGATTGTAATCAAGGCCATTGTTATATGTTTTGGCTTCACCATGTAGAAATTACAGCAGAGTTTATACATAGTCCGCCCATTTCAGGACACCATAATGTTTGAGACACAGCAATGTTATGTAAATGAAAGTAGTCATGTTTAGTATTTTGTTGCATATCCTTTGCATGCAATGACTGCTTGAAGTCTGCGATTCAAGGACATCACCAGTTGCTGGGTGTCTTCTTTGGTGATGCTCTGCCAGGCCTGCATTGCAGCCATTTATAGCTAATGCTTGTTTTGGGGGATAGTCCCCATCAGTTTTCTCTTCAGCATATAAAAGTCATGCTCAATTTGGTTCAGACCAGGTGATTGACGTGGCCACTCAAGAATTGACCATTTTTTTAAGCTTTGAAAAACTCCTTTGTTGCTTTAGCAGTATGTTTGAGATCATTGTCTTGCTGTAGAATTAACTGCTGACCAATGAGTTTTGAGGCATTTGTTTGAACTTGTGCAGATAGGACGTGTCTATACACTTCAGAATTCATTATGCTACTACCATCAGCAGTTGTATCATCAATGAAGATAAGTGAGCCAGTACCTTCAGCAGCCAAACATGCCCAGGCCATAACACCCCCACCACTGTGTTTCACAGATGAGGTGGTATGCTTTGGATCATGGGTAGTTCCTTCTCTCCTCCATACTTTGCTCTTGCCATCACTCTGATACAAGTTAATCTTCGTCTCATCTGTCCACATGAACTCGGGTTGCTCTTTTAAATACTTCTTGGCAAACTGTAACTTGGCCATCTTATTTTTGAAGCTAACCAGTGGTTTGCATCTTGCAGTGTAGCCTCTGTATGTCTGTTCATGAAGTAGAAACATAGAAACATAGAAATTAGGTGCAGGAGCAGGCCATTCGGCCCTTCGAGCCTGCACCGCCATTCAATATGATCATGGCTGATCATCCAACTCAGTATCCTGTACCTGCCTTCTCTCCATACACCCCGATCCCTTCAGCCATAAGGGCCACATCTAACTCCCTCTTAAATATGGCCAACAAACTGGCCTCAACTACCTTCTGTGGCAGAGAATTCCACAGATTCACCACTCTCTGTGTGAAAAACGATTTTCTCATCTCGGTCCTAAAAGACTTCCCCCTTATCCTTAAACTGTGACCCCTTGGCCTGGACTTCCCCAACATCGGGAACAATCTTCCTGCATCTAGCCTGTCCAACCCCTTAAGAATTTTGTAAGTCTCTATGAGATTACCCCTCAATCTTCTAAATTCCAGCGAGTACAAGCCGAGTCTATCCAGTCTTTCTTCATGTGGAAGTCGTGCCATCCCAGGAATCAGTCTGGTGAACCTTCTTTGTACTCCCTCTATGGCAAGAATGTCTTTCCTCAGATTAGGAGACCAAAACCAAAGTCTTCTGCGGACAGTGGTCATTGACAAATCAACACCTGACTACTGAAGAGTGTTTCTGATCTGTCGAACAGGTGTTTGGGGATTTTTCTTTATTATAGAGAGAATTATTCTGTCATCAGCTGTGGAGGCCTTCCTTGGCCTGCCAGTCCTTTTGTGATTAATAAGCTCACCAGTGCTCTCTTTCTTCTTAATAATGTTCCAAACAGTTGTTATTGATAAGCCCAAGGTTTGGCTGATGTCTCTAACATTTTTATTCTTGTTTCTCAGTCTCATAATGTCTTCTTTGACTTTCATTGGCACAACTTTGGTCCTCATGTTGATAAACAGCAATACAAGTTTCCAATGGTGATGGACAGACTGGAGGAAAGACTTGGTGCTGAGAGCTCTCTTTTTCCTGCATTAAGGGGGCAATTAAACACACCTGAGCAACTACAAAGACCTGTGAAGCCATGAGTCCCAAACATTATGGTGCACTGAAATGGGGGAACTATGTTTAAACATAAGCTGTATTTTCTACATGGTGAAACCAAAATGTAAAAAAATGGCCTTTAATTAAATCTGACAATGTGCACTTTAACCACGTGATTTTTTCTAAATCAAATCTCAAATTGTGGAGTACAGACGCAAATATATAAATGAAGGCCCTTTGTTCCAAACATTATGGAGGGCACTGTATACTACAAGCCAATCTTAATTTATGCTTCCTTCTAGACAAGCTCTTCAAGTATAAATCTGCATCCTGCCACCTTTGTGACCTCAGCTATTAGGAAACTGCTGAGATGCACCAGACAGAGGAAGCACATAATGGCATAAGGCTTTTACTGAAGAATTTGAACCAAAAACATGACATTGCATTACACTAATTGTCTGGTCTGAGAGTGAAGCAGTGCATGGAATACAAATCCAGTCCATTTTAAATGACATTCACTCAAAGTCATCTTAGGTGCGCCCTGGCAGACTCTTTATGCACAGCTGCAATTCTAAGTTTATCCACTTCTCAGGATTTGTACTTTGCCATTCCCTTTCTCAAATGTTGAAGACTTCATACACTTACGGAAATCAAAATTCTGTATTGAAGCTAAGCTGCAACATACTATTAGTGTTCCTCAATGCAGCCAGAAGAGTAACAAAGCAATCAATCTTAAAGTGATTATCCAGGGAAACTGCCAGCACAGCATACATACTAGCAAGAGCACAGACAGAGTAAACCTAATTTTAAAGATTCCTTGAGGGGACAAATTGGTAGAAGTCATGCAATGCATCCTGATGTAGAATTCACCCATGCCTGTTTACTTTGGTGCAGAATAATCACAAAACGGTTACTGTGTAGGAATGAACTGCAAATGATGGTTTAAACCGTAGCTACAAAAAGCTGGAGTAACTCAGTATCGCTGGAGAAAAAGAAGAGGTGACATTTTGGGCCGAAACCCTTCTTCAGACTGAGAGTCAGGGGAAAGGGAAACAAGATATAGAACAAATGCATGAATGATATGCGAAAAAGTAACGATGATAAAGGGAAACCGGCCATTGTCAGCTGTGGGCTAGGAGAAAACTGGTGCTGCCTGCACATTATCATGGATCAAGCCAGAATTAAATATGCTCTTTGAAATGCAAAAAAAAAAAACCCTCAGATGCCAGAGATCTGAAATATAGGTGGAGAAAACAACAAAATATTTATTAGGTAGACGCAAAATGCTGGAGTAACTCAGCGGGACAGGCAGCATCTCTGGAGAGAAGGAAAGGGTGACGTTTTGGGTCGAGGCCCTTCTTTCCTATACAAAATATTTACCAGATTAGGTAGTATCTGTGGATTGAGAGACAGTCAGGTTACTAGCAATCACTCCCAATTGCGTAGAAGACAAAGTACTGGTAGTTCAAAAAGGGCAGCACAGTGACATTGCAGTAGAGCTGCTGCCTTGCAGCGTCAGAGACCTGGGTTCAATCCTGATTACTGGTGCTGTCTGTACCGAGTTTGTACGTTCTCCCTGTAACCACGTGGGTTTTATCCAGTTGCTCCGTTTTCCTCCCACACTCCAAAAAACGAACACGTTTATAGGTTAATTGACCTTGGCAAAAATTGTAAATTGTCCCCAGTTTGTAGGATGGTGTTAGTGTATGGAGTGATCACTGATCAACACAGTAGAGTAGAACACAGCACTTCAACTCCCCCTCCCATTCCGTATCCGACCTCTCGGTCCTGGGCCTCCTCCACGGCCAGAGTGAGCAACACCGCAAGTTGGAGGAACAGCACCTCATATTCCGCTTGGGGAGTCTGCATCCTTTGGGCTTGAACATTGAATTTTCTCAATTCTGTTAACCCTTGTTGTCTCCTCCCCTTCCCACCTCTCCCTCAGCCCTCGGGCCCTGGCATTCTCTCTATCTCTATCTCCCTCCCCCACCCCAGTCGCACCAGCTTCTCATTTTCACACCACAAACAGCTTACAATGGCTTGTTCCCTTTATCACCGATACTTTTTTGCATATCTTTCACTCATTGTTCCTTATCTCTCCACATCACCGTCTATATCTCTCGTTTCCCTGATCCCTGACCAGTCTGAAGAAGGGTCTCGACCCGAAACGTCGCCTATCTCCTTCGCTCCTTAGATGCTGCTGCACCCGCTGAGTTTCTCCAGCTTTTTGTGTACCCTCGATTCTCCAGCATCTGCAGTTCCTTCTTTAAAGCCATTGTAAGCTGTTTGTGGTGTGAAAATGAGAAGCTGGTGCGACTGGGGTGGGGGAGGGAGATAGAGATAGAGAGAATGCCAGGGCCCGAGGGCTGAGGGAGAGGTGGGAAGGGGAGGAGACAGCAAGGGTTAACAGAATTGAGAAAATTCAATATTCAAGCCCAAAGGATGCAGACTCCCCAAGCGGAATATGAGGTGCTGTTCCTCCAGCTTGCGGTGTTGCTCACTCTGGCCGTGGAGGAGGCCCAGGACCGAGAGGTCGGATGTGGAATGGGAGGGGGAGTTGAAGTGCTGAGCCACCGGGAGGTCGGGTTGGTTATTGCGGACCGAGCGGAGGTGTTCGGCGAAGCGATCGCCAAGCCTCCGCTTGGTCTCACCGATATAGATCATCTGGCATCTGGAGCAACGGATGCAGTAGATGAGGTTGGAGGAGGTGCAGGTGAACCTCTGTCGGACCTGGAAGGACTGCTTGGGTCCCTGAAAGGAGTGGAGGGGGGAGGTGAAGGGACAAGTGTTGCATTTCTTGCGGTTGCAAGGGAAAGTGCCCGGGGAAGGGGTAGAGTGGGAGGGGAGGGAAGAATTGACAAGGGAGTTGCGGAGGGAGCGGTCTTTGCGGAAGGCAGACAGGGGGGGAGATGGGAAGATGTGGCGGGTGGAGGGGTCACGTTGGAGGTGGCGAAACTGGCGGAGGACTATATGTTGTATTTGCCGGCTGGTGGGGTGAAAGGTGAGGACCAGGGGGACTCTGCCCTGCTTGCGAGTGGGGGAATGGGAAGCGAGGGCAGTGTTGCGGGGTATGGAGGAGACCCTGGTGCGAGCCTCATCAATAGTGGGGGAGGGGAATCCCCGTTCTCTGAAGAATGAGGCCATTTGTGATGACCTGGTGTGGAACACCTCATCCTGGGAGCAGATGCGGCGTAGACGGAGGAATTGGGAATAGGGGATGGAGTCCTTACAGGAAGCAGGGTGGGAGGAAGAGTAGTCCAGGTAGCTGTGGGAGTCAGTAGGTTTGTAGTGGATGTCGGTCAGGAGTGTATCACCTGCAATAGAGATGGTGAGGTCAAGGAATGGTAGGGAAGTGTATTTGAGTGCCGGATGGAAGTTGGTGGTGAAATGAATGAAGTCAGTCAGTTGTAGCTTGTTCCCTTTATCATCGATACTTTTTTGCATATCTTTCATTCATTGTTCTTTATCTCTCCACATCACCGTCTATATCACTCGTTTCCCTGATCCCTGACCAGTGTGAAGAAGGGTCTCGACCCGATACGTCGCCTATCTCCTTCGCTCCTTAGATGCTGCTGCACCCGCTGAGTTTCTCCAGCTTTTTGTGTAACCCATTGAATTTTCCCAATTCTGTTAACCCTTGCTGTCTCCTCCCCTTCCCACCTCTCCCTCAGCCCTCGGGCCCTGGCATTCCCTCTCTCTCTCTCTATCTCTCCCCCACCCAAGTCGCACTAGCTTCTCATTTTCACACTACAAACAGCTTACAATGGCCTGTTTCCTTTATCATTTATACTTTTTTCCATATCTTTCATTCATTGTTCTTTATCTCTCCACATCACCGTCCATATTTCTCGTTTCCCTGATCCCTAACCAGTCTGAAGAAGGGTCTCAACCTGAAACGTCGCCCTCCTTCGCTCCTTAGATGCTGCTGCACCCGCTGAGTTTCTCCAGCCTTTTGTGTACCCACTGATCAACACAGACTTGGTGGGCTGAAGAGCCGGTTTCTTCGCTCTATCTCTAAATGTCCAAAAGTAAATTACTGGAGTAAGTCAGTGGGTCAAGCAATATCTCTGCAAGACATGGATAGGCAGTATTTCGGTTTGGGACTCTTCTCAATTACTTCTCACTACAGGATCTTTTTCCTCTGGCAAGGATTGAACTTGCATGGTTGTAAGGTGCTGCAGTACGATACGATTCAATAATACTTTATTCATCCCCGAAGGGAAAATGGTCTGCTGACAGTTACAACACACAAGGTACACAAAAACTTGAAATTAAAAGTGAAAACAAAAATAAAATGACAAGCGACTGTTGGCTGGCTGCACAGCGTCTTCTCTGGAACAAACAAACACAGACATATCCCCTGGTCAGAAGATTTTAAACTAGAGTGCCCCCCCCCCCAGGTCCCCCATGGCGTTCCCCCACGCCGGGTCCCCATTGTTCTTAGTGGCGGTCCCCCCTCGCCGGGTCCCCATTGATCTACATATATGATCACCAGGAAATACAGGCCTTGCATCATTGACTAAGCCAATGTTCCCGCAGAACACTCTGCAGTTATTTATTACTGGCAGCATAGGACTCACTGTACACATTATCCTCATCTCAACAGACTGCTCATTAAAGCTAAGAGCCAGGTACTTAGTGACTTGAACTTGTTGTATTTAATTTGATCTGCTGCATCGAGCAGATGTTCGCATTCATTCCGAATAAATGGCCATCATCTGTATGGTCGGGGGGGGGGGGGCACATCATATTGCTAAGGAACAGTGGTGTAAATTCTGGTCATTTGGACAAAGATTCTCTGTGACATCCTTGATGCGTTGGCAGTACATTGCAAAAACAATGAATTGCTGCAGTTTTCCACTCCACCTAAAAAAAATTCAGCAGCATAAACATTGCTGGCTATTTTGTTTTACTTTACCAGACCTACAGGTTTCATTTGTGGCCCTGTCACTGATGTGGCCTATTTCTTTTTAAATACTTTTCCAAAGGAGAGTCCCTTGATGCATTGCTCCATAGTGAAGTGCCCAGAGAATTTCTCTCTAAACAACCTTGCCAGATATGGCCCCTTGCTGAACACCTTCTAAGTTGACTGTTCATTTATTCCCGTCATTCCCTTTATCCTGTGCCTGTACAATGTGGACGGCTCGATTGTAATCATGTATAGCCTTTCAGTGGACTGTGCTGCTCCCCTTGCGCACAAATAAATAAAGTGTGTCTGAAAAACGAATGCAAGTTGCCAGAGTTCTGTTGATCGACAACGACAGTCCCACCAAGCTGGCTAACCTTTGGATTTGTTGTACGGGATATCGAAATCAAGCCCCAACGACAGGTCAGTCACGAGTTCACGGCCGTTCATACTTGAGCAATAGGAGTGAAACTGTAGCAATTCGCTGGAATGCAAATTTCTTCCTGTGTAAAATAATTGAAGTACGCCATCACTTTGGTTGCCGAAGAGTGAGAGAGTAGCAATCACAGCGCTGAAGAGAGAAAAGGCAATTGCAATGGGAGGTTTGGAACCCCCGCTTAGGAACATGCTCCTGCCAGAGCTGCGGCAGTCAGAGGTTAGAGACCTCGACTGGGTACCTGTGGACTGGGCCCCACAAACAGAATTGTGGAGGGTTGTGGCAGTCGGAGGCTCGACCCCTGACTAGGTACCCGGGGCCAGGTCCCACGAACAATATAGGAAGGAGGACCATTGTGGATAAGAGTGGGAATTTTATGCGCAAGTATGAAGAGCTCAGCAAGTTGTTAGAGCTCAGTTGATCAGCGATGACAGCTGACTGGTTAGCACTGTACCTCGGTACATGTGACTAAACTAAACTGAAAACTTCCTCCTTCACTTCAAGTAAATTGCTTTCCTCCCCCCATTTCCCCTTTCATGCTGCACCTCTGGAGGAATGGTAATCAAACTGCAACTCCATCCCCCTGCCCCTCCAAATATCTGGGCACAACAGTCTATGCTGAAGCGATTAAAGCTCATTCTCCAGTCACATTACTTTCTGTAGATGTCACAAATTGTCCCAAGGCTTTCAAATACACATAGTACTTCAGCTCAACCAATATTCCTTAAATAAATCAACAGCCAACCTGCAAATAAATGTGTAGGGAGGAACTGCAGATGCTGGTTTAAACCGAAGAAAGACACAAAATGCTGGAGTAACTCAGCAGGTCAGGCAGCATCTTTGGAGAAGAGGAATAGGTGACATTTTAGGTCATGACCCATATCCGTATCATCATCAACAGAGTTATGGTGCAATTTGGCAGCATCCTGCACACAGGGCTATCCTAATGAGACTGCAGATGATCTGTAAGCATGAGCGTGTGGATGCCACACTGGACTATGTATGAGCATTAACAGTGTTGAAACAACACAACCATATGTTTAGATAATTTTGCTTCATTACCTTTTCGGTGCAGGCAAGTGAGACCAGCTTAGACACAAAAGGCGGGGCAGGCAGAATCTCTGGGGAGAAGGAATGGTTTCAGGTCGAGACCCTTCTCTAGACTGGTTAGGGATGGTTTGGGAAACCAGCTTGGTTAGACGACAGAGAGCATGGACAAAATGGGCCAAAGGGCCTGTTTCCATGCTGTATAGCTCTATGGCTCTAACAAAGTGTAATGATGCAAGATTAACTTCTGAATGCCAAGACATAGCAATAACAACTCAGCTGTTTTGCTGAGTAATTGAAAACGAATATTAAGTTACCAATATTCTATCCCCCAATATAATTTAAAGTTATAGTACATAACTGGTCAAAAGCAATTAATCACAGAGCTCAATTAAAGTTCTGTCAAAGATGAATTAAGACATGCTGCATGGTTAGGGACATCCATTTAGAAAGTGATGTTTCTGCCCTGTTTAACATTAACAGAATCCTCACAGTTAACAGTTAAAGATTTGTTGCATAACATTGACACCACTGTTAGTTTGCAAGTAACACCAGATCAATTCCCCGTCTGATTTCACAGACAATTTAAGAGAAAAATTCAGCCTCACTCACAGTAAAAACATTATGGAACTATCCGTGGAAGGTATTTGGCTTCCAAAATTTGGTTTCATTAAAGCTGATAAAATCAAATTTCTGAAGTAAGGTGCCTACAAAGCTACAAGGTCTGTCTTGCTATCCTACTAATGGCAATATAAATAAGTATAGTATAAAGAATCAAAAGTGGTAGCAAAATGTTTTTGTCGTACCTGGATACTATATCATGTACAAATTGTGATCTTTAGAAGACTTTAAAAAAAAGAATGGTTTATTGCAAAGCTCTCAATGTGCAATTTAAGAATGATTCTTTTTAAGACTTTAATGAGGTGTCAGAGACACTCACACACACATTTGATTTATTTTCAATACTCTTTTTCTCTTCCTGTGCCTTATTAGATTGATGCCTTGCATTACATGTGCTTCTGTTGTGTTCAACTTCTCTCACCCTCTCTTTGCCAGCTATGTGCATCGCACAGAACCTCTTGCCAATTTGTTGCAGAACACCCGTTTGCATTGAAAGAGATTAAAATATTTCTTAAAAAGACATCATATAAATGTCACAAATTTGTTCACAAAGTATTTAAAAACAAAAATTCAAATAAAGAAGCACTTTATCTGCACTTAGATTTTTATTTAATCAAACAGATAAAATTGTGCTCCAGAGCCCCTCAGCTCAGCACATCAATCATTCATTTCCAATGTACCCTATCTCAGCTAATCACATTTGCTAACATTTGGCCCAAATCTCTCCAAAGATTTCCTATCAATGTATCAGTCCAAATGTCTTTTAAATATTATTATTGTGTCTACATCAATTACTTTGGCTGGTGGCACAAACCATATACGATACGATAGAGGGTACACAAAAGGCTGGAGAAACTCAGCGGATGCAGCAGCATCTAAGGAGCGAAGGAGATAGGCGACGTTTCGGGTCGAGACCCTTCTTCAGACGATACGATAGAACTTTATTTATCCCAGGATAGAAATTGGTCTGCCAAGAGTCATATAACACAACAAGATACATGAAACATGAAATTAAAGCGATGAGTGGAAAGTCCAAGATTGGGGATGTGCAAAGATTAGGGTGAGGGTGGGGTGAGGGGTATCAGTCTACCCCACGTCAGAAGATGGAGGAGTTGTACAGTTTGATAGCCACAAGGTAAAATGATCTCCTGTGGTGTATTGTGCTGCATCTTGGTGGAACCAGTCTGTTGCTGAAAGTGCTCCTCAGGTTGACCATGGAGGGGGTGAGCTGTATTGTCCAAGATGCTCCGCTGTTTGAGGAGCATCCTCCCCTCCAAGACCATCTCCAGTGAATCCAACTCTACCCCCTGGACAGAGCTAGCCTTCCTGATGAGCGTGTTAATTATGTTGGTGTCAGCGGCCTTCGCCCTGCTACTCCAGCACACGATAGCGAAAAATATGGCGCTGGCCCCACCCCCCACCTTATGCGTGAAAAGGTTCCTCCTCAGGTTCCCATTAAATCTTTCCCCTCTCACCTTCAACCTATGCACGTTCTTCGATTCCTCTGTGAAATAGACCATGTGCATTCACTCTATCTCTGCCCCTCATGATTTTATATACCTCTTTAGGATTACAGCCCAGTCTCCTATGCTCCCAGGAACACACGAACCAACTTCTCTCTGTAGCTTGATTGCTTCTTTTCTCTTTGTTTGTTAATCTCTGCAATCTTTCCAGTCTGCTGCCACTGGACTCAGTGATGGATCCAGTGATGGAGCAGGGGGTTCAAAATACTGGTCTCTGACCTTCAACTCCCCCTGTCCTCTGTGGTTCTGTGACAATAGAGGCAAGTTAAACATGCAGCCACTCTCCATTGACTCATCTCCCAGCTAGAAATGTTAATAATCTTATGGTGAGCCCTCTTTCACAATCAAAGTGAAGCTCAAAAATCCAATTAGATTGCAGAGTGTTGTGAATGGCCAGTTAGTGGAGATGTGGTTTGTCAGGTTAGTTGCGGGTTTGTTTCATCAAGCACTCGTTACGTTTTCATCTTCACCCAGTTCCATTAGGTAAACCAAGCACTAATTTGTTAATGCCTGTGACATTGATGATGTGAACATTCTTCATTCAATAAAATCAATTTCACTATTTTCGTGAGCAAAAAAATCTCAGGATTTCAGCATCTGCAGTCTTTTATGTCTCAACTTCATTACTTATTTTCTTTATCAGCAATCATTCAGAATTAAGAATGACTTGCTTCCATTACAATGTTACGTGATATATGGCAGCTAATGAGGCCCAAGTAGAATCATAGACTCGCCATACTCACCATAGGCATGGCTATAGACGTAGCTCCAGATGGCCCGTTTTTATCTTCTCCCAAAAATCCACAAACAGAATTGTCCTGGCAGACCCATTGTTTCTGCTTGTTCATGTCCCACCAAATTAATTTCCACATACCTCGGCTCCGTCCAATCCCCGGTCCAATCCCTCCCTATCTATGTCCAAGTCACACGCTCCGTCACTTCAATGACTTCCGTTTTCCAGGCCCTCACTCTCTCATCTTTACCATGGATGTCTAGTCGCACTACACATCCACCCCCCACCAGGGAAGTCTTAAAACCCTCCGTTTCTTCCTTGACTACAGAACCAGCCAATTTCCATCCACTAATACTATACTCCACCTAGCATAGTTGGTCCTTACCCTGAACAACATCTCCTTCGACTCTCCCACTTCCTCCAAATCCAAGGCGTAGATATGGGCACTCTCATGTGACCCAGCTATGCCTGCCTCTTTGTAGGGTACATCAAACGATCACTGTTCCAGGCGTACACTGGCCCTATCCCCGAACTATACCCCTGCTACATTAACGACTGCATCGCTGCTTCCTGCACCCATGCAGAACTCACTGACTTCATCAACTTCACGACAAATTTCCATCCTGCACTCAAATTCACTTGGACCATCTCTGACATCTCCCTACCATTTCCGGATCTCACCGTCTCCATCACAGGAGACAGAATATTGACTGACATCTACTACAAACCTACCGACTCCCGTAGCTATCTAGATTACAGGAAGCCGGGTGGGAAGAAGTGTAAAGACTCTATCCCCTACTCCCAATTCCTCCGTCTACATCGTATCTGCGCTCAGGATGAGGTTTTCCACACTAGATCATTGGAAATGTCCTCATTCTTTAGGAAACGGGGCTTCCTCTCTTCAATTATAGATGAGGTTCTCACAAGGGTCTCCTCAATATCCCGCAGCCCCACTCTTACTCCCCCTCGCAACAAGGACAGTCCCCCTTTTTCTCAACTCCCACCCCATCAGCAGTCGCATAAAGCAAATAATCCTCCAACACTTTTGCCACAATAGACAAAAGAAAATAGGTGCAGGAGTAGGCCATTCAGCCCTTCGAGCCAGCACCACCATTCAATGTGATCATGGCTGATCATCCCCAATCAGTACCCCATTCCTGCCTTCTCCCCATATCCACTGACTCCGTTATCTTTAAGAGCCCTATCTAGCTCTCTCTTGAAAGTATCCAGAGAACCAGCCTCTATCGTCCTCCAAGGCAGAGAATTCCACAGACTCACAACTCTCTGAAAAAAGTGTTTCCTCGTCTCTGTTCTAAATGGCTTACTCCTTAGTCTTAAACTTTGGCCCCTGGTTCTGGACTCCCCCAACATCAGGAACATGTTTCCTACCTCTAGCGTATCCAAACCCTTAACAATCTTATGCGTTTCAATAAGAACCCCTCTCATCCTTCTAAACTCCAGAGTGTACAAGCCCAGCCGCTCCATTCTCTCAGCATATGACAGCCCCACCATCCCGGGAATTAACCTTGTAAACCTACGCTGCACTCCCTCAATAGCTAGAATGTCCTTCCTCAAATTAGGGAACCACACCTGGAGTATTGTGTGCAGTTTTTGTCTCACTAGGGCCCTGTACAACTGCTGAAGGACCTCTTTACTCTTATACTCGACTCCTCTTGTTATAAAGGCCAACATGCCATTTGCTTTCTTCACTGCCTGCTGTACCTGCATGCTTGCTTTCATAGACTGCTGAACAAGGACCCTCAGATCCCGTTGTACTTCCCCTTTTCCCAACTTGACGCCATTTAGATAGCCACCTCCAACATGATCCCACTACTGGCCACATCTTCCCATCTCCACCCCTTTCTACTTTCGGCAGAGACCATTCTCTCCACAACTCCCTGGTCAACTTGTCCCTGGAAATGAAACGCTAACTTTATTGTCATTCAGACCTTTCGGTCTGAACGAAATTTCATGCCTGCAGTCATACATATAATAAAAATAACAAAAACACAGAATAAACACAAATTTAACATCCACCACAGTGAGTTCACCAAACACCTCCTCACTGTGATGGAAGGCAAAAGTCTTAGTCTTGTCTCTTCCCTTCTTGTTCTTCCTCTGCACTGAGGCGATCCAGGCCTCCGATGTTGTGACCCTTGCCGGGTGATGATAAGTCAGTCCCGCGGGTGAATCCAGGTCCGCGAACGGGCCGGTTCAAACTCCGCGGCCTGGGGTGGTCTAAGCTTCCCACCCAAACCACCCCCTCCCCAGGTACATTCCCCCGCAACTGCAGGAGATGCAACACCTGTCCCTTTACCTCCCCCTTTGACTCTATCCAATGACCTCAACAGTCTTTCCAGATGAGGCAGAGATTCACTTGCACCTCCTCCAACCACATCTACTATATCCGCTGTTCCAGGTGTCAGCTTCTGCACTTCGGTGAGACCAGGTGCAGACTCGGCGATCGTTTTGCTACACGCATCCGCTAAGTCCGCCTTAACCTACCTTATCTCCCAGTTGCTCAGCACTTCAACTCCCCCTCCCATTCCCAATGTGATATATCTGTCCTGGGCCTCCTCCATTGTCAGAGTGAGGCCCAGCGCAAATTGGAGGAACAGCACCTCATATTTCGCGTAGGTAGCTTACACCCCAGTGGTATGAACATTGATTTCTCTAACTTCAAATACCCCTTGCTTTCCCTTTCTCTCCATCCCCTCCCTCTTTCCAGTTCTCCCACCAGTCTTACTGTCCCCCGACAACAGTCTGAAGAAAGGTCTCGACCCAAAACGTCGCCCATTCCTTCTCTCCAAAGATGCTGCCTGTCCCGCTGACTTACTCCAGCATTTTGTGTCGTAGATATTCAATTTAAACCAGCATCTGCAGTTCTTTCCTGCAGATACGAGAGGTTGTGGCTGTTGAGGTGGGTACAGTTTTTTCCACTGTCACTGAAGTCCTTACTGTTAGGGGGTGGCCTAGTTGGAGATGCCATCACTGCTGGTAATAGCATATCAAGAGACTGGGAAACATATTGCAGTGAATGAATGACCAGAATGCAATCAATTTTATTAGCCTTTCTCTCATGCATTTCAAAAATCTGCTTGGTAGTTTAACAAGATAGCAAACACTTGAAGTAGATAAACAAGTAGATAGAACTGCAGACCCATGACCTGCTGAGTTACTCCAGCACCGTGTGTCTTTTTTTTTTGTAAACACTTGAAGTACATGTTATATGAATGTGTTTATTGATGTACATTTTCCTTCATTTTATACACACTTTACACAATTGATTATTGGTTTCTTCAGCACAAATGCTTCCCTCAATTATTTTTTTCTGCTGAAGTAGGTGCACATTTTGGAGAATATAGCAAAATAAAAATAAACTAACCTCTGCATCTGTCTTGCATATGTAAGTTAACACACGTTTATTTGAAGAAAGTCATTGATCAAAATATTAAATCTTCTTCTCTCTCAGCAAATTATATGGATAGGACAGTGTATCTGGGACATGATGGTCGTGTGGGCAAGTTGGGCTGCAGGACCCTTTTCCACACTGTATCACTCGGACTCTAAATGCAGAATTTATTTGGATGTAAATTAATCTTGCAATGGGGAAAATTGAAACACTCACCATAATATTCTTAACCAGAGTAGTCAATTCTATTCAAACAGCATGGTAATAAAAAAAATATTATATTGAAGATAAACACAAAAAGTTGGAGTAACTCAGCGGGCCAGACAGCATCTCTGGAGAAAAGGAATAGGTGATGTTTCGGGTCAAGACCCTTCTTCCGAGTCAGAATCTGAAGAAGGGGTCGACCCAAGATGACGTCATCTACTCCTTTTCTCCAGAGATGCTGTCTGACCCGCTAAGTTACTCCAGCTTTTTGTGCCTATCTTCGGTTTAAACCAACATATGCAGTTCCTTCCCATAAAATATTATATTGTTTGTATTTATATTTTAAAACATTGCACTGCAGTTGATTTGATAGGATGCATTACAATACAAACGTTCACCATAACATTTGGGAATTGCAGCCTTGGAATGAAGATAGACTCTAGAGCGTGAAATTAGGCTTAGGACCCATCGTTACAACAAAGTTCATTGCTGCATTGCTCTCTGGAAGTTCACAACATTGTAGCTCATCTGGTAAATCAAGGTGAGCAAATAAAGCACCATGTTCAAAGTTTAATTGGACAGTTATCTTCAAAGGGTGACAGCCATACAAACAGGAACATTTGTGGCCAAATTGGAGAACTGACAGGGGAAAAAGATTAAAGAAAGAGCTGGAATAAATTCCAATAAGAATCTCTGTCTCTCAAAAACTTATAACGAATTCTGCTGATTGAAATAGTTAGTTCCTGTGGGTAACTCTCTTTAAACAATACTGTTTTGTACTCCAGAAAAGTCGATTTGGCAAATTGTTTCATCAAATTCTGCAAAGAAAGAAAGTAAAACATGATTTGAAAGGTGTTTCTGTGCATCATGGTATGAAAAGTATTTTAGTACAAGTGACAACAGGCTCTAAATGGACCATGTCCTGGTAAGCCAAACTAATTTGAAAGTCTGGCTTAAGTCAGCCAATTTTGGATAGCAAGTTACCAAAACGTGAACTTGTCTTCCTTACTCCAAGACACCAAAAAGTGCAGTAAATGTTGACTAGACTCAAGTTTTCAGAATGGGCTCCTTGCAACCACTTCCACTGGACATATGAAGTGGCAAGGTGACATACAGCAGCTTCAAGCAGGATGACTCTGACGAGAGGGGCAGATTCTCAATGGCACAATAGAGGAAGGATTCCCACAACCACAGTGAGTAGTGGGTCAGAATATGGTGGAGATAGTGGTCTCTCTAACAATTCCTTGCCCTCTCTCTTTATCTTACTCTTGAGTTTGATACTCTTGTATTGATGTTGATGGTGAGACCTAGTCTCTGCCAAATTGTGGGACATGCAGCATGTCACCATGAATCCGCAAGCCCAGTCCTCAATCTTCCCTTCTTCTGGACCATAGCAACTTCTAATAATATGTTGCTGGCAAAGCATTCCCTTTTCGCTCGTGACTCTTAAAAGATGACAATTAGAACACATACCATTCACAGTTTACCGGCTTCAGGAGTTATTGAAATATATGCTGAGGATACTGGTGAAATCGTAACAAAATGCCACTCAACATCTCCCCATGTGTCTCAAAGCTTGACTAGATTTGCAGCAACAAATAAGAGGCGATAGATTTTTTTTTATCAGTAGTGAAATGTTTACTGCCAGTCAGCTAGTCACTCATAGTAGAGGGCACCAATTGTTAAACACCAATGTTTCAGGCAGTCTCCTTGCTGTACAATGGCAGCAGTTAGCTGGCAAATGGCAATTAAATGATCCTCCAGATGACTGTACCCAGGGCCACATCCCGTCCACTTCAAAGCGTATGTAGTGCTTATAGGATTTGATGAAAGTCAGCCTCAGCATCTATGCTGGTCCCATTTGCCCATGTTTAACCCACATTCCTCTAAACCTTTCCTATCCACATCCTTGTCCAAATTGTGTTTTAAATGCTGTTATAGTATCTGCCTTAACCACTTCCTTTGGCAGCTTGTTCCCTATATGTACCACCCATTGTGGGTAAAAGGCTGCCCCTCAGGTTCCTATTAAATCTTTCCCCTTCTTAAATCTATGCCCTCTAGTTCTCAATTCCCCAATCCTGGGGAAAATACCATACACACTCACCTCATCTATACCCCTGTAAATTCATGAGATCAAAGGGGACGAACATCAAGGAAAATGTAGAATAGATCATTGTTAGCTTGGGGAAGCTGACAACAAGGCTTAGAAAAGATTAAATTTAATCAGGACAGTCAAACTAGTTGGAGAACTAGGATGGGAGAGGGATGGAGAGAGAGGGAAAGTATGGGTTACTTGAAGTTAGATGGAATGGAATAGATTGTTTTCCTGCTTCACTCTGGAAATCGATGCTCAATTGCATAAATCTGAAATTATAGTCTTACAATTGAATTTCCAGACAGTAATCAAGACCGACGCTTCAGGGCAGCAACAATTGCTATATTGTCAATGAGGAATTAATTACATATTCTGTTGTGCTGCAGCAAGTGACAATGTCATTGTTCTATCTGGGACATGTGACATTAAAACACTAGATTCTCTCTTGACCCTTAATCAGTCTGCCCTCTCAAGTGCACGCTAGTGCTCCAAAACGCTTTGGAAAGGTGGTCGGTGATGTTCTTCTACTGTCCTGACCAGCATTTATCTGAAAACAGACAGCTAAAAAAAAACAGGCAATTTGGTGACTACTTTCATGTTTATGTGCAACTAAGGGTTTTCATGGTCTACTCACTATTTATCTGTTGACCTTATCTGTTCATTGTGACAAGTTCGGTGATCTTATCACCCGAGTCATGTGTAATACAAATATTTTTGTAATTTCATGAAATATTGAGGGGAACCGCTAGAAATTATTGCTGGTTTACACCAGATATGATCACATATCTTTTCATTTCTTAAAATAGGACTGAATATTAAGAATTAGTACAATTGTTTTCATTACGGGCACCTAAACTTTCCCCACGGATAGAAATCCAATGCAAATTGCCCCTTCATTTCATGACTCAATTGTTTCCAGACTCCCAACAGTATTACCTTGATCTCTGTACCAGTTTGTACTGAATGTTAAACTCACTAACAAATGTATTAACCTTGGCTCTGTGGTAGTATTCCTAACCAGATGGCCATGAGTCAAACTCTACCACAGCTACTCCAATGCAATGTTTGATGCGCTGGACTACGGAGGATGTCAATATTGATTTTAACCAAATAATATTTCTCAATTAAGGGTATATTTAATCCAATTGTACAAAACTTGCTTGTGCATGCAAAACTCTTATGATGGACGTCTGAAACGGGGCTTAACTAGAGGATTGATAGCGATTGAAGTGGGCAAACTTTACGTGGTCCATTATGCTGGAGTTCCAGGTTGCTACCATCACCTAGACTATGGAACAGCATCCCTCTTCCCACTGCCCCCTCCATCGACTCCTTTAAGTCGAGACTAAAACTCATCTCTACTCCCAGGCCTTTCTTGAAGACCTCTGATCGAGGGCTATATGTATGTAGTAATGTTTGTATTTAATCTATGAACAACTGTTGTTTGTTATACTATTCTTATACCAATGTAAAGCACTTTGGCCAACGAGAGTTGTTTTTTAACTGTGCTATATAAATCAAAGTGACTTGACTTGACGACTTCCAGGTCGACTCTTCATTGAGTAGTTTTCTTGGTTTTCATGCCCATTTTCTCCCAATTCTATTTCAGGGTTTAGAAAACAATCTCACAACCAATATTAGAACAACATGATCTGGTCACTTACTTAGTTGCTATTTGTGAGAATGGTGATCTAAACAAAGTGGAATTTCTTTCCAACATTAACAGTGATTATAAGACAAAACTTCTTTAGACAAAGGCCACTTTAGAATGTAAGAGCTTTCTCAAAAGAAAAAAATCATGGTAACCAAGGGCACAAGACAAAAATCTGTCCCACATTCCACTATAATCTGTAGACAATTTCTTCATTCGTAAAAACGGGTGACAAAAAGCAGATGGCTCTCACCCTTTACGCCTTGCTACACTTCCATTGTCACAATTCTGCCCAGATGCACGTTTCAATAAAGTGCCTGTATATATCTTTGCCATTTATTGGAAAATGCATCCAACATTTGAGAATTTCAGAAGATATTTGCTTGGTTCTACAGAAGTGAATATCTATGCCCCTGGAGAGAAACACAGGAGGTATTTAGTGACATTAATATCCCATGGTTCCCTCAGATGGCAATACATCAGCCAATCGTTAATTTGTTGCAACATTCCAGTTTCATGTACCCAAGTCCATGGTTCTAATGTAACAGACCAAAGCTATTTAAAGACCACTGTCGTAAAAAGGGCAAGGAATCCCCTGCTAAATATACCATGGATATTGATGTTTACTGCATGAAAAAACTAATCAGAGGTGAAATCAAAACAGTAAGCTTTTCTACTGGCTTGTAAATAGTGGATCACAAGTTACTTTGATCCCTCGGATCAAAGAGCCAGCAGGCAGTTCAAAGTACAGCAGCATGGAAAATACCAAATTCACATCACTTGTTAAATATGCACGTTACTCCCAGAAATTCCACCAATGTTATCTCGCCATGCAGCTTAAAAAAAAAATTATTGGTAGGGTAAATTATGTAGCTTTTGAAAACTGCTGTCAAGTAGGATTGACTTTATAATTTATTGAAGGCAGTACCTTCAAGAAAGCACCCAAAGATATAAATTCTAAATTATTTTAGTTTAGTTTAAATATACAGCATGGAAACAGGCCCTTCGGCCACAGAGTCCACAGCGATCAGCTGGTACACTAACACTATCCCACACACTTGGGACAATTTTACAATTTTTTAAAATTGAAGCCAAAGTAACCTACTAATCTGCATGTCTTTCGAGTGGGAGGAAACGAGAGCACCTGGGGAAAGCCCACACGGTCACGGGGAGAACGTATAAACTCATACAAACAGCACCCATAGACAGGTTAGAACCTAAGTTTCTGGCGCTGTAAGGCAGTAACTCTACTGCTGTGCCACTGTGCCTCCCTCTTTAATTTCCTCGGAATATTCCCTAATTCAATTTCCCTCTAACCATATAACCATATAACAATTACAGCACGAAAACAGGCCCTCTCGGCCCTTCCAGTCATTGCCGACCATTTGTTTTCCCCTAGTCCCATCTACCTGCACTCAGACCATACCCCTCCATTCCCTTCACGTCTATATACCTATCCACTTTACTTTTAAATGTTAAAATCGATCCTGCCTCCACCAATTCTGCTGGAAGCTCATTCCACACAGCCACCACCCTCTGAGTAAAGAAGTTCCCCCTCACGTTACCCCTAAACTTCTGTCCCTTAATTCTCATGTCATGCCCTCTTGTTTGAATCTTCCCTACCCTCAATGGGAAAAGCTTATCCACGTCAACTCTGTCTATCCCTTTCATCATTTTAAAGACCTCAATCAAGTCCCCCCTTAACCTTCTGCACTCCAAAGAATAAAGACCTAACTTGTTCAACCTTTCTCTGTAACATAGTTGCTGGAACCCAGGCAACATTCTAGTAAATCTCCTCTGTACTCTCTCTATTTTGTTGACATCCTTCCTATAACTAGGCGACCAAAATTGTACACCATACTCCAGAATTGGTCTTACCAATGCCTTGTACAATTTTAACATTACTTCCCTACTCCTATATTCAATGCTCTGATTTATAAAGGCCAGCACACCAAAGGCTTTCTTTACCACCCTATCTACATGCGATTCCACCTTCAGGGAAATATGCACAGTTATTCCTAGACCCCTCTGTTCCACAGCATTCCTCAATTCCCTACCATTTACCATGTACGTCCTATTTTGATTTGTCCTGCCAAGATGTAGCACTTCACACTTAACAGCATTAAACTCCATCTGCCATCTTTCAGCCCACTTTTCCAAATGGCCCAAATCTCTCTGTAGACTTTGAAAATCTACTTCATTATCCACAACACCACCTATCATAGTATCATCTGCATACTTACTTATCCAATTTTCCACCCCATCATCCAGATCATTGATGTACATGACAAACAACAGTGGACCCAACACAGATCCCTGAGGTACCCCACTGGTCACCGGCTTCCAACCTGACAAACAGCCATCCACCATTACTCTCTGACATCTCCCATTCAGCCACTGTTGAATCCATCTTGCTACTCCGCCATTAACACCCAAAGATTGAACCTTCTTAACCAACCTTCCATGGGTAACCTTGTCAAAGGCCTTACTGAAATCCATATAGACAACATCCACTGCTTTACCCTCAACAATTTCCCTAGTTACCGCTTCCAAACATTCAAGAAGGTTTGTCAAACATGACCTTCCAGGCACAAATCCATGTTGACTGTTCCTGATCAGACCCTGTTTATCCAGATGCTTATATATATTATCTCTAAGTATCCTTTCCATTAATTTGCCCACCACTGATGTCAAACTAATAGGTCTATAATTGCTAGGTTTATTCTTTGAACCCTTTTTAAACAATGGAACAGCATGCGCAGTACGCCAATCCTCCGGCACTATTCCCGTTTCTAATGACATTTGAAATATTTCTGTCATAGCTCCTGCTATTTCTACACTAACTTCCCTCAATGTCCTAGGGAATATCCTGTCAGGACCTGGAGACTTATCCACTTTTATATTTTTCAAAAGTGTCAGTACTTCCTCCTCTTTGAATCTCATAGTTTCCATAGCTACTCTAATTTTTTTCCCTTACCTCACAGAGTTCAATATCCTTCTCCTTGGTGAATACCGAAGAAAAGAAATTGTTCAATATCTCCCCCATCTCTTTTGGCTCTGCAGATAGCTGTCCATTCTGGTTCTCTAATGGTCCAATTTTATCACTCGTTATCCTTTTGCTATTAATATAGCTGTAGAAACCCTTTGGATTTACTTTCACCTTTCTTGCCAAAGCAACCTCATATCTTCTTTTAGCCTTCCTAATTTATTTCTTAAGATTCTTTTTACATTCTTTATACTCCTCTAGCACCTCATTTACTCCATGCCTCCTATAATTATTGTAGATATCTCTCTTTTTTCGAAACAAGTGTCCAATTTCCCTTGAAAACCATGGCTCTTTCCAATTTTTACTATTGCCTTTCAACCTAACAGGGACATAAAGTTTCTGTACTCTTACAATTTCCCCTTTAAATGTCCTCCATTTCTCTTCTACATCCTTCCCATGAAACAAAGTGTCCCAATTCACTCCTTTAAAATCCTTACGCATTCCCTCAAAGTTAGCCTTTCTCCAATCAAAAATCTCCACCCTAGGTCCAGTTCTGACTCTCTCCATAAGAACTACTTATTGACAAAGTGTTAGCAATAACTGTATTACTTGTCTAAAAAATTGCAAATAATTCTAGTTCAGTTTAAATATTTTGATTGTATAAATTTCAAAACCATCAGCAGACTTTTGTTGTGCAAATGGATAAAGTGAAATAGAGCAAAAAAGTGGTTAATTTTAAATACAGTCTAGCCACAACATAATGCAATGATTGAACAAACTGAAGGGTTTGAAAGGCATATTCAAAATGGCATATTCTAGTTCTTATTTATCAGGGAGATAATTAAAGGTTGGAGTTGGGGGAGGGGGTTGTTATGGAGAGAATTGGTGTGGTAGCATTGGATCACAACAGGTGACCATGGCTATCAGGAAAAAGAGTTGCGAGAAGGTGGGCATGAAAACCAAGACCCAGTCTTTCAAAGAAAATCAAATCTACATGGAAGTTGCAGCAACCTTAACTCTACTATAATAGGCCAGATAAAATGTTCCCACTTCAACCGCCATCAGCCCTCTGGTTAACCCCTTCTTCAGACTTCTGGCACAAAGGTTTGCGTGCACACACAAATTTTGTACAAAATCATTCAAAATATACATGACCATATAAGAGGCAGTCACGGTGGCGCAGCAGACTAGATCTGGGTTCGATCCTGATTACAGTTGCTGTCTGTACGGAGTTTGTACAATCAATCAGATTTATTCATCACATACACAATAAGGTGCAGTGAAATGAACTTGCCAGCAGCGATACAATAAAAAAGAACACACAATAGACAATAAAATTTTAACACAAACATCCACCACAGCATTCTTCATTGCAGTGGGAAGGCACAATGTATAGTCAGTCCTCCTCCATTTTCCCCCGTGGTCGGGGCCATAATCTCCGCAGTCGCCACTGCGGTGGCCAGATGACAGGCCGTCTCGTCTGGAAGGTAAGTCCCGAATCGATGCTTCCCTACCGGAGACCGCGGCTTCAGGATGGCGTAGGCCGCAGGCCAGCAGTTGGAGCTCTCCTCCAGGGACTACCGGCGAGGGATCCCGCTCCAGATGGTAAGTCAGTCAGTCCCTGCCGCACCTGCGGCTAGAAGCACCGCAGTCCACGGCTTCAAGTTGTTGTAGGCCGCGGGCCGGCGGGTCGGAGCTCTTCTTCTGCGGGGACCCCAACGAGGGATCACAGGTTCCGGACGCCGCGCCCGTGGCTAGAAGCACCGCAGTTCGCGGTTTCAGTCGGAAAAAGTCCACGCTGCGCCCGCTGCTGAAGCTCCGGGCCCGACTCCGGGAAAGGCTGCACCAATCCTTGGTGTCACGCCACGAGGGTGGCGATGTGGAAAAAGTCGCCTCTCCGTGGAGGAGGCGACCAAAAGCGGTTTCCCCCTTACCACAAGACACATCGAGAAACATTAAAACACACATTTTGACATACTAAAAAACAAAAAGTAGAAATGACTAACATGCTGCTCGCAGGGCAGCCGTCTCGCAGTGCCCCCACCGACCTCCCCGTGACCTGCGTGGGTTTTCTCCGAGATCTTCGGTTTCCTCCCACATTCCAAAGACGTATAGGTTTGTAGGTTAATTGGCTTGGTAAATGTAAAAATTGTCCCTAGTGGGTGTGGGATAGTGTTAACGTGCAGGGATCGCTGGTCGGCGCGGACCCAGTGGGCTGAAGAGCCTTTTTCTGTGCTGGATCTCTAAACTAAACTAAAAGAGTCCCCATGCATCAGTGCTTAATAAACAGAAAATAACCATAGCAAATTTTGGACAGTGTTTAAAGTAGTTCATGATAAAATCAGTACGAGTTACCACTTGCAAATCACAGAATTGTTAAATCTATAGATGTCATACCTAAAATTATATAATCTGAAAACATTGACACCCGTCACTGAAAGTTGGATGTCAAATCGCATATTTTCAAGGGTTTGTTGACGTTCATTCACGATTGCTCATAAAGCATCAATTATACTCAGATTTTTACAGGCTTGAGCAGTCCTTCATTATTTGGCACACAAATTTACTTTAAAGTGCAGGCTATACCTACGCACCAAAAATACTTAAATATAACGTCTTTCACACACTGATATTAAATCATTTCATATAAAGGCAGTTGCCATGTTATCAATATGAAGCATTCTTGATAATAAACTTTAACAACTGATTGATCAATTTAATCGGTTCTATTGGATTACCTACAGTTTCTATTTGTAAGAACATAGAATAGTACAGCATAGGAACTGTCCCTTTGGCCCACGTTATCTGTGCTGAACACAATGCCAAATTAAACAGATCCTGTCTGCCTATGTGCTCTTTATATCCCTCCATCCCTGCATATTCATGTGTTTACCTTGGAGTCTCTTCAACACCACTATGCTACCTGCTTCCACTGCCAACTCAACTGCTTCTTTTGACATCAGCCAACTTAGTGAATTAGTAACCAACCTAAATGTTCAAAGTCATTCAGCATGGAATTCGGCTCTTTGGCATAACTTGGCCATGCTGACCAAGATGCCCCATCTGCGGTGATCCCACCTGCCCATGTTTGGCGCATATTCCTTTAAACCTTACCTATCCATGTACCTGTCCAAATGTCTTTGAAATTTTTAAAAATTAGTTTCGAATAGTTTAGAGATACAGTGTAGAAACAGGCCCTTCAGCCCACACCAACAGGCAATTCCTGTACACTAGTTCTATGACCTCTAGTCCTAGACTCTCCCACTAGTGGAAACATCCTCTCCACATCCACTCTGTTCAAGCCTTTCACTATTCTGTATGTTTCAACAAGGTCCCCCCCCCCCTTCATTCTTCTAAACTCCAGTGAACACAGGCCCAGTGCCGACAAACGCTCATTATAGGTTAACCTACTAATTCCTCAGATTATTATTGTGAACCTCCTCTGGACAGGGTTAAATGTTTCAATAGCAGACGAGCCATGATTGGAGACGGGACCAGCAAGATAATGTCAACGGCCTCAGCAGCTGATGGGAAATGTGTTAAGGTGCTTGTCTCTAGATCAAAATAACCACCAGATCCTGGACAGTCAATTACGACCAATTTTCAAAAAGAGGGATGGAGTCCATGGCTAGGGATGGAAGAGTTCAAGAAGAAAAAAAAACTCCTCCCAATATTTAGTTGGTGGAAGTTTCAACTTATATAGTACAGGTTGTAAAACAAATGGTATGATTACACAGGATCACAAAATGTAGCAGTGGGGGATGTGTGCTGCCTTTATGTGTAACTTGACATTGTGTATGACATTGGCAGAAACATACAGATGAGAATCAAGGATAGATCCTTGTGATGGCACAGGATGAGAAGGGATACCATTGCTTGGAATTCCCTGGCTTCAACTGGACAGAGAAAGAAAGGAACCAGTGGTCAGTCCCATCAAGCTGAATGTCAAAGGAGAATAGCGGAGACTCAGGAGAATAGTGTAGTCAACCGTGTCACTTCAGCACTCGGGTCAATTCGTTTCATGACCGTCGTTATATCATGATAGTGAAATCAACATTTTTAATCAGATGCACTTATTTCAATAAGAATTTGTACTGAGATAGCTGATTTAGTTGACTATGCTCCATGAATTTTCTTGGCTTATACTCTAGTAATTCTGAAGGCATGAATTGATAATCAAGCGTTTCACCGAAATTTGAACTCAGAAATTGCCATTTTTACCCTAAAGTAGAGGAAGAGTAGGTCAGTCACAGAATAACTTTATTTTCTCTTTTCCGTTTTAACTTCTTGGAACAGAAAATAAGACCCCTTTCATATCTAAGTTTTTAAATGGGAGTAACGGATTACATGGCTGCATTTATTAGTGTATTTTGGGACAGACCTGGCAAATCTATGATTTCAAACAGAACTCTACTATTGCACTTTCCTGTTTGCCACCTACTATGTGACTCAACTGTGGTCTGACTACAAAAACAAACAAGTCGCAAAAATGGGGGGGGGGGGGGGGGGGGGGGGGGGGGTGAAAAGAAATGAACGCAACATGCTCAGGGTTTTTTTTCTCCAACGTTCAGCAGGGACTTACCCTGCAGTATTCATCTATTGGCTTCAGTCGCTTTACTGCAACATCCCTGATGTGACTTCGTCTGAAGAGGATTTTACCTGCAATAAAAAAAGATCACACCTGCTCAGCAAATGGCATCTATAAAACAGCTTTTATTTTCAGCCTGAAGGTCAGGAGCAAGCAGCACCTATTCACTGCATCAATATTCTTACTTTAAGTCATATGTTTACATCTTTCACATTTACATTGAGGGAGGGTGTGGGAGGAGGCTGTGTCCCCTCCCATTGGTACGGAACTGCATTTTTCAGCTTGAAATTGTGTAATATGGTGCATACTGTATTCAGATGGTGCATCTTAGTGTATTCGTGTATGGATATCAGGTTATAATCACACACTTGGCCCAGGCTGACCAACCTGGGTCTCACTGCACACCTGGTACTACTCCTGACCCAGTTGCATACCTTCTCTCATTCCTGACCCCGAGTCCAGCCTTACACCTGGCCCCCTATTCTACCCTGATCAGAGCTGCTTACCTGCTTAGGTTCCCAGCTTTGACTGCACACCTGGTACTATTCCAGACCTGGAATCTGGATGCACACTTGGCCTTGCTCCTAGCCCCTTTGCACTGACAATATATCTGGCCCACACATAAAGACCCATATCTGACCCCTGGACTTAACCTATTACGTTCAAGCTCACAGATGCTTATCTAATGCAGTAATCCTTTATGGGGCACTTCACAGACCAAATTATGGATAACAAAATTTGCTACATTCATTGGCTTCCTTGTTATCTAGCATGCTATTACTTTGTCAAAGAAGTCATCAATTGGTTGAACACAATTTCTCATCCATAAAATTATACTCACTCAGTTGTATAAGTATTTTGTTACCATTGGTTAAGGGCTTGGACAAGGTAGAGGCAGGAAACATGTTGGGGGAGTCCAGAACCAGGGGCCACAGTTTAAGAATAAGGAGTAAGCCATTTAGAACAGACACAAGGAAACACTTTTTCTCACAGAGAGTGGTGAGTGTGTGGAATTCTTGCCTCAAAACTGTGCGAGTTGGCCCACGAGTGAACCCTGAGTTTTCACTCGTGGTGATCACGTAGCGGGAACGTCGGAACTCGCACGAGCAACTTTCGACTTGGCGCTAACGGCAGGTATCGGGAAACTTGTTAACTCGTGAAAAAAATCAAACATGTTTGATTTTTTGTCAAATTACTGTTCAAGTAAAATGGAAACATTTTAACTCGTTGTAATAACGTAGTGCGTTTATCTTAGTGTCTCGTGAGTGTACCGTGGGAACTTTAATAATCTGTTCTCTTTGCTCGTAAAACTGAACCAAAGATAGACACAAAATGCTGGAGTTTATAACTCAGCGGACCAGGCAGCACTCATAGAGTCTTCTTCAGACTTTCCTTCGCTCCAGAGATGCAGCCTGTCCCGCAGAGTTACTCCAGCATTCGTTCTATCTTCGGCCTTTCTGCCACTTGTCCCCGTGGCTTCACTCTGTCTCAATGAACGGCTTAAAGACCTGCCGTAGGGGCAAGTCTGGGGTGGTGGGTGGGATGTGTCCACGTGTGATGCTCCATCCACCCCCCGGGGGCCGAGAGTGTGGGATTGGGAAGGAACGCAGATGCTGGTTCACACCGGAGATGGACACACACAATGCTGGAGAAACTCGGCGGGACAGGCTGCATCTCTGTGAGCAAGGTTCGGGTAAGTCTGAAGAAGGGTCTCGACCTCTATTCCTCTCTCCAGAGATGCTGCTGGTCCGCTGAGTTTGTGTGTGTGTGTCTCTCTCCCTCTCTGTCTATCTGTGTGATCTGTGTGTGTGTCTGCTGTCGGGTCCCGGTGGCCGCTCAAAGTCACCCGAGCTGCTTGCTTTTGTGTGTGGTCTTGTGTACGAAGTCATTGTCATTCTCTGTGTGTGTTGTGTCGTGTGTGTGTGTGTGTGTCTTCTTCCAGTGTGTGTGTGTGTGTGTCTCTCTGTCTATCTGTGTGTGTGTGTGTGTACTGTCGGGTCCCTGCGGGGCTGCAGTCACCCGAGCTGCTTAATTCTCTGAAGTGGTGGAGCTCCTGTCTGTGTGTATCTGTGTGTGTGGTGATGTCGGGTCCCGGTGGCCGCTCAAAGTCATCCGAGCTGCCCTCATTCTCTCCTGAATGACCGCTGAAGTCCTGTGTGCAGTGTGTGTGTGTGTGTGTGTGTGTGTGTGTGTGTGTGTGTGTGTGTGTGTGTGTGTGTGTGTGTGTGTGTGTGTGTGTGCTGTTGTGTATTGCTCTGTTTGTAAATTTCTGAGAGTGTGTGTGTGTGTGTGGCTGGCCGCTTCTCCGAGCTGAGATGTCAGTGGCGGGATCCATGCAAAAAAGTATTTAAAAACATAAAAAAACAAGAAATGCTTGGTAGAATGCACATTTTCCCATTGTAAGGTCATATCAATAGATGCGGCCGCGCTGAAATAACTAGGATGATGATTGTTGCTTTTATTAAACCATACCTTCATTCACGGTTGGCTTACTCGGGAGAGGAACTTGGCAGGTGGAACTCGGCCACACACTTGATCATACACTTGCAGTCACGTGGTCTATCACTCGGGGTACCTCGTGGGTCACTCGCACAGTGAGACAGGGGCATTAGAGGGCGGTGGAGGCAGGTTCCCTGGATGCTTTCAAGAGAGGGCTAGATGGGGCTCTTAAAAATAGCTGAGTCAGTGGATATGGGGAGAAGGCAGGAACGGGGTACTGATTGAGGATGATCAGCCATGATCACATTGAATGGCGGTGCTGGCTCGAAGGGCCAAATGGCCTATTCCTGCACATATTGTATATTGTCCATTGTCTATGTCTTTCATTTTCGTAACAAACTGTCCTGAAGTCATTTTCACCCCAATATTTTCAGTATTCCGCTGTCTTCCTCTCAGCTTGGACTTTTCCAAAATGCAAAGTCCAATAACTATATATTTAAGCAATATTATTCTATTAAATGTGATCTTGAGAGTACACCATATTTTCTGTGGTATTCATAACACAACAATTATAAAAAGATCTTTGTTTTGATTGCATCTACCAACATGCTTACATTATTACATTACCGTTAATATGTACCGAGGGCAAATTTTTGTTCCAATGCTCCCCATTCCCAATTTCTTTTACATTGAAGTGATTGAAATCCAAGTGAAGTTTAAATGGCATCATAAAAATGAAATCTCTGGGATGGATGATATTCATTACGTTGTTGGTTGGGGTCAGTATCTGCACAATTACTATATTAAACTTTGAATCTTCAGATGTCCTGGTTCAAGCTAAAACTATAGACAAATAATAATCTCCTCACACATTCCCCTGCATGTATCTCAGTCACTCCTTTAAAATATGCCCCTTCTTTGAACAAGCTCTTAAACATCGCATCTGAATCAGTTTCCATCTGATTACAATCATTGAGGATGTTCATCTACGTGTTCAATTAATAAAACAACGAGATTGGGGACATTTATATTCAACCTGTCAAAGGAATTGGGGGGGGGGGGGGGGGGGGGTGGGATGAGGGGGGTTAGAAATAGTCAGTGAGGTAAACAAGCATAATAATTGAGCGGCAAATGACAATAGTGCTACCTTCCCAATATTTAACTGAAGGAAATAAAGGGTTATCATGGCTGTAAGTTGTGGCAGACAGCCTGACACCTTGCATGTCATTTTAATATTACACTAATCCCATCCCCCTGGATGTTCCGGATTAATAAATTAAGGTTTTGTCAACTAATTACAGATCAGGCTAATTACAAATCAATAACATTAGCCAACTCTGAAACATGAAGCGCTGAGCATTGGGATCCAGACATCACGGGCAGTTCCCCGCTCACATCTGGCAGTGTTCTCCGTCTGAACCAGGGGCCGTGGGGTGTTTTCGAAAGTGGGGAGGCTGAGCGATCACTGATCATTGGTCTTGGGGGTACCCGGTGAGGGAGTGGAGCAACCGACTGGGGAGAGGGTGTGGAAGTAGGGTGTCCCCCTCCCGGGGTAGGGAGTTTTTGAAATTTGATGTATTGAAATCATGTTTTAGTGTATTGTAGAAGTATGATTTCAATGTTTTTTGTATGAAGTATTTTTAAGAGGTAACTTTTTAAGGCGTAACATTTTCCACATAACGGGTGGTGGGTGAATGGAACAAGCTGCCAGAGGAGGTAGTTGAGGCAGGGACCATCCCAACATTTAAGAAACAGGCTCAGTTAGACTGATAGGACAGGTTTGCAGGTATTGACCAAAAGCAGGTAGTGTAGATGGGACATGTTGGCGGGTGTGGGCAAGTTGTGCCGAAGGGCCTGTTTTCACACTGTATCACGCTAAGGCTACATTATACTTCCACCATGCATGAATGCTTCAAAATCAAGTGATCGAGTTTTATTGCCATATACTCAAGCATAGAAACAGAGAAAATAGGTGCAGGAATAGGCCATCGGCCCTTCAAGTCAGCACTGCTATTCAATATAATGGCTATTCATCTAAAATCAGTACTCCTTTCCTGTTTTTCCCCCCATATCCCTTGATTTTGTTAGCCCCAAGAACTAAATGTAACTCTCTTGAAAACATCCAGTGAATTGGCCTGCACTGCCTTCTGTGGCAGAGAATTCCACAGATTCACAACTCGCTGCGTGAAGAAAGTTTGTCCTCATCTCAGTCCTAACTGCCTACCCTTTATTCTTAAACTGTGACCCCTGCTTCTGAACTCCCCCAACATCGGGAACATTTTTCCTGCAGTTACAGTGTGAAAATCTAGCAGGCATGCAGGATGCTTTCTCCAACCACCCCCATTTGAAAACCACTATCTTCCACCATTTCTACCCAGTGCTTGGTACTTACTTCTAGCAGCCACTGGTTGTCCTCCAGGATGCACCGAGCTGCAGCCTGATCCATGCCGGTCACTTGGAAAATTTGGCATAGAGACTCTCACAGCAGCGGCGCAACGCAACCAGGGGCCACAGTCTTAGAATAAAGGGGAGGTCATTTAAGACTGAGGTGAGAAAAAACTTTGTTACCCAGAGAGTTGTGAATTTAAGGAATTCCCTGCCACAGAGGGCAGTGGAGGCCAAATCACTGGATGGATTTAAGAGAGCGTTGCATAGACTAGGGGCTACTGGAGTCAAGGGATATGGGGAGAAGGCAGGCACGGGTTATTGATAGCGGACGATCAGCCATGATCACAATGAATGGCAGTGCTGGCTCGAAGGACCGAATGGCCTCCTCCTGCACCTATTTTCTGTTTCTATGTTTCTATGACGCCTCCGATAGCTCGGGACTCTTGCACTGAGGCTGCTCCATGGCCAGAGCTGCAGTGAGCGACTCACCAGCCCGGCAAACGCTCGCCAACCTCGCTCCCCGTCCGCATCTGTCCCCGCCGTTGCTTCTGCTTCCAACACCCATGGCCCATGCAGTTGATATGAGTTTTGCAATTTTCGTTGATCACAGAATTTCTCACAACAGAGCATGAGAAATTTGTGATCGGCGTGAGAATTTGGTGAAATGGGTGATTCTCACGCTCAATGCATGGGAGTTGGCAGCCCTGCCTCTCTATCTCCCTCGCTCTGTCCCCCTCTCTCCCTCCCCTCTCCTCTCTCTCCCTCCCCTCACTCTCCTCCCTCTCTCACCCTCTATATCTCTCTCTCTCTCTCCCCTCTACCCCTCTTCCCCTCTCTCCCTCTCACTCATCCCCTCTCTCTCCCCTCCCCCCCCCCTCTCTTTCCCCTAATTCTCTCCTCCTCTCTCCCTCTGTGTCTCTCTCCCCCTCTTTCTTCTCTCTCCCCTCCCTCCCCATTTCTCCCTCCCACCCTTGCTCTCTCTTACCCCTCTATCTCCTCTTTCTCTTTGCCCCTCTCTCCTCTCTTTATAGTTTCTCTTTTTCCCCCTCTCCCCCTCTCTCTTTTACCACCACTCTCTTTTCTTTCTTCCACTTTCCCCCCTTTCTCTCCCCCTCATCCCCCTTCCACCTCACTCCCCCCGCTCTCTCTCCCCCCTCCCTCTCCCCCCCCCTCCCCTCTCCACCCCCTCTCCCCCCCCCCCACCCCTCCTCCCCTCCCTCCCTTCGGCACAGAGACTCTCACGGCAGCAGCGCAACGCTTCCGACGGCCCGGGACTCTTGCACTGCTCAATGGCCGGAACTGTAGCGAGCGACTCGCCAGCCCGGCAAACACTCGCCAGCCCGGCAAACACTCGCCAGCCCGGCAAACACTCGCCAGCCCGGCAAACACTCGCCAGCGCCAGCAAACACTCGCCAGCGCCGGCAACCCGCATCTGTCCCTGCCGCTGGTTCTGCTTCCATCTCTCCCTCACCCGTGGCCCATGCAGTTTATCTGAGTATCTGAATTTTCGTTGATCACAGAATTTCTCACGACAGAGTGTGAGAAATTTGTGATCCGTGCAAGGGCGTGAGAATTTGTTCAAGTGTGTGATTCTCATGCTCAAAGTGTGAGAGTTGGCAGCCCTGCCTATGGACAAGCACTTCTTGATTTGTTGTGTCAGAGCCTATGAGTACTTCACCATCCAGTATTTCTGCTTTTGTTACACAGAGGAAGCTGCTCATATCCTCTTTCTCTAAAAACATATAAAATTCAATATACAGCTGATACCGCCGTCAAGAATGTGATGGAGCAGCTCAAATAATACTCAAAACATTCAACACCATCCGGAACAAAGCAGGCTGCTGGACTGACAGCCTACCCATCAGACTAAAAATGCATTCCCGGCTGCTGTGCGTACCATTTACAAATGCACTGCAGGTATTTGTCCCATGCTATTCTAACAGCAACACTACCCCCCCCCCCCCCCCCCCCCCCCACCCATCAGCCAGACTCATGACCTCTGCCACCAAATAGTATGAATAGCAGGTGCATGAGAAAACTATCGTTGTTCCCTTCCAAGTGAAACGCCATCGTCACTTGGAATTATACTGCTGATCCTTCATTACTCTAACCTTGCCACCCAACAGTTCTGTGGGATTATCTTCACTGCAGTTCAAGGCAGCAGCTCAACACAACCTCCTTCTGAATAATTAGGGATGGACAATAAATTCTGGCCTTCTTAAGGGCCTGTCCCACTGCGGGGACCTAATTTGCGAGTTCAGTAGAGTGTCTTCAACCTTCAAGCTCGAGCTTTTTCAGGCGAAGTGCCAACGAGCTCGGAGACAGTTGCTGAAAGTCGCATTAGTGGGACAGGCCCTTTAGCAATCCCCAGTTACCAGAAAAATGAATTTAAAGTGAATAGTACACATAAAAAACTAATCCTAAGAACGTGAATGATTAGTATGAGCAGAGGGCATTTGAGGATTATGTTGTCCTCAAAGTACTTTGTGCTGATTTGAACTATACAACATTGAAAGAGTAATTTATTTTGAGATACTAAAATTTCAAAATCTTGATACGGTAAAATGTAGTTACTGTATATTTAGGCTATGTATATTTTGGATCATGAATAATTACATATTCTTCATTTCAAGCCAACATCAATCCGAATAGAATAATTCTGCTTCACAGCACAGAAGAGCTGGTATAGGTTTGGTATGTTTATTTATCACAATTCAAATTTATGTAATGATATCCCTCAAGTTAATATACTAATGCCAACCATAACCTTAATCAGCTAGTTCCCCCAAAATATTTCCAAGTTCACACATTTAATATTAGCAATGAAGATACACATTATCCTACAGACTAAAGTGTAACTTGGAAAAAAAAATCCTGATATTTCTACTGGAGTTCTGCATTGTTTGTCACAACTGAAACTCAGACGAGTATCTATCAGGAGATGTTGCTGGTCCCGCTGAGTTACTCCAGCATTTTGCGTTTACCTCCAGAATCTATTTGATTGATTTAATGTAACACCTTGCATCAGTGCCTACATATGATCGATGATAATAAAATGGTGCTATACCACCTTAATGTGTTTAGAAAATGATTTACTCTTTCATAAGGATAAACATTTTTAAAAGCAGTTGGCCTGGATGTACTCCTTTTTAGATTGTGAAATTGTATGCCAATCAACTGACCGCAAAATCTTTGCTCACATCTTTAACCTCTCACTTTGACAGTCTTCTGTCCCCATCTTCATCAAGATGTGTAAGTGAGCAACCTTGTGCTCTTCAAGGAAGCTAGTGTAAAGATAGTCAACAGCTTCAAGACATCCATATCACCAACATTGCAATCTCGTTGCTCCACATGACTAAGAAAGCATATTTACTTTTTTTTCAGACATTTGTAAAGATTCTTGAACTTCTACAGATATGCTCTAGTACATATTTTGATGGCACACCAATTGCTACGGCAACTGCTCTGCTCTTGACCACCTGAACCTGCAGAAAGGGATCAACACTGCCCAGCCCATCACAGGCTCGTCACTTTCTTCCATCCAGTCCATCTTCATGGTGCATTCCATCAGGAAGGCTGGAGATATTGCCAAGGGTGTCTGCGCCCTGGCCATTTTCTTTTCTCTCTTCTACCTTCTGGGAGAAGATACAGGCGCTTAAAAGCTCAGACATGAGGTTGAAGAGCAGTTTTTCTCTGCTGCTATCAGACTCCTGAACCATTCACCTCTTTCAAGTACACATTCAAGAGGTGCTGCCACATCTTAACACCACCTCATTCAGTTATTCCATTTAATATCCTGCACTATTCTGCTGTTCTGCATTGGTTGTTATACTAATTGTGCAGGAAGGAACTGCAGATGTTGGCTTATACTTATTGTTGTCTCTTTACTGTATGTACTTTGTGGGCTTTGTGTGAGATAGGAATTTCATTGCACCCTGGTGTATAAGACAATTAACTCATCCAAATCTAAATCTATGCAGAAATAATGTCAAACACATGTTTAAATTATGTTTCAGATTCTGATCAAAAGTAGTGTGCCTCTACATAGGCTAACAGAAACATTACACCCCCATAGCACAGGTTATGAGTAATGGTGAAGTTAAGTTTTATTTATATCACAACACTGCATCCCGGAGGAATAAACAGAGCCACTGACCCACCTGTTCCTTGCTACAGCAGAAACACAGGAAACAGATCTTTCTCGCACAATGCTGCAAAAACAACAACAGTAAAACAAACCCCATAATAAGATGTGAACAGGTCCTGCAAGGCTCCCATTTATTTTGAAAAGAAATGCATTCAGAAATCCCTCCAAAAGGCAGGAAAATGTCAATTGCCATTCCAGCAGTCATCAACAAACAATGGAAGGTGTCAGTGCTCTTAAGTGAGACATAGGGGCCTGTCCTACCAGCATCCGGCTCCATGCGGTGAGCGCGACCAAACCGGCTGCGGGTGCAGCGTGGAGGTCGGGTGACCCCTGTACAGGGCCGTTCCCAACAGCATGCGCCTACATGCGAAGAGCGCAATCAAACCGGCAGCGGGGGCCGCGCGGAGGTGGGGTGAGTGGCACAACGCGGCCAGAAGTGAGGCAAACTTGGAGCGAAGTCTGAAAGGTAAGTTCGCCAGGACAGAGAGGGACACACAGAGAGGGGCACAGAGGCACACACAGAGAGGGCCATGGAGCCACACACAGAGAGGGTCACGGAGGCACCTACAGAGAGGGTCACGGAGGCACGACATCGAGGCGGTGTGTAATGCGTCGAGGCGACTGCAAGCCGACAAGCCGTTGCCGCGTGGAATTTTTGAACATGGTCAGTTTTTCGGAGCCCCGCGCGATGTCGGGACGAACTCCGCATAATTCCGCACGGCTCCGGCGATCGAAGTGGGACCGGCCCCGCGACGCCGGACGGCACAAGCGACCATGTTAGGTCGCGCTCATTGCATGGAGTTGCATGCTGGTGGGACAGGCCCTTTAACAGTCCAAACCTCTTGCAGCTGTGGGTCACGTTAGCACAAAGAGCTGAGGTGAGGTAATTCAATGCACTTAATACCAACGCAACATTTATAGAAAACAAAAGTAATTCTGGAAATCTTTGCGAGGGTTAGTTATAAACTGCTGGAAACTCCGAGCTTGATATTGTACCAAAAGCAGAGGCAAGGTATTTGAAACCGTGTGCATCTCAAGCAGTACATGCGTGTTCCTTGAAGTGGGCTTTTGATACTCACTCCCTCTTCATCCCACTCCCATCAGGTAAGAGGTACAGAAGGGTGAAAATGCATACCTCCATAATTAGTGACAGTTTCTTCCCAGCTGTTATCAGGCAACTGAACTGTCCTGTCACCAACTTGAGAGCAGGCCTCACTTAGCATCCAGCTCATTGAAAACCCTTGGATTATCTTCAGTCAGACTTCATCTTGCACTAAATGTTATTCCCTTTATCCTGTATCTGTGCACCATGGACAGCTTGACTGTAATCCAATCATATATAGTTTTTCACCGTCTGGATAGAACGCAACAAAAAACATTTCACTGTACCTCAATACACATGACAATGATAAACTACATTCTATCACATTGACATGCAACAAGTAGGGTGGTACATTGGCACATCTGCTGCCTCAGTGTCAGGGACCTGGATTCTATCCTGACTGACCTTGACTACCATCCATGTGGAGTCTGCATATTCTCCCTGGGACCTACACAGTTTCATCCCATATCCCAAAGACGGCAGATCCATAGATTAATTGGCCAGAGTAAATTTCCCAAATTATGCAGGTTAATGGTAGAATTTGTGGATAGAGACAATGTGGGGAAAATAAAATATGGAGGATTAACACAGGATTAGTGTAAATGGTGATTGATGGTCAGTGGGACTTGGTGGACCAGATAACCTGTTTCCATGCTGTATCACTTTCTAACTCTACGGTTTTAATATTAATGCAGTATCCGAATTAAGTAATCTGCTTGTTGGGGCAATGGGTTGTGTTTTTTTTTAAATTATCACCGTATTCCAGAATTGTAATCTGACCAACACAAGCTCCCCTCACTCACCCATCTGCTGCTTTCAAATACTCCAAACACACCCACTATTTAAGTCCTTCTAAATTAATCGAATCAATTAGAGTCGGGAAGGAAAAATGTGTCTGACAAATGTCTTGGAGATTTTTGAGGATTTTTCACCTAGAATGGAGAGAGGGGAACCAGTGGATGTACTGTACTTGAACTTCTAGAAGTTAATAAACAAGGTACTTCACAAAACCTTGAATTAAGAGCCAGTGCTGCTGGAGGTAATACAGAGATGTATAGAGGACGTCACCAGGCAGTGAATAGGGATCAGATGTTATTTTCAGGCTGGCAACCTATGAACCGCTTGCCACTCTCCCCCTATGGTGGTCTTATCCCACTGGTAGCACGTGGTTGTAATGCTGAGGCTCTACAATGCACAGGTCAGGCTGCATTTAAAGTATTGCAAGCAATTTTGGGCACCATATCTGATGATGGATGTGCTGGCCCTGGAGAGGGTGCAGATGAGGTTTACAAGAATGATCCCAGGAATGAGTGGGTTAACATAGGATGAGCATTTGACAGCACTGGGCCTGAACTTGCTGGAGTTGAGAAGAATAAGGGGGGACCTCATTGAAACATACAGAATAGTAAAAGGTTTGGATAGAATGGATGTGGAGAGGATGTTTCCACTAGTGGGAGAGTCGAGGACTAGCGGTTATAGCCTCAAAATAAAAGGATGTTCCTTTAGGAAGGAGATGGTAAGGAATTTCTTCAGTCAAAGGGTGGTGAATCTGTGGAATTCTTTGCCACATAAGGTTATGGAGGCCAAGTAAATTAATATCTTTAAGGAAGAGATAGATAGATTCTTGATTAGTATGGGTGTCAGGGGCTATGGGGAGAAGGCAGGAGAATGGGGTTGGGAGGAGATAGATCAGCCATGATTGAATGGCAGAGTAGACCTGATGGGCCAAATGGCCTAATCCGCTCCTGTCACTTATGACCTTGTGACAGAATGTACATTCCTGAGCAGATCTTATGCCCTTTCCAGAGCATTCTCTTAGATCACTCATGTCATTAGTCGGATACAACTCCTGCAGCAAGATAGACCATTGACGAGTCCTCCCTACTCTCAGAAATTCTAAACCAATGAACACTTCATTCACATCCTACCCTTGTTCAGGCCTAACATCACTGGCCCTCAGAACAGATATAACAACGTGGATTCGAAGATGGAGGAAGTACGACAAATGAATCACATTTGAAATATTTTTGTCATAGCTCCTGCTATTTCTAGTTAGTGTAGAAATAGCAGGAGCTATGACAGAAATATTTCAAATGTCATTAGAAACGGGAATAGTGCCGGAGGATTGGCGTACTGCGCATGTTGTTCCATTGTTTAAAAAGGGTTCAAAGAATAAACCTAGCAATTATAGACCTATTAGTTTGACGTCAGTGGTGGGCAAATCAATGGAAAGGATACTTAGAGATAATATATATAAGCATCTGGATAAACAGGGTCTGATCAGGAACAGTCAACATGGATTTGTGCCTGGAAGGTCATGTTTGACAAACCTTCTTGAATTTTTTGAAGCGGTAACTAGGGAAATTGATGAGGGTAAAGCAGTGGATGTTGTCTATATGGATTTCAGTAAGGCCTTTGACAAGGTTCCCCATGGAAGGTTGGTTCAGAAGGTTCAATCTTTGGGTGTTAATGGCGGAGTAGCAAGATGGATTCAACAGTGGCTGAATGGGAGATGTCAGAGAGTAATGGTGGATGGCTGTTTGTCAGGTTGGAAGCCGTGACCAGTGGGGTGCCTCAGGGATCTGTGTTGGGTCCACTGTTGTTTGTCATGTACATCAATGATCTGGATGATGGGGTGGAAAATTGGATAAGTAAGTATGCAGATGATACTAAGATAGGTGGTATTGTGGATAATGAAGTAGATTCTCAAAGTCTACAGAGAGATTTGGGCCATTTGGAAAAGTGGGCTGAAAGATGGCAGATGGAGTTTAATGCTGATAAGTGTGAAGTGCTACATCTTGGCAGGACAAATCAAAATAGGACTTACATGGTAAATGGTAGGGAATTGAGGAATGCTGTGGAACAGAGGGATCTAGGAATAACTGTGCATAGTTCCTGAAGTGGAATCGCATGTAGATAGGGTGCTAAAGAAAGCCTTTGGTTGTGCTGGCCTTTATAAATCAGAGCATTGAATATAGGAGTAGGGAAGTAATGTTAAAATTGTACAAGGCATTGGTAAGACCAATTCTGGAGTATGGTGTACAATTTGGTCGCCTAGTTATAGGAAGGATGTCAACAAAATAGAGAGAGTACAGAGGAGATTTACTAGAATGTTGCCAGGGTTCCAGCAACTATGTTACAGAGAAAGGTTTGAACAAGTTAGGTCTTTATTCTTTGGAGCGCAGAAGGTTAAGGGGGGACTTGATTGAGGTCTTTAAAATGATGAAAGGGATAGACAGAGTTGACGTGGATAAGCTTTTCCATTGAGGGTAAGGAAGATTCAAAACAAGAGGACATGACATGAGAAATTAAGGGACAGAAGTTTAGGGGTAACGTGAGGGGGAACTTCTTTACTCAGAGGGTGGTGGCTGTGTGGAATGAGCTTCCAGCAGAGGTGGTGGAGGCAGGATCGATTTTAACATTTAAAAGTAAAGTGGATAGGTATATGGACGTGAAGGGAATGGAGGGGTATGGTCTGAGTGCAGGTAGATGGGACTAGGGGAAAACAAATGGTCGGCACGGACTGGAAGGGCCGAGAGGGCCTGTCTCCGTGCTGTAATTGTTATATGGTTATATGGTTATACTTGTTGCAAATACAAATGCAATAATATTGTAAAATAGTGCCCATCAATGCAAAAAAATTAAATCACTCAATGCGTTATAGAGCAACGACCAGAATACACAATACTGAACAGAACAGGGTAAAAGCTTTTAAACAGGTCATGTAGGTCAAAGACAGAAGTGTTCTTAAAGAAAAATAAACAAAATGCATGGACTCTATGAGAGTGGAGATTAGTTGTGGAGAAATGGCAGTCAAGGGAAACAGTGCTTTATAGTTCCTTAAGGGGGTACTTAGTGACCAATTTGCATCACAGTTGCCCGTAGATCTCCATAAGGAACATCCACATTCCTAGCAGTGCTCTTAATTTTAGCTCTCTTCTACATGTCCTTGAGGCAGTAATGCTTTTTGTAGACAGTTTTGCATTATGTAATTTTAAGTCTGAACTGATAAAGTGGAAATAAAACAATCTAAATCTTTTTCAAAGTAATATGTAGATGATTCAAATGGGTTATATCCAAAACAATTATCACTCGGTGAATGTGATGCTAACAAACCTGCTGAGTACTTTCAACAGGAACAGCAAACCAATCTGAAAAAGGACCATAACCTGAAATGTCCCGTTTCCCTCCACAGATGCGTTTGGATCTGTTGAGTTCCTCCAGCAGTTTATTACTCACTCAAGATTCCAGCATCTGTAGTTCCTTGTCTCTCCAACAAAACAATTACAATTTTTTTCCAAGTTCTTTGCTGTAAAACCTCAGTTTCACAATTAGCAATAAGCAGAAGCAGCATTCCAGACAGTGTAAGCGATCCCTGGGTCTCTGGAGCGAGCAGAGGGAAAAAGTAAGCGATGATCTCTTCTCATGTTTGATTTCCAGTGACTCATATTGGAAAGTTCACTTTGTAGATGGAGGGGAATGGACAGAACTGGGATTAGATCAGTTTTTCTCCACCACTAAATAGTCACCACCACTCAGTGTCTCTAACAGATCGCAGGCAGTTACTTGGCGATGTACTTGAGACAAACCAGTGCTCATGGAACTATATTCAATCAGGAGCCAGCACTCTCTGGAGAGAAAAATAACAGAAAAAAAACTGGCAAAGACAAATGCAATGGAAACCTATAATATATGATTATATTACAGCAATCACTCCAATTGGCAGAGTCACATATAACCCTAGAAACGTTTCATTTCAAATGTTTATTTATTTTTTTGAATAGTGCATATTTATAGTTTTAATAAAATAACCAGCAGGGATGAACAGACCTCTGTGTCACACAGCTAATACGACTCAGCTGCATTGGCAGCAATTTGGAATTAGCCAACTGGTGCCATTTTGACATGTTTTAGCCAAGCCAAGAGAACTACATGCTCCTCATGTATAACTGCTCATTTGAACCAAAAAGTACAAACGCTGCACATCATATAACATGCCTCATCTACTTCAAAAGACTTTTGCTTATCGAGTTAAACAGTGAGACAAATTTGTAGAACTGCACTCAGGTTTTAGCTTAGTGTGTGCATCAACTATCATTTTGTAAAAAAACTGTCAGGTACCAGTTAATGCTCACTAATCAAAGTGGCTTTCACATTACCCAAAGTAAGTTTACATGAGGCCAAGATATTTATGAACATACACAAAAGGCAACACATTTATAGGAGTGATTAAATCTAATAAAGAGTTGTATGTCCAGCTGTTCAAAATGCACAAATTGCAAATCTCAAATATAACCTTCAAATGCTTTTCAAAAAAACACGTATCAACAAGTCTCTCAGGGTTATGCATAGCATGCAGCAAAACAAATCTAGAATTCCAGGAACCAATCTACTAGTAAGCTCTTGTTTAGAGCAGCGGTCTTAGTAAATTTCAAAAACCCAAGAAACGCTGGCAGGCAGAAGCGCACTTTTACTTAACAGAGAATAAAGTCAGAGTAAGCTGCATTTGATGCCAATAAATACATTTGTCATCATGTGCAAGTCAGAGCTGGTGAGCTGACCTATTTAAAACAAGCTCATCCATGTTTTAAATATTACGAAGACATTTTGGTTCGAGACCCACTGCCACAGATAGAAAATGTCACAAACTGTTTTATATATTAATGATTTGGACGAGGGAATTGAACGCAACATCTCCAAGTTTGCGGAGACACGAAGCTGGGGGGCAGTGTTAGGTGTGAGGAGGATGCTAGGAGGCTGCAAGGTGACTTGGATAGGCTGGGTGAGTGGGCAAATGCATGGCAGGTGCAGTATAATGTGGATAAATGTGAGGTTATCCACTTTGGTGGCAAAAACAGGAAGGTAGACTATTATCTGAATGGTGGCTGATTAGGAAAAGGGGAGATGCAACGAGACCTGGGTGTCATGGTACACCAGTCATTGAAAGTAGGCATGCAGGTGCAGCAAGCAGTGAAGAAAGCGAATGGTATGTTAGCATTCATAGCAAAAGGATTTGAGTATAGGAGCAGGGAGGTTCTACTGCAGTTGTACAGGGTTTTGTTGAGACCAGACCTGGAGTATTGCGTCCAGTTTTGGTCTCCAAATCTGAGGAAACACATTCTAGCCATAGAGGGGGTACAGAGAAGGTTCACCAGACTGATTCCTGGGATGTCAGGACTTTCATATAGATAAGATATAATGACAATAAAGATTATCTATCTAGCATGTGAACATGTACAACAAAATTAAAATGCCAACTAGTCAGTGCACCATTCACACATTTATAAAAGCTAACGATACTTAAGCATACACACACCACCATAAAATAAGCATAAACACACAACCATACATTCTTCTGTCAATTTCACAATCCATTTGGTATGTAGCGCACCTGCGCTCATTTGGTGGCAACATTATGTGTAGTTATTCTGTGGGATAAAAACTGTTTTTTAGTCTATTTGTCCTTGTCCTCATTGATCTGTACCATCTGCCTGACGGCAACAGTTCAAACAGGGAGTGGCCGGGGTGGGAAATGTCCTTTATAACGTTCTGGGATTTCTTGAGACAGTGGGAACTGCAGCAAATATGACGAAAGACTGGATAGACTTGGCTGGTACTCGCTAGAATTTAGAAGATTGAGGGGGGATCTTATAGAGACTTACAAAATTCTTAAGGGGTTGGACAGGCTAGATGCAGGAAGATTGTTCCCGATGTTGGGGAGGTCCAGAACAAGGGGTCACAGTTTAAGGATAAGGGGGAATTCCTTTAGGACCGAGATGAGAAAGACTTTTTTCACACAGAGAGTGGTGAGTCTCTGGAACTCTCTGCCACAGAGGGTAGTTGAGGCCAGTTCATTGGCTATATTTAAGAGTGAGTTGGATGTGGCCCTTGTGGCTAAGGGGATCAGAGGGTATGGAGAGAAGGCAGGTACGGGATACTGAGTTGGATGATCAGCCATGATCATATTGAATGGCGGTGCAGGCTCGAAGGGCTGAATGGCCTACTCCTGCACCTAATTTCTATGTTTCTATGTTTCTATGTTTCTATGAGATGATGAAAAAAATGTTCACACAGAGAGTGGTGAGTCTCTGGAATTCTCTGCCACAGAAGGTAGTTGAGTCCATTGGCTATATTTAAAAGGGAGTTAGATGTGGCCCTTGTGGCTAGAGGGATCAGGGGGCATGGAGAGAAGGCAGGTACAGGATATTGTTGAATGATCAACCATGATCATATTGAATGGCGGTGCAGGCTCGAAGGGCTGTATGGCCTATTCCTGCACCTATTTTCTATGTTTCTATATTAATATAACTGTGACATTTATAATTTCTCCTGCAATAATTGAATGGTCTAGACTGACAGGAAGAGTACACATTCCCCCAGATAAAGATAAAAGTAAAATGGCAAAAAATACATGAACAAATCTTCATGAGAGAAAAGTTCTGGGCGACTACAAGGAAGGCAAAACTTGTTCTAAGGCTAGTCCGGCAAACAATTAGAATGGTATCGACCCCAAACATCACTAGAGATGCTGCCTGATCTGCTGAGTTATTCCAGCTTTTTGTGTCAATCAATAAAAAGGTTCCATTGATACACAATATTACTGTAAGAGGTTCTTTTATTGCTACTCCGATCAGAGAGCAGTTAAAAGTGTGAAACCTTGTCATTTATACAAGAGCAAATACAGTAAATATTTAATCCAAAAGCAAAAATCTGCAGATATGGGAAATCCAAAATAAGAAACTGAATGTTGTAAATGCAGACAACATATGCGGAGAGACAAATGTATTTTTTGCTTCACGTCAATAATCTTGTTGTTTCATTAATCACAGGGAAAGCTGATAGTCTCAAATGAGCAGTGGTGGTGATGGCAAAGTTTAAGCAGCTCTGGAAACAATGCAAGGGGAATCAGCAAGGGCTAGCTGGGCTCTCACTTAACTTTTTTTCCCTGTTGCCAGCCGGACAACCTAGGCAGCTTTTAGGTTTGCCAAATGACAGTTTAGGTGGTCATTTAAGACGGTTTGCATGACGCGTGCGGTAATGTGCTCGGACGAAGTGCGTAGTTACCAGTCGGAATTATGCTCAATGAAGCATTCACACATTATTTATGCTTCAAATAAAGTCACAAACTAAACATATTACCAACAAGGCCATGATATTATACCACAATGACATGCAGCAAAATTATAATACAGTTATCCCAACTCTTTTTACATATTGCAATAAAATGCAATTTTCTTATTAGTTCTTTCCACTTCCAAAAAAAATGAGTGGGTTGTATTATTCAGAGTATGATCAACCTGCGTCCAATACCAATCTGGACCATGGTAATATATATGCCCCTAACCATGCACACTGAGATTGATGCAAGCATGTTTTCTGTGCCGAAGAACCCAAAAATTACCATGACACGAAGCCATTAGGCTCTGGGTCATTAGTGCCCCCCCAATTTGCTTTGCAACCCCAGAAACACGCCTAGATTTTCCCACATGATTTATCCATAACAAAATATACAGGTTGCATGGAAATAGCTTGTTTAAAAACCGACATACCATTCTGACAGGTTTAGACATTACACTAACTACGTACAAGAGATGGACAAAAGACATAACCGCAGCAAATGTTTCTTTTGGTAATGTTTAATAGGTATCCAAAAGCCACAATTCACCGGACATTCCAGATTATGATGTACATGTTGTGAACAGCAATGAAGTACCAGTTTTACACACCCAGATTAAAAAAATGAATAAATTCCACTTCAGGCTATTTACATCAATCTGAAGATTAACGTTCAAATTTCAACTGAAATATCCTCCTGACTCCAATGTTTGTTATGACTGCTGAAAGTAAAACCTGATAATTGCAACGTATAGTTGAGAATGTGGCAGCATTCAATAATACAGTACTGATACCATATTACATACTCCATACGATGGGGTAGAGGTGCGTGTCAGGCGAGGACGGCCCGACTCGGGGCTCTAGGGCAGTGTCACGACTGCGGCGGCCCTGACTTTGGGAGAGGGTTCGGAAGAGACAAAGACTTAAGACATTTGCCTTCCCATCACTGTGAGGAGGTGCCCTGGAATCACTGGTTGGTTGGATGTTAAATTTGTTGTTTATTGGTGTGTTGTGTTAATTTTATTAAATGCATGACTGCAAGCCAACGGAATTTCGTTTTCAGACGAAAGGTCTGAATGACATAAAGGACACTTTAACTATTTACTTTACTATATTAAGAATATTGAATTTGCATTAAAATGAATTCTGTAATAATGTGCAAAATGTAGCAGTGAACAATCGGAACACTGCAGGTTTAAGGTTTCGTTTCAGAATTTAATTAATTCCGTCTTTTATGGACTAAAACAAATAATAAAACATTGGAATAAAAACAATCATTGTTTCATTTATCAAACATAGTCAATTTTCGCTTCGAGGAATTCCAGCTCAATAGGATCATTTTGGGGGGGGGGGGGGGGGGGGGGGGAGGGGGGGGGGGGGGGGGGTTTGAGAAGTCAATTGGTGCGGAATGGATGGATTGAGGCAGGTGAATTAGGTACGTGTGTGATAGGAGTTAGTGTAAAATTGTTGTGGAGGTCAGCACGGGGGATGTTGGTGGTGTTGAATGGGGGGGATCAGTACGGATGGATGGGGGGGGGGGATCAGTCAGAATGAATGGGGGTAGACAAAAATGCTGGAAAAACTCAGCGGGTGAGGCAGCCTCTATCAAGCGAAGGAAAATAGGCAAGGTTTCGGGTTGAGACCCTACTTCAGACTGTTCCCCCCCATTTGTCTTGAATGGGGGGGATCAGTACAGGATGGATGGGGGGGAATTCAGCGCAGGATGAATGGGGGGGGGGGATCTGTACAGGATGAATGGGGGGGGTTAGTACAGTGTGGATCGGAGGGTCTGTGCAGGATGAATGGAGAATCACTACAGGATGAATGAGGGGATCAGTACCAGATGAATGGGGGGGGGGGGGGGGGGGATCAGTACAGGATGAATGAGGGGATCAGTGCACAATGATTAAGGGGATCAGTGCAGGATGAATGAGGGGGATCAGTACAGGATGAATGAGGGGATCTGACAGGATGAATGAGGGGATCTGTACAGGATGAATGAGGGGATCTGTACAGGATGAATGAGGGGATCTGTACAGGATGAATGAGGGGATCTGTACAGGATGAATGAGGGGATCAGTACAGGATGAATGAGGGGATCTGTACAGGATGAATGAGGGGATCAGTACAGGATGAATGAGGGGAATCTGTACAGGATGAATGAGGGGAATCAGTAGGATGGAATGAGGGGATCAGTCAGGATGAAATTGGGGAGGGGAGGGGGATCAGTACAGGATGAATGAGGGGATCAGTGCAGGATGATTAAGGGAATCAGTGCAGGATGAATGAGGGGGATCAGTACAGGATGAATGAGGGGATTTGTACAGGATGAATGAGGGGATTTTGTACAGGATGATTGAGGGATCAGTACAGGATGAATGGGGGGGGGGGGGGGATCAGTACAGGATGGATGGGGTGGATCAGTACAGGATGGATGGGGGAGCAGTGCAGGATGAATGGGAGGGGGGGGGGTGCAGGATGAATGGGCGGAGATTTGCAGGATGGATGGGAAGGGGGGGGTCAGTACAGAATGAATTGGGGGATCAGTGTAGGATGGATGGGGGGTGGCAGGAGAATTAATGCGAGGTGGATAGGGTGATCAGCGCAGGTTGAATTGATTGGGGCGGGGGGTAGATGGGGAGGGGAGCACAGAGGATGTCAGTGAGGACTGAATAGAGGCAGGAATGGGGATCAGTGTGGGGAGGAGGGGTCTCAGGATAAGAGAGGTGGAGGGGGGCATGAGAGCGAGAGCGCGAGGGAGCGAGGGAGGAAGGAAGGTCAGCGCTCCTCGGACAACATCGCCCCGCTGCCTTGGCCGTCCCTGTCCACCGTCTAGTGCCGCCGCCAAAGGGGGAGGCGGTTGGGATCTCCTCGCCACTGCCTCCCCTCCTCCGCCAGCCAACAGCAAGGTGCGGGGCAAAGCGGTACAGCACAAAGATCCTATAGCTATAGGATCTTTGGTGCAGCTGCATCAGACGACGGAAGGAGGTCTCCCCCTCCCTCCCACCTCCCGGCCTCGGCGTGCGAGAGGGTTTGTATTGAAAGCGGTTATCGCCGTTAGCGGATTTGCAAGCAGCGGCCGCTATCACAGAGGGCGGGGTGCGGGAGGAGGAGGAGGTTGAGCCACTGTCGCGGCCGCTGCTGCTGCTGTGTGGGGCCCGTCATTCACTCCAACCGTTCGTCACCCCGCACCTGGTATCTTTGCCCCACACTACAGCCGTTGCCGACACGAAACATCACGTTCCTTTTCTCCAGAGATGCTGCCTGACCCGCTGAGTTATTCCAGTTTTTTGTGTCTATCTTCAGTTTAAACCAGTATCTGCAGTGCCAAGCCGGGCAAAATGACTCGGCATTTAGGTTGCCCGGCGGCACTTTAGGTGATCATTGGCACCCGGGCAATAGCTAATTTCGAGCCCTGATAGTGAGAGGAGCGGGGAATGTAGCTGTGATCTGAAACTCGGTGTCTATAAAGATGCTGGAAATAAAAGACAACCACAGATTTAAAAAATGAAATTGGACAAGAACTTGAGGATAAATGTTTATCCTCAGAAAAAAGTACAGGGAAATTGGATCAATCTGCAGTGATCCACGATGTACTCATCAAACAAATTGATGATTCTATTCTATAGTTCCATTACAAATCTTGGCTTTGATACAGTAGTGTACTGCAGTGGAGAGGATAATGGGTAGATCAATCTTGCAATATTTAATGATTGCAAAATGATGGAACAGGAATAGGAAGTTTCAATGTACCCATTTTAACAAAACCAAGGCAACATAATTGTGGTATCCAAGTTTTTAGAGCTTACAATCTGAAGATTTTTTTTTGCCACTGGTTTTGCAAAGCTAGAAAGCAGTCTGACATCAAGGTTTATTTGAAAAAAAAAAAAAAGACATAAAGTACTGGAGTAACCATAATGGGTCAGGCCGCATCTCTGGAGAACATGGATAGGTGATGCTTCAGGTTAGCTTCCTTCTACAGATTGATTATGTTGGAGTGGGGTAGGGGGGTGGAGAGAAAGCAGTAAGTGAGGAGGACAAAGACTGACAAATGATAGATCGATACAGGTGAGGCTGATTTTTAAAGGCAGATGTTTGGATAAATGCCAGAGATGAAAAGACAACAAGGGATGAGATAAGGATAGAAGTGTGGATTGTGAACCCAGAAGGTGGAATGTAGGTGAAAGGGAAAGGGGAGGGGAGAAACAGATGCATATCCAGGTAGGGCATATGAAAGGGCGTGGGGAAAAGGTGGGGAGGGGGTTTGTAGGTTAGTTACCTAAATTTGGAGAATTAAATGTTTATACCATTAGGTAGTAAGCTACCCAAGTGGAATTTGAGGTGTTGTTCCTTCAGTTTGACTGTGGCCTCACCCAGACAATGAATGAACCCAGAACAAAAAGGTCTGTCTGGGAATGGGAAGAGGATGTTGCTAAAATGTTTAGCAACCAGGTAATCCACCAGGCCTTGGCACACTGAGCGCATGTATTCAGCGCAACGATTGCCAAGTCTACGCTTGATCTTGCTATTCTACAAAGGAGGTACATTGGGAATATCAGGCATAAATATTGGGAATATCAGATGCAGTAGCAGAGGTGAGAGGAGGTGTACATATACCTCTGTCGCACCTGGAAGGACTGATGACGCCTCCGGATAGATGCAAAGGAGGAGGTATAGGAATAGGTTACATCTCTTATGATAACTGGGGAAAGTATCTGGGGTGGTTTGGGTGGGAATGGATGAGCAAACCAAAGTGTCGTGGAGGGAAGGGTCTCTGCAGAAGGTTTGGGGTGGGAAGATGTGATTGATGGTGATATCACGTTGAAGGTGGTGTAAATGTCAGAGAACGATGTGTTGGATGTGGAGACTGGTGGAGTGAAGGGCAAGGACCAGAGGAACTGTATCTTTGTTCCATCTGGGGGCAGGGCAGGGGAAAGGGAGCAAGAGCACAAGAGAACACAGAGGAGACATGGTTGTCGGATCCATCTATGATAGCAGGGAGGAAACCTTGTTGATTAAAGAAAGAGGGCATCTCAGATGTCAGAATGGAAAGCCTCATCCCGGTAGCCGCTGGTAGATGTTGAGAGGGCAGAGTCCAGATAACTGTGGGAGTCGGTGGGTTTGCAGTAGATGTCAGTAGACAATCTATAACCTGTGATGAAAACAGATAGATCAATATAGGGGAAAGAGGTGTCAGAGATAGTGCAAGTGAATTTGGGGGCAGGCTGGATATTAGTGGTAAAGTTAATGAAATCAACAAGTTTTGTCAGGGTATCAGAAGCAGCTCTGATGCAGTCGTCAATATAGCAGAGGAGTTGGGGGATGGTGCCAGTGTATGTTTGGAACAAGGGCCGTTCGATGTAACCAACAAAAAAAGCAGATGTAGCTGGGGCCCATGCAAGTGCATATGGCTACATTTTTAATTTGGAGAAAGTGCGAAGAATCAAAAAAGTTGTTGTTGAGGGCGAAGACATGTTCTGCCAGGCAAAGATGAGTGTTAGTAGAAAGAAAGCAAACTAGGTCTCTGTTCAAGAAAGAACCACATGGTCTTGACACCTTCCAGGTGGGAGATGAAGGTGTAACATGACTGGGCATCCGTGATAAAAATGCAATGGGGCCTTGGAAATTGATAGTTATTGAATAGTTGAAGGGCGTGTGAAGGGTGCGTGAAGCGTCTCCGATATTGGTGGGAAGAGACTAGAGGCAAAGGTTGGAATGAAGGTACTTGGAGATAGAATTATGTGGGGTAGGAGCTGATACAGTTATTTGTTACTGTTTATTCCCTTCACTAAGAATTGTTTATTCCCTTCACTAAGCTAGGAACTTTCACCAAGAATACATGACCTGTAAATGTTCACTAAATGCTGGAAAGTGTTCTTCAATGCAATTTTGTTCAGAAAAGAAAGCTTCTCTTGGCAACATAGAAATCTTACAAATCAAATCCAAATTCAAAAAGGTTTAAAGAGTCATATGAACTGCAACTACAGTAATAACGGTATTCTGCTAAAAGGTAAAGCTCTCCAACAAAAATCTTAGTGCAGTTTCCAAAGCTCACTGCTCCCTATCCAACAGACCAAATAAACTGAAGATCACAAGAGTTCTGGTGGCTCCAGAGACAGTTCCAAAGTTAATGTCAAGTGTGGTTACGACATTGAATAAACTCAAACATAATAATCACCTAAATATATATGCGCTTAGGTCAACATCGCTTCAGACTGAGGAGCCTATGAATTCTACGCAAAGCCTTGTCAGATGTCCAAAAATATAAACAATTGCAGCTGCGAGTATTTAGGCACTCAAACAGATGAGTTACGTAATTATCTGTAACATCTGATTCACATCCTACATCCTTTCGTGTGGCCCAAACCTTGCAAATGATTATGAAGTTCAAGAGATTCACACTGGAGGTTCCGTCAGGCACTTCATAGAAACCACGCATCCTGTCGCCATGATAAAATGTGAACGATCCAAGCTCAAGTTGCAAATGTGTTATGTCATAGGGCCAAGACCACACAAGGTAATTTTCCATTCAAAGAAATTCTTGAAGGATTTCCTCTTCCGGAGCCACAGAACACATTTTTTGATTTCCTCAGCTTGTCCTGTACAACTCAGCATTACTATGCTCAGTCACCTTCCCCTAGAGAAGACAGACAGGTCATCCAATGAGGAACTGATCACTTAACTGTTTTCATGGAAGAAAACATTTAAATTCATGTAAATCACCTGAAATTGTCTTTAAATTTGAAATGTGCATAACTTATTTAATTTAAAAAAAATTAATAGAGGTTTAACTTCACGATAGGGATCAAGGAAAGAGCATTCGCGCCCCGGCCCTGTTTTCACCAATCTTTCCACCACCACGCACAAGAAGCGCAAGACAGACACCATTGATGCAGATCCCGAGAACTGTGTTCAGCTCTGGCTGAACAACTAATCTTGTGTGGGGACTCGATAAGAAGTCCTCACGATAGCCCCAAAATACATTGATATATTTCTGAAGATAGACTGATAAATTGATTTTGAAGAAGGGTCTCATCCTGAAACATCACCCATTTGTTCTCTCCAGAGATGCTGCCTGTCCCACTGAATTACTCCAGCATTGTGTGTCTATCTTCAGTGTTAACCAGCATTTGCAGTTCCTTCCTACACATTTCTGAAGATAAAATTGTCACTGCAGAGCTGAAGGAATTTTAAAATCATCACAGCACTCTACCATATAACCATTACAGCACGGAAACAGGCCCTCTCGGCCCTTCCAGTCCGTGCCGACCATTTGTTTTCCCCTAGTCCCATCTACCTGTACTCAGACCATACCCCTCCATTCCCTTCCCGTCCATATACCTATCCACTTTACTTTTAAGTGTTAAAATCGATCCTGCCTCCACCACTTCTGCTGGAAGCTCATTCCACACAGCCATCACCCTCTGAGTAAAGAAGTTCCCCCTCACGTTACCCCTAAACTTCTGTCCCTTAATTCTCATGTCACGCCTTCTTGTTTGAATCTACCCTACCCTCAATGGGAAAAGCTTATCCACGTCAACTCTGTCTATCCCTTTCATCATTTTAAAGACCTCAATCAAGTCCCCACTTAACCTTCTGCGCTCCAAAGAATAAAGACCTAACTGTTCAACCTTTCTCTGTAACATAGTTGCTGGAACCCAGGCAACATTCTAGTAAAGCTCCTCTGTACCCTCTCTATTTTGTTGACATCCTTCCTATAACTAGGCGACCAAAATTGTACACCATACTCCAGAATTGGTCTTACAAATGCCTTGTACAATTTTAACATTACTTCCCTACTCCTATATTCAATGCTCTGATTTATAAAGGCCAGCACACCAAAGGCTTTCTTTAGCACCCTATCTACATGCGATTCCACCTTCAGGGAACTATGCACAGTTATTCCTATATCTCTCTGTTCCACAGCATTCCTCAATTCCCTACCATTTACCATGTAAGTCCTATTTTGATTTGTCCTGCCAAGATGTAGCACTTCACACCTATCAGCATTAAACTCCATCTGCCATCTTTCAGCCCACTTTTCCAAATGGCCCAAATCTCTCTGTAGACTTTGAAAATCTACTTAATTATCCACACCACCTATCTTAGTATCATCTGCATATTTAATTATCCAATTTTCCACCCCATCATCTAGGGTTGCTATTTCTACCCGAGAGAACAGAATAGATTTATTCCATGATAAAGACACTAATATGCATGCAAACAGACCCAATGCTGTAGCTGGGCTATGTCTGTAAAGACTGCACACTCTAGTGACCAACTTATCAAAGCTTCTTTTGACAACTCCCCACAGAATGAGCATTTTTTTCATCCTGCTTTGAATACTCTCTACCAATTCTTTCCCTGACCGCCCCCCCCCCCCCCCCCCCCCCCCCCCCCCCCCCCCCCCCCAACTTTGTCGCACCCCTTCCATGACAGTTTTAGAGATTGAATTGTAGCTTTGGTACACAGTCACTCTGAATAGAGCACCAGGCTTTAATGTTGGTAAGAGACGGCTTTTTGACAACAGTATTCTAATTAGCCTAAATCTGGCAGCTAGGGAGAACATGCAAATTAATCTTTCTGAATGTTAACAGGAAGTCACACTTTCAATTGTTCATGTAATGCTAAATGAAAAATAGGTTAATCTCCTTTACCTTTGCTAAGGTATTGTAGTTCTCCACTGTTTACAAAATACTCTGATGATCCACTCTCCAGTTATTCAGAAATCTAGCATTCTGCATCTGGCTCACCAAGTAATGTTTGCCTTTTCACTCATGAGAGCCCTGGTTCCCGGATTCCCCTCCCACTCAACTCGACCCAGGTTCCCAGCTACCCTTCTCATCACCAGGTCTCTAATTCTCAGGCTCCCTTCTGCACAGGGGCCTTCATTCCCAGGCATCCTGCCCACTTACACAGTTCCTGGGCTCTCTCCCTTCCCACTTATAGGAGCACCAGTTCCTGAGCTCATCTTCCACCCATTGTTCTGCCTTTTAACGTATCTGATTCATTTAAAAATTGTTATAATACTGCACAACATCTTTTAAAAAAAAAGCAAATTAAATTGGATTGGGTCAATAAGAGAAACAACATCCAATAGACTGGAAAGTTTGCCAATTTGGTATCCTCAAAGTTCAGTTTGCCTGATTATCAGAATTTTGACTAACTGTAACTTAACTCTAGACTTTACAAATACAGCGCAGAAACAGGCCCTTTGGCCCACCGGGTCTGCACAGACCAGCAATCACCACATATTCTAAACTACACACACTAGGGATAATTTTACAACTTACCGATGCCAATTAACCTATAAACCTGTACATCTTTGGAGTGTGAGAGTAAACTGGAGCACACAGAGAAAATGCGTTCACAGGGAGAAGTAAAAACTCCGTACGTACGGCACCCATAGTCAGGATCGAACCTGGGTCTCTGACGATGTAAGGCTGTTACTCTACCGTTGCGCCACTGTGTCGCCCTAAACTCCTTTTAGCTAAAGACATATAATGAAGGTTTTGATTGTTCTAACTAAACAACTAAAAGATATAGTAAACTGTCCCACTGTGGAAGAATTTCTATTGTTCATGAAAAGATTACTTTTTATTTTTTTTAAAGCTCAAATTCCTTTACTTACAGTATTGGGATTTGCATTACAACAGTTTTTACACCAGTATTAGGATTTTACACCAGCTTTACATTAAATATAAACAAGCAAACTTCTCTGAAAGTTAGCACTGAAACCAATGCAAATTGTGTCATTTCTAGGTAGTTGCTTTCCAGGAAAATTTGGGACAACACCTTTTCTAAAAACAAATAAAACAACAAGCATTTGCACCAGAGTTGCTACTTTTGCAGATTTACCACAGTGGGCTCAAGGGATCCATCAAACACCGATTCACAACTCATAAAACATTAGTGATATATTTCCGACACCACCAAGTTGTTCCTTTCCCAGCCACGTCCTACTTTTGAAGAGTTTTATTTCCAGTCCTGTTATGACCCGATTGGCTCTGATTCTATGCTTCTTTTGGACTCCGTCCTTCTCTGTAAATCCCAGGCACACAGCATGTTCCACGAGCCAACAGTATCTGACGCCATGGCCCTTGCTCAAACTTTGCAACATTAGTGCCGGGAATCTCTATTAACTTGCCATAATTAATATAAATTCACGTTTGATAAGCAATATATCTCCATAAATGGAAATCTGGGTGAAGATTCTTGGGTGGAAGCGTGAGAATCTCGTGCTTTTTCCAAATGTTTGCCAGCTCTAAGTATCAAAGTATAATTACAAGCATCTTTCTTTTTAACTTTAATAAATTTATTATCACAGATGATAAATTAGAAACTAATTAAGTGACTGAAACTTGAGTTATCTGGTTACATCAGAAGCCTTTGCTGAATTGACAATTCTCACCAGACATTTCCATTAAAGTACTGTGATGGGCTTCTGCAAGCCCATCTCTTGGGCTAGCATATAAAAAATAGCCATGTCATTCCGCATAACAGACATATAATGCACCTTGGGAAATTCTGTTGCATTAATGATTTTATATTAATTTATTTTTGTTGGCAAATATTTGTAAAGAATTCATTTGGAAACAACACTGAATGAGAGTACAATTGAGCTGGGCTGAGACGGGTTCTGTGGTCAAGTAACTTTCTGACATCCCGGTCACAGGACATTAATGAAGCATGGACCCGTGGACAAAATAATAGTTGAGTGCACTTGGCACTTGTAGAGTCATAGTCAAACAAGCAACACACTCCTCAGATAGACACAAAAAGCTGGTGACCCAGCGGGACAGGCAGAAGCTCTAGAGAGAAGGAATGGGTCATGTTTCTGGTCGAGACCCTTCAGACGAAGGGTCTCGACCCGAAACATCACCCATTCTTTATCTCCAGAAATGCTGCCTGCCCCGCTGAGTTACTCCAGCTTTTTGTGTCTATCTTCGGTTTAAACAAGCATCTGCAGTTCCTTCTTACACACACTCCTCAGAATCTGGTTCAGCTATTTAATAGAAACATAGAAACATAGAAATTAGGTGCAGGAGTAGGCCATTCAGCCCTTCGAGCCTGCACCGCCATTCAATATGATCATGGCTGATCATTCAACTCAGTATCCCGTACCTGCCTTCTCTCCATACCCTCTGATCCCCTTAGCCACAAGGGCCACATCCAACTCACTCTTAAATATAGCCAATGAACTGGCCTCAACTGGCCTCAATGTTTAAATATCTTTGAATCAGTAGCAGGATTTCAATGATTTTCACATGCATGATAAGGGCTGTCTGTAGTTTTGTCACTAGAATTATGCATGGACGTTTTAGATCAATGCAGAATGCTGGTATATGGTGGTTTCTGAAACAAATATCAGTGTCACCAGGGTAAATCTGAACCTTAGACACAAAATGCTGGAGTAACTCAGCGGGACAGGCAGCATCTCTGGAGAGAAGGAATGGGTGATATTTTGGGTCGAGACCCTTCTTCAAATCTGAAGAGATGAGACTTCTTCTGTCTCCAGAGATGCTGCCCATTCAAAATATTTTGTGCCTATCTTCGATGTAAACCAGCATCTGCAGTTCTTTCCTATAAATCTGGAATTTGTTCAGATATATAGATTCAGGCATAAAAATAAAAGGGGGGGAAAAAAAGAACAACACTCTTTTTATAAAATCTGATTTATCAGGGACTCACTTGATGTTACTCTCTCTGGAAAGAAGATTGGGATATTTTACTGCAATAACTTTTCTGCCAACAAACGAAGATTGACTCAGTTGATGGAAACAAATTGTACCCCCCAACTCCCTAATCTCCAGCTGAATCAATATTAAGGGTGGTCATTAATACAAATACGCAACTGCTTTGATTACACCACAATTGGAAAGCTATAATTTCTGCAGATATACTCAAGCTAGATTTTTGCATTCCTTTTGATTACAATTAAAATTAATTTTCTAGAAGAGCTTAATTACCATAATATAATATTTCACTGGTAAAATATTTACAAGCTTTACTCTCTCTAAATCACTTTCATGGCTCTCAAGGAAACACTTACCTCAAACAGCCCTGGGACCAATATAAGCCTCAGCCAGCTATGGCTGCAGCATCACTAACTATAATGATGAGTTCGCTCCAAAGCAAAACCACCAATTGGAAACATATGTAATTTATTTATTTCAGAGATCATCAAGAAGAGGGAAAAAAAAATATTTTGCTTTTTTCAATACGTCAGGATAACTAAATTGTTTGTACTCAACTAAGTACTTTTTGAGACATGATCATTTGCTGTGCAAGGAACTGTGTCAGTCAATTTGTGCATACAAAGCATTTACAAATAGAAACTGAATGAGGAGATAATCTGTTTTTAATGATGTATGGTTATTGACCAGGGCATACGAAAGATGCTCACATGCATTTGACTTTACAAATAAAGTTACTTTTTGTTTTGAACAGCCATGGCATCAGACAACTGTTCATCATTCACAAGGCCAGACATTTGGCATGCTTGCAACTGAGCTCTCACCAAAAGTGCATCAGGGGAACAAGGACAACGTGCCCATCCTAATGGGTCCAATTCATACAGTATTTTCACCAAAAAAAAGAACTGATAGTTGATAACGTACATGATACCTAAAATAGGAAGGGAATGTCTGAGGGAGATGAGAAATTAATTAAAATTAATAAGAAAAATATCCAGTACACATCATGGTCAACTCTTTGCAGGCCCATTTTACGCAGAACCTCCAGGACATTGTAGCCAATGATGCTCATCGAATTTCAACACCAAAGCATTGAAGCCATTTCACTTCTTAACAACGCATAATCAATACAATTTGAAAGAAATATTTTCATTTCTTAGCTGAAGGCTTCCCAAGCAAGTGGCTTCCCAAGCAAGTGAACCAAGAATGTCACAGATATCTTTATACAATGAGGCGTGGAAAAGAATCTACATGGTATTATCCAAGCAAGGTCTCATCGGCACTCGCATCTCAAAAGTATGCCACGTGGATGCAAGATGTCATTGCTGCCTGCGTTAACAATTTTCATATGGATTAAACCATATTACATAAATGTTACTCAAAATCAATAGCTCAGAACATTAATTTTTTTTCTAACTTTCATCTGGATTCAAGTTACCGCTTCCATCGGAGGAAAAAATTGGGTGGTGGTTGCTGACACAGCTGAGGGTTCGAAAGTTCACCCCAATAGCAGTACATTGCAATGATTAAACACTGGCTCCTGCTTGTGGTGTGCAACAGTAGAGCTGCAACACTATTATCTATAAGGACAGTAATAGAAACTCATGTCGATGAGTAGAAGCAAAATGAATACAGATTTTGAGGTTTAATACGTACACTGAGAAACCTGGTTCAGCAATCTACTGCTCCAATCTTTAAACCACTCTCTGCATGTAACAGGCTTCCAAGTGATGACATAGTCTGGGAAAGTTTCCATGGGCAGAATTGGCTACTCACTGTGGGCGTTTTAGATTAATACAGCATGCTGGAGTGCAGCTGTGGCAGCTCTTGTGTTACTGGGATAAATTGGGAAATTTGCCTCGAGCACCAGCCTTTTTTTATGGTTCTACTCTGATCATAAGTTTTGCTGACAGCAACAAAAAGCATGCAATACCTCAGCTGATATAGTTATGAAGGTGGATGATGTAGATCCCAGGATGGAGTTCATCAAGCACCTAATTTTGAATTCATCATTCAAGGACAACACCAAGTTCTCCCACAACATCTCCTTAAATTCCCATCTCCCAGCCGCCTCACATACTAAGTGAGAAAAGTACAGAGAGATCCTAGTCTCAATTCCTGATACCATGGACAAAATGTGTGATGTTCATCTCCTCCCTTCTACCACTTACGAGTACACAGCCTCTTATTCATCCTAAATCTGGCATTTACCTGGCAACATCGCTCCTCTTGCATCATCATTTTCTCCAACTTTGAGCCTAATGCTCACGTCATTCTTAGTTTTGTTTGCTTAAGTATTCACAGTCCTCCGTTTGAAACAATATTGCATTGCAGTTATTGCCACTACGACATGTGATCATCAATTGAAATTATATTTTCCCCAATTCCTTCTAAATTAACTTCAACTTCACAAATTTCAAAATGCCTAAACTCCATTGTCTTCAATGTCCTCCACACAAAGGTTCCCTCAGCTATGCTTGCCAGAATGACCTCCAAAGCCTCACCAAGGCCTAGGTGTCAAACTTCCGCTTGCTTTACACCCATCTCAGAGTCCTCCAGTTTCTCAAACTCTACAGTTCTTTTGCTCCCCACACACACCAGAGTCGCCTTCAGCCATTGTTGTGCTGCTATTGGGAACTTCCTCCACATCCATCAAAGCCTTTTCTAAATATTTCACTGCAATCAAACTATTGGCCAGCTTTCCTCACACTCCCGCAAAGACTTGGCACACATTAGTTTTCTTTTCTGAAGCATCTTGAGGCACTTTTCTATGCAAAAGCCATGACATAAAAGTAGTCTGTTGTGTAGTGACTACAATTGATCTCAATGACTGTACTTTGGTTTCCTTGTAGGCACTACATATGTTCTTTATTTGAAGATATCGCAAGAGTCAAGAAACGTGACCACTTTAAAACAAAAGACAGCTCCCAACCTAATGCCTGTACTGATTTAAAGATTTAGACCACCTAGAAGTATTTCTTCATGACCATACGTGGGTTTAGATTGTTCAAATTTTACACCACCAATTGGAATGAAAATAAAATGACAGGAAAAGATAAAAGTATGCAAAAAATCAAGAAAAGCACTAGGTGTTATTTTAATACACCTGATGGGATTCACTTTAATTGAAATTGGCCTGCAACTGAATGACACATAAATAACCAGATGTGCACACCACAAACAATAAAGTATTTGCAATATAGCAACATCTAATTCCATTTTATAGCAAGATGTCAAAATAATTCAACGGTCAATACCTATGAAGCATTGAAACAAGACCTAATGATAAGAACATAAAATCAAAGCATAAAATCAGACTCAGATTAGTTAATTGTCATGTATACCAGGGTACAATGAAATGTCTTGTCCAAAATGAAGTCCACAGGGTAAACAGAATGTATCAATGATGATAAATATGCATGAAATACAATGAGTGCAAAATTGCAGAATGGTGAAAGCTGGTAATGTAATTTACAGTCCTCCAAAAAATGAAATACGACAGTATTAAAAAAAGGAACAAAGGGAAGCAAATGAGCAGTGAACCAAATATGACAGGACAGGAGACAGCAATCAACTCTGCAATACTGTTGCATGGCAACACAATGTTTTGGTTTGAATTACCGCCATATTTTGTGATCCATAACATGTGCCTTAAACAATTTAATCAATCAAATTCTATAAGTTTGGGGGTACCTGTGTAATCTTCCAGTCATTTTATGGCATGCAATTTGATTCGTTTTGAATACATTCAAGTTATATGTCAAATCCATATTGCTTTGGCAAAATCCCTTTGTTACTGCCACACAATGTTAACATTATCAAATGCAATAATGTTTCCTTTCCATGTTTTAAGAAACTATAAAAGTGCTCCTTCATAAACAATCATTTAGCTATTTTATTGTAATTGACAGTGTTAATGATGTAATTGCACACTTTGCAAGCATACATGGTAGTTATTTGCTAGCCTTCAATTAGCACATTGTGCAGATTAGTGCATTGTGCCTAGTCATCATTATTTAATGCACCACTCTCCAGTTCTACAGTGGTGGTTAATAGATCGCTCCCCAATATGCTGTAGGATATAAACAGCATAACTGGAGTTTCATTTTAACATAATGATTCGCAAACCATTCTGTGATTCTGACCATTATACAGAACTAAGTAGTTAATTGGAAATGAAAACAAACTGCAAGAAATGCTCAGCAGGTCAGGCATAGAAAGGAATTAGTGCTTTAGGTCAATGACCTTTCATCAGAACATATAATTAGATGTCATGCTATATGGCTTAAGCTTCATTGCACTGGTTTTCTCCTGTTTTTTCCCCAGTTACTTCTATTTTATCATATTAATGTTGCGTGCTTTATGATATAATGTTCAGGCACTCAAAAGTATATGGGTAAATATTTTTTTTTTTTACTTTCATTTGGTGCATTGCATTTTTGCTAAACAAAAAAAAGTGGTGCCCAATTTAATTCTTCCAAATTTCCTGAAGTGTCCTGACTATGGAAATATGTGAGACATTTAAAAACAAAGACAAATAAAAACATTGTTGAGCAAATTATGGAAACAAATTGGTCGGCAAACCATCCATAAATGTTTAATTTACAAATTGTGCAGCAGCTCTCTGGATATGCAAAACTTCATAATGATTTTACTTCGGAGTCACGTGAGTGACTACGTGAAGAAGCCCCGCCAGGCGCATGCACGTCATTACGTCGACGCATGTCGCATTGAACGGAGCTGGAGAGCGCAACTCCACCAGCGTAAGTAGAAAACCTCGCAGGTAAGTGTTTTAAAACTTTCCAGCGAGACTTAAGCTCTGTAAGGCTGGCTTGTGAGTCAGCAGGAGCCTGTTCAGCGGGAGGAGCAAGCATGGGTCACGCAGCATTGTGGTCCCATCGCAGCGATTGGGAAAATAGATAAGTGCGGTGCCGGTTCCGATACCGGTGGCCGTTATTTCCGTAGTTAATACCTTCCAGCTGCTCTAGAGTCGTACGGGCTGAGGCCACAACGATAGGGTAGCATACAAGGTCTGCTCTGAGTATGTGTTAACCAGATGCAGTTTCCTTAGTTTGATGTGTATGATCAGGATATTTGCCTTATAAAACTTCGCATCTCTGCTCTGAGAAAACAAGCAGGTTGAATACGAAGGGGGTTTGATTCTGGGAGACCAGCCGAGGCAGGGAGATGGGTACAAAGTATTATACCCAATACAGCCCACATCAACCCCTATATTGGGAGAACTGTGTGATACTGAGATAAATATAAATATTCTGCAAGCAGAATGTGTCTGTCAGAATCCATAATTCTAAACATGAACGTATATGATTATGCACAAATACACAAGAAAATGTAAAGAAAGTTACTCTCCTCCAAGAGAGGACAAGAATGTGGGGGAGACTAGAAATGGAGAAAATGCTCCACACTTTACTCAGTCAAGGGTCCAAAGACCCAAAGATTCCCAGGCAGCCTCCGAAGGAGTTCCATACACTGTTGATGGTGCCTGTTAAAAATGGGAATCTGACTCTCCAGTGCCTTGTTAGATCTGGATGAGGTCTCCCTAGAGCAGGACTCGGGAGTACCAGGGCAGGAGGAGACTGACCCTGAAGCTGGTGTCCCTACTTATGTGAATACACCAGAGCACAAGAGCCACGCTCCGGGTGTTCCCGATGTAGCATCAAGTTTGGTGAGGCCATGGATGAGACCTGCCTGCCAACATTATTTGGTTTCTCACCTGCTCCAAGAAACTGTTATGACTGAAACAGTAAAAATATATATAAAACACCCGTCTATTGTGCCTCGCTCAGGGTGCCAACAGTAAACTCAGTAATTTGGGCACCCATGAGTGTAACAATGCGAGGGCAGGAAATGTGTTTCCAGCATGTCCTCTAGCTGATATCAGTTGGCATCACTGCATTTGGGGAAGACATATTCAGATTCAGATTCAATTTATTGTCATTGCACTTTTCAGTACAACGAAATGGTTTAGCCTGCAGTCATACATAGAATAAATAACAAAACACACACTCAACACAGTTTCACATCCACCGCAGTGAGTCCACCAGGCACCTCCTCACTGTGGTGGAAGGCAAAAGTCCCAAAGTCCATGTCTCTTCCCTCCTTGCTCTCCCTCTGCGCTGAGGCGATCCACGCCTCCGATGTTGTGACCCAGCCGAGTGATGGTAAGTCCAACGACCGCGTCCGAGCTCCGTGAACGGGCCGGTGCAAACACCGCGGCCCGGTGCGGTCGAAGCTGCCGCCCTCCAGTCCAGCGGACGCAGCTGTTTTTGCGGGAGCTCCAGAAAAAAAAGTCACCAAACTGTGACCTGCGAGCTCCTGACGATGCCGTCCACTGGCCCACAGCCGAGACCACTGGGCCCACGGCCGAGCTTCCGAAGTCAGGTCGGAAGTCGGGTCGCAACGCCATCACAGCCCGAAGTCGGCCAGCCTCGCGTTGGTAAGTCCTGGCTCTGCCTCCGGAGCCTCGAGGTCAGTCCCAGTTGGAGGCCATCAGCTCCACGATAGGCCTCAGCGCAGACAGAGACTGGGGGGGGGGGGGGGAGAGAGATACGGCAAGAATGGTCGCATCGCCTGAAGGAAGAGTCAAAAAACAAGTTTCATCCACCCCCCCAAACATACACAACTAAAATAAACCGAAATAAACTGTAACAGCGGGACAAAATGAAACAAAAAAAGGAAATACAAACGGTCTACAGGCGAGCTGCAGCTGCAAGGCAGCGCTGCCACTTCCGCCACTTAAAGATACGGCCGATAATGTCCAAAACCTATGTGGTGCTTCTTTGCCCTCTGCATGAGCTGCGCCCCAGGTTCGTAAACTTTAATTCCCTTATAGGTGTTAGTTAACCCTTAATTTAAGTATTTATGCACTCTTTAAATTTGGACAATAGGGCACCTTCAATTTCAATATTAAATGGTATACCTTACTGTAGAAACAGTTAAAATAAATCAACTGACAACTATGTTCCAATGAATTACCTTCACATTTATTCTATTAACATTAAAAATATGTTGGTCAGGGAAATACAAAATAGAATATCAATAACCAAAAATATGATGTTTTACTGGTGTTTCTCACACAGATATTCAAACAACACCACTCAATAAATCAATCTTTTTATAGTACCTTTCAGTATTAATTACTATGTGGGCCCACACACTCACTCACACAAGCCGGCAACATGAAAACAAAACAAGAATAACCCCACGTTGCAGGCCTGGTCGAAGCTGTAGAGCGTCGCGGCCAAATACAGTTGAAGCCGACAAGTGCACAGTGCAGAAGCTCACAAGATGGCGGGCGAATGGCGAGATGCTGGCGAGTTGGCTGACCACAGAGGACCCCATGTGGCAGAGGTCTTCCTTCTCCCTCGGTGAATCCCGGGCTCAGCCAACCGTTGCTCCCACTCTCCCCGTAATCACAAAGTCCAGACAGCAACATAGTCTTTATTAAAGTCTTAATCTTACCTCACCACGAGGAAAGATATTTAAGCTGTTTACTGACCGAGTAGGACAGTCAAAACTTAGTTTTCTCAGTCTCTGTTCTTCACATGTCTCTCTCTCCTCCTGCCCAGGACTTCTTCTCCTCACCAAATCACCCACACTTTCTAAGCTCCTGCCCCCAACCAATCAACACACAGGAAAAATTATCTAACTCATTAACAACAAATCAAATGCATTTAACTCCATCCACACAGGCTGCACGCTGGTCACCACACATGTTCACCAGGTACACTGCAGAAAAATATTTAAAGGGGCAGTAGCACATATCAATGTGAACCAGCTAATGACATCAAACACCTATTCACAGCAAACTTATATAAAGTTCTTAATAAGAAAAACTAATGAAATAGTCATGGATATGAAGTTACACAGGGCTACACTTATAAAGACATGCTTGTGTTACTCTGCAATGCCTATTCGAACCTAATTGTATGATGAAAATTGCCATTTGGCCTACATTATACCCCAAAACTGCAGGACTATGTAGGGCAAACAATAACCAGATTAATTATTGGTGCAAATCTGCCAAAACAATTCAGGATCTTCTAGTTAATTTACGGAGGTACAGGAACTTAATTCCATCACAGATAGAACTTCTGGGGTACAACCTCTGTTTGGGTGCAAGATTACAATTGTTTTATAATGAATGATGCTGCATAATATTTGATCGGTTTGGTGTTTGCTGCACCAGAAACTCGTCAGGTGGAAAATATATTCCCAAACAGAAGAAGATGGGGGTTGCAGAATCATTCTGGACCTCACAAACCTTAATTCATATGTTCAGTATAGGCATTTAAAAAAGTACACCTTCAACACTGTAACACAGTTGTTATCACAAGACTGCTATATGGCTACTATAGACCTAAAAAAGATACCTTATTATTCAGTACCAATGCATCATTATCACAGGTACTTTAAGTTAATTTGATGGGTCAGCTGAGGCAATTTAAAGAATTACCTAATGGGTTAACTTCAGCTCTCAGGCTGTTCACAAAATGATTGAAACCAGCACTGGTGTTACTGAGGGCTCAGAATCACATTGTAATGGCTTATCTAGAGAATATGTTAATTGTAAATGCCACTCAGGAGACAGCTGAAGAACTGGTTTCAGCAACCATAAGCCTATTGAAAGGCTAGGGTTTCTGTCCATCCAACAACATCTAAGTTACAGCCATCCCAAACAATTGATTATTTGGGGTTTGTCATTAATTCAGTTGATATGTCAGTAACTTGCCAACAGATAAGGTTGGGGTTATTACAAATGTCTGTACTTGTCTCGCTGAGAAGCCTTATCCCTCCATCCGAGAAGTAGCTACGGGTATTGGTAAAATGGTAACAGCATTCCTGCTGTCGAGTTTGGACCTCTGCATTATCAAAGTCTGCAAAGAGCCAGAGGACAAGCACTAAAAATAAATAATACATTTTTTAATAAAATAAATACATTAAAAAATATATTTTTGTTTAAATAAAATAAAATAAAATAAAAAGCGTGCAGGTCATTTGATAGGTCCATGCAGTTACCAACTAAAGCTTTAGCTGAATTGTAAAGGTGGATTCTCAATGTTGCACAAGCTACTGGAAAATATTTTGGTTCAGCAACCTTCAGTGGTATTGCAAACTGATGGGAGTGCTCTCGGATGGGGAGGTAAGGACAGCACCACCAGTTGAGGTGGTCGATGGACTGTCCAAGACGATTAATTCTCCTAACACATGGTATCAATTATTTGGAGTTATTGGGGGCGTTTTATGCATTGATAGCTTATTGTTCTACAATGAATGACTTACATGTTCAATTACAAGTAGACAATACCACAGCTGTGGGAGAGACAATATTGTGGCAGATAACAGATCACGAAAGTTCAATGACAATACAGAATGGATGTTAAATCCAGAAGTTCAAAAGGATTGTCAGTCGGTATGGGTACCAAATATTGATCTGTTTGCGTCCAGATTAAATCTCCAGTTGCCTAAATATGTCTCATAGGAGCCAGACCCAGGAGCAGTAGCGGTGGATACATTCTCGCTACATTGGGGAAGTATAGTATTCTATGTTTTTCCCATTTTGCCTGATTAGGCAATGTCTCACCAAAATAGAGCAAGACTCCTCCACAGGCGTTTGGTGGTTCCAAACTGGTCTACACAGCCATTGTTCCATGGGTGCTCAGAATGATGACTCAACCATTCATGACAATCCCCAGCTGCAGTAATTGTTGGTACATCCAGTACAGGAGAAGTCATCCATTACATGATCGTATTAATTGTTAATCTGCAGGTTCTGATGGACTGTCGGATAGGACCATGGATGTTATAACTGCAGCTTGGAGAGATAGCACTAAGAAACAAGATATGTCTCATATAAGGAAATGGGAAATCTTTTGTATACAGTCAGATACTGTATACTTATCATACTGCAAACATATCGGATGTATTGGAGTTCCTTGCTATGTTGCACCTGAGTTATAGCGCCATTAATAGTGCTCGGAGTACTTTGTCCTCCTATTTAGGACAATTTTCAGAACGACAATCTATCAGGTCATCTGTTAATATCCCGATTTATGAGAGGAATTTTAATAAAATCCTACCAAACCCAGATATACAGAAATCTGGGATGTCAGTATAATTCTCACATTGCTTCGGCATTGAGCTCCAATTACGTCACTGTCTTTCCAGAACTTAATATTTAAAGTGGTTATGCTCATGCCATTAGTGTCAGCACAATGAGTACAAACATTACAAATGTTGCGCTTAGATTGTATGCAGTTGTCTGTAGATAAAATTACTTTTTACGTCTATGATCTAAGCAAGCAAAGCAAGCCAGGAAAGGCTGGAACCAAGGTAATCTTTAAAGCATACCCTGTCAACCAAACATTGTGTGTGGTTAAGCATCTGACTCAATATATTAAAGTAACTAAGAGTCTTCGAGATTGTGAGACACCAATGCTCATTACCCATAAAAAGAAATTAAAAAAAAAAAAAAGTTAAAAAAAGTGACAGTACAAACTATTTCTAGATGGTTAAAACAAGTTCTGTATTTAGCTAGAGTTCACACTCATGTGTTTAAATCTCAACTCCACGAGGGTGGCATCAATGTCTGGCGAAGGCGCAGGACGTGTCGCTCGACCAATTTCTAGAGGCCGCAGGATGGTCTAAAGAAGTAACTTTTTCTAGATTTTGTGATAAACCTGTTGTCACAGTGCCAGGGTTGCACATGCTATGTTGTGTTCTGTTCAATTTGTTTGCTTTGTTTCATATCATTGTTTCATATCATTTGTTGTAATTTTTCCCTGGGATAGTGGGGTTATTACTTTCCTTGTTATTATTATTAACATAGTTATTGAATAATTTGAAGCAATGTTCAAAATATTATTTATTCACTACTGTGTCAACTGAAGCAGTGTGTCGTATGGAGTGAATCTACGGCATGAAAATCACAGAGCTTTATAATCTTCACATAGTCACTCACGTGACTCCGAAGTAAAATAGTAAGATTAAACGAGAATTTACCTGTTCAAAGTTTGATCTTTATTTTATGAGGAATTACGATGAGGGATTATGTGCCCTCCGCTCCCGGCCCTCATAATCTAAAGGTTCATCTGGTAGTTCTAGTCTTCTGTAAGCCTTACTATCTTACTTCGGCTATCGGTTTCTGTGTTTTTCATGCCGCTGCTTTGAAGTATGACGTGCATGCGCGTGGCGGGGCTTCTTTACATAATCCCTCATCATAACTCCTCATAAAATAAAGATCAAACTTTGAACAGGTAAGTTCTCGTTTAATCTTACTATTTTACCTCAATCAGCACCGTGCATATGAATTAAACCAATGTCCTCATAATGGCTCAGGTTGTGTATTCTTCCAATTATTCATCTTTTTGACAACACAAAACATTCTATTCAAGACCAGGACCTCTGTAAGTAAACTTTATGTTTAAGAAAAATCGACAGTTTAACAATAACAATGGCCTCTACATTCTTGATAAATTGATTCTTGGATGGAAGGGTTATGATAATAATAAGTATTGCACAAATATAATAACATTATACAAACGGATAAATTAATCAACGATGACCCATTTGTTCAATCATATTGACACTGTTTTTATCCATTTTAAGATTGAAATGTGGCATTAACGCTATAACTTGTATTGCACATAATACCCAATGAGAATATTAATCACACATATACGCCTTGTATACAGCGTATACAGGAGTGATTACAATTGTTTACCAATACACAACTGGCATCTCTTCTCCAATATGTAATTAACAGAGCATATATAAAAAATCGGGTCAGAACGGCAAGGAAATGCCCCTCATCTGTGCCATTTAAAAGGACCATTAGAAGTTTCATTAATGATCACTTGTAACCTGCTCTTTGGGCTCATTGAAGGTTAGATTTGCAACATCTCTGTAGGTATAAAAGCATTTACGGTGAGGTCACATTTTGTCTTAAAACAATGAAAAGTTTAGTTGAGGTTGTACTGGGCTTCCCGCAAGCCAAAAGCAATGCCTCCCTCACAGAGGAGACTCCAAGAGTCTCTGTAAGCCCTGAGCAAGATTGCCTGAAACCCAAGAGCATTCCAAACCCCATGCTGCTACCTTGGACCTAACAGAGCATGCAGGCAGAGGTTAAGAATTTCAAAATTAATGATGAGGCAGCAATACATCCACGAATGTCACTGTCACCCTGATGCTCTTAGCCATTGTATTTTGCTAACTGACAGCATGTGATACGTGCATGTCTTTCAAATTGTAACCACTGCTGCAGTCTGGATGCCATAGATGCTCTGTGCTCAAGGAGAATGAATTCCCTACTTAGGAAGAGGAAGGTACTATGCTGCATATGCACAGAGATTCAACTGACTACAGATGGATCATGTGCAGGCAGATTTGATTAGTTTATCTTACTTCATGCTCAGCACAGACATTGCGGGCCAAAGTGCCTGCTCCTGTGCTGTGCTTTTCTATGTTCAATGCCATTCTCAGTCTTTCATTATGAAACAGTTAACATGTCAGGTCTAGGTCCTTTGAAATGGGAAAGAGAGCAAACTAGTTTTCAGTAGCAGCGAAAGGAGAGGATAAGTAGAACATTGGGAGTATTGGCAATAGGATGAGATCTCAATTGTCATTCTCTCTTTCTGACTGTATCAAAACAGGCCATTTCTGCCAAAAAGAAGGGTCTCGACCCAAAACGTCACCCATTCCTTCTCTGCAGAGATGCTGTCTGTCCCACTGAGTTACTCCAGCTTTTTGTATCTATCTTCAGGTTAAACCGGCATCTGCAGTTCCTTCTTACCCATTTCTGCCTCTTATCATTTTGACTCGTTTCCTTTTCCTATTTGTCTCGACTGGCCTGCCAGACACGTCGTGAAGCAGAAAGGCATTGCACTGACAACAACACAGTATTACAACAACACATCTTAGCTGCTTTGCTACTTCTACAGTTCCAATTTTTCACTTGGCCATTTCACATTCTCTAGCAAGAGAGGGACAAGTATTACTAAGTGAGCTGCAAGGAGTATATGTAATATACCTGCCATTATCAATCTCCAGTTAGCTTGACATAAGTTGCAGAGAAAATGCTGAAGCCTATTATTAAGGCAACAGTAATAGGGTATTTAGAAAATAACAATAGGGCTGGGCAGAATCAACATGGATTTATGAAAAGAAAATTATGTGGAGCAAATCTGTTGAGTTTAAGGTTGTAATTAGCAGAATAAAGAGGGGCAAACCAATTTAATTGCACTTAGATTTCTGTGAGGCACCACTTGGTGATGTTGATAATATACTGGTATGGACTGAGGATTCATTAAAGTTCTAGAAATAATAAAACTGGCATAAATAAGTTATTTTTTGAGATGAGAGAATGCAAATAGTGAGCTACTGCAGGACCCACATCTACTCATGATTTATATGTGAATGAGGGATAAAGACCAATACAACTACATTTGTTGATGCTGCAAGGCAGCAGTGTGTATTGTAAAGAAGAATACAGAAAAGCTACAAGAGAATAAAGGGAGATTAAGTGAATGTGCAAGAACATTGCAGATGGAAAGCTGTAAGATCATACATTACTATAGAGAAAATAAACACTAAGTTCAGTTTTTTAAACAATTAATGACTGAGTACTATTGCATTTGGAAAGACCTTGCTGTTGTTGAACACACTGAAAGTTAATGTAGATGCAGGAAGCAAAATGGAAAGTCAACAGATTAATGACCTTCATTGGAAAAACATTTCAGTACAAGAACCATATGTCTTGTCCAAAATATATATGGTCCTAATGAGATCCCACCTGGAATATTGTGCCTCTGCCCTTCCTCTCCAAGAAAGGAAGTATTTCTAACTGAGCACAATGATGATTCACCAGGTTGAATCTGGGAATTAACAGATTTATTGCAAGAGGAGAGATTAACCAGACTGGATCTTGACTCTCTTGAGATTAGAATAGCAAAAAGCTGAAAAAATACAACATTCTTACAGGGCTTGGCAGGTTGGATACAAGTTGAGCTGTTGCTTAATTGCAATGTGAAGAACGAGGAGGGATACAGATTCCAGATAAGGGTATTCAAGGATCGAGAAGAGAAGTAGTATCTTCAATTGCAGGGTACAGTTTCTTTGGGAAAGTACAAAAGAATAAACTGTGGAATCACAGATGTTGAGCAAGAAATTGATTGGCTTTTGAATGGTAAGAATAATCAAGAAATCAATAAATAATCAAGAAATATGGAGACAATGCAGGAAACTGTGGCTGAAGTAAAAGTTCATTGATGACAGAACATACGAGGGTCTGAATCGTTTTTGTGCTTCTATTTTTTTTGTCATTATCTAATGACTGATCACCTGCATAAAATGCAAGATATATATCTGAGCAATGAATTGGTGTTAAAAGATTGATTGTGAATATACACTTTCTCCCAGGTAGGACTTTCTACAGTTTCTACAAGTTTTGCTCAGGTGTGCTGAGATCACGTCCTTGAGGCATAATTTTAGTTTTTTTAATTTCTCCAGTAACCTCCTCTCACTGTTCTTCCATTACATTCCTGGTGCCATCCTGGGAATTTCCCAAATCACCTTCACTGATCATCCCAAGCATCCTAGGTGTCCAATCCCCTGGTGTCCAATTATTCAATTGGATTACTGTCCAGTGGCTCTGACATCCACGATCATGCAGTGCTTTGAGAGGCCGGTCTTAGCACACTTTAACTTCAGGAACCCAGACAGCCTTGATCCACTGTAGTTTACCCATCACTGCAACAGGACCATGGCAGATGCCATCTCCCCGGCCCTAACATTGGAATATCTGGGTAATAAGGCCACGTATATCAGAACCCCATTTATAGATCACATCTTCACCTCCAACATCTCCAAGCTCCTCGACCTAGGAGTCAGCACCCCCCTCTGCAACTGGATCCTCAACTTTCTGACCCATAAACCACAATTGGTTGCACTCATAACAATGCGGGAAAATTTACATTTGTTTCAGCATATTAAGAAAAGAATCACAAATGCAGGGAAAAAAATGAAACCAAAGCAGGACATGAAGCATCTCAATGTAAACTTGGTTAATTCCCACACTGCTATATAATTGGGTCACTGTGCAGCCTGAAAATCAGAAAACATTGGGCACTGAGAAGTAATGATGTTGATTTAAAGAAAATAATTGGAGCTCAGAAAATGTTGGTTAAAATCTATTTTCCTCAGTGCTGTTGAAATAACAGGATCTCCACTAGCTTTGCACACTAAGTGAATGCATTACCTCATTTCAAGGACCACCAAATACTATCCTGTTCAGCTGTCCAGCACAGCTTTGAGCAATGACTGTTTCAAAGTCTCTAATGCAAACTGTCAGATAGGTCAGTGAATCACTGTGTAGGGCTCATCCTCAACATGATTCACATGCATGCAAAGTCTTGGCAATGTGACCTTCTTTCTTGCTAATTCTTGATTGACCAATGTTCTTGCTATTGAGGGAGTGCAGTGTAGGTTTACAAGGTTAATTCCCGGGATGGCAGGACTGCCATATGCTGAGAGAATGGAGCAGCTGGGCTTGTACACTCTGGAGTTTAGAAGGATGAGGGGATCTCATTGAAACATATAAGATTGTTAAGGGCTTGGACACGCTAGAGGCAAGAAACATGTTCCCAATGTTGGGGGAGTCCAGAACCAGGGGCCACAGTTTAAGAATAAAGAGTAAGCCATTTAGAACGGAGACGAGGAAACACTTTTTCTCACAGAGAGTGGTGAGTCTGTGGAATTCTCTGCCTCAGAGGGCGGTGGAGGTAGGTTCTCTGGATGCTTTTAGAGAGCTAGATAGGGCTCTTAAAAATAGCGGAGTCAGGGGATATGGGGAGAAGGCAGGAACGGGGTACTGATTGGGGATGATCAGCCATGATCACATTGAATGGCGGTGCTGGCTCGAAGGGCCAAATGGCCTACTCCTGCACCTATTGTCTTTTGTCTTTAAACAAATATGAAAAACATTGAGATCAGATGTGCATGCTTCCCAGATTATTTCAGGTGGTCTAATGACAAAAATCAGAAAAGCTTCCTCTCTCTGGATACTGCCCAGGATACACCCTTACTAATCAAGAATCTATAATCTCCGCCTTAAAAATATCTAATGACGGTCTCCACAGCTGTCTGTGGCAATGAATTCCAAATATTCACCAACCTCTGACTTACAAAATTCCTTCTCATACTTTTCTAAAGGTATGTCCTTTTCTTCTGAGGCTAAGGCCTCCGGTCCTAGACTCTCCCTCTAGTGGAAAAATCCTCTCCACATTCACTCAATCCAGGTCTTTCACTATTCGGTAAGTTTCAATGAGGTCTCCCCTCATCCTTCTAAACCATGAGTACAGGCCCAGTGTCTTGAAATGCTCATCATATGTTAGCCCAATCATTCCTAGGATCATTCTGGTAAACCTCCTCTGGACCCCTCTCCAACACCAGCACATCCTTCCTTGGATATGGGGCCCAAAACTGCTCACCATACTGCTCAGTCTCATTATGAAGGGAGATGCTGTAGTCAGAAACATCACCAAACTGTATAAGACAAATAAACAAATACATTTAAGATAGACACAGTGCTGGAGAAACTCAGTGGGTCAGGCACCATCTGGGGAGAAAAAGGACAGGTGATGTTTCAGGTCGGCACCCTTCTTTTTACAAAGATGTGTTTGGTTAAAGGAAAGATATTGCCAAAAAAAATAGCATAGGAACTTCTCTGCCCATCTTCACATTTGATCATAGGATTTCTTTCTATTCCTACCCAAAGGAGCAGAAAGTTAAAGTTTTTAGATTCTCCTGAAATCCTTCACTTCAAACAGTGGAGACATAAGCAACTGCAAGTGCTGGAATCCAGAGTGAAAATAAAATAAAGTGCAGGAGAAGCTCAGTGGGTTTGGCAGTATCTGCAGAGGGAATGGACAGACGATGTTTCAGACTGAGAAGGGTCCCAACTGGAAAGGTTATTTGCCCCTCACTGCACAGATGCTGCCTGACCTATCAAGTTCCACCAGCACTTTATTTTTTAAACCTCCAACAGTGCTGTGTACCCAAGTAAAGCAGTGAAATGTCAGACAAGGACTGGGTCTTGAACTATGATTTTTTTCTGTCTCTGGAGCAACAATGCTATCACTTTGCCAAGTTTTTAAAATCTGCTTATATGAGCCTAACCTAATCTGCAAATATAAAATATTCTGAAGTATTGGTTGTGGCTGATTTATTAAAGTAACTTAAATCCCTGAAGATAATGCAACACATTGCACCAAAAATCATCTGGAAAAAATGTTCTCACTGAGTGTTGACAATTTAAAATAAATGCAGCTGACATCTTAGAAAATGTGAAAAAAAAAAACACCCTTTGTCCTATATATCTCAATTATTTCCAGATTTTCACTCCATGGTTATTCAAAATGCTTTACAAAGTAGAGAAATGCAACAAAATAGAGCCCAATAGAACTGAGCAATATATTTGGATTTGAATAACCATAGGCCCCCCTCGGTCATGACTGACCAAGGGTAATGCATCCTAGTTGTTGGTTGCTTGCTCCAAACCTCGGCTGGAGCAGTGTCACTTGTGGCTGAAGAGACCAATTCGGGAGTGACAGTCTCTGTGGCAACGGTCACATTTGTGTGTGGTCTCTGGACTGTTGAAGTTGCTGCGCTTCTTTCGGCGTGCCAGCTTGTCTGCCGCTGCGTTCAACAGTTTCTCTTCCCCCGTTTTGAGATGTTGGTTCAGGGTACCTCTCCACCTTGTACGGTCAGCTGCAAGGCTCTCACAGGACTTCACATCGATGTTGAGCGCCTTCATGTCTCTCTTGCAGACATCCTTGTAACGTAGCTGGAGGCGGCCAATGGTTCTCCTCCCAGATGTCAGCTCTCCATAGAGGATGTATTTTGGAATACGGCCATCCTCCATGCAGTTGACATGGCCCAGCCACCGCAGTCTGCGCTGCCAGAGTAGAGTGTACATACTGGGAAGGCCAGCGCGAGACACGATCTTTGCGTTGGACACTCTGTCTTGCCAGAATATGCCCAGGATTCGTCGGATGCTTCTCAGGTGGAAGGTGTTGAGTCTTCTCTCCTGCCTGGCATATGTAGTCCATGCCTCACTGCCATACAGCAGAATGTTGATGACACGGGCATTGTAGACTGCTATCTTTGCCTTCACTGTCAGCCTTGGGTGGGTCCACACGTGAGTTGTGAGGCGAGTGAGAGTTTTTAGCTGCCTTCCTGATCCTCTTATCAATTTCTGTGTCCAAGGAGAGGTTGTAGGTGATGGTGGAGCCGAGGTACGTGAACTGATGGACAGCATCGAGTTCGTAGTCGTCGATGGCGATGACAGGCGGCGCCTCTGTATCCGGCCCCAAGACGTTTGTCTTCTTCAGGCTGATGGTCAGCCCGAAGTCCTTGCATGCCCGATAGAAGCAGTCCATCAGTGACAGTAGTTCCTGCTGGGTGTGGGACACAACTGCTGCGTCATCAGCAAACAACACGTCTCTAATGAGAGCGTCACGTACTTTTGTCTTTGCTCTGAGGCGGGTGAGGTTGAAGAGCCTGCTATCTGATCTAGTACGCAGGTAGATCCCTTCTGTTGCAGTGCCGAAGGCATGTTTCAGGAGCAGAGTGAAGAAAATCCCAAAGAGTGTGGGAGTGAGGACACTGCAGATGTTGAAGAGCTCAGAGAAGCTGCCATTGAACTGCACTGTCCCCTTCGTGTTGATGTGGAAGGATTCTATCATGCTCTGCAGTTTTGGTGGGCAGTCGATCTTTGTCAGAGCTTTAAATAGGGCATTTCTGCTGCAAGGTCGAACACCTTGGTGAGGTCAATGAAAGCAACATACAGGGGCATCCGCTGTTCTCTGCACTTCTCCTGGAGCTAGCGACTGTTGACCTTCCAGCTCAGAAATCACACTGTGACTCTGGGTAGACACGTTCTGCCAGCTTCTGCAGGCGGATCAAGATGACCCGAGCAAAGACCTTGCCGACGATGTTGAGGGGGGAGATGCCCCTGTAGTTGTTGCAGTCGCTTCTCTCCCCTTGTTCTTGTAGAGGGTAATGATCGTGGCATCCCTCATGTCCTGCGGTACAGCTCCTTCTTGCCAGCACTGGCAGACGACTTCATACAAAGAAAGCAGTAAGGTAGTCTTGCAATGCTTATAGTGGAAAAGGCTCCAGGAGTAAACCTCAAGAAAATAAGGAGTCAGATTCGAATAGAGGTGATTATATCAGGCGAAATATCTTAACATGCTTAAAAATACACTGTATTTCAGTATCAGAATACATTTTACTGTGCTCCAGTACTTTTTGCAATTTCATGGTTTTAATCATCTAATGCATCTGCCAGGGCTCTGGTGAAAACCAAGTCGCATTTGATCGAGTGGAATTGAGAGTTATTTTTCATAAAATTAAGATGGTATTTCTACCAAATTTTTCTGCTAATTAACAATCAAGCATATGTAATTAATGAGTGATAACAGTGGGGAACAGCTGCCTTTACCTGCTGAGAAAAGTATTGCATTACAGAACTGCAGAAATATTTTATACACAAGGAAAAATGAAGGAAAAGGTAATGGATAACTTTCATTGCAAGCACTAAGTAAACTCAATTGCATCGACTATGCAAAAATGAAATTTCTCTTTTTAGGAAAATACATTTTTACTTTCCAAATGGTAAATAATTATAATTTTTAAAGAAGCATGGCATATATTAAGAGTTAAACTCCGAGACTATCTACCTGGGTAGAAATAGGGTGCTGAGTGATTACAAATTGATTACCTTCGTTTTTACTACCAATAATCTTCCAAACTTCGGCTACCCAAAACCAGTAACGTCGTGGAACTCGTGATATAATTTAGCATAAATGAATACTTTGAAATCTTTCAGTTGGTTACAAGTATCTGCAAATACTAGAAAAAGTTAAAAGAGAAAAGGAACTGCAGATGCTGGAAATCTGAAATTAAAACTGAACATGCTGGACACACTCAGCAAGTTAGGCAGCATGGGCCTTCTTTGTGTTTCCACCATTTTCAGTTTTTAATTGCAGTTGAGAAAGATTGATCATTCCTGAAATCTGGGGGGGAGGTTGTTGGGGAAATGCCAAATTTCCTAAGCCTTCTAAGGAAGTAGAGATGTCAGTGTGCTTACTCAGGGCTCGAAATTAATGGTTGCCCGGGTGCCAATGGTGACCTAAAGTCCCGCCGGGCAACCTAAAAGCCGTGCCATTTTGCCCGGCTTGGCAAGCACCCAGGACACCTATCGTTAAACTCTGAGCGGGCCCTCCTCTCTGTCACTCTCCATCTCCGCCCGCCATCCATATCCCTGTCCGGGCCGCCGGTTCTCCACTCTCCGCATCCGCCGGCAGCCTTGCACATGCGCACTGCCACGGCCTGCACATCCTTCTCGTGCACATGCGCACATCCATGGCCAGCGCATCATCGGCCGTGGTTGTGCGCATGTGCCGCCCTGCACATGCGTACTGCCACGGCTACTGGTCGGCGCCAGGAACTTTCTCCCTCCCTTTGCATTGTGGGAGTTCTGGCCGCCATTGCTGTCTGGTCGCCACTACTGCTGAAAACCAACGCAGAATCACTCCCTGGAGCTGGAGTAAAGGGCCTGTACCACGAACGCAACTTTTCAGCGACTGTCTTTGACCTTCAAGCTCGAGGGCACTCGCCTGAAAAACCTCGAGCTGGATCGACCATCAGCGATGAAACCGCGAGCCGGATCGACCGTCTGCGCGCGCACACACACACATCGCAACACCAAACTCACAGCAAAATAACAGCCTATTGTACTTTATCTGTTTATTTATTGTGTATATATATATATATGGTCTATGGTATATAGACACACTGAACCTTTATCTCCTGTTCTGTATTATGTTTACATATTCTGTTGTGCTGCAGCAAGCACGAAATTTCATTGTTCTATCTGGGACACATGACAATAAAACTTAAGCAAACTCTCTTGGGGAAAAAAGAGAGACCTTAAATTTAGTTGCATCTGGTTGGGTAACTACGGTAAGGTGAAGACTATTCCATGCTTTAATTGTGCGGGGGAACTCCACAGAGCAGCCAGCAACTCTGGATAGAAGAAATTGGGTGACGTTTCAGATTGAGACCCTTCTTTAGATTTCCTCTGGTTTTAGTGTTTTTAGATTAATTTAAAGATATAGCATGGAAACAGGCCCTGTGTGTGTGTGTACAGAATTTCCCTCCTGGGATTAATACAGTTCTATCATATAGCATTGTGTGTGTAGGAAGGAACTGCAGGTGCTGGTTTAAACTGAAGATAGACACAAAAAGCTGGAGTAACTCAACAGGTCAGACAGAATCTCTGGACAAAAGGAAAATATTAGGTTTTATATTTACTAAATGACTTGTTAACTTTTTAACTCCAAGGCTGGCAAAAGCAAATACCAAACAAAGTAAATAGAGGGAAAAAGCTGATATTTGGACTGAAGGGATTGATTAGCTGGTCTCATTGAATGGTAGAAGGCACTCAAGAGTCTAAACAATCAGCCCCTTCCTTATATCAAATAAATCTGGAAAAGAGGAAGATCAAATAAGCAAAATGTGTGCTACATTGAATCTTCTAAAAACATTCTTCTTTAACATAACATTGAAGGGTCACAAAAACTGCTGAGATGCAGTTAAACTTCAGAACACTTGCTTGGGTTAAGGAGGGAGGTAGGCAGATTGTGGGTAGAATTGCTGATCCTAATCAAGTTCTAATGGCATCTGATGGAAAGTACACTCACATCTTTATCTGACAAGGAGCAGATTGAGCTCTAATACCACAAATAATCATGTGGCACAAGGAATGTCTGCTTGGGTCGCCACAATTGGAGGATATGCATGGAAATGTAACCCAGTTATAAAGAGCCAGCACTTTGAGTGATACTCCAGCACTTTGTGTTCTTTTGTGTAAACCAATTCCTTGCTTCTAAACATTATAACATCACTGAGAAGAGATCAGCATTTCTAAAAAAAAATCGTGTTTTTGCCATGGCTTGTGCAATATTCCTGATTTACTAATTTATCACATTTCCATGGGGAAAAGTGACAGGATTGAAAAAGACATGCCAGTTCCTGCTTGGTTTTTGACCACAAATGATGCTGCAAGAATTGAGAAATGTAACGTACAGACTCAAGCTAGTCTTGCATTGATCTGACAGGACATATCTTATTCGACCAGCAAACTCCACAGACAGGATAAAATGCTTAAACTTTGTTTTTCGTATGTGTGTATGTGTGGCTCAGTTACAGACAGGAACCAGAGTACGTGGTGAGATGGAAGGAATTTACAATCCTTCCTTAAACTATATGGGATAAATTGCTCAAACAGCAGGGGAAAATATACCAGGACCCTCTTGTAGATAACTCATTATCTGTTAATTCATCCAAAGGATAACATAATGCTTTGTTTTTAAACACTGAGATAACAATGTAAGACAGTAACAAAGGAATAGCAGAAAATCATCCTTACTCTTATCTTCCTAAAACTATTAAGAGCCTTTTATTGAGAAAGGTTCAGTCTTTTGCTTCAAAAATATGTAGTTTAAAAAAAAACAGGCTTTACTTGCCCCCACCTCTCACCATCCCCTCCATCAGACTAAAAAAAGGAACCCAACAGATGGATCCATCCCTCCTACAGATGCTGCCTGACCCAATGAGATCCTCCAGCATAACTCCAGCATCTGCAGTTTCTTCTGTCTCGATTAAACCTAGTAACACAGCTTTATTAACCCAATGTACTACCTGTAACCAACAATACATTGAGACCTGTGTAGCACAGAGTGCCATGGCACCATTAACAAGCAAAAGATAATTAACCTATCACACATACTTGGACATTTAACTAAAACCTATGTAAAAATACTAGGTTTTATGGAGCTTCCACAATAAGGAGGCACAGAGATAGTAGGGGGGGTTCCACAGCTTAGGGCCATCAATGGCAGAGCAATTTGGGGAATGTTTGTGAAATGAAAAGCAACTAAATGGGCGAGTATTACAGCTAATGTTGAATTAAGTTAATAGAATAGAGCATAGGCCATGAATGAATTGGAAACACAAATGGAATTTCTTACGAGCTCAGCACCTTTTAACTGTGTGGGACAGCATACTCAGGAGTAATAAGTGAAAGGGGTGGTGAAAGTTAGGAAAAAAGCAGAAGATTTGTGATGTCACAAAATGCTGGAGCAACTCAGCAGGACAGGTAGCATCTCTGGATAGAAGGAATGGGTGATGTTTCGGGGAGAGAGCCTTCAGACTGAGAGTCAAGGGAGTGGGAGACAGAGATATGGAAGGGTAAGGTGTGAAACGAGAGATCAAAGGGGACGAAGCTCAATGAAAATGTAGAATAGATTATTGTTAGCTCGAAGAAGGTGACAACGAGGCATACAAAGATAAAGGTTTAATCAGGAGGACTTGTCAAACTTCTGATTAATCCTTCTGATTGAACTTTTATCTTTGTCTACAATGAAGGTCTTTATCAAATCCCTTACTAAAATGCATATAGACAACATGCACCGCCCTATACTCATCAATCATCCCTTCATCACCTGCTCAAAAAAGCTCAAATGTAGAAATTGAAGAAACAGCGTCATACACATCTGTTACAGTCCTGGGCCCCTCCACGGCCAGAGTGAGCAACACCGCAAGTTGGAGGAACAGCACCTCATATTCCGCTTGGGGAGTCTGCATCCTCTGGGCTTGAACATTGAATTTTCTCAATTCTGTTAACCCTTGCTGTCTCCTCCCCTTCCCACCTCTCCCTCAGCCCTCGGGCCCTGGCATTCCCTCTCTCTCTATCTCTCCCCCACCCTAGTCACACTAGCTTCTCATTTTCACACTACCAACAGCTTGCAATGGCTTGTTTCCTTTGTCCGATACTTTTTTGCATATCTTTCATTCATTGTTCTTTATCTCTGCACATCACCGTCTATATCTCTCGTTTTCCTGATCCCTGACCAGTCTGAAGAAGGGTCTCGACCCGAACCGTCGCCTATCTCCTTCGCTCCTTAGATGCTGCTGCACCCGCTGAGTTTCTCCAGCCTTTTGTGTACCTTCTGTCACAGTTGTATTTGTTTGTAGTTCCTTCCATCTACATGGACATACTGATTGATTGGTGCAATGAAGAGGCAAAGAGGGAAGCCTCTTTCAGTCGACCACAAGCAACACAATTCAGGAACTATAAAATATGTTGTTTGATGCTGGTCCTCTGGTCACTTGAATTGAAACTCACCTGTAAATTGAGTTTTCTTGTCCATTATATTTACTCATTTTAATTTCATGTCTTTTTAGTCAGAATTAAAAATAAAAATTATAATGTTGAAATATCTTCGTCCAGAATTATTAACTTACAGAAATTCTGTCATATGCATTTATTTTTATTTGCCCCCGTTTCATTTGCACACAAATGTCCACATTGGCTACCGTATGGGATACTTGTCTCCTCCTTCCCACTGCTACACTTTGATTCGTAAATAAAGTACAAAGTTTGACCTTTGGATGTGATAGCCTCCCCCCTACACTGGACCCCCATCAGTTTGCCTACCGGACCAACAGGTCTACAGAGGATACACATATAGGCGACTCGGGCGGACCCTTCTTCCCTACAGAGGACATCGGCGGCCCTATATTCTGCCCTGACCCACCTGGACAGTAATAACACCTACATCAGGTTGCTGTTCATTGACTTCAGCTCCGCCTTTAACACTATCATACCCGCTAGCATGATCACTAAACTCAGCGGTCTTGGCATCTCCACCTCCCTCTGCAATTGGACACTGGATTTCCTCACTCACAGACCACAGTCTGTTAGGATCAACAACCTCAACTCCTCCACTATAACACTGAACACCGGCGTGCCACAGGGCTGTGTGCTCAGCCCTCTCCTCTACTCCCTCTTCACCCATGACTGAATCCCTAAGTATGGCTCCAACGCCATCATATAATTTGCTGACGACACCACGGTGGTAGGACTGATCAGTGACAACGACGAGTCAGCCTACAGGGAGGAGGTCCAGCACCTGACAACCTGGTGTGCCAACAATAACCTCGTCCTCAACTCCCAGAAGACAAAGGAAATCATTGTTGACTTTAGAAAGAAGAGGGGGCAGACACACCCCCATCCATATAAACGGGACTGAGGTGGAGCGAGTCTCCAACTACAAATTCCTCGGGGTACACATCTCGGAGGATCTGTCCTGGTCCCTCAACACCTCCAAGCTGATCAAAAAGGCGCAGCAGCGCCTTTACTTCCTGAGGAGGCTCAAAAAAGCCCACCGGTCCCCCCAGATCCTTACCAACATTTACCGCTGTACCATCGAAAGCATCCTGACCACCTGCTTTACGGTATGGTACAGCAGTTGCACCATAGCAGACAGGAAGGCACTACAACGGGTGGTGAAAACCGCCCAGTACATCATCGGTGCCCCGCTCCCTGCCATGGATGCCCTCCACCGAAAACGGTGTCTGAGACAGGCCGGGAAGATCATCAAAGACCCCTCCCACCCTAACCATGGACTGTTTGCCCTCCTACCATCAGGGAGGCGGTACAGGAGCCTCAGGTCCCGCACTAGTAGGATGAGGAACAGCTTCTACAACAACACCATCACACTGCTGAACTCGGAGTCCCGCCGATAGATTTCTCCAGTCTCTCCGTCCACATTGTTTGCATTCTGCATTTATTTCTATATTGCTATTACTACGAACTGACGCTAAACTGCATTTCGTTGTACCCATACCTGTATCTGTGCAATGACATTAAAGTTGAAATTGAAATTGAATTGAAATTGAATTGAAATTGATGAAATAGAGCACGCAGTCTGTAGCAAAGTTCTGTTCCTGGAAGCTCACAGTGATCCTGAACCATGGGATACATAAACAAAATGTATGTCGCACAATCTTCAGGTCAATGAATGCAAGTGACCTGACTGTACTGAAGCAATGAGTTACAGACCAGTGGCATCAGGTATCAAGGACTGCATTTACAACACTTTGCTTTTAATCCACATTATAGCCGCTATGCCAACAGAGTTCTAACATTCTGAGGGTATATCAGGATAACTTTAATCACCAATACATTCTAATGGTAGCTGTAGAATATTTTGTGATTGCAAAGTCTTCAACTTGAGGTGGTGCTAGATCCTTCCTGACAGATTAAATCAGTTGTGGAAACATGCTTATCATTTTCACTGAGAACTTACATAAGATAATATCTGGCAATACACTCACGAGGCAAAAGGTTTAACCATCAGCTAATTTGCCAGATTCAATGTACACATGGAGTTTGAAGTTCATCATGCAGCCATGCCCAACCGGCTTAAAGCAAAATATCAGTTGTGAAATTCAATTGTCACTTGTTATGCTTGGATATTACTGGGCATGAAGCAGGGAGATATCAGCAGTGTGCAATGAGTATTGGCTGCTGGTGTCTCAAGATCGGAGCACAAATATACATTGAAGAAACTGCTTGTCCATTCACTGGAATGACAGGCCTTAACAGGAAGGTGAAGGCCTGCTTGTGTCCAAACTGGCGGACCAGTAATTGCTGGATCCATTGTCGGGAGATATTAATTGAACCACCACATGAACAAGGGCAACATGGTGGCAAAGCGATAATGTTGCTGCCTTACAACACCAGAGGCCCGGATTCGATCCTGACGACGGGTGCTGCCTGTACGGAGTCTGTATATTCTCCCTTTGACCACGTGGGATGCTCTGGTTTCCTTCCACACTCCATGTTCATACAGGTTTGTAGGTTTATTGGGTTTGGTAAGTTGCAAAATTGTTCCAAGTAGGAGTGTGTTAGCATACAGGCTGATCGCTGATTGGCGTAGGCTGAAGGGGCCCGTTTCCTTGACGTATCTCTGAAGTCTAAAATCTAAATTACGACGAGCCAGATAGGTCAATGGTCCGAGGAAGGACCTCTTCATTAGTGGGAGTTCGAGTCAATCACATGGGTGCCAACCCTGGTGGTCAGCATTGCATCCATGTTACATGGTCATCACTTGGAGAAGCCTGGCTGCAGCATCTTCTCCCATCTCCAACCCATCATTCCAATTCAAGCACACACCCATTCTCAATGGAATTAGCCACTGTGTTCCCGTGTTACTCAGGAACAATCCCACACACTGCCTACCCAATTCTCAGTGGAAATTAAATTGTCATGAGATCAAACTCAGCTGCTGTTTGTGTTTCTTGTAGCTACATGAAAGTTTCTGGAACGGCATGCTTGCAAAGAAGTAGCGTAGTTACAATTTATATCACCATCTTAATGTGCATTTTCATACAACCAATCATCACACTATGGAAAACCATAAACACCAACAGCATCGAACTACAAACTGACTCGATTTCACTAGGGACTTTAGGCTTTGTCTTGTTTTAGCGCTATATTGGGTTTTTTTTTTTAATTTATTGAACTGTATTTTCTTCTGTTCGTTCGTTATATTATCTGTTAAGAACTGTGTTTACAAACCTGTTGTACTACTGCTGCAAGTAAGAATTTCATTGTTCCATGACAATAACACTCTTGATCTTCCCTATATACATTTTGCAGCTTTTTTAAATAATATGGATAAACTCAGTAAATATCAATACCAATGCTCGCTAAACATGATGCAATAACTGATGCAAAGAGTACACAACTAACGGAGGCTATATTTGCCAATTTCAATGCTACTTTCAATTTTACTTCACTTTTGTTAGAAAATGGGAAATAGGAAGCTGAGATCCAGACATAATAAGCACAAGGGAATAACAACTTCAGGCTCTGCAAAATCAATGGTCAAACATTTGTACACATTTGTAATTTTGTACATAACAACCAATCGGATAACTAAAAGGACAATAAAAACAGTATTAACAGTATAACAGCTTTATATTTGCTGGTACTGTAAGCTATTCTGTACATAAAGCATTGTAACTGGAAAATTTACAATATTCAAATGAAAAAGTGTAGCTCTCAGCAGCAAGAATCTGTGACTAGGCTGCTTCTTTCAGCGAGGTGCCCTTTCAAACTAAGGTCAGAACAAATCTTAGGGTCAGATATTTGGCTGGAACTGAAGGTCTAACAAAGCTCATGTATTCAGTCTGCTGAGCAATGGTGCTATTGGAACTGCAAAATATCAACCATCCCCTCATTCTGATGGGCAAAGAAAGTAAGACGAACTGCAGACTGAGAAAACTGAGATTACAATTCTAAAATAATAAATCAAGATGGCAGAGAGTTGAAATTGGAAAAGAATAAAGTATTAAGTTGCTGGAAATAGGAGTTTGAAAGCTGAATAAAAAAATTCTGTGTCTTTCCCCTGGTTTTAATCAGTTCCAGTCCTATCACATCACACATGCTGTCAAACAGCTGCTCAGGTACCAACCTTTGTGCACGGTCATATAATCAAATAGCTGGAGTTCCTCTTCATACATTTTGTCCAATATCATAGCAGACTTGGGTGCTCGCTGGTCCTTCAACTACATAACTGTTGCACTGTCCATTTACCAACCACAATTATATTTTATGTTATGTGGGGAAATGGCATCTTAGATTATGTATTTTTTGATCAGTTGAATCGGAAAGAAACTGCTTACCAAGATGTTGTTTATATCACTAATAATGATGATATTTTTACTGAACTGAACAATCAGCCAATTTAGGTAAATTATTGTGTGCTGGATTATAAATCAATCCTTAATAAAAACCCCCGCCTGGTCACCAAACTTTGCTGAATTGACTTTGCCACCATGTTCACACCCACAGGCTATACTGTTTAGTTTAGAGATACAGCGCTGAAACTGGCCCTTCGGCCCACCTAATCCATGCCAACCAGCACCCCCCATAGACTAGCACTACCCTACACACTAGGAACAATTTACAATTTTACCAAAGCCAATTAACCTACAAACCTGTACGTCTTTGGACTATGGGAGGGAACTGGAGCACCCAGAGAAAACCCACATGATCACAGAAGGAACGTACGAACTCTATTCAGACAGCATCCGTATTCAGGATTGATCCCGAGTGTCTGATGCTCTAAGGCAGCAATTCTACCACTGCGCCACCATGCCGCCCTATCTACTGTTAACCAAATGAAAACAAAAGCTTTTTTTTCCCAGCTTCAAGCTAACCTATTCCAGCAATGGGGAATGCTGACCAAATTTGCCTGAAGTGCCTCTTTATGCCGCTTATAGAGTTAGTCTAACACTTATTTATATGACTGCATAATTTAGTATTTATCACAAATTGTGCTTCTGATACACATGTAACATCTTTCGCCCCCTGGCTTGTATTAGTGACGACTCATCTGTGTACGCACAAACAATGCAAGCACTCTATGTATCCAGGATATACAAGCTATTTATGAGCACATCCAGTCATACGCAACTTTGTAATCACTGGATTTTGAATGGGAACAATGGCTAAAAACATCTCTTCCACTCCCAATGCAACACATCAAGCAGAGCTACAAGTGTGCTTTTCCAATCTGCAATATTGCTGTTTTATGTGGATCACACACCCAGTACATTTAACCCCAGAAGCATTATCTGAATGAACAAAGCCCTGTTTTCAGACATGCAATCATAGCACTGATGCCATAAAGATAATTGTAACATTTTACAACCAAAATCCATTGTGCACTTGAGCATTATATTCTGACTATTGCAGATAGACATCTGGCAGTACCAGCTTTAGGGCCTAAAGAACAGAACTTATGGGAGAAAGATGATAAGAGGGAGAAAATAGACAGCAGTGTTACTTTACCTGGCAGGAAAGGAATATAACGCTGCTTGGGATCCTTCTGGCCTCCCTCCACTGGGAACGTATCCAACAGCTGCATCTGCACAACACAATATGCAGAATGAGAAAAAGTACATGCAAAAAGAAAATGGTAAATCTATTTACTTAAAAACAAATTAAGACAGGAAGCTTTCTGTGAATAAAGCATTAATCAGTGTGAAATGCAATTTGACCAGCTATGCTGTTTAACTCATTTGCTATGTTCGAACAAGACCTTCCAATAGATCTCATTATTAATATATTTCCCTTACTGCCTACAGCAAAAATATTTTTCACACTATTACATCAATTCATAATTCAACCATGAACCAGGTACATAATTGTTTCAATGTAAACTGATTATTTATTGATCTTTTATAATCAAGACATCCTATATTTGACAACACATAAGAGAGACATTTTAGAATTTTTGTTTTAACCTTAGTTAAGTGTTCGTTCAGCTCAACTTTAGGCAAAGTTATTGAAGCAATATTTCACTCAAAATTATTATAATCGCAAAGATCACAAAGGAGTACACTGACAGAATATTTATTCCAAATGTGGTGGAAACTGGTTAAAAAAAAAAAGTAGGTATTAAAATCATGCACAAATATTTGCTTCTTAAAATCTTTCTTGCAAATCTTAAAAGCAAACAGAAAAATGTAGGAAATACTCAAAAAGTCAGTCAATATCAATAAAGGCAGAAATCAATAAAGGCAGAAACATAATGTTGCGGATGACTTTTCATCAGAATAAAGTTAGAAATTAAATGCGTTTTATGTTGCACAAGAGGTAAGTGGGAAGTGTAAAAAACAAAAAGAAAGCTTGTGCTCAGGAGCAGATAAGAGAGATAGACACAAAAAGCTGGAGTAACTCAGCGGGCCAGATGGCATCTCTGGAGAAAAGGAATAGGTGACGTTTCGGATCAAGACCCTTCTTCAGAGTTTACGTCTGAAGAAGGGTCTCGACCCAAAACGTCACCTATCCCTTTTCTCCAGACATGCGGTCTGACCCGCTGAGTTACTCCAACTTTTCGTGTCTATCTTCAGTTTAAACCAGCATCTGCAGTTCCTTCTTACACAGGAGATTTGAGAGAACAGATTACATAAGTGACATAGGTGGTGGCTATATTGATAAAGGTTTATTGATCATATTTGAGATGAATGAAAACAGAGAACTGAAAGCAAAAGGAAAAGAAAACTAACAGATATAAAGCATAGGAGAAGCAAAACACTGCAGATGCTGAAATATCTGGACAAAAAGTGCTACACATACTCAATACATCAGCCAACAGATATAATTGAAGACTCAGAACAAGAAAATTTAGCAAGCAAACACACTTTAAATTATAGGAAGGAAGAGAAATGAAACAAAGAGAATGTGTGTGTGCTTGAGACTAAGAGACTGAATGCTCAAGTGGTTCTGGTGACTCAAGGTCATAAATTGCAACTGAACTGTCTGACGGAAGTGTGCAAATGGAATAAGAAAGAGAGAAAGAAAAGAAAGCACCAGAACAACGCGAGGCAAAATAAAACAGAGCCAGGGTTTGTACAGAACAATTACTAGTTTAACAATATAGGTTAATGACTTTTCATCAGAACTGGCCAATTCTCATAAAAGTGGAAAGGCTGGTTATGCATAGCTGTTGAATTCTATGTCCAGTCCTAAGGGTTCCATTGAGCCTGGTCAGAAGGAGAGTAACAGGTCTCCAAGTTTGCACTACACTCAGCTGAACCAGCTGTTTAAATTCGCTCAACTTTTTTGTTTCGCGTTCAGATGCTGTTCTGGCACCTCCTGCATCCACATCATCCCCATCATGGCCTCACCACGAGAGATTCACTCAGTTATTCCCCACAAATTGTCCTGAGACTAGTTCATAGTTTATTCAGAAATCAGCATTAAAAGGTGCACATTCTATCCTATACATTTGAATGCAGGCTCACTGTTGCATTGATTTCAATATAAACTGATTCTTCACATACTGAGTCTAGATAAAATGTTAACAGCATGGGCAACATGGGTAAGGCATTCTATTCCTCCAAATTTCACCAAAACACAGATGAAAGCAAAAGTGCTGACATTAAAAGACGAGTTCTAAACACTTTTCTTGTACCTTGACATGCAAATATGCAGCTCTGGGGTTAATCTGGCCTTCTGCAACCTCTGACGCAGTCAAATTGTTACCCTTTGATTTACCCAAGTACAAGTGGGTCATCTCAAGGCAGCTGGCTAGATGTTTGCCCAATGCCCAGGAATAACACCAATTATACCTGGCGGAAAGACTTGTGGACAGTTCATCCTAATTCCACTGGCTTCATGCCCATCTATTAAAATTTCACTCTCAAGGAGAATACAAAAATAATAAAGGAGGAAATGGGGGTGGGGGGGTGGGGGGGGGGGTGGAACAAATATAGGAAGAAACAAAATGAAAGGGAAAATATTAATAGAAATTGATAAGCAGAAGTGAAATTATAAAGATAGACACAAAATGCTGGAGTAACTCAATGGTCAAGCAGCATCCCTGGACAAAAGGAATAGGTGACTTTCAGATCAGAACCCTTCTTCAGACAGTCTGAATCGGTATCTGCAGTTCCTTCCGACACAGCGAAATTATGAAAATCTTTTAGTGCTGGAATGTTCAACTTAATTTGGTTTTGCTTTACAATTTCTTTTTAGTTGATTATCCTGTATTTTCTCCCACTTAATTTATCAGTGCCATTCAAAGGAATATTAACTTTGCCATACTCTGATCATGACCTCCCGTTTAAAAAAATATCTTAATTTCCCAATGTACTGCCTTTCCATCACCAGGGTATGTGTAATTCCAATGTATTTATAGATTATCATTTGAATGGACCATTTCTAAACGGATTAGTGCAATTTAGTATTGGTGAGGGATATGTAAATTAAGCAATATTAGTTTAGTATCAAATATAACATACTATTTTCAACAAGAAGCTTTGAAGAGCAGCCTAAAATCTGACAGAAATTATGCAAGAGATCCCATGCCACCCAGCACTTGGAACAACATGTAACAGGGTGGTTTGGAATCTATGATGATCGTTGCTGAAATGACAGAATCCAGACACCAAGCTTGTTCAACCATCTTAATTCATGATCTGCATACTCCTATCCTGCACACAGGATAGGAGTAACAAAACGTCATCTTCATCTGGTGAAAAACAATCTCATAACTGTCCACAAAAGGAGCAACAAAAGCTGTCTTCATTTGGAAAAGGAACAATTTAATCGTTGTCCGCAATAGCTCCAAAATATGCCACTGTATCCTTCTGAGGTTAAATGAATCATTCGAACTGAATGCTTCTCCTAACGTTATAACTCTTAGTCTCCACTGAAACAAGAGGATATTTGTATGGATCCAGTATTCCGTTGCAAGGGCACTCAGTTAATGCATCCACTTCCAAAATGCCTGCAGCAACAAAATAACAAGAGGCCAGCACTAAAAAACCTGTTCCAAATAAAATAAGAGGATCTGCTTGAAATACTGGTGGTGTTTCTAATTAGCAGATGCACGGACATGTATCTATTGACGACTGACAATTCAGAGCTGTGCTCGACAGCTGAGCCATGGCTCAAAGTGAAGACTTCACAAATTTATTCTCCAAGCACAGGTTTCGAAAACTTGTAAAGATGTAAACATTATCATCAACACAGCTCCAGCATGCTTGACAGAGCAATCACATACATAAGCTTTAAAATAGAACGCAATGCTTTATTGGTAAAATTAAAACTGCTAAAGTTATCTTCTGTTTACAACTCTGTCCAAATGCAACTACTGCCCACAGCTACTCAAAATAAACTCTGACCCAGTCGTCTGTTCATGTACTAGGAATCCACGGGTTATGAACAGATTTTTACGAGGTTCAAAAGCAGGGCCCAGTCTTGCCTGAATTGTTCAGCATAAGAGAAAAATCAGTACTTGGACACTACACAGATATGACAACTTATCGATTGCAGGGGTGGATTCTCAGAATACACTTTGAGGAAATATACGATCTTATAGGAAGTGCACACTAATAGGAAGGAACTGCAGACACTAGTTTACACCATAGACACAAAATGCTGGAGCAACTCAGCAGGACAAGCAGCATCTCTGGAGAGATAGAATGACTGACGTTTTGAGACAAGACCCTTCTTCACACCTAATTATTATTTTGGTTCATTGTTTTTCATTACTTCAAATGGCTTTTAAATTATTTTGTAATTTAAAATAAAAACTTTTAAAAAACATCTTGAAAATCTTTAGATTGAAGAAATATATATTTAAAAATGTTGAATGCATTGCGAGCTTTGACAGAAGCCAGAATTTTCCTTCTTCATTCCCTCCATAAGGCTGACAGAGATGATTGGGGGCGGGTCCTCTGCACTGCACCATGCCGGCTCCAGCTGGCATTCAATCCTTGCTACTGAGCTCAAGGAGGGGAAGGGAAAGGGCTGTGAGAGATGATCTCACCATCTAGAGTGCACCAGGCACAAGTATGTGGGGAGAGCAGCCCGTGTGTCTGTCCAGTGGATACAGTGGAGCACAATTAAGCCCAATGAATCCATCAATTTAAACAAAGTTGACAACACTGGGTTCATTAAAAAAAAAGGTGCATCTAACCACAAAGTGCAGAGCAATAAAATAAAATTTAAAATTGTCAGATAAAGTAATCATTGTTGCTTCGATGATAATGTCTTATTTCTTTTGAGATTAACATACCTGCCAAATCTAATGACTATTCCTTATTGATTTTCATTCAAATTGTGTAGGCCTTGCCTTAAGGCAGAACTCTCACTGCTGCCTGCCTTGCTCTAGAAGCATAGAAAATAAGCGCAGGAGGAGGCCATTCAGGCCTTCGAGCCAGCACCGCCATTCATTGTGATCATAGCTGATCGTCCCCAATCAATAACCCGTGCCTGCCTGCTCCCCATATCTCTTGATTCCACTAGCCCCTAGAGCTCTATCTAACTCTCCCTTAAATCCATCTAGTGACTTGGCCTCCACTACCCTCTGTGGCAGGGAATTCCACAAATTCACAACTCTCTGGGTGAAAATAATGTCTCACCTCAGCCTTAAATGGCTCCCCCTTTATTCTAAGACTGCGGCCCTTGGTTCTGGACTCACCCAACATTGGGAACATTTTCCCTGCATCTTGCTAGTCCAGTCCTTTTATAATTTTATATGTTTCTATAAGATCCCCCCCCGCTCATCCTTCTAAACTCTAGTGAATACAAGCCTAGTCTTTTTAATCTTTCCTCATATGACAGTCCCGCCATCCCAGGGATCAATCTCGTGAACTTACGCTGCATTGCCTCTATCACAAGGATTGCCTTCCTCAAATTAGGAGACCAAAACTGTACACAATGCTCCAGATGTGGTCTCACCAGAGCCCTATACAACTGCAGAAGAACCTCTTTACTCCTATACTGAAATCCTCTTGTTATGAAGGCCAACATTCCATTAGCTTTCTTCACTGCCTGCTGTACCTGCACGTCAACTTTCAGTGACTGGTGTACAAGGACGCCCAGGTCTCGCTGCACCTCCCCCTTACCTAACCTAACCCATTTGAGATAATAATCTGCCCCCTTGTTTTTGCCGCCAGTGGATAACCTCACATTTATCTATATTATACAGCATCTGCCATGCGTCTGCCCACTCCCTCAACCTGTCCAGGTCACCCTGCAACCTCCAAACATCCTCTTCACAGTTTACACTGCCACCCAACTTTGTGTCATCTGCAAACTTGCTAGTGTTGCTCCTAATTCCCTCTTCCAAATCATTAATATATATATGGTAAACAGTTGCGGCCCCAACACCGAGCCTTGCGGCACTCCACTTGTCACTGCCTGCCATTCTGTAAAGGACCCATTCATTCCTACTCTTTGCTTCCTGTCTACCAACCAATTTTCTATCTATGTCAACACCCTACCCCCAATACCATGTGCTCTAATTTTAGTCACCAGTCTCCATTGCGGGACCTTATCAAAGGATTTCTGAAAGTCTAGATATACTACATCCACTGGCACTACTTCATCCATTTTACTTGTCACCTCCTCAAAAAATTCCAGAAGATTAGTCAAGCATGATTTCCCTTTCATAAATCCATGTTGACTTGGGACTAATCCTTTTACTGCTGTCCAAATGCCCTATTATTAACTCATTAATAATTGACTCCAGCATCTTTCCCACCACTGAAGTCGGGCTAACTGGTCTGTAATTCCCCGTTTTCTCTCTTGCTCCTTTCTTGAAAAGTGGGATAACATTAGCTATCCTCCAATCCACAGGAACTGATCCTGAATCTATTGAACATTGGAAAATGATCACCAATGCGTTCACTATTTCTAGAGCCACCTCCCTGAGGACCCTGAGATGCAGACCATTTATTATCCTTCAATCCCATTAACCTACCCAATACTATTTCTCGCCTAATGAAAACTTATTTCAGTTCCTCTACCCCCTTAGATCCTCTGTCCTCCAGTACATCTGGGAGATTGTGTCTTCCTTAGTGAAGACAGATCTGAAGTACTTGTTCAACTCTTCTGCCATTTCCTTGTTACCCATAATAATTTCACCCGTGTCTGCCTTCAAGGGACCCACATTTGACTTTGCTACTCTTTTTCCCTTAACATATCTAAAGATGCTTTTACTGTCCTTCTTTATATTCCTGGCCAGCTTCCCCTTGTACTTCTTCTTTTCAGCCCGTATTGCCCGTTTTGTTTCCTTCTGTTGTCCTATGAAAGTTTCCCAATCCTCTGGTTTCTGGCTACTCTTTGCTGTGTTATACATCTTTTCTTATCCTAATATTCTGGCATCCTTCTCTGAATCGAGGCTAGTGAGTGAAAACAAGACTTGCCAAGGTCCAAACTGCCAGCATCTAAATCTACATCCAAGTCCAGCTGCTGGGCAGATCTATTGACAGGTTAACAAGGACAAAGGTGAGTCCCGAATGTGACCTGAATGGACTTTGATACATCAGAACCTGTGAAAGCAGAGGCAGATATACACAATCTAGCTCTGAAGAGGTCTTGACCTGAAACGTCACCTATTATTTTTCTCCAGAGATTCTGCCTGACCCACTGAGTTACTCCAGCATTTTGTGTCTATCTTCAGTGTAAACCAGCACCTGCAGTTCCTTCAGAGACAATCTAGGTGTTGACTAAAGGTTACAGAATAAAAGCCAATATTTGGTTCTCCAGAAATGCTTAACCCTTTATCCTGAAGCCTTGTGTACAGGCAGAGTGTAGACCTGGGATTACAGATATTTCTTCATGCTTCTGAGGTTTCAGTTTGGACCCGTATTCCACCACAATAACTGCCAAGTTGTCAGACATCTGTGATTCACTCACTACACTTAGTGTGGAAAAATGAACCTCCTTCAACCCTATGCAAATAGGATCAGTTTCAAAAGTTCTCAGTGGCAGTTTCCAGACCTACACGGAGATCAAAGCTCCACTTACAGCGGCAAGGAATAATGTTGGGCAAGATGTTCTGGTTTAGGAGAGTGGTCGACTTTTTTCAAAATGGAGAGCCAGACCTGATTTATGAGGTCAGCCTTGAATTAATTGTTTTTTTTTTCCTTCTCTCGAGTGACTGAAGAGACTGCGAATGCGACTGCACTCCATGCTCTTTTGATCCCATATTAAATATATATTCGCAGAAGGGCAACAATATAGGGTACAAAATAATTAAATGCGTACTTGGAAAGAGCACACAGAAGATTAACATGGATGTTGCCAGGACTCAAGTGCCTAAGACATAGGGAGAGGTTAGGCAGACTAGGACTATTCCTTGGAGCGCAGACCGGGGAGTGATCTTACAGAGGTGTGTAGAATCATGAGTAGATTAGATTATATGAATGCTCAGTCTTTTTCCCAGGGTATTAGAATCAAGAACTAGAGGGCATAAGAGAAAGATTCAATAGGAACCCAAGGGATAACTTTTTCACAGAAAAGGTGCTAGGCATATGGAACTGGCTGCCAGAGGAAGTAATTGAGACAGGTACAATAACAACATTTAAAAGACACTTGGAAGGTAACATGGACAGGAATGGTTTAGAGGGCTAGGAGTCTAATGCAGGCAAATGGGTCCAGCTTACATGAGGCATCTTAGTTAGTATGGGCAAGTTGGGTCGAAGGGTCTGTTTCTGTGCTGTATCGACTCTATGGCCCTATATGAAAATTATGCACTGGATTTCACTGCATGTTAATTCCGATATGCATTCATTCTTCTGCTGAGCAAGTGCATCGTCATATGTTCTGGTAGAATAATTTTGACATTAAATATATGTTCAGTGAAAGAATATAAATGTTAATTCTATCAAGTACCAAAATGTCTTTAGAACTTAAAAGCAATGGAAGCAAATGATATTTCCTGTATGCATAGCATGGTCTTCTGTACGATAATCTAGAGGTTGTTCCTGACACTGAATCAGTATTCCTTTATTTCCACCCGGAAAACTCTAAACGGACTTCTCTGCCGCACTTGTCCATCTGTGTCAATATGGTCTCGCTCGTGGTTCCAAACTTGTGGAGCCCATTCTCATTCCCCTTTTGACATCCAAAGACATATGGTCCCAATATGATAGCAGAATACAGGACAGTTTTCCCCAATGGAAACCATCACTTAAAGAGCTCCCATCAGGTGAGGTCATGAAGGCAAGGTGATGCTAAGTCAGTTATGCTTGGACTACAGCCTTAACATTACTGTTGATCATTATATGCAATACATCCAAAATTCCCATTTCAAAACTTTCCAATACATTGCATTCTCATCTCTGACACCTCAACAAACACGAGTTCAAGTTATTTGCATGGTGTCACTTTGGAGCAATATCAACGAATTTGCATAAACAAATTGACTGGCCAAAATATTTTAATTCTGAGAAATGTAATAAAACAGTTGTCATGGTTGTATCCTTACATATATTTACATCACAAATGTAAAATTTTGAAATTTAAGCAATCTTTTTTAATGCACTTTTCAATTCGGCCTCATTTTTCTGACAACTCTTTCAGATATTATTCTAAATGGGATGATATATTTCAGATGAATTCTACTGCTCAAATTGCAGTGAAAAAAAGGTAAACTATATTACTTATAGGTTTGTACGTCCTTCACTTTAATAAAAAGCTACTTAAAGATTGGAGTAAGAGGGGAAAGATTTAGCAGGAACCTGAGGGGCAGCTTTTCCATTCAAAGGATGGCACATATATGGGATGAGTTGCTAGAGGCAATGGTTTAAGCAGGTACTATAACAACATTTAAAAGACATTTCGATAGCTAATGAATAAGAAAGGTGTAGAGGGATATAGATCAAACATAGGTCAATGGGATTAGTGTGATGGGGCACCTTGGCCCGGTTTCGATTGACTGAAAGGCCCGTTTCTATGCGCTAGGATTCCTAGAGGTTTCAAGAAATGTCAATTTATTGAATCAAACCATATCAAAATCTACATCAATATCAACGGCAGATTAACGTTGGATAGGATATTTTATTAATCATGCAATTAATTGGACAGGTAACGGCAGTGCATGCACTCTATATGAAATCAATGTCTGTGATAATGGAAATATTTATACAATGTCTACACAATGGAAATAGATCCTTTGGCCCAAATTGTTCATGAAGAACAAGATGCCAATCCATGTAAATTATTTATGATATTCCCATTTGCCTGCATTTGGCCCATTTCATTCTAAACCTTTCCTATCCATGTACCTGTCCAAATGTCTCTCAACTATTGTATATCATTGTCTCACAACCAGCTCATTCCATATATTTAATAACGTCCATGTTGCTTATTAAATTACTTTTTTATTTGTAGGGTTGTGTTGGGGTTCTCTAGACAAATCATGTAACAGTAACTATAGGTAAACCATTTTTACTCTTCATTTGAAAGCAGAAAATTTCTGTAAGTGTTCAATATGTGATCTTGATCACATTGAACATATTTGAATGTTCAGAGTTTACACACTGTTCTATGACTGACTCAGCAAAAGGAATATCTGGGAACACCAAATACATAGAACAGTACATCACAGGAACAGACTCTTCAGCTCACGATATCTACGCCCACAATAATGCCATGTTAAACACGTCTCCTCTGCCTGTGTGTAATAATCTCTCTCCTCATTCAGATGTCAATTTAAAAGCCTCTTGAAACACCACTATCCTATGCGCTTCCACCACCCATCCACCCACCACCTGTGTAAGAAATAAAATGCCCCACACATCTGCTTCAAACTTTTCCCCTCTGATCTTAAAGCTATGTCCTCTCATCTTTGACATTTCCACCCTGGGAAAAAGGTTCTGACTGTCCACTCTATCTATCCCCCTCAATTTTATACACCCATCATGTCTAATAACCTCTAATCTAGACAGCATCCTAGTAAACCTCTTTTGCACCTTCTCCAGACCTCAACAAATTTCCCCATAATGGGACAATGAGAAATGCACACAATTGGCTCCATCAAATGTCCATTAAAAAAAAAAAACAGCGAAGATTACTTATACTTGTTCGGATTAAGTGGATTAGCGAATGTTCCTTTTCCAACTGAGAATACTCTGGGCTACTGTAATTACAATGCCCTGGAGTTTCCTTATCTGCTGGTGGATGATGCTGGATGGCAAATCATTATTAAGAATTAATGAAGAGAGAATAGTTAAAGAGGGATTGTGTTGTCTCTTTGAATTCCTTACAAGTAATGCCAGAGGCCTGTGTAAAACTAATCAGTCATACACCAGAAATTATGTTTCATTGCATTATGAAAAATGCAATTAGCTTTCATTGACGGATTCACAGTGTTGTCAATCATAAGCAAATTCAATTCTGGTGCTTTCAGAGAAACAAATGCTTGCTTCAAATAGGATGCGCATGCTGGATCTCAATTTAAACTACCCTTAAGGGGCTGTCCCACTGCGGCAACCTAATTTGCGAGTTTAGAAGAGTTTGCCCTCGACTCAAACTCGTAGCATGGTCGACACGTGGTCCTAGGAGGTCGTATTTGAGGTCACTGGAACTCTCCTTCATGCTCGAGGGAAGGTCCCGCATACTCACGGAAAAATTTTCAGCATGTTGAAAATTTTTCCACGAGTAAAAATTGGCCGGCATGGTTCTTTTTAACTCGTAGTGCAGTGGAGTGGGGTCGCTATTTAGTTACAGGCAATCGAGGGCAGCCATAGGCAATCTCCTTCACTGACCAGGCATTTTAATTGGCTCATTGGAGTTTTCAGGACCAAGGAAAACTTAAAAATGTCTCCACTCCTTCTCCCCCCCCGCTCTCGAAAGGATTTACCGTACACTGTGCAGCCGTCTTTTACCTTCCTCTTCATCGTGGGTATGAATTTCACACAGAGAGTGTGTGTGTGTGTGTGTGTGTGTGTGTGTGTGTGTGTGTGTGTGTGTGTGTGTGTGTGTGTGTGTGTGTGTGTGTGTGTGTGTGTGTGTGTGTGTGTGAAGGCGGGGGCCAGGGAAAGCGGGGGAGAGCTGACTGACATGCACACCCATGATGAAGAGGAAGGTAAAAGACGGCTGCACAGTGTACGGTAAATCTTTTAGAAAGCGCGGAAGGGGGTGGGAAGGGGGTGGGAAGGGTGTGGGAAGGGGGTGGGAGAGGAGGAGTGGAGACACTTTTAAGTTTTCCTTGCTCCTGAAAACTCCAATGAGCCAATTAAACAATTAAAATGCCCGGTCAGCGAAGGAGATTGCCTACGGCTGCCCGTGACTGCCTGTAACTAAATAGCGACCCCACTCCACTGCACTAGGAGTTAAAAAGAACCATGCCAGCCAATATTTACTCGCGGAAAATGTTTCAACATGCTGAAAAATTTTCCGCAACCTATTGTTCCTTATCCTAGAGCAGTCAAGGGTACATACAACATCCATGGAATTATATTCTGAAGCATAGTGTAGTATAGTGATTAATGGTAAAATGATAAATATATGAACTACAGTAATGGATAAATATTGACAACAGCAGCAATTAACTCAACAGCAAGAGACTTGAAAGGTTAAAATGTAGAAACATCATGGAACAATCTTTTACCCGAAAGTCTATACTTGTCAAAATTTCACTAATGAAAGGACAATCGCACAGTCAATGATAAATCCTTCACGATTCACATAAGATGAGTAACACAAGTACAAGGAGGAATGGAGCAATGTGCATTCTTCAATTATCATATTAATCAATAATTGGTACCAATGGCTTGGTTAGTCAAATTTCAGGTCGAGACCCTACTTCACACTGATATGGGGGTAGGGGGTGGGGGGAGAAGAAAGGAAGAGGTGGAGACAGCGAGCTGTGGGAGAGCTGGGAAGGGGAGGGGAAGGAGGGAGAAAACAAGGACTACCTGAAATTGGAGAAGCCAATGTTCATACCGCTGGGGTGTAAACTACCCAAACAAAATATGAGGTGCTGCTCCTCCAATGTGTGGTTGGACTCATTCTGGCCATGGAGGTGGCCCAGGACAGAAAGGTCGGATTCAGAATGGGAGGGGTAGTTGAAGTGCTGAGCCACTGGGAGATCAGGTTGGTTAATGCGAACTGAGCGGAGGTGTTGGGCGAAGCAATCGCCAAGCCTGCACTTGGTCTCGCCGATGTAGAGCAGTTGGTACCTAGAACAGCGGATGCAATAGATGAGGTTGGAGGAGGTGCCAGCCTCACCTGGAAAGACTGCTTGGGTCCTTGAATGGAGTCGAGGGAGAAGGTAAAGTGACAAGTGTAGCATTTCCTGCGGTTGCAAGGGAAAGTACCAGGGGAGGGGGTGGTTTGGGTGGGAAGGGACAAATTGACCAGGGAGTTACGGAGGGAGCGGTCTCACCCCGCTGAGTTTCTCCAGCATTTTTGTCTACCTTTGATTTTACCAGCATCTGCAGTTCTTTCTTAAACAGTTAAATGGGAAAGGAAACTACAGGTATTATGGCAGGGAAATCAAGATTGGGATTAATTGGATCGCTCAAGAAAGATTTGGCAAAAACCCAATAAACCAGTCTTTTTCAGTTTCTGCAGTTTCCATTCTTATTCAAACTGCAAAAATCTGCCGTCAGGTAGATTATTTTTTGAAATGAAGATGTAAGATGAGGATGGCACAACATTGGTGAATAATGGAGCTTGAAAATCTGAAGACACATTAAGGGAAAATGTTCAACTGTAAATTAAATTGGTAGACAGTTGGTAGAAAATAAAAGTTCTTTCCTGCTTTTAGTGCACCAAGCATCTGGAAAACTATTAAATATATTGCTTACAATAAACTCATAATTCCTATTCATATAAGATGCTTGGAAACTAAAAGAGTATGTAAAGGGAATATTAACTGTTTCCACATTTCACAGTTTAGGTTAATTAGAACCAAAGGAATTTTATTTTGAATTAAAATCTGGGTTACATACATTTTTTATGGAAAATACCAGGATAATTGAACATATTTGCTGTGCAGAACACAAAATGCTCGGTCAGACAGCATATGTGGAAAACATGGATAGGTGACATTTTGGGTCGGGATGCTTCTTCAAACTGATTGTGGTAGTGGAGAGAAAGCTGGAAAAAAGATGGGGGTGGGACAAAGTCAGACATATGATAGTGGATAGAGGTGAAGGGGGTTTTAAATGGCTTACGTATGAGCAGGGGCTACAGATGGAAAGGTGACAAAAAGAGGGCAAAGGGAAACAAAAGGAGGCAAAGGAGGACACAATTGGGCAAAAGAGAGTCAGATAAGGAGAGTTGAGAAGTGAAATGTAAAGCTAGAGTGGGGGATTTTAGTAAAAGGAGATGGGGGTGGAGGGGAAATGGGTAGTGGAGGTAAGAGAGGAGGGAGGGGTGGGGGTTACCTAAAATTGGAGAATTCAATGGTCATATATCACTAGCAAAGCAGAATATGAGGTGTTGTTCGTCCAGTTTGTGCGTGGCCTCACTCTGGCAGTACAGCTGGCCCAAGAGTTCGGATATCCAATGTTGCTGCCTGACCTGCTGATTTACTCCAACACATTATGTTCTCCACAGAATCCCAGCATCTGCAGTCCCTTGCTGCATAGTTTCAATCTACTATTTAATACTTCTGGGAAGAGTGGATTGTCCTGTTGATTAAATAGTATAATCTTTGGTTTATATTCTTTGGTATTTAAAACGTGAGGCAGTAATCTTTCTGACAATAATAAGGTTTTTTGAGCCTTGACAAGATGAACTCTCTTTCCTCTGCCTAGCGAGCCTAGAACTAGAAGTCATAGTGCTGAGATTAGAGTCAGGGAATGAAGTACAAGAGGAGGAGAAATGCAAGGGTTGCAAATCTTCGGAATCCTCTATGCCAAGGACAAAAGATGTTCAAATTATTCAAGGCCAATATTAGTATTTGATCCATTAAAGAAATTGGGTGATAGAGGGATAATATGGGAAAGTAGAGATGAATGGCAAAGTATGTGTAGGAAGGAACTACAGATGCTGGTAGATACAAAAAGCTGGAGTAACTCAGCGGGCCAGGCAGTGTCTCTGCACAAAAGGAATAGGTGACATTTTGGGTCGAGACCCTCCTTCAGACTTTCAGTGGAAATGGAAACAAGAGGTAGAGACAGTGATATAGAGAGATTTAGAAATTAATGAAAGATATGCAAAAAGTAATGAGCTGGGGAAACAATATACAGACACTCCCCAGTTTACGTAAAGGTTATGTCTCGCAGACGCTTGCACAAGTCAGACGTTAGAAAAGTCAGAAGAACTTCTGCACACATGTACATTTATTATTTGACAAGATTACTATATCGGAGCTCCAATGCGGAGTCCACATGGGAGCATCCACGAGAACAGCCAACTGGATTACGGAAACGGCCGCATGCATGGTAGCACATTGCTACCGAGATGCACAACTCTGCTATAAAGCAGTGGGCTTAAAGAATTGCCTCTGATTCCAGACTCTCAGCAGTGTTGGTCTTGAATGGCCTCAGAAAGCCATCAAGCTCAGATACAATTAAACATGGGCAATAAAAAGAAAAAACTTTGCCAGTAACATCCAGATGCTATGACAATTTTTTTTTTAAATTCACCTTGCATCCTTATTACTTCTCCTATTCTTTTTGCTAGTTAATGTTCCACTTTTGATAATTTTAACGATGAGATACATTTTAAAAATACCGCAAAATTTTGACAAAGATGATAAATTGCATTTGCATGTTAATCTTTCTTTAAGTATTAAAATCTGTGTGCACGGATATTACATTTATTTATTGAATTTTCTCAATTCTGTTAACCCTTGCTGTCTCCTCCCCTTCCCACCTCTCCCTCAGCCCTCGGGCCCTGACATTCCCTCTCTCTCTCTCTCTCTCTCTATCTCTCCCCCACCCCAGTCGCACTAGCTTCTCATTTTCACACTACAAACAGCTTACAATGGCTTGTTCCCTTTATCATCGATACTTTTTTGCATATCTTTCATTCATTGTTCTTTATCTCTCCACATCACCGTCTATATCTCTCGTTTCCCTGATCCCTGACCAGTCTGAAGAAGGGCCTCGACCCGAAACGTCGCCTATCTCCTTCGCTCCTTAGATGCTGCTGCACCCGCTGAGTTTCTCCAGACTTTTGTGTGCCCTTACATTTATTTCGTCACATCATGAACCAATGGAATAATTCACATTATTAATTAATAATGTGTGTCACCCAGCAGTAACAGATAATTATATGCTATTTGTGTACCCCAGTATTCATACGTAAACATCATCTACATGCAATCAAGTTGCAGAAGTAGTTACTGGTAGGGAATATTAATCAGCGTGTGACTTGGTGTTCATAGCCAACATTTATTATCTGTTTGCTTTGTTGTTACCTTCCCCTAGCTAACAATGATCAATTCTACATTTCCCTTGAACTTCATCCCCTTTGTCCTGTTTTCACGCCTTACACTGATCTATGTATCTCCCTCTCCCCTGACATCACTGAAGAAGGGTCTCGACCCGAAACGTCACCCATTCCTTCTCTCCAGAGATGCTGCCTGTCCCGTTCGCTGAGTTACTCCAGCATTTTGTGTCATTCTTCAGTTTAAACCAGCATCTGCAGTTCCTTCCTACACATTCATCCAAAATAAATTTTCTTTGCTCTGCCAGCAATAATCTGAAGTTCATACTGTATTAACAATAATTTGCATGCAGTTATGTGCCGATACTCCATCAACAGTGCAGTTGGGCTGTAACCACCACACGTTTTTTCAGTAGGTCCAGTCCAGACACCCAGACATGAGCCAAGATACATTTAAGATTGACACAAAATGCTGGAGAAACTCAACAGGTCAGGCAACATCTCTGGAGAAAATGAATAGGTGACATTTCGGGTCAAACCCTTTATCAGACCAGCATCCACAGTTCCTTGCTACACATTTAATCTGCCTCATTGCGAAATCTCAAGATATGCCCACTTTGAAGAGGTTCTCCTCCTCTCTCTGACAAGTCCCTTTTCTCTAGAGATGCTGCCTGACCCGCTGAGTTACTCCAGAATTTTGTGTCTATCTCCAGTGTAAACCAGCATCTGCAGTTCCTCCCTGCGCAAAAATATATTTGTTCTTCAACAGCGCACCACCCTTAGTCTCTTTCCAGTCCTATGCAGGCTTATTGGCCGGTTACTTGAAGGCAAGGGATATTCCACAAAAAAAAATGGCAGAGAGGAAGCCAAGCAAAAAAAGGACCAGGAGTTGTTTAACAACCTGTAACCTTTCAATAGGAAAGGCAACTGTGTAAGTCAACAGCATTGCGCAGATGCATTCCAGCTACCTGGACATATTGGGAGGTGACCACAATAGTATTCGTTTGCACCACATAGACAATATTACACAAATTTAAAAGTTGAATTGACATGTTGGAGAGGACATAGCCTCTTTTGAACAAGGAGGAACAACGAGGCAATGGTAGAAATAAAACAGTAGCCAGGGTGAGGTTCCAAAACTTCAGCAATCCATTAGATGAGAAACTGTTGTGTTGCAGCTGGCAGGGGAACAACATACTCAGTGTGTGACGTGGATTTTCATGTTTTACTTCACACCTTTGGCTTCAAAAATTTCTGGCAAATCCATTGATGGGCTCATTGAAAAATGTGGGCAATTTGGCGTGGACCGAGGAACCACTTGCAGTGTGTGTAGCTGTAGTACTTAAACGTTAATAATTGTGTGTCTCTCTGCTCAGCATGACAATAATAATTACATTTTATGATTATATGATTAAGTTCTATCATTCTAACCAGCCCAATGGTATTGCTGTAAGTCTGAGCACTGAATACTAAAGTACGAAGAGGCACATTTGAATGGGCTTTTCTCTATTCATTAAATGGCCATAGCTCTACATAACCAGCAGGAAGTGGCAACGTTTCAGTATACACAAGTCTGACATTTTCTGCATAGATATGTAGTTTATCCAGCTACACCTGCATCAGTTGCAGTGATCTACTTCTTAAAGAGTAGTTTGTTCAAGGAGTTAACTATCCCCTAAGCTTCAAACAAGTGCCACTTTCTCCCTCCACAATAGTTGCATTTTTCAAATCCTGCAAATTTTATCTTACCATTAATGCAAAGTTGAAAGGTCATCCCAGAACAGTTTCCTGAACTTCCCAAGTACAAATATGTTTTGCTACATCTTTTTCTTCATTATTGCAGAAATCCTCCATGCTATTATGAGACATTCAGCAGTAAAGGAATTACAAGAACAACTTATTTTCCCAATTAACCACTCAATAATAGCAAAGAAACAGATACAACTCATGTACAAAAGCCCATCAAAGCTGGATGATACCTCCGAAAATGATTCTAACTCTGCCAATTCGAACATGCTCTAGCCTTGGACTAAGAAATCCTTCAACAAACCTAAAACAACTAGCCCATTGGCCATCAAATGTTAGTTGTCGTTATTACCAACCCTGGAAGAGACATGATTCAAGTATAGATCAACAGGGTCTCTATTAGGCACTCACCTCTTACCATTCTGGATTTTCCTGTTCCTTGGTTTAAAGGTAAACTAAAGCTCAAACTGATCTCAGGTTCAGTGGCAATTTGTGTATGACCAGATCACTTTTCATTGTGTACTGGCCAAAATGCATCTCTTAAACAACACAGTTGAACTAGATTATGAATTTATAAAGGTCCTCCCCAAAATTATAGGGTGAACTTCAGAAATAAATGCCCAGACACTACACCTATAAAATTGCTAGCAAGTAATAATTTAGTTCTATTAATTTACAAAAACCAGGGCACATGTGTTTATGGAGAGTGAAACAGCTGCAATGGCAAATACTTATAACACTTTCTAAAACATTAAAATGATACCATAAAACTATATACAAGGAATGTTTAAGCAGAGTGACAAAGGTTCCCCCAGTACACACTCTCTAGGGAGTGTCTAGAGACTGCAAATGCTGGAATCTAGAGCAAACCAAAATGCCGAAGGAACTACAAATATTGGTTTAAACCAATGAGACACAAAAAGCTGGAGTAACTCAGCGGGACAGGCAGCAACTCTGTAGAAAAGCTCTCCAGAGATGCTGCCTGGCCGCTGAGTTACGCCAGCTTTTTGTGTCTATCTTTCCGGAGAAACTTAGTGGGTCAAGCATTATCTGTGCAGGCAAAGGCATAGGCAACTTTACAGGACAAAAGAACCTGCTGAGTTTTTCCAGCAGTTTGTTTTTTTGCTGGGGACATGACTGATTTGATTTACAAGGTCTGCTTCATTGTTGTGTACAAGATCTAGGATTAGCTGTGTAGACAAACAAGGCCCAGGAACACCTAAAAGGGGTAATAGAGTCAAAGTGCAAGTGGGGATAATGGTTCAGATGACTGTGGTCGAGCCCTGATATTGCAGAGTCTTCAGTTTTCACAATATAATCTGATCCATTCCCCCATGGTACATTGGGATGTCTTAATGAGCTTTATATAAATGAAAGTTTTTACAATGGCACAGTGGTAAGGTTGCTGCCTTACAGCATCGCAGACCCGGCTTCGATCCCAATTACGGGTGCTGTCTGTACGGAGTTTGTAAGTTCTCCCCATGACCATGTGCTGTGCTGCAGAAACAGGATAGTTAAAGCACTTCAGAAAATGGTCGAAATCATAAAGATTTTTTTTAATGTACGTCAGGTTACATGAATGTCTCCAGAGTCAAACACGATTTCTCATCCAGACTGTGCCAATTCCAAGCATTGAAGCTCAAAGTACAGAAAAGTTTTTGGCAGCTGTATAAGGGCAGCCTCCCTTTTACCCTGGGTGCTGTAAACAATGGATGTAATGCTACAGGGCAGAACATTGCCAGAGACAGAGCCAGTTACAGTAACTGCATGGAGATAATGAAAGGAAAATACTTCCCGCTGTGAATGTACTGTTGACTACTGTAGTCAGTAGTCACTCTTCAAGTAACTATCAAAGATGCAGAATTTAAAACACCATGACCCTTCACAAGCATCTTGAGATTTTGATTATATGTATTTTTCATTAGTGTTCTCCCAATTTAACAGCAACGTTTTGTACATGAACACAGTGGATTGGATTACTAATACCATTTTCAGATAAGCAGTTTACAACTTTGCTTCTCTGCCAATGAACCCTGATCTGGTGAATCACCAAAAACATTCTATGATTCAATTAAGGAAGAACATCAGGAATGAAACAACTAAACCTTGCATATTAAATGTGAACACTATAATTGTTTAGTATGGTAGAAATGTGTAGTTAAATTGCAGTTCTTAAAATTTTGTTCTTTCTCTGAGAATTTCCACGCTGTAAAACTCCAATTTGTGAAGAATTAGGGGGACCGTTAGCACGGTTTTACTTTTATGCAATTATTACATCTGCAAGCCTGATTAGCAATCAACTCAAAAGAGCAAGTTCTTCGTTAAGCCCCCAAAAACAATTAATAACATGTTCTCCTTTCATCCCAGCAGAATACTAACTGAGCTAAAGTTGTTGCAACTTTCATTTGAACTGACAGACAGAGGCGTTATTCACTCAGTCAGCTTTTCCCTTTTCCATTAATTCACATTGAAGGGCATTTCATTTATACATTGGCTAGTTTTACGAATCAATAGAAGTGAGGAAGGCGTGGGCAGAATAGAAGAAATATACTTTTTTAATTGTTTCCAACTTAAACTTGTATGCCAAACAAAAGTTAACTAAGGGAAACATACTGCATGGGAGAATGAGCTCACTAGAGGCAGACAGAAATAGTAATAAATCAGTAGCGATTTGCTGGAATGCTATATTTGGCTATAGTGTTTGCTCCCAATTTATATTGGACAGGCTCCACAAAGTTCGGAACTATCCCAGTTTTGATCTTAGCTACTGATTCAGATGGTGCTGGAGAATTACCCCACTGACTTAATGGATTGTGATATTGTGTAGCACAACAGCGGTCCCAGCTTCTAAATTCACTAAAGCCAGCCGAGATATGACGTTGCCTTGGTGTCGAGAGATAAAGGCAAGGATGAGGGCATCAATAATGTATCAAGATAGATTCTCAATCTTTGACAGAGGTGAGCACACGTGTCTTGAATTGTAAGAGGCATGCATTGCAAACCGCAACAAATCAAATATTCAAGGAACAAGCTTTCAAAACAATGTGTGCTCACGTTTTACCCCACAGCCCTGTAATTTACAAAATTACCTTTGAATCTTATTATTTATTCAACTGCAAACATCACCTGCCACGGCTCTACCTACCTTTTAGGAAGTGCATTTCAGAAGACAACGGCTTGTTTCATTGAAAATATCTCATATCACCTCAATTTTCTAGCCTGTGATGACAATCAGTATATTTTATACACACACCCTGTCGCCTGCCTTATAAATATTCCAAATTTCCTTCATTCACTGAAGAAGTATCAAAGGCTGGTTATTAACACTAGTACCAGCCAATTAGTTTCTATAGAGGGTACACAAAAAGCTGGAGAAACTCAGCGGGTGCAGCAGCATCTAAGGAGCGAAGGAGATAGGCGACGTTTCGGGTCGAGACCCTTCTTCAGACTGGTCAGGGATCAGGGAAACGAGAGATATAGAGTTTCTATAGAGAGTGTGCCCACTTCCTCTCAACTGTACCAATGGTCAGTGGTGAGGCCTCGGAAGCGGTGAAGCGGTGATTCCTCGCGAAGATGGGGCCTTGGCAGCGTCGATGCCTCATGGGTCGACCTGTGGTTGATGGTCGATGAGAGCCAGGGGGGGGGGGGGGGGGGGGGGGAAACAACGGACAATTGGGGAGGGTGGAAGAACAAAAGACAATGGGGACCCAGCATGGAAGAACTGCTGTGAGGGGGGAGGGGGGAGGGGGGGGGAGGGAGAACAAATGGAGGAGCTGGCGTGTTTTGTAACGTTGTCAGCGCCCTAGATGGTTGCTATTTGTATACATTGGGTATGCAGCAAAGAATTTCACTGTGTATAGTCACAATTGACAATAAAGTAATCCATTCCATATATTAGACTAATCACAAGCAGGCTGTTTATGGTCATCCATATTTTTGGAATTATATGCAATGTGTAAGCAACACGCAAGAGGAAATGCAGTCTTGGCAACTTGTAGGAGATTTCAAACCAGTAAATCAGAGCTCTATTTGTTCTTTTAAGTCAGGATGATTTACAGCTCATTAGAGCACAACAAGCAAAGGAAGCGTTGTCCTCGACCAAACACACTTGGCTTGTGCGCAGGATATCAGTCATTTACTTCTATAACTCAGGTTTGAAACTTACCTAAAGTGGTGGGGTTAATGCATTCTGTACCTACAGTAGAGGACACAAATTCAGAACGTGACAAGATGACGACCAATATTGGAACTTTAAACATTCAATCAGAATTATAAGTAAACAAGCTTGGCTGAGTGATAGTTAAGGTAGTTAGGTGACCACCAGGAAATGCAGGAGTACAAGAGGGACAAGTTGTATCTGAACTTGGCAGTGGGGGAAATCAATATGATGGCAGGGAGATTCACTGGTGCTACTCTAAGGAGTTAAAGTACTTTGGCAAAGGAGTGGGACCAGAGCAGGAGTGAGAGAAATGAGAAAGCCGAGGAAAAGGTACAAAGAAGATATACAAGGAAGCTACCAGATCTGGAAGTTTTAAGGAGATGCTGAATAGACTGGGTCTTTTTTCCCTTTGGAGCATGGGAAGTGGTGGATTAACCTTATATCAAATTATGTGAGGCATAGATAGGTGAATAACCAGTCTTTTTTCCAGTGTTAGGTGGTCCAAAACTAGGAGGCATAGGTTTATGGTGTCAGGGAAATATTTAAAAGAGACCAGAGAGACAACTTTTTCCATATAGAGGGTGGTGTGTACATGGAATGAGCTGCCAGAAGAAGCAGTTGAGCCAGGTACAATTACAATATTCAAAGGCACTTGACAAATAGATGGAGAAGAAGGTTTGGAGAAATATAGGCCCAGCCTAGACAAATGGAACTAGTTTGAATAAGCAACTTGGTCAGCATGGATGAGTTGGGCCAAAGGGTCTGTTTCCATGCAGTATAGCTCCATGACAATTTATCTGAAGTTATTGCTTACAATCCCTATGCAGAGCAAGAAAGCAAAACCTGAAGAGAAATGAAGGAGAACTCCATAGTTGCAGGTGCCCATGTGGTGCATTGAATTCTGTGTGGCCTAAACTGATTGTTCTCGACACAAAGGATCCCAAGGCATCTTGCAAATAGCAGCAGGGGCCAACATCAATTAGCATTAATCATTATATATTTTTTGTAGGTTTTTATTGTACTTAAATATCAAATGAATAATTTGCAAATCCTCTCACTCCTTTGTTGTGAGGGACTTGGGATGCAATAATTACTTAAATGTAAATTATTTCTGTGGCCATATGATATGCGGCCTAAGAATCCCTAATGACCTAAATGGAAAATGAAGACTGCCAGATATATATTTTAAAGAACGGTGGAGCTTTATTTCTCAAATCCTAGCCAACAATCATCCATCAACAATCATCATTAAAAACTGATTACCCAGTCATCATCATAGAACTATTTTTCAGGCATTGCCATGTGCATGTTGCCTGCTGCTTTTCCAATATAACGCTGCTAATTCATTTCAAAAGTGATTAATTTGCACTTAAGAGCCTTGGTGCATTGGAAGGTCACAAAGGTACTAGACCACTGAAAGCCATTTCTTTCTTCCTGGAATAAATTCTGAGCAACACAATATTAACCTGCAAGTTTGGAAAATATTTTATTTGAAAAGTATTGCATTCCAAATCCATTATTTCAGTGTGTTAAAACACATTGACTGTGCATATAGTTGGGAATTTTAGCTTGTATTACTAGAGGTTCCTGACAAAGCCGCTGGTCCATGTACATGCAGGAATGCAATATTTTATTTACAGAGCCGACTGATTACAGATGTACTGACTGCTTCCCAGACTGAAAAATCTAGCTCTTTGGCAAGTGGATCTAGCAGTCAACCATGACCAATGGATTGGGAACATATGTGCATGCATACATTTACGTCTCCTGGTGCTGAAATGTGCAGATGTCATCTAGTATTGAGCAAGTACTGAGTAGGTTCTCTAGCACCAAATGTCATAAAATGACTGTAACATAAGCAAATCAAATCACCATAAGAAGTTCCTTGTACTAAGTCATGCAGACAAGATTGGAGAATTCATTAGAAACTATTCTACTCGCTTCTTCACACGGCTTGCAAAGTCCAAAAGTGATGGCGGTCTTATTCATCAAGATGCACATTACATAAATATATAATTTGACATATTCGTGCCGAATGTGTCATTCAGTTTAGTTGAGTTTAGTTTAGAGATACAGCTTAGAAATAGGCCTTTCCAGTCATCGAGTGCATGCCGATCATTCATTCACATGTTATCCCAGTTTTGCATACTACACACTGGCATTTACATAGGCCAAAAAGCCTACAAACCTGCACGTGGGAGGAAACCGGAGCACCCGGAGAAAACCCATGTGGTCACAGTAAGATCGTGCAACTCCCGTAGTCAGGATCAAACCCGGGTCTCTGGCACTGTGAAGCAGCAACTCTACTGTTGCACAACTATGTTGCCTTTATACCACATTGAATGTGAGGAATGTGTGCTCTGTGGAAAGTGGATTTAAATTTTATCCAGAGAGTACTGTAATTAAACAGATCATGATGGGGCAAGGTTTGAAATGTAATCTGCACCTACTTAATTGACCTCAGTCTAGACAATTACAGGTGATGTTTTAAAAACAAAGGGCTGAAACTACTTAACAGTCAGGCAACATCTGAGGAGTGAGATACAAGGTCAAGTTCACTAGTCATTGTCCTTTTGGAAAAAGGCAGACATTGATGTTGAAATTCTCCCTCGCTTTCATTGTGCCAACACATCCCTTAGTTAATCGAGGACATATTTTTGAAAATTGAGATCTCGATTGTGGCAAATGTTCCAATTTACTAAATACCTTTGTGACTTGGACCACCAATGAGTCCGTGCACATTGAATTCTTGATATTGGTCATCCAATGTCCATGAACATAAAAAGCAGGAGGAGCAGTCCACTTCTTGCAATGTGTGTAAGAGTTTGTGGTCTCCACATTGACCTCGTCAAACTCCTTATAACAGATAAAACTAAAATGGATGCATGTGTACAAAATCATGAGGAATAGATCGGGTAAACATACAGACTATTTTTTCCAGAGTAGGAGAATTGAGAACCAGAGGACATAAGTTTAAGGTAAAGGGGGGGGAAGGGGGGGGGGGGGGGGGGGGGGAGGGGGGGGGGGGGGGGGGGGGGAAAGGAAGGAAGGGAAGGAAGGGAAGGAAGGGGGCACGTTGGTTGGTGTGGGCAGGTTGGGCCTAAGGGCCTGTTTCGATGCTGTATGTCTATGTCATTTCTGATCGCAAGAGGCTGATATTGCATCAGAGCATTAACTCTGATATTGCATCAGAGCATTAACTCTGTTCCTCTCTGCTTTCTGACATTTTATAATTTAGGTACAGATCACTTGCATCTGTAGACTTTTGGTCTTTGAGAGATGCTGCTATAAATGGCATCAGGCTTCAGGTTTGGAGTAGACAAGATGCCATCTTGTGTTCTGACTTTGACTGTGGACATAACCGCCAAAGGTTTTACAATGGAACCCATTTGAAAAAGATGGATGCACCTCGCGTAGTCAATGCATGTGTGGGGTTTCCTGTAATTTGATCAGTCAAATTCCACTCGCTGCCTGTGACATGATATAAGAGAACCTGTGAAGAGTCAAACTGTTCAGGAGGACAGAAATAGACATTGAGAAAAAGTTGGAAGGTGAAGAAAATCAGAAGTAGAATTGAAAGGATGTCTCAGATGGACTGAACATTGGCTCTCTTGTGCAAGTTTACATAAGCTGGCATTTTATACAAGGCTTGGACAGCAAAATCCTTTGAGGAAATTTCAGTGATGCATGATCTTATCTTCACCCAAAATACACATACAAGTAGTTTCCGAAGGAAATCCGTAAATCATAATTGATTTTTTTTAAACTTCTGTGGTAAAGGATGGCAAGATTCATTTTAGTACCTTACAGACACCGGATTAAGTCAGCTCAGGAAAAACAAAGAAGTTCAGACCTAAAAATGTACTGGTCTATTCACCTTTGTTTCAAGTGGGGACCGAGTCGCCGACTGTTCGTGTTGGTGAACTTAAGTTGAAAACTTTATACATTGATTCATTTCCAAGACAATGATCTGAAGCACTAAAAATATTTATCATGTTTATTTACTAATTGATGATAGTAAAGAAAACTTCCTACCAGCGTCTTGCCTATTTATGGCCATTGTGATTGCACACATCTTATGAAAGAAAACCTTTAATAGTCATTTTCAAAATGTCAACCACAATTAGTGAACTCTACACAGAGTTTACTAAGATTTGGAATCCACCAGCTACTGACAGCATACTACCCTGCATGTACAGGATCAAAAACGTCAAATCTGCAAAAGCCACTATGTCTAAACTGGAGATTAATTACTAGCAGCTAAATGGCAATGATGCAGTGAAGGAACAACACTCATTATAATGGAATACAAACCCTTGCAATGACGGACTGGGGGGGGGAGAAAGAGGATGGTGTCCACTATTCCCGATTGTCCACTATAACTGACTGAAGGGGATAAACTTTAACCCAAGGCCGCATTGGGCGGGGGGTTTAAACAAGTGGGAATTTGCAGGCCTGGGAGCCACCAAGCCCCCGGTCCCACACGCAGTGAACCTGGGATGGGTCCGATACTCATGGCGCTTCCTCGCCCCGCTCCCACAACTAGACGTACATCATGTGAGTAACTGGCGGAAGTGGAGGGGCGCTGCAACCGGAGTCTCGGTCTGTTATAACCAAAATCCGCTATATAGATGTCTGTTATTGCATGGGTTTACTGCATGTAACAAAGAAATCAAAGGCAAGCTGTTGCAGATGCTGGACATCCAAAATAAAAATAGAAAATGGTGGAAATAAACAGCAGATCAGGCAGCATCAGAGAGAGGGTAGGGAATTATTGCTTCAGGACAATGATCTTTTACTGGAGCAGTAACTCTGTCGGAATTGTTAACTGTTTGTGTCTCCAAAAATGAAGCCATATTGAATCCTTGAAAAATAAATCAAGGTCGGGCTATGTGTATAACACTTCCATCGAAGGTTTATTAAAACTAGACATTATTGATAGTTGGTTTAGCAGGGGGCTCATTGCCAAGCACTAAAAGAGGACACCTATTTAAGTATGCACAAATCCGAACACACTTTCAAGAATCAATAAATATCAATTCCCAAAAGTACAGCTGCAAAAAACAATAAGGCTAATTACAGTGCATGTTTATAGAGGTTGATCTATCTAGATATAGATGAGCACACTATCAGTAATAGTCATAATAATCCAAAGCCAACAAAATTCATCAGGCAAATATTATCAACCACAACTAGAGAATTGCAAACAGATTTATTTTTCCTGCAGTTCATTTTTGTGATCCAATTCCAGAGGATTGGAAAAACAATACCTGCTCCATATTGCTTTCTTAACTATTTCACAGAAAGAGGGCAGAAAAGGCCTGAGCAATAGGGAAATGTTGGGCAGGCTAACATTTTATTCCTGGGAGCACGGGAGTCGGAGTGATCTTATAGGGGTGTATAAAATCATGAGCAAATAAATAGAGTGAATGCAGAGCATTTTTCCCCACAGAGTAGGAGAATCAAGAACCAGAGGACATAGGTTTAAGGCAAGAGGGAAACTATTTTATAGCAACCAGAGAGGAGGTAGTTGAGGCAGGTACTATAATAGCTTTTAATAGACACTAGGACATGTACAAGGAAACAGATAGTTGAGAGGAAAATGTGTCATACAGGCAAATGGGACTAGCTTAGATGCAGCATCTTGGTTAGCATGGATGAGTTGGGCCGAAGGGCCTGTTTCTGCACTGTATGGCCCTATGACTTTAACATAAGTGTCATTAGTAAGGCTAGCACATATACTGTCCATCCCTAATGCCTGTAAGGAAGTGATGATCTGTCTGCCTGAAATATTATTATCAGTGTGACAAAGATACTTGTACTGTGCTGTGAGGTAGGAATTTTCAGGACCTGGAACCAGGATAAATAATGGAAATGTTATACTCCAGTATCAGCAAGGTATGTGACTGGGCTGTAGTGGTCCCCATGTGCCTGCGGATTGTGTCCTTCCAAGTGGAGGAGGCACAATTTTGAGAGGTTATGCAGTAAATGTAATAATTCAAATCTATGTAGTTTAGAGATTTATTATCTCTAAAAATCAAATTAGAAGCTAATAAAGCAAGGCAAGCTATTAAGGACAGAAGCTACAAAATGCTATTAATATCAATGTTAGTTTATTTCCAGGGTGAATTGCGAAACCAACCATAACCTTTATACTCCTGTATTTATACCTTTGACACGTGGGTTACAAGTGTTTCTGCTGGAAACAATTCCGTTTTAACCAATGCTTTGACATGTGATGCCTCTGTAATTTCAACCTTAAAATAATGACACTGTACTCAGCTTCACCAAACTCTAGAGATTATCTTGAGCAGGACATAAATGAAAAGAGAGAAATTAGACCTTGATTGGACTACACTGAGTAGTCTTGTGTACAGTTCTGTTAATCATATTGAAGAGGAATTGAAGCACTGGAGAAAGAATGAAACAATGAATGAGAGGGCATTAATGGATCTAATCTCTCTTGAGAACAGAAAATTAAGGGGCAACCTTACAGATTTTTTTTTTTTTAATTAAGAGTTTCACTTGGTTAGATGTAGAGAGAATGTCTCCACATGAGGAACAGCATAACTGGAGGTCATTGATCAAGGATAGTCACTGAGAACTCCATTTGGGAATGTGGAACTCTCTACCTGGGGGAGTGGTTATATTGAATAGTATAGATACATTCAAGGGGAGGCTACACATGCGCATGAGAAGGAAATCAATGATGATAGATTTATATGAGGAAAAATTAGAAAAATTAGAAAAATGAGGTGGACCAGATACTCTGGTGTGGAGTGCTTTGGCCTAATGACTTTTGTCACCTGCATGTAATGGGATACGGGTCAAATGGAACCAGCATATGTGGGCACCTTGCTCGGCATGGATAAGTTGGGCTGAAGGATCTGTTTCCATGCTGTATGATTCTAACCTTATTCAGATTGCATAATATTGTGGATGCGCACTCGTGTGGATAGAATGAGAAAAAGCTGAACAAAACCATGGAAACACCAATGTAACAGTTAGAGAAAAAGGAACCATATTTCAGGAGATCAGGATACGCAAATGCTTTTTCCAGAAAATGACATAATAGAGCGTGTGTAGTTTGACCACCCTTGAAATGTCGAAAATTATTCATTCACCATCCAGGAAAAGTCATGATGAAAGACAAGCTGCATTTGTAAGATCACCTTCACAGATCATTGCATTCATCACCATCACCTTTTGAAAAGGTACATCTCCTTCAAATACATATACAAAATATGTTACATTTTGAGTGCCACCATATTTTGCAATAATGTGTTCTGTGATCAACTACACGTCAAGTAGTTCTTAAATCTCTCGATTATAAATGTCTTCATGAGGTCATTTCAATGCAACAGAAATCTTCTGCCCTTCAGGGACTACTCTGTCATTTTGACGGTTCATCCACAACCACAATGTAATGGCATTGTAATAAATCTCCATATCGCCAGCGAATATTAGCATTTGTTATGAAACAGATTAAAGCTGCAACATTTCACTTTCAACTTGAGTGGAGTTCTGTCAGTATTATAATTGCATAGTATATTATAATTGCAGTGTTTCTCATGTGAAGATCCATGGTTTCCAGAAGAAATGTGGAGAAAGGGCAGACAAACGAATGGCAGTTGCACAATTACTCTGCGCAGTTCCAATCTGCGTATGAAGAAGCAAGTACAATCATCACTGCAGAAGATGTAGACTAGATTAACAAGGATGGTATCAGAACAAGAACTTATAATGACCAGGTATGAGAAAACAAACTGTAGCTCATTGTGCGCAAAAGTGAAGTAATTGTGGCAGTGACAAATTGACTACTGCACTTATAGATAATCTAAGATGCAGCAGGGGAAAGTCAGAGGCATAAAGTCAGAGGAAACAGGCCTCTTGGATCACCGATTGCATGTTGATTGTCATCCACCCATTGAATGAATAGGTTTGAGTAAGGTAGGACAAATCTCACCAGAAACTTCAGCCTAGGCCAGTTCAGTCCAATATCCATTGTACTATTTCTTCCTTGCCCATCGTGTTACAATTAATTGCTAACCACATGAGCACATATCCCACTTCCACACTGATGAAAAAAAAAAGCTCAAGAATAGGCTGGCCATGTAATTATATATCTTTATTACTTGCTGATGCAGAGAGAAGAATCATATTTCCAGTGAGATGTCCTTGGCACATAATAATAGATAGTCCAAGTTGCTCATTCATTTCAGGATAAGCTACAGGATAAGTGATAAAGAAGGAACTGCAGATGCTGGAGAATCGAGGGTACACAAAAGGCTGGAGAAACTCAGCGGGTGCAGCAGCATCTAAGGAGCGAAGGAGATAGGCGATGTTTCGGGTCGAGACCCGACTTCAGATCTGAAGAAGGGACTCGACCCGAAACGTCACCTATCTCCTTCGCTCCTTAGATGCTGCTGCACCCGCTGAGTTTCTCCAGCCTTTTGTGTACCTACAGGATAAGTGAATACACTTTGGGCTCCCAGTGCAATTTGGTTTAATATAGGGCCTTTAATGCAGGAAGGCATACAAACTTCAGAGAGTCATTACCAAAAAAAGGATGTTGAAATGAAAACAGAAAAAAGTGCAGTGATCAAATGGGTCAACAAAGAGGTAAGTTTTAAATGGTCTCACAGGAGAAGTGGAAGGGATTAAATTTAAGTGTGCCACAGATCAAGGGACAACTATTGATTACAGGACTCAGAATTTTCTACAAGCATCAAGTGTACTGCACTTAATGTTAATTTATTCTTACATTTAGTATGTGTCCCTCTCTCCCTCATTCCCTCCTGTCTCAAGACTCCTTCTTCTAGCCAAACAAATTGATACTGCTCTGTAAATCGGTTGTATCTTTCTCATGTTCCTTTGATATTACCTTGGAATACTGAGAGCAAAGTCTTGCATGCTTAGATGTTGTCACATAGCGAGACCAAAATAAGCCTCACCCATGAAAAGCAGAAAAGAAATGCCAATTCCAAGTATAGCCAACTGTCAAAGATGGTCAAAGCTTTGAAAATGTCTCAATATCAAGAGCATTCAAAAATGATTAAAGCTAAATATACATAGTTAAATACTTAACTAGTGAAACAATTCAATTTAATCATATTCAGTTGAAATGGCAATGCTGTTAGTGTACCATTTCTGTGCCCCCCTTCCCCCACATACTTTCCACAGTGATATTTAATGCACAACTTTGTGCTCCAAGTACAATGTCAGAGCGCACCGAAGCAAAGCCTGCTGACAAGGAGGCAGCAAGTTTGGGACTTCCTAGCTCACATAGAAGGCTACTAGACTAAGTGGGAGCCGTTGGGTCCCATGTTCACACAGGAGGGCTGGTTCCCCCAAGGCAATATTCCACCTCTCCACCAATTCCAATATTGGTGGCCAGTGGGGGGGGCACTTTCTGGAGCGCTAGTATGGGTGTTGTGGGCCTAAGGGACTGGTTTCCAGAGGGCTTGTATGGACATTGTGGGCCGAATGGATTCTTGGGAATTCTTGGTGACTGAGCTGCCACCCACCAGGCCTGAGTGACTGAGCTGCCAGCTCAGTCACTCAGGCCTGGTGGGCAGGCAGCTCAGTCACTCAGGGCTGGAAGATCAGTCACTCACAGCTGGTGGGCTGGCAGTTCACTCATGGCTATTCCTTTAAATTCCATTTCAAGCAGAGTGCAGGCCACCAAATTCAATTTCATAGCATTTCAAGCAGAGTGCAGGTCACTAAATTCAATTTGATAGCATTTCAAGCAGAGTGCAGGCCACCAAATTCAATTTCATAGCATTTCAAGCAGAGTGCATGCCACCAAATTGCCAAACAACTCATTGCATTGTCATTAAGGGCTAACAAATCATTTATTGTAAGTACATTGCAGATTCACAATTCAGTTGATTCACAGCTTAGAATCACAGTTGTGGACTCTCCCTCGCGATCTTCCAGAGTGACTGACTCGCGTCCAGGTATCCGGGGTTTAATAGTCCTGCCCCCCCCCGGAAGGGGCGTTACCTTCATAGTGGTGATTGGGAGGAGAGCTGATCTAGATTTTTTTTTTTTTTTAAACACTCTTAACTTTTTTTTATTTTCATCAATCAGAAAAATCTTCAGGGCTGTCTCAGTGGAGGAGGATTGTAAGATGGCCAAAAATCATAGCGATATATGGTAGCGTTTTTTCTAAAATCAATATAGAGCGCAGACAGGAAGTGATCAAGATGAGACTTTTAGTTATATAGATAGATGTGCCCAGCAGTGGTAAATAGAATGAGTATATTTAGATACTTGTTGGTCCGTATGGGATGGTGACACCAACGTACTGCTTTTGAGATGCCAGACTCTGCAGGAAACCCATCATTGATGGTACTTGTGTGGGAGAGGTTGACCAGGGAGATCATCAGCAGTTGCTGTGCATGAGGCAATCCATTGTGGGAGGGAGGCAATCCATTGTGGGAGGGACCCTGGTGGCTTAGTACCATTTAACTCACAGCGTAAATTAAAGCGCAGTCACATTTCCAGTGAGGTCACTTAATAACAGAGTGCCGTGAAGCAAACGAGAGACCTTGCTTCGTTGCCAAATATATTTTGAGAAATTACAGGGTTTAGACCTACCCAGTCAGGCAGTTCATACATTAACATGTAATTTTACTCAAATTGTTTAAAATCTCAAAACGGTTTAATAACAATATCAATACTATTTATCTGCTGTAGCAGTACTTTTGAGCAGCAACAGCACTTCCAATGTTAATTTTTTTTCAGATTGTCCTTTGCTTTTTGGGACATTTCCAGCAAAAGACCTTTTGTCTTTGGGTTACTGCAGCGGTAGACCTTCATACCAAGATGAATAACTGTGGGTCAGCATTTGTTCCTTTGTTTCTCTGAGCCAGAGTCCCTCTTGTTGCTCACCAAACTATCCTGGAGTACTGGGCAGAGACAGCAATGGTGGGAGTAGTTTGGGGGGGGGGGGGGGGGGGGAAGAAAGTTCATCCATTACATTGCACTGACATATTATTTTATATGTTTTAAAGTATTACTGGATTTTTTGACTGGAAGCAACACAATAGGAGACTGAGGAAAAAGTCTCAAACAAGTAAAACAGATCTTTCTTAGAAGCACGAGATCTTCAGATCCATTCACTTTCCTCATACTGTATATCCTAGTTGAAAAAAAAGAGCTAACCAGTTTGCAGACTTCAGATAATGCTGGTCCCAATCAAGCACACAAAAAAGCGTGATGGCACCAAAGGACAATTAGCCTGCCAATGTTGTCTTCCTCACAATAAACTATTTCCTCCACGTTTCCTACTGATTTATATTTGTGATGGAGGAAGACAAGGGTAAGACCAAATCCAATCGATCTTCGAGTAGTGGAACTGATCTGGCTTGACTGTAGAAAACATTAATGGTGTTCGCATGGCTGAAGTATTTATCAATTTATGATAGTTTTAACAGTATAGTAGAGAAATAACTACTAGTATCAAATTGAGCAGGGATGATTGCAACAATTTCAAATATTGGACTGCTGATAATACAATGTTTTATGTCTTATTTCAGCACAATTTCAGTGATTTATTTATACTTCTAATTAGTTTAACACCTCGTTATGCAGTAGTCACGGATGTCTAGACAGCGTTAACAGTGTGAAACTGCACTGTGGAGATGAGTACAAAAGGAAAAGTAATTTCACAATCCAATTGACTAATGCAGTTCAGGAAAATTGCTAATTACCCCAGTCTAGACACTACCAGAAGAAAAACCTCCAAAACAATTTCGATCTCCACTGATAAATTTGTCATCACACAAACTGAACAGAAGTAGGTATTAAAAGAAACATATTTTAAATTGCCTTCCAAAAGCGGTGGGCAGGAAAGAGGCTAGTAAGCAAGTTTTGTAAAGTCAGATTCAACTAAAGCTTAGCTATTTACATGTTAGTCCACACTTATTGTTGATTGGCTGATATTTTCAGTGGCAAAATGTATATTTTACCCAACTTTTCATTTTTTTCTATATCTCTTTACATCACCATCCATAGCTCTCGTTTTCATCTCCCCTGACTCTCAGGCTGAAGAAAGGTCTCGACCTGAAACGTCACCTATTCCTTTACTCCAGAGATGCTGCCTGACCCGCTGAGGTCAGTTTTTACTACAGCGTTTTGTCTTATCTCACTGATCTTGAAATTAAATATTTCATAATTCTGAATACTTCGTAGATTCTAATTATGAACATTATTTTCACAAAATCCATGCCAAACCTGGCAGATTCAAGACCCTGCCCAGGCACAAAAATCCGGGGTCAGTGCAGCACTCCCTCGTGCCTGCAATGTGGCGTGAACTCACAACAAGCTCCTCTGTGAAGTCAAAACAAAAAGAAACAATAGCACTACAATAAAACTCATAATCCCCTCTCAAACTAGTCAGAAATCCTGATAATTTGACATCTGGATCACAGGTGAGGTTTCTCTGAAATGGCAGCAGGACCCCAGTTCCCATGCATCTTTTAAACTTAAAGTGACACAAAGTGCTGGAGTAACTCAGTGGATCAAGCAGCATCTCTGGAGAACATGGATAGGTGACTTTGAGACTTTTCTTCAGACTGTGCAACATGTTTAAAAAAAGGTAAATCAAAAAGATTGGGGTAGGAATAGAAATAACATCTGTCTGGAAAATCTGTTGATCCTGCACCAAGGTTCCGAGCCATATTATTAGATATTTTTATTGACTGTTGAAAACAACAATTACCTTTTCCACTCCCAGTTCTATTGGTTTGGAAGTGGCTGGCGAGGCTTACGAGGGATATATATAGTCTAGCAGAGGTGAGGCAAGACACGCTTAATGAAATAGATGGTGAGCAGTAGAGGAGGTACCTCAATCTGCCATTTTCACTGTGCTCCTAACATAGATACTTGATACTTGAGATTCCCAGCGCCATTCTAGATGCAGTTCTTCCAATTTTGAGTGATCATGGGCCAGGGATTCCAACTACTTGGTAAGGATGTCACGTTGTTTCAAGACAGCTTCAAGAACATCTTTGAAATATTTATTTCCTCCAATCTTCCTTGTCATTTCTTGTACTCTGCTGTATTGTTGGCTGCTCCAAGCTGAATAGCAACCCATTTTGGTGTCTACTATTCTTCGATGGACTGCTTATCTGATCTTTACCAATCTTGCTAGGTATAGATCTCATCACACTTCTACGCAGTAAATGCAACTATGATTCGGGGCATCCGATTTTCTAAGCAGTTCGGGATGGCCTAAATTTGATCAAGATGCTGTTGTAGCTTAGAAATACATTCAAGAATACAGGGTCAGGTTTATAGAAAGACAGAAGAGTTATTTTTGGTTTTGCCATTGGCAAGAGATTGCACCCACTCTCTCCCATGCCCTGCTAAGAACAAAAAGCTTTAACTTTGATTTACACAGCCTCCTATAGTGTTGCTTCCAGTCTCAAAATTCCAGCCAACACATGCAACATTTTAAGAGGAGCCTGGTCCCAAATGGGCCAACCACATTAGACCTGCTTCCTCTACTCACTAGTCTTCTTGTATAATGTGGTTTTACTGAATAGTTAAAACGTACATAGAATGCAAGAACTTACTGGATCTACTTTAAACTACTGAAAACATAATACAGCTCAAGGGCACAGATGTAAAAAAAAAATCCAAAAGTTATAATGAATAGGAGAGAGTAAATTATGACAGTGGTCTCAGGCAGAGTGAAATATGTTGAGGATAAACCCCAATGATTCCCCATAACAAGGTTGGATTTTTTTTTTTTTTTAAATTTAAAATTGTGATTTACGTGACTATTTATTAAGGAGCTGCAAAAGTGCACAGAAATTGCATACATTGGTCTAAAATTAATAATACTGAATTGTATTATGGTTAGAAATAATTTTCTCCTAATGCTTTTGTTTTTACAGCAACCTTTATTGAGTCACAAAATACCTATCTCACATTTGACTTAGTCTGACAAATGTAAACATTTATAACATGCAAAAGTAGGTTCTGAAGGGACTCCTGATTTGTGATAGTTTAAGGAAGCTCTTCCAAAAATCTTTCAAAATTCACATCTGTTCATTATATTTTGGAGCTGAAATTTGGACTTTCTCCCCCATCCCCCCGAGGGAGGTTTGGAATACAACTAACTCTGGAATTTAGTTTTATTTCTTGCTGGAAAGTAAGCTGTGTGGAAAACTAAGCTGCTGCAAAGGGGTAAAGTTCAGTTAAGTATGTAAAAAGATGGCAGAATGTAGACCAGTGCAAGATTATCCTCTGTCTCCCACAAAGGTTTTTTTAATATTTTGTTTAAAAAAACTAGAAAACATTGGTGTTCTAAGAATTAGTATTGGAAGAGGAGGAAATATTAATGCTTGAACATAAATTAGAAGATGAGCAGCATAAGTCTTTCGACATATGCTAGGTTAGTTTAAATGTCAAAGAGTCAAGAGTCAGAGTATAGGAATTTTACTGAAGTGGCCCTTCTATATGCCTCTGAGACATGGACTACCTACAACACTGGAAAGCTACCAATTCTGTGCACTCTCCCAACATCCCTATACTACCACTCTAGATACACTCAATCAGCTATGTTGAGCAGGCCATGTCACCACATGCTCAATACCAGATTCCCAAAAAGGACACACTATTTTGAGCTGAGCCATTGCAAAGATTAATAGTTGGATGGAGAAAGATTCAAAGTGGTGCATAAGACACATCTTTGAATCCTAATATGGAGGAATGCAACATCCTCACCAAATCCTCTGGCCCACGGCAACTCCAAGTAGGAGCTTTCAAGATGATTTTGAGAACCTCAAGGCCATGAATCAGGAGCTTGAGAAGAGACACATGCAATGCAAGAAACAGACCACCTCTCGGTCACAATTATCCCATTTGTAGTGGAATCTCCCCCCTACAATAGTCATGTAGTAGCCCTAAAAAAGTGGAAGCAAGTTGTCCTCTATCCCAAGTAACGGCTTAAGAAAATAAGGCTTTGCTGACACCAAGCCTGATAGTAATACAAATGAATTAAGCTTCTTAACCTACAAAATTGCAATATTTATATACCTTTACCCTTTCATGCCTCTTAGGATATTGCATGTTTCAGTAAGACTGCCTTTCATCCTTGTAACTTCCAAAAGATATAGATGCAATTTCTTTAGCTGCTCATAAGACAACCACCTCAATTCAATTGAGCTGGTTATTTTATGATTTAGCCTTGGAAATCTTATCAATTGATTCAGCCTAGTAAACCTCTCTAGACTGCCTCCAATGCATATATTGTTTCATAAAGAAGGAACTAAAACTCAGCACAGTCCTTTAGGTTGGTCTTACATGACCACTGTGATCCACAACTCTCTTGCAATAAACGGTCAAAATGCCATTTGCCTTGATGACTTTCATTATTCAGGCACAGCATTACATCCTACATCTATTACAAAGGGAATACTCACGGGCCACAAATGTGGATAGGCCTATAACATATGAAGCCTGATTTATATTCACCTATTTTTCCCCCTTCTTACATAGGTGGATGAGAAGCTATCCTGCACATTGGCAGATGCATGTAAATTACCAACTTCTCCCCAAGATCCATTTGACAGAGAGAAAAAAAAAATCAAATAGGTTGGTTTATTTCTCCATCTTCGTTTCATTGAAAAAAAAATCCAATAATCAATAACTAAAGATAAAAGTATTAGATCTAAATCATCCAGTATAGATGGATGGGATATTTCGTGAAGAGGGGTAATTGTTTTCGGATTGATTGCAGACTATGACAAAAGCAGCATTCCTTTTAGCCTGCATCAATGCCGCAAAAACACAACTAATGCTTTGTAAATCCGAGGATGATGTATAGATACAAATAATGGAGATACAAGAGACAGCAGATGCTAGAATGTAGAGTAAAAAAAAAAGCTGGAGGAACTCAGCGAGCCAGTCAGCATCTGTCAGTTTGACAGTCTGAAGAAGGGTGCCAACCAGAAATGTTACCTGTCCTTTTTGTCCAGAGATGCTGTCTGACCTGCTGTGTCACTCCAGCACTTTGTGTCTATCTTGTATAAACCAGCATTGGCAGTACCTTGTTTCTAGCATCAGTCAGTCATTCAGCAAATGGAATTAGTTTAGTTTATTGTCATATGTACCGAGGTACAGTGAAAAGCTTTTGGTTGCGTGCTATCCAGTCAAAGACTACATGATTACAATCAAGCCGTCCTTGGTGTACTGATAAAGGTTAAAGGGTTTATCTAGCACTTAGAATTTAGTGCCAGATAAAGTCCAATAAAAGATAGTTCAAAGATCTCCAATGAGGCAGTGAGGTAGATGGCGGGTCGGGACTGCACTCTAGTTGGTGAGAGGATGGTTCAGTTGCCTGATAACAGCTGGCAAAAAACTGCCCCTTGAATCTGGAGACATGGGTTTTCAAACTTCTGTACCTCTTACCTGATGAGAGAGGGGATAAGAGGTTTAGATGGGGCATCTTGGATGGCATGTACGAGTTGGGCCAAAGAGCCTATTTCCATGCTGCACAACTACATCTGTGGATGGAAATGGACAGACGAGTCTGAAGGGTCCCGACCCGAAACAGCACCTGTCCATTTCCCTCGAGTTCCTCCTGCACTTTGTTTTTTGGGAACAAATAGTGTTAGTATGGAAAAACCTTTTGTGTGTCATATGTAAAAGCAATTCAACCAAACCATCTACCTACAATACATTACAAAAACATTCAGAATGCTACCCTACCTCCCAGCATTCCCACAAAGGACAATCTCTCAAAGGACTGGCTGGCTGACCCTAATATGACATCAGAGAATGGATTTCTACTTGCTAAGTTACCTCTTTAATTTAAATTGTTCATGTTTCATTTGATTAAAAGGTCAGTGCATTTTAAAAACAAAATCGGATTACTCCAGAAACCGCAATAATTGCCCATTTGTGGAAAGAAAAATTATTGGCACAGTCTACAAAGCATCAGTCTTAAATGACAATCACAGCATTGAGGCTGCCTTTCCTACACTACTCCGAATACATTTCAAAAATACTTAATTAGCTGTGAAGCACTTTAACATATTCTATGGTTTAAGAGTCCTTTACAAAGGTTCTCTTTTTTATGATGGGAGATGGGAGATAAAGCCCAGCCGCTTATCTGGAAAAATACTAATTCAGATGCAGCTTTGGATTTTACACTTATGGGATTCAGGCTTTTGATGACTGATAATTTAACTGCAAACTTTGTTTAACCCTTTATGATGCAGCAACTGACTTTTAACCATACACATCTTCACTATTGAACAAAACCTAAAATAATGGCCAAAATATGTTTCACGTGAATATCTTTCATGTGGTAGGAGGTTCAAATTTTTTCAGTGTTAATAGATGGGTACAGGCAACTGATTCTTTTTCAGTGAAAGTCTCCTCTGTTCTACTTCATAATCAGTCATTTCAAACCCATCTCTTCTTCCTTATCCAGTATGCATTCTTGCTATGTGTTGGAAGGAATCCTTTATCGCCGTTACTTTTTTGCATATCTTTCATTCATTTGTTCTATATCTCTCTCTCTCTATATGTCACATCTATATGTCTCGTTTCCCTTTCTCTGACTGTCTGTAGAAGGGCGTCGACCCGAAACGTCACCCATTCCTTCTCTCCCGAGTTACTCCAGCACTTTGTGGCTATCTTGTGCATTCTTGCTATTACAATTAATAAGTGAAAACAAATTAGCAGTTAAAATTTACACATCACAAACCTCTCCTGGCAGTGTATACAATGAACTGGTTGCTAGCCAGTTACATTGCATTGTGAGTGTTAATACCAGATGACGTGTGACAACAAAAAGAGAAATAAAAAAAACTCCTACATAGGCTGTCAATTTCCACTCTATTGTCATTATCACAAGCTCAATATCTGACACTTCCCTTTCTTGGCTCTTCTATCTCCCTCAGAGATAGCTCAGCAATCAATATACATGATGAGCACTGTTATCTAGTCCAACCTCCTACAACCCCATTTCCTGCAAGACCTCCATTCCATTTTCTCAGTTTCTCTAGTTCGATCAAACCTGTTCCGATTTTCACCAGTGCTTCTCAAGTGTCTTCCTTTTTCCTTAACTCTTCTTCTCCTTGTACAATTGTATGAAGATTTCCAACCACACATAAGCTATTTCCTTTCATCCCCCTCTAATCCATCTGCTCTCAACTAGAGCAAGGAAAGGGTTCCTCATGTGTTTACGTCCCACTCCTCCAGCCTCCACATACAATGAATTATCTTGAATGTATCATGGCTGGCTCCTTTCGTGCAATGTCACTCCCAGACACACTCCCAGCATTATAAAGGAACCATTCTCTCCATGATTCCTTGGTTTGCTCCCCCATCCCCACTAACCACTTATTTTCCCCAGGTATAATCCCATGTAACCACAAGAGGTAGAATATCTGCATTTTCAACATTGCTCCTCCTCTCATCATCCAGGGATTGAAAAAGACATTCATCTCCCGATACCTACACCTTTTCTGCACATTTTGCGGCACTATTATTTTCTTTGTCTCCACCCTATTACACAGACATTTTGCTTGGTTCTCTCTCCTCCCCTACTAATTCTTCTTAATAGCTTTGAATTTTCAACTTTAAATGAGAAACAAAATGACAAAATGCCATCTCCACTCCTAATCCTATTCCCAAGCTAAATCAAATGGCTTAGTTACATGCAAACTGTCTAACAAATTCAATTCCTAAACTCAATCTTCTTGTACTCAATTATGCAGAACATTTTGTAGCTAAAACTATATCATACATACATATTCTCATTGGGTTGTTTTAATTTGCAAACACAATGTATTTATTTTCTAAGATAGACAGAGTTGGTGGAGTAACTCAGCGGGTCAGGCAGCATCTCTGGAGAAAAGGTTCCCAACCCGAAACGTCACCTCTCCATTTTTTCCAAAGATGCACCCTGACCCGCTGAGTTACTCCAGCAATTCTGTCTATCCTTGAAAATAAATACATTGTGTTTGCAAATTTAAATTTAGGTTAATTATGTTGCTTCCATGCTGATTTTTGTGTCAGTTGTTATAAAGGTTCTCCTACGTCATCATAGCAAATCATCCCACGATATGGCTTTGATTCACAAGTTACTGGATTCAACCAGCATTGTGATTTTCACCAAGTTTAGACATTTCAAATAAGTGATTTTCACCAAGTTTAGACATTTCAAATAAATGATTTTCACACTAGTTCGACCTGCAAGATAATCACTTAAAGATCTGTTCTTTGAAAGCAGATGATCCAGGGATCTTTGTCATCTCAGTTTATTATAATATGCACACCCCATTTCAAAACATAATGTTTTGTAATTTTGCTTGAGAGGCGCACACACACTTTGAAACATAAATCAGAACAGGTACTTAACTAATGTTTCTGAGAAAATAATCTTGTAATTCGCAAATATCTATGTATGCCCCCAAAGATCAATCTAGAGAGAACTATTTATCTGTTACTGTCAAATATTGATGAACAGGTACCAATAAAATATCAGTTTTCCCACACATCATACATTAATTGCTCCCGTTAGTACACAAAAAACATACGATACATAATTTCAACAAAGAAGATCCTGCACTTTGGTGAGTGGGAAATTTAGCACTGCAAATACAGTATAACAGAAGGATTCCAATTACACGTGATCATCCACAATAATATGTATATTTTTCTGAATTATGTTCTGCAAAGATTTAAGTGCAATCTTGCCAATTATATAGTCAATTAAAAATAGTTTCCCCCAAAATAAACTGCATGGAGGAAATAAAAATACTTAAGAATCAGTATTTATTGATTTAACCCCAAGAAACCTACTTGTTACATAATACCATTCCAACAATATGAACTTTTTAAAACTTTTTTTCTAATGAAGCCACCTCACTATTCATATTAACTTTTAATGTATTCTGACATTAAATATTTATCACCTTGGACTCAAACTACATAATATTAGACAATCTTGCCTTTACTAAATTTGATAATATCAGGACGCAGAAAATATTGGCCTTGCGAACTGTATTTTAAACTGTATTATTCAAATAGAAGAACTATCACCCTTCAAAAAATTTACTTTTTAGTTTAGCAGAACTTCAAAATGAAACTTGCCTCAGTGCCCAAAAACAGATGTGAAATCCCCCCCAATACTGTTGACATTCCTAAACACAAAGACAATTTCTAAAGTTGTGTTCTAGCATCTAAACCATAAGACAAAGCGAAAAGTGTCCCCAACTCTCGTGTTTAATGTTTAAAAAAAAATTAGCCATGTAGCAAAGGAAAGGTGCATGTAACTGAACTATTTAATAACTCTGCCTGTGCAAAGTTGCAGTTGTTCCAACCGTAAGCCAGTGTTTGTTCAGATTTTGCTTATAATTGTGTGAATGCAGGAATTATGAAATTACAACAACTTTACCCATTCCCACACTGAATTTCTGAAGAATGGTCTTCCCCAGTCTCCCACTTTGAAATATTTGTTATTCTACTTTAATCCCTCAACATCTTGCCAAGTCTTGAAAGAGAATTTTCTTTAACATTACTGCCATTGCCAGATTACATCAATCTTCACAGCTCTTTGAATTGGTATTCCTTGGTCTAGAATTGTAGAAACTATCAAGGTGTCATTCTCAACCCTAGCTTAGTTGTATTGCTGCGTATTATCTTCATACAAACTAATTTTTAAAAAGGCAAGATGTTTAAATCCAACATAACTTCCCCACGCTTTGCAATCCTTCACGAGGCCATTAAGCTTTAAAAGCCTCCATAAAGTGATCGCATCCTTTTAACATTTTACTGCTGTGACAACATAGATAACTTGACCTTTCTAAAGTATAATCACACACTTCAAAACAATAGTAAACAAAATAACAGTCCAGGAATTTGGGGAAGCAGATGAAGCCTTAATGACCAAATGGTACTCGATGCCTGTTATTTTAGCTCAGCTATGAGCCCAATTGTATTTTCTTTAAGTGGTGGTTCATCAACGGGAGGGATGTCAGTGCTACCGATTTCAAATACCAATTATTCACACTTTGTATAAATTACTCCCAAGCCCATAGTTTAATACAGCCGACAGCCCGGAAAAAAAAACATGCCTTGCTTTCCAAATGGACAAAAATGTATTGGGAACTAATCATAACAGTTTTAACTAGTGTCCACATCTCTCACAAATGTTGGTCACGTCTTTCAGTTCACTGTGAGCAATGCCATAGAATTTTCATTAATATTATGAATGTATGCCAATGTCATGCTGATTTATGGGCAGTTTTCTATTGTGCATCTGCGCCTAATGGAATGAGAGCTTAATGATTAACCCCATTTCACTCAGCAGTTGCACAGCTGTGCAAGAAATAAGGAATAGCAATACCAGTCAAGAGCATCTTAAAATGCAAAGTCTGGAGGTTAAAGTGACAAGCACTGATTTTGTGCACCATCCAGTGAACAATGCCCAAAATTGAGTAACAATAGATTTTGATTTATTATTCTGCGTTTTATGCTAGCTTCCTCATTAAAATCATATTAATATTTTGCATTTGTACTGATATATATATACACACACACACACACAGAATTGGGGTGACACACACATTTCCACATTCAATGTCTCCATATTTAAGTCCAACTCCACAAATGCTCCATCTTGTGCATCTTAGAAACCAACCATTATTCCTGCCTAAAGCTAGATACTGAGTATTAACAGACAAGTGGAAGGAAATATCACAACAGTGTCCATACTGTCCTATCTTGGTCAGCCGCACAAGACGACTTCCAATCATGATTACCCTTGCTAATCCCCCCCCCCCCCCCCCACCTTACTTACCCACCAATGGAGGCCATTTGGAAATATTCAGATCATTAAAAAATAAAATTACCTCTTCCCTCTGTGACACTGAGCTAGCCAAAAATCTAAACACACCCTCTGATTCACCAGAGGAATAAATGGTTTACATTGTTAACAAAGTCCATATGGCATGACACATACTGTTAAACTTTCAAGAGGGGATAATATGTCAAGGAATTATGGCAGATTTTGGCTTCCAGGCCAAATTCACAGACATATTCAAACATCTATTGGAAAAAAAGGCAGAGTCAACACCATTATGTCATTGCAGCCTTGTTGCTAACTTGCATTAATATTTGAGCCTTATGTACTACTGTTGACCTCAAAGAAACATATTATTCAATCAATGATACATACTGCCATTTGTACTTTAAAAAAATACTGCATATATTCTTAAAGGTTTATTAAAGTCATAAACCTAGAGAATGCAAAATAACACCATGCATTGACTTGCCTCTGCAAATGTTCCATAGAAAAATAATGAGAGCAGTGTTAACCTTGAAGCAAATGTAAGTTCCAAAGGAATTGCAGCATATATGAATCATATTAATTACAGACCAAATCCATGTATTATGGAAATTATTGGTATATCTAGACTAGATATCCAAAATTAATTGATTGCAATATACTTTGCACTATGATCAATGTCCATGCAAGAGGTTTATTTAAAAACAATTTCACATGTCCTGGATATGAAGCAAATTACATTTACAACTTGGAACCAATTTTATTGGGCCCTAGTCATGTTTCACCTGAAAATAGCTTTCACGCAGCACTGCATTGTTACTTACAACAGAAAGAATGTTGTTGCAAGTATATCCATTGCAATATAAAGGAAATGGAACAAATGTGATGGCACATCTGAAGTAATTACAAATTAAATGCCTACCATTCCCTCTCCATTTGTAGCACTGTATAGAGTAAAATAATGAGCTCAACAGACAATGACAGGATGCAGTCAGTTTGAATACGGTTAACTTCTGACCTTAAATGGAGTGGTGATTTGAGAACTGGGAAATTAATGCAACTCTGGCAATGAAATTGGTTCAGGATCTTAAATAGTCAAGTTTTGTAAAGGCTTTCTTCTATGCACATCTTTTTGAAACAAATAAAGTTGCAAGTACGTGAGACAGAAACATTGTCAAAATGAAAGCACTGCTTATGAAAAGGCACTTAAGTAATTAAGTAAAATAACTTCAAATGGCTGTTTGTGCTGCATCCTTAAAAATACTGCAATTTCCAGATACTTGCAGCATGAAATGGAATTAAATTTTAGCCAGCAAAATATTGATTTTCAAATGCAAATGGCAGCCGATCTGGTGAGATTTTAAATTTATTAACTAATTGAGAAATATAGTGGCCCCAGTGATTGTGAACAAGTGGGAACTTACAATTGTTAAAACCTACTCAAGCCAGTTCTAATGATTTCACTGGAACAACATTCTACACTCACAAAGCACAAAGGCTGCAATGGGAGACATAGTTTTAAGGTAAAAAGCCCATTCTTTTATCGGTAACCTTTAGAAGAGTTAACAACTGTGATTAATAAACTTTCATGTAATTGGGCATGAATTTTGTATTGAAAAGATATGCGGAAACTACACAGATTTACATTTGCTCCTACGGCCTGAAATAGTATTGGCTTTGTTATGGCTTTATGATCTTCTCGTTCAAATTAGTTAAATTTCATAATTTAAACTCCTCTCAGCTCATTAGAGCAATGCAACTCATACACATAAAAAACCTCACATGGTCTGTTTTTCCAATTGGCAAGTTCTAACACAGGAAGTAATCAGAGCTATAATAAGGTACATGGTGATATGCGATGTTTAAGTTAATTTTTTCCACCAAAAATGTATTCATTCCCAAAGACCGTTTTCAGATTAGTTGCAACAGCAGATCCTTCATTTTAGGGAAGATGGCTGATGGATGACAGATATGCATAATGACATCCATAGAAAGTTTATCACATTGTATATAAATCCACCTGAGTAAAGCTTTTAAATACCGCTGACTTTATTGCAAGAAAGTGAAAAGTCCATCTCAGATTGTCATGAGCAGTTCTCATGTTTATTTGGGACAATATACATGAAAAGCTGTGACTTTATCCCGTGATTTTCTAAATGCAAAGGAATTCAGAACATGGGTTGAAAGATTTCAGAGGAAAAATCACAAACCTGGAAAAAAAACAGAATAAGTCGGTGCTTCCGCAAGGAAACAAAAACTATCTTGTGGATTTCAGCTATACTCAAAATAAATATGCCAAGCCATAAATAGATAAATTGTCACAGAAAAGAGTTTGAACTCTCAGGAAGATGCAGATAGGACAACACTGGCATACACCAATAACTCAATGGGTCAAGCAGCATTTATAGTGGAAAAAGATGAGTGAATGATTCCATCAATACGCTGAAACGTCAACTTATGCACTTTATCAGTTTATTTATTCATCTATGTATATATTTATATAATGATATATGGACACACTGATCTGTTTTGTAGTCAATGCCTACTATGTTCTGTTGTGCTGAAGCAAAGCAAGAATTTCATTGTCCTAATAGGGACATGACAATAAACTCACTTGAACTTGAACTTATACCTTCTGCCTCGGCAGGTACTGCTTGACCAAGTTCTTCCAGCATTCTGGTATTTGTTCTAAATTCCATCATCTGCAGTCTTGCCATAGAGGGAGTACAGAGAAGGTTCACCAGACTGATTCCTGAGATGGCAGGTCTTGCAAATGATGAAAGACTGGATAGACTTGGCTTGTACTCGCTGGAATTTAGACGATTGAGGGAGGATCTTATAGAGATTTACAATATTCTTAAGGGGTTGGACAGGCTAGATGCAGGAAGATTGTTCCCGATGTTGGGGAAGTACAGAACAAGGGGTCACTGTTTAAGGATAAGAGGGAAGTCTTTTAGGACCGAGATGAGAAAATCATTTTTCACACAGAGAGTGGTGAATCTGTGGAATTCTCTGCCACAGAATGTAGTTGAGGCCAGATCATTGGCTATATTTAAGAGGGAGTTAGATGTGGCCCTTATGGCAAGAGGGATCAGGGGGTATGGAGAGAAGGCAGGTACAGGGTACTGAGTTGGATGATCAGCCATGATCATATTGAATGGCGGTGCAGGCTCGAAGGGCCGAATGGCCTACTCCTGCACATATTTTCTATGTTTCTATGTTCACCTATTGGCACAGCCTGAGCGTGTATTCATCAAACTCAGGCTGTATTATTGAAGACTGTGCTTTAACAAAAAGCTCAAACATGAATCAACAGAGTACTAACCACTGTCTAACAAAAACAAAAATCATCATGTATTCTCCCTTCCAGCATTTGCCCCAAATTATACACCAATGCCTCTAAATATACACCTTTTAAACTTTGTAACATGGGTGGAGATTTGCCAAACCCATGTTTTTGTTTTGGAACACTTATTATGTGTAGTCGAGTAAAGAATGCTCAAGTAGTCAAAAATGTTTACAATTATTGTATTCACCAAATTAATTATTTTAGATTGCAATGGATTAAGTTCTGACTGTTATGTTCAACACATGATTGTGAATCACCAACCTGCTTTTCAGCATTTGATCTTTATTTCCCCCAAGGTGAAAAAAATTGCCTGTTAGTTTAGTTTAGAGATGCAGTATGGAATCAAGCCCTTCGGTCCACCTAGTCCATGCCAATCATCGTTCGACCATTCACACTAGTTCATTGTTACCCCACTTTACACACTGGGGACTATTTGCAGAGGTCAATTTTACTTCGGAGTCACGTGAGTGACTAGGTGAAGAAGTCCCGCCTGGCTCATGATCGGCATTACGTCGACGCTGTCGGTAGGCAAAGAGCTGCAGAGCACAGCTCCACCAGCGGTAAGGAACAGGCCCGCAGGTAAGTGGATTTAATTATTTACAGGGCGTGTTTCAAACTCCGTGGTGCTGGTGTGCAGAGCCAGCAGGAGTTGAAAGTAAAAGAGAAAAAACTCCGGAGGAAAAACGGAGGTTAAAATGCGTCCCAGGTAGAAGCTCAGCGATCGGGACGGCAGATTACTGCGGAGCCGGTTCCGATACCGGTGGCCGTCAAAATTAACCGTAGGGAGCATTTAGTTGCTCCACAAACCAAAAGCCACAGGAAGAATCTCCAGTGGGGAGGAAAATAAAGTCTGAGAGGCCGTACTTTTAGATGTTTCTAATAAGGAAAGGCCTCCAGACAAGAAAGCCTTATGGCTCAGAATAAATTAAATAGAGAAATACTCCAGATTATTTTTCAACCAAGGGTCTAAAAAACCCATAATATTCCCAGGCAGGCCCTGAGGGGTTTCCATATACAAGTACATGGTGTTTTTACCACTGTGGGAATATGAACCTCAGATTGGGCTGAAGGTAGTCTCCTTAAGCAAGTCTCAGGAGTACCAGGGCAGAAAAAAACTGACCCTGAAAGTGGTGTTTTTGGTCATATGTACCCACCACAGCACAAGTATAAATCCAGGTGTACTTAATGGGTACCTGAAGGAAGTGGTGAGGCCATGGAAGGTATCCATGGTGGCCACCATTAATTGGTTTTTCACCAGCTTCAGGAGGCTGTTATGGTTGAAACAGCAGATTTATATGAAAACACTTGTGCTTTACTAGGGTGCCAATGGTGAATCCGATTAAGGCACCCATGTCTTCAATAGTGTGGAGGCACTGGGAATACGATTCCAAAGAATTTCAAGTTTGCGAGTGGCATCACTGCTTATGGGAAGCAAGTGAAAGATGGTGCAATGACCAAAATTTAAAAAAAGACAAATGGCATTGTTTTATAGCTCATATGTTGAGCTCAATGGTATGAGAGAAAATTGCCATTTGGACCATTTTGCACTTTACATTTGCAGGTCAATACAGATCAAGCTATGTTCAAACTCCTGGTTATTACGGAGTAAACCTGCCTAAAAACAAATCAAAGACATTGATAAAGAGGCAAAGACTATCAGCGTCATAAAACGTTTGCAAAATTGTCTGGTCCAATGTGAAGGGGATTTGATATATGGATCAAACAGAGGCAGGTGTATGGTGAGGAAGTATTTTCATCCAGCACAGCCTTATGTTAACCCATATTCTTGGGGAAGAAGGCCATCACGTGCATTTGGAGAGGTACAAAAACTTTATTCTATCACAGAGGAAGCTTTTGTTGAACCTCCGATTGGTGGTAGATTACAGGTGTGTTATGATAAATGTATTGCATAACAGCTGATCGGTTTATATTAGATACTGTGTAAGGATCTACAATAAAATTTGTAGAATTAGTTGATCCACCTGGTAAATTAGTAACACTATTCTGCAGTAGAGTTGGTCCACTGCATTACCAAAAAAGCTCCAAAGGGCAAAAACACAAGCACTAGAAGAGTGTGCAGGCCATTTTGACAGGCCTATGCAATTACCACAGGAAGCTTTATCAGAATTATAGTGGTGGATTGAGAATGTTCCACAAGCTGCTTAAAAACATATTAGATCAGCAGCCAGCAGTCATTGCAAACTGAAGCAAGTATTCTCGGATGGTGGATATCTTCTCGGTTTTTTGGGCTAAGATAAGTGTAATATTTGTTCTTATCAGGTTAATATCTGATACGTCCCTTATTTAGGGGGCTACGGACAATAACACCAGGGGGTGGCAGATGGATTGTCCAAGAAACTTATTTCTCCAAACAGTTGGTATTAATTATTTGGAGTTGTTAGGTGCTTTTATGGATTAAAAACTTATTGTTCTACTATGAAAGATTTGCATGTCCAATTACAAGTAGACAATATCACAGCTGTGGCATATATCAATCACATGGTGGCCCAAATCGGACACAGTCATGGTTCGCATTGATGTTTAGAATGGTAATTGAACCCTTTATGACGATTCCTAGCTGCAGTAATTTGTTGCAGAAATTCATCCATGGCGTGATCATATGAATTTGTTAATCTGCAGGTTCTGACCAGACCATTACAAGAGCTTGGACTGTCGGATAGGACCATGAATGTTATACTGCAGCTTGGAAAAATAGCATTAAAAAAATATTTTGTTTATATAAAGAAATTGGAAGTCTTTGGTAGACAGTCAAAGATATTTTATCATACTGCTAACATATCAGATATATTGGAGTTCCTTGCTGGATTGCATTTTTCATCAGCACCTAAGTGATAGGGCCATTAATAGGGCTCATAATGCTTTATCGTCCTATTTAGGACGAATTGCTGACCATGAATCTATCGGGTCTCATCCGTTAATATCCCGATATGGGAAAGGAATATATATTAAAATCTGCCCAAAGTAGAAATACAGAAGTTTGGGAGGTCAGCATAGTTCTTACTTTGCTTAGGCAATGGGCTCCAATTCTATCACTGTTTCGGAAGTTAACATTTGAAGTAATAATGCTCATGGCTTTAGTATCAGCACAAAGAGTGCAAATGTTGCAATTGTTACGTTAGACTGTATGCATGTGGCTACAGATAACATTGTCTTATATGTTTATGACTTAACCAAACAAAGCAGACCAGGAGGAGCTGGAACCAAGGTAAATTTTAAAGCATATCCTGTCGACCAAAAATTGTGTGTGGTTAAGCATTGACTCAATATGTTGAAGTAGGCAAGAGTCTCCATGGTGGTGAGACAGCGCTATTTATTACACACAAAAAACCACATAAAAGTATCAGTACAAACTGATGGTTCTAGATAGTTACATTCTAGATGGTTAAAACAGGTTTTGGGACTCAGCAGGAGTAAACATTGAGATGTTAAAAATCACTCCACCAGGGAGGTAGGTACATCCACGGCAAAGGCACTGGGCGGGCCACTCAATCAAAAAATTAGAGGCCGTAGGATGATGTAAAAGAAACTTTTCAAAGTTTACGAGAAACCAGTTCTCACACTGTCAGGGTTGAGTTCTCTTTGATTGTGCTTTGTTTTATATTATCGATTTATATCTTTGGTTATAAATCTTCCCCTACGATAGAAGGGTTATTACTTTCGTTCTTTTATAATGAAAAGACTTATTACATAAACTGAAGCAATGTTTAAAAGATGTATTATTTACTCACTACTGTGTTGGCTGAGCCAGAGTGTCGTATGGAATGAATCTACGACATAAAACACACAGAGCTACAAAATCTTCACGTAGTCACTCACGTGATTCCGAAGTAAAATATTAAGATTAAACGAGAACTTACCAAACTTGAAGTTTGATCGTTATTTTATGAAGAGTTACGATGAGGGATTACGTGCCCTCCACTCCCAACCCTCATAAAATAAATGATCATCTGGTAGTTCTAGTCTATGTTGAGCCTTACTATCTTACTCCGGCTATTGGTTCTGTGTTTTACATGCTGCTGCTTTGAAGTATGCCGATCATGCGCCAGGCGGGACTTCTTCACGTAATCCCTCATCGTAACTCCTCATAAAATAACGATCAAACTTCAAACTTGGTAAGTTCTCGTTTAATCTTACCATTAACCTACAAACCCACTAAGTGAAGCCTCACCAATCTCTTGTACAAGTGTAGTATAATATCCCCACTTGCCAAAAGCCTTCTGCACCAACTCGTCTACCTGTTACTTTATTACAAAGAGGCAGGACTTGAAATGTAGCAAAGGAATTCATGATAAAGGACCTAAAGGGTGGCACGGTGGCCCAGCAGTAGAGTTGCAGTCTTACAACACCAGAGATCAAGATTTATTCATGACTAAGGGCACTGTACGTACAGAGTTTGTATGTTTCCCACGGACCGCGTGGGTTTACTCTGAGTGCTCCGGTTTTCTACCACACTCCAAAGGCGTACATGTTTGTAGGTTAATTAACTTTGGTATGAAATGTAAATTGCCTCTAGGGTGTAGGATAGTGCAAGTGTACGAGGATCGCTGGTTGGTGTGGACTTTGTAGGAATAGGGCACGTTTCCGAGCCGTACCTCTAAACTAAATTAAACTATTGATCTTATTCTAGCTCAAGACAAAAAATCCTTCTCTTTAATAAAACTGTTGATACTTAAGTTATGTAATATTATCCTCAGATTCATTTTAACGTCCATATTATTATTTTATTAAAGAAACCAGATTCATATCTTTTGACCAACATTCTGCATTTGGTTGTGTCATCTTCTCCCACAGTTGAAATGATCAGCAGCAAATAGGGATAAACAGATACCACATGTGTGGATACCCCCAGTGATAAACAAGCTTACTGTGGCAGCATCATGAGTAAAGCCAGGGCTTCTCTTATGATGTTAGATGGTCGATTGTGGGGAAGCGGAGTAAAATAGGGAAAAATGATTATACTTGTTTATGCACCCAAACTTCTTTAGCATGCTGAGACAAAGAACTGAAGTCAGCCATGGAAAAGCAAAAAGAAAAAAATGATGTATTTTTGCAGCTGTTCTGTGGGTGCTGTGCAAACCTTACCTGCAGATTGAAGAACCTGCTATAGCGTCTGTAGATAACTTCGGTGGAACCATCGGACCAATTAACTTGAATGATGTAAACCTGAAAATAAATTAAATTGATCAGGAATTGTCAGTCAGATCATGTAATTTGTTATTACATTCATCACTATTTACTAATATTTCAGCTGCCTACCAAATCACATTTCTAACACAATGAGCAATATATTAATTATTGTTAACATAGACTAAAAATAGCTGGGTCACCTCCTCAAAGCTACTGATAAAGGCATTTGCTGGATGCATGGACTGCAGGGCAAAATGTTCCAATCTCTCCGTGCAATTAAAACATGCTCTTTGCATCATACCATCGTACATGTGGAACTCGGAAAGGGGTCAAGATTCCTCAGATGGCATTCTGTCATTGACAATGTCACCAAGAACCTAAAGCAACTCTTACAAAACAGAAACCTATTTATATCAACCATTTTGATGAGGTGTTGACACCCTATGAACAATGAAACATCCACCCAGCCTTTGTGAAATATCCTTAAGGGGCATAAAAATCAGAGACAACATATGCTCTAGCGCTGTTGGAAAATGAGTGCACAACAACTTGAGCAGCAAGAATCTTCTAACAGCTAAAAAACAAGGTGCAAACAGGACAAAAGTCTTACCCTTACAGTTGCTTCAGGGCTCCTGAACCTCCAGCAATCAGTGATCTCATCAAAGGGTTGGGAGGGTGGTTGCTGCTGTTCTACATTACATTCACTAGTCTTTGTTGGGATCATTACACAGCTTGTAAAAGGCCAAAGGTCTGGGACACTGGAGTAGATAGCCAGCTGACATACATCTGATGGAGGTAAAGGTATACCGTCCCATCCTCATTGCCATGCCTTCTCAATGGTCTTTAACCACTGCGAGCAAGCTCCAAATCTATTCAACCAAAAACACTTGGAAATACTGGGGCAATATGAAAAAGAGCAAGGAATAACCAATCCTAGGTTTAAACTCCACTTACGTCAGAACCTAAATGACCCCAAGAACAAAAAGTACCCGTGTGTGACTACCTCCTGTGTATAATTTTTGCAGCTGAATGAATGTCAATACTACCAAATTACACTTTATATGGAATAAATAATAGTGCAGATCTAGGCTTGGATTAATGAGCAGATACAAGAAACAGTGCTTGCTTGTTGATTCAGTTATCCTTGAACAGACCTTGACCTCCAAAGCTAAATAATTTGGGGGAAAAAAAGTTTCCATTAACCAAAAATGGACACAGTGACAACTCCAGAGGAAATGCTTAAAACTCGTGAAGAAATACGCTAAGCCGGTTTGCTGACACATAGCCTCTAAGTCTGACTACAGACATCCTGTGGTTGTACACTTACTACTTGTTCCTGGTGGATTTACAAGTTCAACATTTTGGTGATTTTTTTTCATTACTTGTATTAGGTACCCCGAAACATCTGTGACACACGTGTTATGAGTTACTGACTTTGGGGCACTTATCAATGCACTCTAGAAGGAACCATTGTTAATTAAAGCACACTGCTGCGTGACAGAACAGTCTAAAATGTTATTTACTGAGGGACTGCATCAGTGGACAAAAGAATTAAAATTACAGGTTAAAGCTTCAAATGTAGTAACATATCATCGTGCTATAATCAATACATTTATAAATGAAAATCAATTCCGAGCTTTAACTACAAATTAAACTCGATACCGTCTAATGGATATCCTGCCTGTGGTCATTTTGTGATTCTCCAAGGAACTGACAAAATAGTCTGGCCAAGAGAGTGCCTTCACATTTAGCAATCACATCACTGAAATCAGAAAACTAGGGAATTTTAAAATCACCACCACATCCTCCTGGCTTCCAGTTAAGGAGGGAGCAAATCTGTGTTGCAATTATGCGGTCTGGGGGAAAATGAATGAACCCCTGACAGATTTTGTCATCACTCCCGCTGAGTAATGGAGTATCTGTTGGCCAGTCGCCAACCCTCCACTCTGAACACAGGCAGGAATACAGAGTCAGACAGACCATCATCCTGCCACATTGAATTGAAATGAATACTTTATTGTCACATGTGACAAGGCACAGTGAAATTCTTTGCTTGCATACCTTGCCAAGGTATGCATGTAGTCGCCCACAAAGGGTGCTGACAAAGTTACAAATCCCCCCCCCCCCCCCTCCACGCACCAGTTCCCCCTCCCTCATGGATGTCCCACCATGCCGGGTCCTCCATTGTCCATTGTTCTTCCCCCTCCCTCAGGGCGGTCCCCCCATGTTGGGTCCTCCTATGTTCCATCCCTCAGTAGCACTCATTGAAGCAAAGCCCATTGAAAAGGCGCAAAGACCAGAACACTCATATACATGTCTCTGGGCGAGAGAATAAAATGGTTATCACATTGCAGACTCCCTGAAAATTTTGTATCACTTCCAAGTATAGATGAGCAAGTGCAGGAAACCAAATACTTCTTTAGATCTTTAGCAGATGATACAGACGTTAACTCAGTTAGCTGTACTCTTGTCTGGGTCAGAAGGCAGCAAGTAAAATTCTACTCCAGATTAGTACACGAGAAGCTGAGACTACAGTGCTGTACCGGGGAGTGTTGCACCATGTGAGGCGATGACAAACCAAGGCCTACTCTCTCATCTTAGCTGAATGTAAAGGGTCTCAGAACAATATATTGGCAAATTACTTTCCTAGTAGCTGCTCAGCATGCACTTTCTAACCATCACCATTAGACAAAATACAGAGTACATTTCTAGTTTGGAACTTTCCTCTGTAAGAAACTGTTTGTTTTATTTCCTACTTTACAACTGCAACAACACTGCAGACGCACTTCATAGACTACAACCATGACGGATATCTAAAGATTATAAACGAAGCTACATAAATGCGGGAAGTTTTTAAAGAGGAAGGTTACAGTAATAGGACAATAAACCACAGGTGATCCTTCTTAATGACCTTTGCTGTTCCGTAAAAATATCGAGATACCGTATAAAATTTACATGCAAAAAGGTAAACCAATACAATGTTATTTTTTCAAAATTGCATTTCTTGATGCACATGCAGATGATGTGGGTTCATTTTACAATCTGCAATGCAGACTGATATCTATGGTTGCAACTGCCCCAGTTAATAGGGAGGAGGTATGTGGCTGCCGGTATTGCCACAGGCAAGGTAATACATGGTGCACAAGATTGTTAAAGAAATCCAGTACTCCAAAGGTTACAAAATTCACGAATTGATGCTCCCTTTACCCTTGATGCTGAAATGTGGAATAAAAAACAAACTGTTGGAAAAGTTCAGCAAGTTGTCCAGCATCTGTGGAGGGAAAATATTGTCAACATTTTGCATCAAATTCTTACTTCAAAACAAAACCTTCATAAAATCTAGTGCACAATGGTAGCTGCAACTTGGATCACTAATATTTACTAGTCAAGACTACAAAGGGGGTACTGCATGGGAAATAGCATCATGTCAGGCACAAGTACGGGGTGGAAGATTGCAACCTTCACGTGGTCCGCCCTGTTTCGACTAATGCAATCAACTCGACGTGCACAAACGGAAGATCAAATGGAACAAGTTGTCCAACAACTTTAGGCTGTGCACGCCACATGAAAGAAGAAGGGACAAGTACAGGTACTGCCTGTCTCAAGTATCCAACGGAATTCCCAATGTGTTGTGAAACAACCTAGAAATTTTATTTTTATTCGTCTGGTCCCAGGTAAAGCCCATGTTAATGGTATAGTGCTCACATTATTAATTGCATAGTGCTCATCTTGGACCACTGAGTGCATCTTCCATGTAAATTAAGTCTTGGAACAGGTATTTGTAAAAACATGTTACCAAACATGATACTTATTATTAAGCTACTACTTAAGTCCTGAATGCACAAATTGCTCTCGTTCAAAATTACTTCCATTCTAGATAATATTTCAATTCTGCATTAAAAAAAAACAAATCAATGTATAATTTTTAAACTCTACTCTGCAGATAGGATAAGAACATTTAATATTTTAATTTCTTCATAAATGTCATGGCATTGTTTAGGCGGCATGGAAAACTCACCTATATACTTATCTCTGATTGGACTTTGGCCCATTAAAAAAAAAAACAAGGAATCTAATCTTCTACAGACTGCACCCAAAAGGAAATATTGATTTCTAACCTTATTTCTGGATTAATGTTGAGCAGCTTTAGCCAAGCAGTCATAGTTAAATGCCAATGTCTGAATGCTGCTCAGGTTTGCACTGCTCAACAATTCAGGGGAATTAAACTGAAAGTCAAGCAGTTTCAATATTTGTGCAGTCAATAAGAATGAAACTCACCTCGAGAGCAAATGTTCATCGTTACAAACACTCCACTCTTTCAATGTACTATTTCAATATGTAAATTGTTCATTCTGCAATTCAAGGTTGCTACCACTGAAGATTAACTTTTACAAATACATAACCTCAGTCTATCAGTTATTAATTAATGGAGATTTTAATGCCAATTCTGTCATAAACTATTTTGTTTTGCTGGTGTATTCGATCTTTCTTTCCTTCTCCGTCTCTCGTCTTGTTCTATGTTTGACAATGGATTTATCAATCCTCTTCTCCTACCTGGTTATCCTGCACTAATTCATTGGAGATACAGAGTAGTATCTTGACCTTTGAAGGCCTGTTTCCCTCTATGAATCTATATTCCTTCCATCAGCATGCAGTTTTTAAAACTAAATGCCTAAACACAAATAGACTAACATTTCCGTAGCAGCTGATCTTATTGAATACTAGAGTAGGTTTGAGGGCCCAGATAGCTTCCTACTACCATTGTTTATTATTATTATTATTATTATTATTATTATTATATGTACTTAAGCAATTCCCAAATGGTTCAAGTCATTTTGTTTTTAATTGTACAGGCTGCAGATAATGTCACCAGTAGGAGTTAGGAGACATTAATCAAAGATGGTCACAAAACAACAACATTCATCACGTTGAGTGGTCTGCCACTGGAATTAGTGTTGGGCCCCCTATCATTCATCATAGATATTAACAATTTGGATAATAATGTTAGGTGGGATGATTAGTAAGTTTCTCAACTCCATTCTCCTGCCTTCACCCCATAACCCTTGACACCCTTACAGTGCAAAAAAGATTCACAAGCATGTTGCCAGGACCTGTGGACTTGAGTTATAAGAAACGACTGGATAGATGGGGACGCTGGAATCGAGATTCGATCTTGAATCTTTTTTGTTGCATCATAAAAACAAACTGTTGGAGGATTAGTCCAAGGAAGGGTTGCAAGCCAAAACATAATCTATCCATTTCTAGCTATTGATGCTGCCTGACATGTTGAGCTCCTCAAGCAGTTTACATTTTGAACAGCTTGATTGCTTGGACTGCTTTAGTTGAAGCAAAGGAGGCCAAGAGATGATCTTACATCAGCTTATAAAATCATGAAGCACATAGACAGGGAGATAGTCACAATCTATTTCCTAGGGTATAGAAGTCTAAAACCAGAGGGCATAAATTTAAGATGAGAGGGAAAGTTTTAAAAGGGACCCGAGGGTCAACTTGCTTCACACAGAATCTTGTGGGTGTCTGGAATGAGCTGCCAGAGGAAGTGGTGTACAACACAGTAAAGGCATTTAAACAAGTACAGCGAGAGGAAAGGTTTGAGAGATATGGGTCTAATGCAGGCAAATTAGACGAGTTTGGGTTGGCATGGAAAAATTTTACTAGAAAGCCCCATTTCTGTGTTAAATGACTTTATGACTCGCCAATACTTTGGGTTAAAAAGCCTTCAAAATGCAGCATTACTTTTGTCTCAATACGCTCTATCTACTGGTGCATTGGCAAACATGCTCTGCACTGGGGACAATCAAAAGACCATTCTGAAAGTCTAAAAAGAAAATCAAATGTTCATGAAATTAATCCTGAATATTCTTATTAACTTAAGCAATGTATAAAGTATAGTTGTCGCCCAGTCCTAAACCAAATCTAAAACAGAACCACCTACAAACTTCACATTTCAAAAAATCTACTGCTCACGCTTAATTTGAGCTGACTGCTACACTTTCTGGGCCTGCACCATCATCTTCTTGGCGTCCCAAGATTAATTCAGGGATAGGGGAGAATAAAAGGGTCCAGACTCTGACAATGTTTTCCTGCCAACCACAAGCAGGCAACAAGGCACAAGAAGCAGGAAATCAGACACAAAGCCAAGTCTCAGATCATTTTCCTTTATACCCTGAAGTAATCATCAGGACGAGATGTGAAAAACTCCTTCACTTTAACTCCACACATAATGCAGAAGATTAACTTGTTATATCCAAAAGGTTTCAACATCAGTACTCTGATAGCCAAGTATACTCTTCAAGACAATATTCAAATGGCAGAGCAAAGAATGTATCAAGATTGGAACCATGTCCCCCAATAACTAGTAACAAATAGAACAGCAGAGAAATCTCTTGTTCACGCACACAAATTTGGTTCTACCAGCCTTATTGAACCCTCTAATAAACAGTCTATAAGTGTGCTCCCAATTGCCCAAATCCCATGAGTCAATGCATGAGTCATACAGCATGGAAACAGGCCCGTCGGCCCAACTTGCCCACATTGACCAACATATGCTAGTCCCACCTGCCTGTGCTTGATCCATATCCCTCTAAACCCATCCTATCCCTCTGTCTAAATCTTTCTTAACCCTTGTGATAGTACCTGCCCCAACTACCTCCTCCGGCAGCCCATTCCATACACATTGTGTGAATAACATATCCTTCAGTTTCCTTTTAAATCCCCCCCCCCCCAAAAAAAAAAAATAAACCCAACAACTTCTGGTTCTCAATTTCCCTACCCTGGACAAGAGACTCTGTGCGTCTACCAGAACTATTCGTCTCAAGGAATAGTCAGTATAAAAACCACCTTAAATATTCCAGCTCACCTAGGATTGTTCAAACTGAAAAATAGCTAAATTAATATTGAATAAAATATATCCCCAGAACATCAGATACTGAGAAACCTTTCAATGCTTTACCAACCATGAGCTGCATTCCACATAATCAGCCTCACATTCCCATTCAGCAACTCATCACATAACTATTAGCTTCAATCCCTACATTCCATTCCTCACCCTGATTACTCCCCAAGCAATGATATGAACTTCATTCCACCAATTGTTTTACTGAGTCTTGTCTGCCATATTTTTGCTGAGGTGGCTGATCAAAAAAATCTGAAAATGTCATGTCATCTCAATAAATCTGTAATGTAACATAACCAGTATAAGGATCTTCCAAAGGACACAACATGTTGGAGTAACTCAGCAGATCAGGCAGCACCTCTGAGGAACATGGATAGGTGATGTTTTGGGTTGAGACCCTTCTTCAGACTGATTTATGGAGTGTGGGGGAAGAAGAAAGCTGGAAAGGGGAGGCAGGACAAAGTGTAGCAGGTAATAGATCAACATAGGTGAGAGGGATACTCCAATATGCTTTTTTTTTACATGATGGAAAGGAATCCACTTATTGTGCAAAATAAAATATGTATAAATTGTGTTTGTTTCTCTTAACTCAAACCTAGGATATCAATTGTTTAAACAAGAGCATATAGTTCATTTATCCTTACTACAAAGCTTATTTTTTACATTAGATATATCATCATTAGTTAATTGAAAGCTAATCCTAAAACAACTATATCGTATTTTCTGAATAGCCATACACATGGTATTTTCTGAATATCCAAAATAATTTTTAAAAATCCGAATTTTAGTTTTTAAAGGTATTAAAGAAGATCCCGCCCAGAACAGTGTACACACACACATATATATAAGGCGATTGGTGTCCGTACTCTGCACTCACGCTAAGGAGCAATCTGTACTTCTTTCAAATCTCTCAAGGGAAAGAAAAAGACAGTTTTAAACGATGAAAAATAATTGCGATTGATTTAAAGTGCCACAAATTAAATAACTGATGTTTAATCCGGCTGGTGGTTCCGGCATTAACTGGAGACGGAGGGAGAATATATATATATATATATACACACATACACACACAGTATATACTTTCCCCTGCTGGCCCAGTGAATAAATGCACTGGACATTGTTCTTTATCAAGAAGGACCATAGTCCAGATCTTATTTTACGTCTGTCCTGAGTTCACCAATATCACCCGAGGCACAAAATTGAATCTCTGCTTTTGGCCATCCCTGTTGTGTAAACAGAGAGTCTGCAGGTGAGAATGGGGTTTGCTGGATCCTTTAATTGAGCAATTTACTAGCATTCAATAGTTAAGCTTCTAATTATGAACTGAAGAATTACCTTTAAAAAACAACTGTGGAGCTACTATCCGGACATACCACCAACACAGACTGACAGAGGATAAACTCAGGGAGAACCAATTACAGTAATCTAATACAAAAAGGCGATTGGTATCCGTACTCTGCACTCACGCTAAGGAGCAATCTGTACTTCTTTCAAATCTCTCAAGGGAAAGAAAAAGACAGTTTTGAACGATGAAAAATAATTGCGATTGATTTAAAGTGCCACAAATTAAATAACTGATGTTTAATCCGGCTGGTGGTTCCGGCATTAACTGGAGACGGAGGGAGAATCATTGCAAAAGCTGCTAGCAGTCATTCAGAGTGAAATTAAACAGCAGAGCCCACCCGACATCATCATCAAATCCAGCGGAAATCCATCTACCTCTGCTAACGCGAGCCATGGATCTGACTTCGCCATACATTCAATGAGAATTGTGGCTGTTCTGAAAAACTGCCAAGTGGCACATTTCCTCTCTGTGTTGTTCGATGTTTCTGCAACATTACCATGCGCTTAAAGATAACTGTTCATGCCCGAAGAATGTTTTCTTTGTAACCAACTCCCCATTATCCATTCATGGATACTTTTTTTTCCCTCGAGTTTATGAAAACTGCTTGAAACATTATGTGTCTGGAAGAATCACCTCTCCTCCTCCTCCCCCCCCCACCACAGTAGGTTACTTGGGCTATGCACATGCAAAAGGCGATTATCATGAAGTTTGATTTTGCTCAGATTTGGCGAAATGGGTACATTTGGTGGGGCGCCACAAAATGCAAGGAACAACGTTAAACTGAGTCGACGTGTATTTAACAGAAATATACTGATAGTGCAGCGTGTTTACATTTCTGTCTTAACACGTTCAATCTTAAAACAATCAGATAACACAAGTTTCATGCCCAAATTCCCTCGCCTTCAACAGTAACGCTCTTCCCATTCCAAAGAAATTTATGCTAAATAACTCCAAACGCAGCAGCCCCACATACATAGTGTTTATTCGGGATCCGTCGTTTCTGCACGTCTTGCACCCTCACGTCTACAATGGATGGCCGAGGCATGATCCGAGCTGATCCAACCGCCTGCAGTGAAAAGCCAAGTCGCCCAGCCGCCTGCAGTCGCTGCCGCTCTTCGGCGATTCCTCATCCGCCGCGCTCACTTGCAGCCCCCGATCCTCTATCACACTCCCGTCCCTGGTGCCATCAGCCTCAATGTTTTGTTTGCACCGAGTCCGACTATAAGCTTTCCCAGGGAATCCCAGCCAGAGGGAGACCAGAGCAGTATCCGCCCAGCCTCCAGCCCACAAGTCCAGCCCACACAAATATTAAAGGGACCATCACACCGTTGCTTCAACAAGTCTCTCTGGCTTGTTTCATCTGATTTCTTTGAAACAGAAAAAAAGAAACACTTTTCGAAGTTCACCTAACACTTTTTGAATGGTATTTTTTAAAGTCACAAATTTAAAACACAAAATTCTCCAAAATACTCAATTGAACGAGTATGTTTCTACAAGACCCATGGATCTGAAAGATTAACTTGTTTCTTTCTCTGCGAACGCGGCCTGGCGACCACACATTTCCAGCCTGTTTCATAATTATTTTAATTATATTGAATTATTCCAACATTTTGTTTTTGTATATTGTTTCTAGGATAACCAAGACAGGTTGAACCTATTTCTGGAATTTTAATCACCTCAATGGTCAATTTCCAGTCAAATTTCTTGCTTTCCTCTCCAATACTTTAATAACAAATAATCTACGCTACAATACAACAGCGTTTAAGGGACTTTTATAGATATTTGAGGGAAACGGATCACGTGTAGGCAGATGAGTTTAATCTTGCCGTTACGTTCGGCACTGACATTGTGGGCCCAATGGCCTGTTCATGTGTTGTGATGTTCTATGTTCTCTAGCAAAGGTTTGAGACCACACACACCAGCTCTGAAGGCTTGTGCTGCAGAACCAGCCATACCTCTAGTTAGGTTGTTTCAGTACAGGTGCTACACTGACACCTTTGATGTTCTTTTGTCAAAGATTGAAGCTGGAGTAGGCTATTCAACATTAGGTACACGCCCCATCATACATTGTGACCACAACCTTAAATAAGAACTCAACATCTGCCTTGACAAAGTCTGTGTGAATTTTGGATGTTTTAATGAGTCATTGTACTAAACAGCACACAAAAAAAAGGCCTTTGGCTCAATCTGTCCTTCCTTACCTCCCTGAAATAGTTCCATCTGCCTGCATTTGGCCTACATCTCTCCAAATCTTTCTTGTGCAAGTAATTGTGCAAATAGCTTTAAGGCATTGCAATTGCACTCGCCTCTACCACTTTTTCAGGCAGCTCCATCCATGTACCCATAACTTTCTGTGTGCAGAGCCTTCTCCTCCAGTCTCCTTTAAATTCTTCCCCTTTTACCTTAAAGCAAGCCCTCATTTTTTAGACTCCTCTATCATGGCAAAAGGACCAGTATATACAATATCTATACCCCACCCCCTCCTCCTCATTGTACATGCTTTACATATTTATTCATCTTTTCCACAGCCTTTCCAGCTTAATTACATATTTTGTATAGTTTAGAAATTGGGACTGTGCACAATACTCCAAGTGTGGTCTCACCAACATCTTGTACAGTTATAACACGACTTCCCATCTCCTGTACTCAAGGCCCTGACCGTTGCGGGAAAGCATGAGACAGCTTCTAGTTCTTCTATACTTGGAATAAATATGTAG